>BSDF01000007.1:12576196-13781196 GCA_027925045.1 Hypotaenidia okinawae | reverse complement strand
AAACAACCAAACCAGTTCAATGTAACAACTTAGAGTGAGCAGGGTTCAAATTAGCAAAATTAGCCTGACACGATCTAATTCAACTTCAGTTAAAGTTAGATTGGGCCATGTGCCCACAGCACCATGTGTCTCAAAAATTATTGCTTCTTAAAAGCAGTAGTTAAATGAAAACTGTCTATTACCATGTTAACTAATGTGACCCAGCCACATACATTAATAATTACTTTTAATCCTTAAAGTTTCCACAGAATTCTGTTAGGACCTGAACACAGTCTTTTATATACGTTTTGTGCATGTACACAGCAGGAAGGCCAGCCATGAAAGGCCAGATGATACGCAGAAAAGATAAGCCTGCTGATCAGTGGTTTAGAATAAAGATGTACCAACTTCAGTCACTGTGCAAGGCAGTTTCTTTGTATCCAACTCTCAATTCATTGTCTTACTTAATGTAAGTTTCTAAATCTAAAATTGCAGTCACCATTTGTTGCTATGAGGAAAAAGCCCTAGATCACTTCTGCAATAATATGTCCAGTAATGCTCAACTGTTGCTGCCAGGGATTTTTTCCATATATCATGCAAATACATCACCTGTCATACAAAAATATATTCTTAACACTCAGTTGCTGTAAGATTAATTTATTTGCAGAGCCAGGAATACAGCCTTGAGGAAAACAGATAATTAAAAATGGCTTTGTTGCTTTCATCTTGATGTTATTTTAACATGAATGTTTCATTATAGCAATACGACCAATGAGAGAGATAATTTACCTCTCTAGATACTTAAATTCTGTTTAAATGGCCATTAGGAATGATTGTAGAACTAATGGATTTGTCTTCAGAAGAGTTTCAGAATTTAGTATTTTGTAGACGTTAGAGGCAGATATGTAACAAGTCTCAAATATTTGTAAAAACCAACAGCACAAATGCACATCTGAAAATATTTACCTAGGAACTTTTTAGGTTGGGTTAAGGGGTATATACACGTACTGTCTGAAGTCAAGATGGATTTTTTTGGGAGCGTGGGGGGCAGAGGGGTGTCTTTTTTTTAAATTAGAAGACGGAAGCATAACAAATTTATCCATGAGTGATTTAGCGAAGCATAAGAAAGTATGTTTTTCCCCAAATGCACAAGCTTATGTTGAAGGTGAGAGGTTGGTTTTAAACTTCTGTATTTCAGTAGCTCCCAACTACACGGGCAAATCTTCACACCTGAAAATAAGCATTATTCTCCAACCTCTACTTCTCTTGGCATCAGGAAATAGCTATCTGAATCTTTGCATTTTTAGTACCTCCAGACGGCGGGCTCTGAACTACACATCATCCCAGAGTGTTTGTAAAAATCTGGCTGGAGGGACCAGCAACCAGCAACTACTCAGATCCTCTGGGATTATCTTTAAGATAGAACTGAAGAATATCATGATTACTCAGATGTATGATGGTTTTAAATTACCAGCTGCACATTAAGAAGCAGCAGGGATTAAATTCAAGGCTTCAAGAACCTGTTCGTCTGTAATGTTGTTTTCCATTTAATTTTGATAAAAGTTTTGTCAGAAGATAGAATGGCTTTCTTATATTTATGCCCTTACCAAATATGAACTAAAAAACCCCAGCAAAGGTATTCAATTCTACACAGATATGGTGGCAAGATAAACGTGTTTTGACATCCTGAAAGGCAACAATTATGTAAAAATTAAGTGGAATATTTAAGAGAACTACTGCTATATTTTATGGCAGCAACGAGTTATTATATCTAACATGTATTAAGGTCTTAATTGACTTACTTTTAATGGTCTTGAATAATTTATAGTCTCACTACGTTTTTCAATACATCAATTCTACAAAAAATTGCAACCAAAAGATTGTATAATTTTTTTATTCTTCCATTATTCTTCTGGATGGATTTAGCTCAAGAGCCTAACAGTATTCTGCTGTTTCCACAGATCCTTCATATGGCTGCAAGGAAACATTTTTACAAGAACACCTACAATTTTCCTTAATGATGAGGTTTTAAATTGACTATGTTCATCAGTAGTGTTCTCAGGTTCTGTGAGTTTGTGAACTATAGCTGAATTTCCACTTGTCATTCTAGGACCTTTTTATTCTGTGTGATTTTACTGGAACCCAGAAGAAAAACATTTACAAACATTTAGTTAACTGATGGCTGAATTCATCAGGCTTCACATAATTAACCATACATTAGTCATGTCTGCTTTGAAATGCACAGGATCATAAATACAGCCCTAGGAGGCCACAGACCTTACTTTCTCTCAGAACTATTCTGTATACCACATTTTGAATGCCCTTAGCCAAAAATATAGATGAAATAGTGCTTTTACAGTTCACAGGCCATACTGAAATAACCTCCTGCAGAGCACCCACGTGACCTGTTCAACTTAATAATCTAAAAGCTATGGTAATACAGATTGCCACGGCCCATGCAGCTAAGCTTACCAATGTCCTTAAAGCATACTGACAACTTTAACAGAAAGGCAGGAAGAGTGCCCAAGTAAGGTGTCTGGTAGGTAATTCAAAGCTGCTCAAGAATTCCATAAAAACTGAACTTTGCCCAAGCAAGAATTCTGCACTCAGTGTTAAGCTGACAAAACTAAATCTTACAGCACAAAAATGGGGTCTATAAAGAGTCGAGAGTGCTGAAAAAGGGACCATGCAGACACCAGTACATAGAACCAGGGTCAGTAATGTTGCAAGGGTCTGTGTGCCACAGCTTCCCTCTTTTTTTCATCCTTTCAGCTTCCTAGAATATCCTCTATCTCCACAGTGCTGCGGGTGTAGGGCATTTATACTGCCATGAGCAGCCCCATCTCTGTCAGGTGCAGGAGTAGTAGAGTTTTAAAAAAAAAAAAACAAAAACCAACCAACCCAAAATGCACCAGAGTGGTAAATGGGGCCATCCTTGCTGCAGGAATGGCCAATTTACATCTCTTAACCCAGTCGAAGCAGACAGACAACTGTGCTATGGAGCAACCTACTTATGCTTATGCCTAAAGCCAAATGTGTGTATTATGGAAATGGCAGGTGACACAGTAACAGAGAAGAGTTTGAGTCAGTAGAAACCTATGCTGCAGCACTCAATTACAGCTCAGTGAATTAAGGACTGTGTTACAAATACAATTCACATGCACACACTTTGCAGGTCAAGCCAGATCTGTCAGTATTAAAAATTCCACTCAAAAATTATTTGGAGACCTTATTACCCAGTAACTGAATTATTTTAGCTTTCAAATTCTACTCTTGGAGAAGCACAAGCACAAGTCATTTTGTAGATTCCTACTTTGGGGGGAATAGAAAGGGACAAAGAATTACCTTTACACCTTTTTTCTCGACCCAGATACCCTGCACAGCACTAACTCCAGCCACATTTGGGAAGCCTGATCAGACAACCATTACCACAGTCAACTACAGCCTGTCCTGTATTGCACAGAGCTGAGCTCAGACACTCATTCCAAATGGTGATTGCTTACTGGTTCTACAGACAGTATTATCAGCCAAAAGGCACAATGTCTTATCAACTCTCTTTACCCATTTATACCATATACACATTCCCAGTTGATTTTTTTCCTAGCATGCCAAGCCCTCATTTTGACCAAAACTGCTCACAAGGACTCCAACCCACAGCTATGTTTCAAAGCATAAGTATCTTCATTACCTTAAGAGTTTAGTTAATTCAAATAATATCATACCTCAACACAAACTATTCTTTTTGTATTCTATAGCTGTAAATACTATCCAATTAACAGCTGCTTCATTTCACAAAACACGTTCCATTGATAAAGAACTCTCAACATACAGGAAGAAATTGTACCTCCACTTACATACCTGCCTCTATTCAGTACCTCTTTCACAGTTCTTATTCAGAAAAGGCTATCCAAATGTTTAGATTAGGCCACTAACTCAGCTTCTTTACAGGTTCTTAATTCTTGGAACACAGCGTAAGAGTGTGTGCTAGTCACAATCTTGCTTCTGTAATAGGACGTTACAGGCTCTGATCCCTTCATTTGGATTTATGTTTTATGTTGATTTTTTCTAATAAATAAGAGATAATTTAATCTGGAAGACAATTACATCACTCGAACTACTACTCTCTGAACTTTATGCCAAGATTAATCTCTACTAGAGATATGCAAAAGAAGGAAGTCAAATTTCAAAGCACCGTAAGACTGTTGGAAAGAATCTCAACAGCCTGATATAAGACCAGTTCTGTGTCTCAAAGCTACCTGTGAACCATGACTGAATAGACAGGCCAGACTTTTAAAGGTACTGTAAGGTTAAGGAATTTACAGGCCTGTTTTTAACAGAAGTCTGAATCCTTCTGAATACACCTCCCAGACTTCTGAAGTTGGGCACCCAAAAACCAAAGCACCCAAGATTAGAGACCATTTTGGAAAAGGTAATCTGCATTCAGCAGTTGCCTATACAAACAATTATCTTGTAAACATTGAACTCATTCTTTGCAGAGCACTGAGGAATACATTAATGTGATAAATTTTGGGTGGAAAAGCCCTGTTTTGCTTGCCATTTCTGCTGCATTTAAATAGAAAGGTCACAGGTTTCACATTTTACAATACCACGAAAGAAGAATCTTTACATTTTTTTAAACCTTGAAATGGCGGAGATGGAAACATCTGACTTACTGTAAGGTGTTGTATCAGTAGGATCAGGAGGTGGAAAATTTTCTGTGAAGTTGACATTACACAAGTCTGTGCTACAGCAGCAGAAGCGATATGTTCCATTCTGAATCAAGGAAGGGGTGGTTGTAACTATACACTCCTCAAAGTGACACTCTTGGGGATCTCCTATATGAGACCAGCAGCCTGTAAAAGGAGATTAATTCTTTTTAAAGGAGGCATAAATTTAATTCTACTGCATAGAAAATAAAACACACCTACAGAAATCTATACATTACCTAAGTAAATGTTACAGGGTGGGTGACAACAGCTCTCATAATTTGCTTGCCCGACTTCACTACCAAAAGCTGAAGAATTTCACTTGGAATTTACCACAGCCAAGGAGAAGAAATACTGGCAGTGAGGAAGGCCAGTGTCCAGCTATCAGCCTCAATACTACAAAACCCAGTTTCTTGAGCCTGCTAAACAGAATTATGTCCCCATTCCTCTGATACCACTGACAGGATTGCCATCCTCTGGCCCACGGCCTAGATGAAATTGCGACCTAGTCCCCCTCTTAGGGCTAGGCTGTAAGACTGCATCTATAGCTTGGTGCTCCTTTCCCAATTTCTAAAAATTCTGTCCTTCCTCCCTGTCAACATGACTGGATTGTTCTACAGGTCCACAATTTATTTCTTGGTTAATGATGGCCCTTTCTCCCCACGCAACTGTTTCTTCCTGAGTACTGGCAATGGCAGTTAGACCTATACACAAATGCCTGGAAGGGAAAAAGGCAGTGCGGGGGCAGAGGCGAGCAGTCAGACTGCTGCTTTCAGCACGCTACCAGATCAAACATGAAACAACAAAACTGAGTACAACCACACAGGATGTTTGTAATAACCAGTTTTCATTCAGCCTTATACTATATTAACTTGTATCCAAGTAACCAAGAGCAGAGTCCCTGAGAATGGTAATCAAAACACATCTCCAGCAGCCACCAGATCCTTCACCCTTCCCTGCCATTGCTCTTCCCACAGAGTAACAGCAAAATGACAGTTATTAATGGCACAGTTTTGTGCTGCAGGGGCAGTTTCCTTTGTACACAAATATCCAATCAATTTTAATATACATTTTTCCTCAATAAGACACTTGTTTTTAAATTTATCGTTATATCAATACATATACTAAGATATATTCAGGAAAGCCACCTTCCTCTGGGCAGCCTAAGTAACGGCTAATTTGAGTGGGTTTTCTTTTAACTGTGCATTGATCTCCAAAATTTCCTTTAAAAGTCATTTATTTCAACCAAAATTTCTGTTCATATTTACAATTGTAAAATAGGAAATTTAAAATTATGCATTAATGCAATGCAAACTAAAATGACTAGTTTTGCGGTGGTGTATCTTTGTACCAGCTTGCTAGACAAAAAAAAAGTGAGAAGGGTAGCAGAAGCACTGCCCTGCCATTGAAATGCTACATACCTTGTTTTACAAGATGTATGTCTCCTTCCCGAGTTTTTTCCCAAAGTCCATAGCAGGTGCTACCTTTCATGCACAAAATTGTGCCATTCTCCTGGGAGATTCGGCTCTCACTGATTCCATGGTCCTGCTGATACGGATCCTTAAATGCACACAGCCGCTCCTCACTCTGCGCAGCTTTAGACAAAGACAGGAAAATAATTTGTCAGTGATTTTGTGCATAAAATATTAACTTTGATAAAAGGTTAGTTAAGGTCTTCCGGAAACCTATGTTCAAAACCATCCTGAATTATACCTATCCATTCTTTACACTGTACTCCAACAGTCAGAAACAGAAATGAGGTCTATCCCAAAGTTACTTTTGTGAAAGAGGACAAAAAAAAAAAACCCTCAGTAGATGTTTCCAAATGAATGTGCAAATGTTTGAACTTCACAGGTGGAAAATAAAAATTTCATTGCATAGCCTGCATCATCTGCATCAGCACAAGTAACACAACTGCTAGCTGGTTTCTTCAGCTACCATACGTGTTAATTGTTTCCAGATCCTAAACCAAGATGATCTATTTGAGACTGCCATCCAACCCACTGCCTACCTAATTCAGAGGGGTTTTTTCCACTCTCTTTCTGTTGCTCTCTTTTTTTCCTACGTGTTACCCAGCTGTTGCATTGACATTTATTTCTGTTTTGTTCAGCAACCTATCAGCTTGGGCTCTCTCACCCAACTTCTTCATTACTGACCACCAACAGAAATACTAACACCAGAGTAAAACCCGTATGATTGACCAGCAGTCCTGGGAAACACTTCTGTAAAAAGGAGCAACACTGCATGTAAAGTGTCCCTGTGCAATGTCCCATGGGAATATTATAAAACATACAATGAGAGCGCAAAAATAAATAACCATTATTACCTGAAAATCTTCAGGGGTTTTTTATTAAAACAAAACCAAAATAACTCACAAAAGGCATATTGATTTTTACAAGAATATTTAATCAAACAGTATCTTAACTCACATGTTTTACCCATATAATTACTGCTTTTTTGTTTAGATCAATTCAATGAAAGGACTCAACAATGCTGATATGCCTCTGACAACTTTTTTTTTGGAAGAGAAAAGTAAACACATTCAAACAATAAATTCTTTGGGAAAGCATCAAGTCCAAGATAAATAAATACTACATTTGTAGCAAATATGATAGAGTATTTTATTTCTTCCCTTGAATTATTTTATAAAATGCATGGAAAACTAGATGTGTAATTCCAAGGCACTTAAGTATCACCCAGTAAGTACAGATCAGCAAACATCCAATTGCAGTAAGAATTTGTACTATGTATCTCCACAAATGGATTTCATCTGGTTCTTTAACTCCCATGAAAACACTGGTACAAAAAGATGCAAGGCGGGATTCATTGGTCACTTAGGAAAAGAGATTTTGCACTTAAAATTATAGCATACATAATTGTAAATTACTAAAAGTACTGTACATATAAAAATACTCTCCTCACTGAGATTTTATTTACTTGCTCATTCTGCAGCAGTGACCCCAAAGAAGCCATGTTTTAGCAAGGCAGACTTACTACAAAAATGCTGTTCCATTGTGACACCACTGCAGATGACTGGGTAATATAGAAAGACAAATCAAGAGTCTTGGATATGTCTCACTTCTACAGACATTACTATTCATTAAGAGTCAAAATTCAAAATTCTCTTATGCTGAGACAACCATAAATGGCAGAACCATCCAGAAAAGCAGTCTGCCAGTGGCTTCCAGTTTACTCTGTGGCAGCAGTTAAAATAGCACAACTTAGCTTATTTTTTAGTGGTCTGGTAGGTCGTGTACGATCAGTGGAGCTGAATGTCAGCTCAGTGACAGTAAAACTCAGCTGAGGAGACAGGAACTTCTTAAGCCACTGTAATTCAATCACTCGCAGCTCCACGTATCCCAGTAAACTGGCCGGCTACCCATCCACCTCTCTGTATACTGGTCAGCGTACAATTAACTCTTTACATCTGCAACCAGGATTTTGAAGTGATAAAGTAATTTTTTACAAAGCCATGTCTCGGTATTCAGAAACTCGGTTGCCTAAATATCATATCTAATTTTTTTCTTCCTAAATGAGTAGTCAGTCGAGCTACAGAGGACAAAAAGGTCACACATTAACAGCTAGCATATGCTGCCTCAAGCAGTACTTGCCAGTCGCACGTAGTAGTTTTATTCTCAGGAACAGCTGAGTATGTCAGGCGTGAAGCATCTGTCCTGCGTTCTCTGCTCCATGACATGGGACTGGCCAAGAAACAATGTATGAAAGGACAGTACCCCACTGCCATAAGAGAACTGGACCTGACTAACTTTTAGAAAATCAAAAAGGAGACATTTTCAAGAGAACGGGACAAAATTATAAGGCTTGGTGAAATACAATATATCTGCTCCTAGGGACACTATGAAGGTTTTAAAGTGAGTTGCCTGTGATAGCTGAGTGGGATTAAGGTCATCTGAGATGTTGCTTGATTACAGAATGCTCAAATTGCTGCAAGATAAGGCCTTTCATAACTTCCCTTTATTGTGAAAAATAAATTTAAAAAGACAGAATTTATAAAACAGCCACACAGATTTGGCTTCCTTATCAAAAACCTGTGGGTTTAAAAAACAAAGTAATTCCAGGAAAGTTCACTTTCATAATACCTCAATAGGTTTAAAAAAACGCATACATATCTTTTAACCTCTGAACTAATGCAAGAAAAATACCTTTTGGTTTTGTTTTCTGCTCAGAAATACAATTACATTTATCATGCCTGTGCTCTAGAGACACACACAACCTTAACTGACAACTTCTCTGGTATCTTCACCTTTCTGGCAATCTCTTAGGATCAAAGTTGAGAGGCAAGAATGTGCAGAAGATAGTTGAAAAAAGCTGTTAACCATCCTGCTAGATGCTGTCCAACCATACAGAAAATAACAGATCCTACCAAATCCTTTTCTGATTTAAAAAAAAAAAAAAAAAAAGCATTGCCCTGTAAGAATACTTGCACAGGGGAGGAAGAGGGAAGCACGAGAAAGTACAACACCCGCAGCTAGCAACCTACGTGTCTATCTTCATCAGTTTTCTAGCAAACTAATAAAAAAGCAAGCTAACGTGCCACAATTTAACGTCAGATGATCTCAGTGGGAAACTTTCCCAACAAAAAATAAAGGTTACTCACCCAACAACCTAGTTTTCATGCTGATCACTGCACATTCCTGCTTCGATTATAATTTAGAGTAGTACAGCCCCTGTGGGAGCAGTACCCACTGCAATACTCTGCTGACCCCTGCCCCTTCCCTGATGGCATGGAACATCTGGAGAACAGGGGACACATAACAAAAGCTACTTTATTTTTCTCTGTGTCCTCTGTGAGGTTCATTGTTGAAGCTGTAATGCCGAAGAAAATTGGGTAGGGCATTCAGATGTCCAGCAACTGTCTTGAAGAACAACAGAATAGATGAGCTGATTTAGATTGTTTGCATGATTTCTGCATTCCTGTTCTGGGAATTTGGCAGTAAAGTTTCCTTCTTCCAGCAGTGGAAACTAGTCAGCTTTAAAAACTTTTAGTATTCCAATACTCTGAATACTCTCAAACAGGCTTTGAAAGCAGCCTCCAGCTTAGACAGGTATGCCTTAAACCTTGCCCAAAAGAAATGGAGATACTACTACAAAAAATACACAGAAGTGTTGGGGTGCCTGTTCTGAACTTGAACTGTTTCAACAGAAATCTTACCCTTCACGGTAAAATACTGTTGCTCGTTTGGATTTACATGTGTTCCTCATGGATGACCTTTTATGCCTGTTTTCAGTCCCCATGGGAGCCAATGGCTATGCACAGTGCATTCAGACATCTACCTGCCCTCCTGAGGAGCTTTGCAACACAAAGGGCAGCCACTACTGGTGTCTACAGCAGCTTAGCTAGAAACAATTTCAAAGCTGCTTCTTCCAAAACTCCATCCTTGGAGACATTCAAAAGCCATTTGGATGTGGTCCCGGCTCTAGGTGACCCTGTCTGGGTTGGATAAGATGACCTCCAGCGCTCCCTTCCAACCTCAATTATTCCATGATTCTTGCAGGACTGATCTCAAGGTACTCACCACCGTGCAGTAACCAGACAGAAAATTTGTATTCCTCAGCTAGGCTACCTGCTAGTTTTTGTCTCCAAAGCAGGCACGATGGTAGGGTAACATTAGAACTACTAGATTCTCTTGTCTTCTGTTCAAATAGATCCAAACCCAAGGAAATACCTTAATGTTCAGATCTTTATTAAACAGCAAGAGGAATGAAAATAAAACAACTACCTTATGAAGAGTGAGCTTTTGAACTGATCCTTTTGATATATCCAGTTCAATTGCTACCTCTACCAGAAAAACGAAAGGCAAAGCCCCTGCAGACAGATGTGTTCACCACATATTAAGGACCAATGAACTGTTCACTGCGCAGCACTCCCTTCCTTACAGATTTCACAGACCCAAGATGCCCCAGCAGTGTATCCTCAAATCAGCAAAATGCTGAAGCTATACAGTACATTTGCCCAGGCATGAAATGTCCCAACAAAGAACGAACCTGAGATGTAGCACAAAAAGAGGTGGCAGCACAAGTTTTGCAGAACATGTGCCACATTTCAGAGCCCTCCTCCTACTAAAGGAAATCATCTTGTTTCAACTCTTTCACAAGTCCTTTCAAGCCATCCATCTCGTTACTCCTGCACAAGTTAAGTATCACAAAAATAACTACAGTCAAATAATTAAAATTATTTTGGATTGCAGTTTCTCTATAAATGTGTAAGTCTATAAATACTCAT
Source organism: Hypotaenidia okinawae (assembly GCA_027925045.1). NCBI lineage: Eukaryota > Metazoa > Chordata > Aves > Gruiformes > Rallidae > Hypotaenidia > Hypotaenidia okinawae. The sequence goes on along the minus strand of BSDF01000007.1, from coordinate 13,770,267 downwards.
CATTTTGTCCAAAGCACAGCAAAATGAAAAAAATGCCCAAGATGCACATATTCCTCCAGAGTATAAATTCCACTGAATCAAATGTGCAACTTCTTTTTTGGGGTGGGGGTGGATGGCTCTGGAGAGCTTTCGGTACTTAAATGCAATTATCTGATTAAAGCAGTACATAACAGAAATGCAGTTTTAGAAACAGGAAAATTATGACTATGGAAATGAGAAAGTCACATAAAAAAGCTACCTCACAAAGTGGAAAACATCTATTTATTATTTCCTTCAAAACAGACAAGAAATAAGAGAAGGAATCTTGGTACTTCTATTATCTTTATAAGGTAAATGTCATAGTAAACTATGTTCATTCATCACACAGAGTTCATTATACATTCAAGTCTTTTCTAATTTCCCTTTAATGAAAGACTATGGAAGATATTTTGAAAGGAACAAATGGCAATTTAATGTTTACATTGCTACTACTGACAAGTGTAATAGCAACAGATAGGCTGACACTGAAAATGACAACAACAACAAAAAAAACCCCAACAAACCAAAATAAAAACCAACCAACCCTGAACAAGAAATCCGGAAGGATTTATAATGAAATGTCTGTTTTCCTTTCCTCTTGAACTTGTATACCAGACAAACTGTGTCAAAATAATTTAATAAAAACAATAAAATGAACTCAAACTTCTGCTCTCTCATCCAGCAGAGATTTCCAACAAAGACAAGAAGGGAAGGCATCATTCCCAGAAGTTCTACCAAGGAAAAAAACAGCGAGAGGCAGCAAACTCTTCACTTCCCTGTCATAAACCAGAAAAAAAACCCCAAACAAGTGCTGTCACTTTCCAGCCCATTTTACACCTATATTTATCTAAATACGCTTTATTGTCCAGTTTCAAAAATATGCTTAAAACATGAGCAGCATTACAACTGAGTATGGGTGCTTCAAGAAGTAATCTAAGAAACATTACAAGTTCTTTGCTTTCCTGCTTGGCTGCCGTTACTGGTACATCTGATCACCACAGGCACATCAAAAGACAGACTTAACTTGAAGCAGATTGTGAAACCTTATTGTCATAGTCCAAAAAGAGAACAGTAAAACAGACTATGTTAAAATTACTTCCCTGAAATCATACAGGAACTGGAAATTGCCCATAGCTTCCCAAGTCCATCCTGTGGCTCATTCTTGCTGCCACAGTGTGCTAGAAACATGGAGATCATCCCCGTTTCATTACACAGCATCAAGAAAAAGCACCAGGACTTCAATAATTTCCTTCTGGAAAAATATAGCTCAGGTTTTGATACCATTACAAACTTAGCACTTATCAGTTTTACCATCAATACAACAAAAAAGATGAAAAACAAATAATTATAGGAAAAATACTATATTGATGTTTTCAGTATTTTCTCCTGGTAACCATACCGCTAGTTCCAACTGCTCAGGAACAGAGAAGTGACTCACACAAATATGTGAATTCTTGGATGCTTGTAGTGGTTCGCTACCCACCCTGGACGGGTTTACTATGTGAATATTTGCCTGTGTTCCCTATTAAAGATATTTCTGGGCAATAATGATCTACTGTCTGTGTCAGAAATCTTGTGTCCTGTGAAGATACTGGTCATGCGTACTAGGCTGGATTTAAACAAATGAATATGCTGTTATTGCTCTCACTGTACCTATTCTTTCATGATCATTTTGTGTTCTAGGAAAACATAATTAGTGAAAACAACTACAACAGAAATACCAAAAGTTACCGGAATTCAAATGCAAATCCTTAGAACATGAGTCATGTTTTCATTAATAGCATAGGAAGTCAGTTCCATTAGTACTTAATCGACGCTTCCTGACCTTACATCTATTCAGTGTGGTACATGGAATTTGCATCCAGTGCAAAGGGAGGGAGAAGGAAGGAACAAGGACTCAAATGTTAAATTTTTATTCTACTCCACGTTCTAATTGTCGGGATTAAAAATAAACAGATAGTAAAATTTTGCCACTTTACAATTAATGTCAGGCAATATATTTTGTGATGTGTCATAAATAAAAGAGCCTGAGATAACAGAAGAAAAACTTGCATGCAACCTACAAGAACAGACTTGCTAGAATCACAGACCACATACACGGGTATGATGTTGGTAATTACATGCGACTGCCTTCACGACCACATAGGTCAAGACTTGAAAAAAGACCAAAACCAAGAAAAGTATTTGTGAGCGTTTGCTTGCCTATAATGGCATTTCTTTAAATACAGGGCACCATACATTCAACTGGGAACCTCATTAGGCTGCAGCAGATTTTTTTGAAAGATTGTCCTTTGAATTAGTGAGATTTCCATCAGAACAGCCACAGACACAAAACCGGCTTTAGTTTGGCCCTGTCAGCTCTCTATGGAGTTATTTTTATTTACACAATATGGGGAAACATCACCACCCTCAAGGCAGAGTTATGAGATAGCACATGTCTTCATAATGCAAACTATTAAGAGGAAGGTGATTGAAGTCATGTACATCAGGAGCCTCGTTTGAGAGCACCCTTTCAAATACCAGTAGCTGAATTTGGGCGTGATGTACAGAGAAACAGAATCTTGAAGAAATCACTTAGCAAGCACTCTACTGCTGCTTTTTTTTTCATTTTTCTTCTCCTCAGATGCTTTAATTACGAATACTCAAAATGCGTATACACTTATATAAAAATATATTACAAGCAGATACCTTTTGAAAGAAGTCATTCTTGTATTGACAGACACCTTTTGCTCACCCTTAATACTAACTTAGAGTGGGAAGGAAAAAGCTACACTGCTGGTAATCTTCCATGGCTTTACACTTCCAATACTCTCTAGCACTTCTGACCAATTGCACAGCAGAGATCTGCACTGAGTGGGGACAGAAAGAAAAATAAATTGCCTGCTTAAGGATTGGGGATGAGAGCATGAAGGTCTGAACCAACTTGAAATAGCCCAGGGACTTTTTGAGCAAGAGATCAGGAGCAGCACAGGGCAACACAGAGCCAGAGAGTGCTTCCCTTCTACTCAATCTTTAGGCAAGCAAGTAAATTTGAAATCTTTTACTCTCTTTGTAACACAGTGCTGTCTGCTGATAAACACTACCAGCAGTGACAGAGACGCCAACCTTTTCCTGGTTTGTATTCTTCAACAGTACTTGGGGGTATTGGTGTTTCAGCTTCATTCTGAAGTACCACTGGTCTGTTAGCACAAGATAAATAAACCAGAACTAGATTATGTGGCAGGTGTGTTACAACTCACATGCTGTGCACATGGTTCACACTTCCCACCCAGGCACTGCGGCCTTGCACCACAGGGGCTTCCTCTCCATTAGGATGTGCTGACCCTCCTAGCACAGCCTCACTGCCGCAGCGCCACTGACACATGCCCACCTTGCTGCCTGCTAGTGTTACAAGCCTCCACCAGATGTATCCACCATACCAGGAATTTCATAAATTGGAATTAATGTAAATAGAAAGGTATAGGGTTCCAAAAAGTAAATAGTCAACTCAAATTCTTTAGTGAAGGCTTTGCTCTCCTTTCCCCAAATTTACACTCAAAGGAAATGTTACCTTAGAAGAACTCAGATTAAGTGAGAGGAGTCATGCAGGAGACCAACAGGATGGCCAAGATTTATTGCCTGCAGCTGACAAATTATGTTGTTCCCAAACACTGCCAGATTTTATGCAAAAAATACCTGAGCTTATTGCCTATAAACTGGGCTAACACTTTATTTCCACAACCTTCCACATGTTTATGAGGACAACCAGACCACTTCACTGTGCAAACCTCATCCAAATCAGGTATTACCACAGAATCAAAATTTTATCCATCTGGTAAGAGCACAAAATATAGTGGCAAGAAAGCCACCAACATCTGTACTCTGGCATAAAATCTGCTGGGATAGAAGTGAAGAATTTCAAGCAAATCTGAACCAGAGGTAATACCAGTTTATAGTTCACATCTAGAGTCTGATGTATTTTGCAGTTGATACAGGAAGAGATTCAAGCTGCATCTGTAGTGAGGATATTTATCTGTGACTCAGCCAGGGTCAGAGAAGGACCAACCACAGAATAAAAACCAAGTGTCCTGAAGTCTTAACTACAGCCCTAACAAGTTGACCTTTGACTACCTCTACTTTGGCCACTAATCACAGCTGCCCTCACATCACAGGATTTCCTCCAGAATGTATACATCTAAACCAGAAGAAGAATCTACCTCCCTCAATGATTCAGCATTTTCCTTAACATTGTTTTGTATCTGTATTCAGCTGGTACACAGAGTGTTTGTGTTTACTGTATAAATCTAGTTCAGCAGGTTTCTTCCTTCCATCACTTGCCCTTATGCTAAATTACCGGTGATTTTTAAAAAGACAGAATTAAAATGAAATGTATGGAACAAGCAGGTAGTGTAGGAAGGTTATCAATCTGTCCAACATGAAATTTCTAAATATATCACCTGCTAGCAGTGAAAAAGCTCACTCTGGTATGTAAAAAACGATAACATTATCTTAGTTAACGATTACACAGGACTGATGACATTTTATCACACAACTTTTCACTTAAGAAACTGTTAAAGTCTCTGCAGCCAGAGATTACAGCAGGTCTGAGGGTTTTTTAATGTAAAAGTAGTAAAATATCATGGCATTTAAGCATTTACTTTGTTAGCTTAAAAGTACTCATCTCCCTCATCAGAGTCCAATTTTAGCTAGCTTAGAACCATCTCCAAAAACTTAACATACCATACTAAAGCAAAATCCAGTCAGCATGTGAAAATGCAAGGGTCCCAACATACTCAGAAAGCCTTCTGGAAAAGGTGTCAAGCTCAAATACTGGAATGCAGAAGTAAATTAGCATAAACCTTACATGATTAATCCATTAAATACCATAGAAATGTCAGATCATGGAGGATGTTTAAGACTTACTTAAGGGAAAATCTAATCTAAACACACTAGTGGAATACTGAGCATAAAAACATTTACTCTCAACTCCAAATGCTTGTTTTTTTCAATAATCTTAAAGCTTCCACAGTTTTAATAATTTTCTGTGGACGTTCACATAGCAGAAGCCACGTCTGTGGCTTCAAATCACATTGTCTGGTTTGCACCATCTCAAGATGAAATGATTGCTTATTTTACCCCATGAGTAAACAGGAATTCTAGTCCTTACACATAGCCGATAAGCTCAAAAAGAACTTACTCAGAGACTCCTGATGCTGGGCAGAAGAAAATGATGCATTTTCAACAAAAGTATTTTGTAAACTGCTTTGATATATACCTTCCACTTCTTTAAGCACTACTCCAACCCAAGCTAAAGGTCATTTAAGCCCAGATTTCCGGAAAACAGGGAAGGAAGTAGCTGGCTTTCACTGACTTGCAGGGACTTTTGACAGCCAACCTCTCTTAGTCTCCTGAAAAAATCCCTGCATGCAGTTAAATCTTCTGAAAGCATAAATAGATTACAGGATTTAAACAAACCTGGCATTTTTCCATTTTTTAATAATATTATCCACTTCCTAAATGACAACGACTCTATTCAGAGAAAAAAAATAAGTATGTCCTTGTTACCGTTCAGCAATTATGCCAGAACAGAAATCATCACAGCCTTAGTCACACATAATCTGTTCCAGTGACCAGTGTCTATTCACAGAACTGAAACCGCCTGAATTCTTTATCTTTGCCCTAGACTGGAGTTCAGGGATTTTTTTTTCTGGGTATGAGTGTCTGGCTTTTGTTTATCTGGGCTGTCAAAGTGAAGTATCTGCATGGAATAACACAGGAAACTCTGCAGCAAAAGCAACAGAAAAGCGAACTAACAATGTGGTATCTCTCCCCAAAACTCAGACGTAACAAATTTCCCAAAGCAAAATCAGTTATTTCAGAGTCTATTTGAGATTTCCTTGAAAAAAAAACCCAAACCCTCTGTTACTGGATATTGCCATACCACCTGTAATATACTCACACTTCTAGCAAGCTGGGATGCCATTTCTACTGTGTGTATTACTAACGTTTTAGTAGCTTAAATTTGGAGAAAGCACCCACACAGCCTGTCTTTTACAGTCTATTTCAAAAATTCTTCCTATAAACATTCATAGGAAGCTTATGCTACTGGTAATACGCAGAGATATCTGAAAACTGGCAAACAATCTGTGATCTGAAGCTACAAGAAAATTAAGTTCCAAAATCATAATCACATCTTGCCCTCAGTAACTTAGATTATATTATATTTTGACTGACCACAGAAGCATAATCTATTTGGGTTTGAAATCTTAAACTTGTTAAAAAAAATGACAAGAGGAAAAGACAGAAACTAGCTTCTACCCTGCCACACTCCATGAGGTATCAAGCCTCTCAACTTCTCAGAAGTCCTAAAATAATGTGTTTTAAGTTCAAAAACATCTCAAGTCTTTATCTTCAAGGCATTTAATGGCATGCCACAGAACATCCCACAAACCATCATCATCTTGAGTCAAGAGCACAGTCAACATGACAGCTCCCTAGGCACCTCCATTTAGCCAATTCAAGGTGAAAGCAAATTCATACAGAGGACAGAGTATTACCAAGGACTAGTAAGAGACTGGTCCTGCTGCTGCAGGAACTGGAAACCTACTTCAAACACTCCTACTCTGTGTTCCTTAACTGAAAGAAGGTATGGAAACAATTGTGAACTAAAGGTATTTATGGGTGTTTGTTGAATTGGGCAAAACCAAAAAATATTGACTTTTGCTTCTGCTAGACTTCAAAGTTATCAGCCCGTTGAACAGAGGTCACTGTTCCTGTATTTCTTGGTGCTACAGTGCTTACCTTATTAGAAATTTATGGGCACAGCACTGAACTATTTAAAATCAAGTCCTACATTTTCTTCATGCGTTTATTCTTCACCATTTAAATCTTAGAGCAGTAACAACTCCATCAGCTAAAGTTGTGATATAAGCCAACTTTTGCAAACTTTGTACAGCGAGAAAAATCAATGTCTAGTCAAGGAAAGCTCTTCATTAACTTCTGGCTTCTGAACTTAGTTTAAAAGGGTATGGTTGGTACATGCAGGAAGCCAAGATTACTGAACACACTTTGTTTCAAGGACTGGATTTCATGTACTGAAGTACAGTACATCACACCAAAGAAACTAGCTTCTGGGGACAAGGAAGCAAAACAAAACCACCAAAAATAAAAACCAAACCAAACGAAACCCCAACAAACAAAGAAAAAAAACCAAAGGAAAAAAAAAAGAGAGAGATTGTAAACAGTAGAAGATTGTTTTTAATGATATTTGTTGATGCTAATGACAGGAAACATGGAAAAGGGCACTCCCAAAATACAGAGACTCAAAGACAAGTCTCTAATCAACTGGTTTAACATTTTGCATTACACACCTACAGTTATGCTCAAAAGACCATCCTAACTCCCCACCCTATATATACACCCCAGGTAGCACGGGTTAAAGCATCTCCACAGGTAGTGTGAGCAGAAGGTTGCTGAGGTCACTGGTGAGCCTAGCCCACAACCAGCTGTTCCCTCCTGAGCAAGCACCGAGCCACCAGGCTTGGGGGTTTCTCTGTGCACACAGATATGGTAAGCTCTTCAGCCCATGATTTTCTGAGTTCACACTTCTTCTGAACCAGACATGCTACAGGGGCAGGAAATAAGCACAGATAGCATCTTGGCATTTGGGACCAATAAGGAAGGAACAAGGACAAACCTCATCTAACAAAGGAAAAAAATGAGAGGCTTCACAAAGGCAGAATTTACGAGCAAGACAGCTTTTTCCTCTACATTTCACATTTCTGAAAGACTTCAGGCTTTCAAAAGCACAAAGTTTATATATTTATTATATGGACACTGGACAAATATTAGTTTAGGTGTCTCTAGGAAAAAAACCCCTATGACCAAGCACTATGTCAGCCACTACTGAGAATGGTAACATTTACAAACTGAAATGTTTCTCTTTAAAACTAGAAACATTAGAAAGCAATCTAGCTTGCAGTAAACATTTCAATAGCAGCTTTAAAGAAATTCAGATCATGTTTATTAATTCAGGTCTTATTTTGTAGCAAAATTTCTGCCTCTAACTTATGAAAATAAGACAGAAAAACAATCATGTTTGCACATGCATTACTGAAGTTATGTTTCTTTATAAAAAGCACTATGTTATATGGAACACTGGATATTTTAAATAACCCATACATACATACAAAGCAGGTTTCCCTGGATTTGTATAATGGAAATCCTATTTGCAATCTTTCTCTAAATAAGAGGTCCTGATCTGAGCCTGAATTACTTGACATGGTGATAAGCCAGATAAGAACAATTTCTGGTGATTAAAATAGAAATCCTTCCAACGTTAAATGAATTTAAGTCCAAGTTGTTTGGTTGGGGGTTCTTTGGCTAAACGGTTTTAGAACAGAGATGTCTTTTTTTTTCTTTTAACATAAATACAGCTATCAGAAAGGGATATCCCAGAAGCATAGTGAAAATACACAACTCATAACACGAATATGTGTTTTAGAGTCTTACGGCAAGATATAATTTATTCTACAATATTCACTAAACATGTTTACGGGATCAGACAGGTTTTTAGAATCTCTGAGACTAACTAATACTGCAATCAAAGGATTAACAAACCAGCTGCCAATGTGCCATTACAGCTGATTATCATAGACTGCAGACAGCTAGCTTACTTGGAAAATGCTTTCAGGAATACTCCATTGTTGCCAGAAAGAGGGGTATAGCAGGATGATGTGATACTAAGTCATCGTTTTTCTTATTATACACCAAAAAATGGAACTCGTGGAATATAAATTGCACATGGGTTTAGAAAATCTTAAATTATAATGTATGTTTACTGTAAAACCTGACAAAACTAAGAGAACTACAGAACACCACCACTCAGAGCTAAGGGTGCTGTGCAGTGAATGGTTGATTTTTCAATCTTTTCCACAAACCTTACTGAGAACTAAACTGATGCCAAAATTCATGTCTTATCAGATGCTAGGATAAAATCATGGAAAGAGAAATATTAAACCTTTTAAATGCCAAATTGTTCATCTTCAAAACATTTTCAAAATAGCTTTTCAGTTCATGTGGAGACAAAAATTGCAAAATATAAACTTGTAATAGCCCTCAAAAAAAGAAGTCCCTTCACTAGCGATATATTGGTACCTCCTTAAGGTTAAGAGAAAGAATTAATGTTTTGACTGGAGACTGAGCTACTACCAAACAGGACAGCAGCAGAACCCAGCATTTAACAAGATACTGAGGTGTTTACAGCATTGTTTACCAGAAAAAACAGGAAGCATCTTCAGTTTTCTACTAACATGTCAGCATCACGCTCTTTCCACATCTTTGAGTTGTACTACTGGTAATGGGAGAACATTTGCATCACTCCAACTTGATACAACTATAAAGGAAATTCAATATTTAGATCTGGAAGGGAGATTTCCTAGTGATTCATTCATTGGTAAAACCACTCCTCTCTGAAGAAGACACTGAAGAAGACCCAAGACCAGAAACTATCCCTCTGGTAGTTGGTAAAAAGTAATTTTAACAGAGTAAAGCTGTATCTCTTTATTGGAAGTATGGGCATGGCATTTTTTTGCTGCATATGGTTTGCTTGGACTAACACTCACTTGGTCTATGTCATTTGGAATTACATATTGAATCCCAGGATTCCTGTAGGGAGAGAAAAACAGGATTATCTCAATCAGAGATTCTAGATATTGGTGTGGCCTCTGTATCTCTGAGAAGAAAGTCAAAGTCAGAATTTCACAGCCAGTCAAGAGAGGACTGACTGCCCAGAGGTAACTTCAGAAGTATAAATATGCACAAGTTATTCAAAGCATGATTTTCCAAAAAGCTTTTACATTAGACTGATTATTCCTCCCTGACTTGCTTTTTCACTAGTTTGTCCTCTTTTCCTCACCTTCTGGGGATTTAGAGGTCTTTGAACATCCTCTGCAGGAGATGAAACAACTGTCATTCACTGTTTTCAAATGAATGAGACAGAGTAGTTAAAGAAGCTTACCACAGCTTTATCCTCAGCTGCTTTGTCTACAACCTGGTTACTCTGTGAATCTTGCTTGCTGACTCTATCCCGTAATACCAAAAGGTAAACCTCTCAGGCTTGCAAGCTTTATTCACCCTTCAATAAAAGCTCTTGAAATCCTCCTCCCTATCCATCCGCCCAAGTAAAGATTGCTAAGAGGGTCCACACACAAGTTCATTCACACCTTCTTTGGCTTCATTATTTTTAAAAACTGTATTTTAGAAAAAAACAAGATGTAATGGAAATCATTACTTGCACGTTACCAAGGAAAACGAGGATGAGAAAACAGGAAATACTTGATTGATGTGGGTTTTAACGTTACCCAGTCGCTGTATTATTCAGGGACCAGAAAACAGTACCAGGAATTAAACTGAAGAAGGTCCCAACAGAACCGGTTGATTTCAGAGGAGAGAAAAAAGCAGCTCATGCTCAGCTTCATTAATCCCGTCCCACTCCCCCTCCAATTAGCATGACATAAGTGCTCTCTGAATACACTGGACCATAAGGATGTATCACACTTGTATCAATGCAAAATTGGTAGAAAAACAATTAAAATGTTGGCAAATACACAAGTCTCTTCTCTGTAAAGAGAAGAACAGATCACAAAACATGAAAACAAAAATCCAGGCCAGATTATCTTTTGTAGGGTAATGGCAAAGGAAAATGAAGTCCACGGATAAAACGTGCAACTGTTCCATCGGTGACAGCAAGCCAGTGACTGCCAGTTATGGAGGGAAAAAAACATTTCACAGATAAAAACTGAGGAGTTTGATTCAGTCATGACTAAGGTTTCTCTACCCAACGAATCAGTACATAAACTACAAAAGTCTTTCAGCAGAAAGCCACCATTCCCTTCAACTGAAGCTCTTTCAGTTCAATACAAAGCCAAATAAGGAAGCAACGAAAAAAAAGTAAATAAATCCCTAAAAAAAGAGAAAAGGTTTCTCTATATGAAAATCAAGTTTGAGAGTATTTTCAACGTTACAGAAGAACGTTAACAAGACATGACTGTTAGCAGGCTTCACAAAATTATTATCTTGTAACTGAAAAATACAGACAATAAAAGTTTGATGAAACTCGGCACTCTGAATACACCAAATAAGAGTTTACTCATGAAATACCATAATTGAAATAGCAGCATTTGGACTCTATAAGCTACTGAAACAATGACTGCAGAATTTGTCCCATGACATTTAAAGTCACAAGTAGGTTTTTCCCAGCACAGAGATCACTGTTACATTCCCTTCAGTTTCCCTTTCGCACCCACCAAGCAGTAAGGCTCTCTATGGCACTTGCTGTTTCTCCCCTTAGTGCTTAACTTCATTGTACTTCACATCTTTCCTTTCCAAGTCCGGTGGCATTCAGTCTCCCACTGCCACTTTCTTCGTTCTGTTTACCAGTCTCCTTGCTGCTCCTCCCATGAGACATCTGACAGCAGATGCCAGTTTCTCCTGTAAGCACTGACACACCTTTTCTAGGTCACTCTCTACACATACAGCATGACTCCCACAAGCAGCTGCCGAGTCACAAAGTCACTCTCTCCATTTTTACCTCAATCCATGTCCACAATGAAGAAATGAGTTCCCCTTTTCTAACCATTAAAAAACTCTCAAGCAAACACCCATACTAACACATGCATTAAGTTGAGGCATGATGCGACTCCATTGAGACTATCTCTGGCATTCATCAGCCTGTGACCTGACCCCCACACTTTAGCATTTTTTGCCCTGAGTCATTATACCGTGCCTCTGTTGTGACTATAAACAAACCAGGACAGGAACCAACTCACCCTTTCATCCAAGGATATATCAAAAATATTAAAATAAGAAAAATCAAAACTGTCTAGTTACTGTCACATTGCCTAATACTACAAAAGCACTTAAAAAGTCCCTACTCAAGGGCAGTCCTTCACTCTCATTTCATGGGGTAACACTTGTATAACTCCAGAATTAGGGGGACAGGAGGCGAGGACACTCCAGAGATCTCTCATGGCTACAGTAAGAATAACAGCAGGTAAGGTTTCTTCCATATTGGTTTGTTCCTACCTACACAAAATATTGTTAACTCTCTCCTTAATCAGGTCTGTTCCATAAGCCAGAGACATCAGATGGTGAGAGAGCGAAAGTTCCTTTTTTAGGGTTTGTCCTTCTCTCCCACCTGTCATAAAACACTGCTCTCTTGCTATTTTCAACTAAATTTGACAGAAAAACAAAGACCTCATGGATACTAATTTCTGAAGAGTTCAATGAAAGCATGCTGAGAAGTGAGAGACCCCAAACTGCTACAACTGAAAGAAAACGTGCTTATTAGATACAAGAGAATTTACAGCTGCAAGAAAGATAAATGGGAGACATGCTTAAGTAAACACCAGCACAGCAGCTCTCAGAGGAGCTCTGGCAAGCAGCATGCTCCCAATTCTGCCAGACCTCATCCCATCACCAGATCAAATCCACAATTTTCACTTCTACAACTGTTTAGTATACACATGTAGCCATCTGCACTTTACTTAAATTGTACTGAAGTTGTTAAATTCCAGTCAAGTGCCAAATAGCAATGTTAGAGATGATGTCAGAGTAGAAGTTGAAAATTGCTGCGGAGGTGTCTCTGCTCCTCTTCAGCACAGACAGACTGGCTTCCCAACCAAGACCAGTTGCAGTGGAACAGGGAAGGAAATGAAGAAGTGTAATACACAATGTCTTGCTGTGTTTTAATCTAAAATCAGGCATAAGCTCCTCACAGCAGTGTCTGTTCATAAAGCACTACAAACAATTGAATCCTAGGGATCTACGCCTGCACACCTCCATCACCTTCTGCTGAAGCATACACTAATGCTAATCCTATGCTGACACAAGCAGTATCTTAAAAGAATCAACTGTTTTGTCTATTAAAACCCAAAACTTTGGCAGTAGAATGAACAGACTTTCTTTTCATTTTATATAGTTTTCTTGATATGCAAGAACTGATTTAAAAGATTCCACACCAGCCACCATTTAAAGCTAAATAAGTCTGAGGCTGTCAATTTTTATTTTTTAAGCTTTACTTTTTATATGTGTTCAAAGAAAATAAGTACTGAAAAACATCACTGCAAGCATCACTATAGCAACTGCAGCTCTTGAAGCTTCCTTGATGCAACACACTCAGATTCCAGATGGAACAAAATGCCATGTCTATCTTGCTTTTTATAAGGTACCTCTCTCTCCTACAAAGCCTCCAAAGACTGGCGGGGACATCTGCTCCAGAATTTGCTCTTGCAGACATCACAGACTTGGATAAAATTACCTATTTTCACAGTTCTGAAAACAAATAAAACAATATCATGACATCTGCACCCAAATGCCTGTGTGAAATGTCACTCGAATGAGAAAATAATTACCCAAGGTATTTATCCAAGTCCAGCCCAAGGGTTGACCTCATTCAAGTCAGCAGCAGTTTTGCCACATATTTCAGCAGAGTCAGAATTGCACCCTTCACAGGAGATTTCTCTGGTACCCCAGCTCTTTGACTCACTACACTACATCCAGAGCGTGAGTATTTTATAACGTTTCACTATACCTGCTGTCTATCAGTCCTGCACAACTAACTGGCTGCAATTTGTAGAAATAGCTGTGTATTCTTGAATCAAAAGCTTAGACAATAACAACAGTAACAAAGAACTACAATAGAGATTACAAACTAATCCAGGGCTGGTTTATCTCTAGGAAAAGACAGAAGACTGGAGTAAAGGCACCATTGGCTGCTATCTTTTATACAGCCATGGAGGTATGAATGGCAGATCACAGAATTTTGTTCATTTGTCCACTCTTCTGCATGATATTCAGCATTATGGAATCAAGAATAACCAAAGAGATTGTTTCAGGTACCACTATGAACTATAACTGTCATTATACTATCCAAGTTTAAAAAAAATTACATTCCATCAAAAGACACCAGTCCTCCATCGTATTCCCATTGACAAAACCCCCATGAAAATTCCTGATAGATTCTCTGGCTTGAGTCCCACTCTGAAAAATAATCAAGATGACATTCATCCAGCTCTTGACTAATCCCTTTTTGAGTTTGCAGAAGGCATCCCCCAGTTCCTAGGTCAACTTCTGCACTTTATTGCACCTTCGCTTTTTGACCTTCCCGGCCTGAACAAAGTGGCAGAAGTACCAGGCAAGGAAAGACAAGCACTTTACCATTGCTTACAGCAGACACACACATTTACAGGATTCTTGCAAGCCTTGATTTCCAAATAGCAATATGGTTATATACCAGTAACTTTGGCATGCCCGGGAGATTCAGCCTTTTGTCTTCTATCCAGTTCACATAAATAAAAGGAATTATATCAAAGAATACTCTAGCTCCTATCACAAGTTTCTCCTACAGCTGACAGATGGCTCAGTTCTTACAAGTGGAAGAAAAACTATTTCCTAGCTGACCCCAAATATTCTGGCATCCTTGGCACACCTCTCAAAGAATTAAAAAATAGGAAGATGGGGACCGTATGCATTTTCTCTCTGAAAAATGGAGGGAAAAATACAGGTCAAATACATAATGGAGGGAAGCATACAGGTCAAGTAATCAGTTAGTATTGTCCACTCCATATTTAAAAATACTAGATAGAATGAACATCTGTATTTCCCCTCTGGAGCCCTGAGCCTTAAAATTCAACATAACCTCAGGTGTCAACTATCTGGAGTCTCTATAAAGCCCACCTATTGCAACGAGGAATCTGACAGTCAAAAGCAGAGAAAGTGCAATGAGAAAGTTTAAGTTGCCACTGTTGTTTGACAAATGTGTGAGAAGTAACTTGAATTCTTTTTCTCAGATACTAATTTTTCATTTTTAAAGATAAGTGAGGGAGCGTCTGCAGTTTCTGATAGATGTCCTATGATACGAAGTTCAGATCTGAGAAAAAAGTTCAAGTGGTATCAATATGCAAACTGCAAGCAATTAAATGAGACTGACATCAACTACAATAACTGGAAACGTTTCTTAAGTTGTTGTCCAAATTATTCAATGAAATATCTAAACAAAAATTATTTTCTAAATTATATGCATGGAGGTTTAGTTACTAATGCAAATCCAGACATGCAAATCTGATTATATATTTCTGGCATGCCATCAAGTTACAGAAAAATGCCACATGTACTTGTCTGCCTAACTTCAACTAGCAATGATTCAGATCAGAATTATTCAGAATCTTCAAATCTTCCCCCCCCCTTGGTGACCCAAAGAAGATCAGGGAAATCACTTCTCACTTGTGGAGTGAGTGATTATGTGAAGAAAAAAAATTACTGAAAGTACTTCCTTCTAACTGTCTCAGCCACTTTTTGGTATGAAGATGGCATGCGGGACCTATGGCTGTAGACTTCTCAGATCACGAAAAACAAACAAACAAACAAAAAAATCACTCTAAGGACTGTGGCAGGATTTAGATTTTAGCTAAAACCTGCTGAACTATCAAAGAGATAGTTTAAGATAAGCGTGAAAGATACATTTGTCATTTTCAAAAATAAACTAAATTTTCTGCGATGATTTTGTTTTGTACTTCCACCACTGCTACACAAATAAACTGCTCTGATCAGTTATACTTTTCATACATGCTACTAGCAACAACTGTTGAGCACCTGTAGTATTAACATACTAAATATTCAAAGCAACTTACCTTTTTAGACTAGAGAGGGAAATCTGAGCGTTTCATCTTGGTCAGCAGTATTTCCAGTTTTTAGTTTTAGACTTTTTTTTTTTTAAATAGCTGCAGAGCTACCCTTTTTTCTAAATGAAATCTACAGAGGATAATAGCCATCAGTGCATCCTCTCCTCTCTGAGGCTAGCACCCTCTCAAATCAAACCAATATTCTACAAGAAATTATAATCAACTCCCTCTAGCTCAAGTATCAGCTATATGTTGATGTACCAGCTGACAGCTCGTCATTCGTCCTTCTCTGCTCTTCTTTCCCCTTGCATTCCTAAGACCTACTAGCAAAAGACAGTTCCATTGCATTGACTCAGCATAGGTTTGTGCAATCCTTACAGCAATTCTAAATCCCTTTGAAAAAGCAAACGAGCAGCACGTTTTCTTTCAAACAACACAGACAATTTATCTGCAAAAGAAATACACCTTGTAAAAGAAATGTTTTAAAAGCTAACTGTAACCACTCAGCCGCTTGCTTTGCCCAGCACCCCGGAAATGATGAACACTGCAGTATGGGGCAGGCCGCGTCCCTCCTTCATAGTCAACCCAGCTAGCTAAGGATGCGTACAGTTTTCAGACCGTATAGGACTATTCAGATCCCCGTTCTGGCCTGCTTCTTTATGTCCCTATTAACTAACTGATCTGCAGCTGTACAAACAGCAGCGTTTCACCAGCACACAGTCTCCTTCACTGCAATTTATCTCGTTCAGTAGCACTTCCACCAGTTTAAATAGGCCCCGCATCTGAAAAACAGTAACAAACGCCTTCAAGCCATGCTCCCTGCTATACAAAAAGATAACTGCACGTCTCAAACAGCAAACTGCATGACAGTCTGTCTGCTGCATTTCCACAAAGGGAATCACAAATACTGGGGAGTCTGAGAGGCTGTGTGTCAGTTTTATGAATATTCTGGACTCATTATCAGGTTCTGTTCTCAAAACAGAAAACAGCACTGTGTAAATTTTGCCATATATCCAGTACAACTAGCAACAAAAGCCACCATTTATTTCTTCATGTAGAAGAGGTTTCCCCAGCTGTGCTAACACCACCATCATTTTCCTGGATAACCTGTTAAACTGAGGAGACGACTGTTAATTTCTAAAGAAAAGTCTGGGAGAGACTTTTTTTTTTCCTAAATCTGTAAAACAAGTCAGCTAACATGAGCAAATAGTACTTCTCACAGCTGACAGCCCTGGTTGGCAGCAGGCTGTAACTCATTTTCATGCTTGCCCCTGCAATCTTTTTGGGTACTTTTGGGTAAAAAGACAAGAGAAAAACAGAAGAGACTGATTGAGAGGCATCCAAGTAACAATCCATCGCCACAACCAATTCACATTACAATGCTACATTACAGCTACATTAAATCATCCTGAGTTGTCTTTATACAGGTATCTCAGAACAGAGTTTTGCATCTTAGTTGTTCAAAACATTCAGCAGGGTAGCAGTTCAATGGAAATCTTTTATATTACTGCTGCTCAGAGCTACTGCATTTTTAAAACAACATTAAATCTTAACCAGATCAAAATCATAGGTTAAATACAGAAGGAAAAAAGTGGCATCAAAGTTGAAAATACTTCTGTGTAGCAGAACTTCATTTCGGAAAATGTCCTTTTTTGATTTCTTAAAACACAGTTGCCTCTGCTTCTGAATGTATCAGAAAAGTTAGATTACTTGTTTTCCCCATAAATGATACAGAGAACATACATTTAATATTAAGAAAAAACCTGCCATATAGAAATTATTCTTTTAATCTTTTATAGGTTTAAGGAAATAATCTACAGCTTGCAAAAAACAGTAAAAGCAAAAACTAGACTTTATTTTTCTAAGGCACTGATGTAAACATCTTTAAAATGTATTATTTCTCATTTGATTTAGAATAGCACAAGAGAAGTCAATCTTGTTGTCCTGCCACAGCTCTCATGTCCCACTAATGTAAAGGAAACAGGCAGGCGACAGGAGGGAACACCTTCAACTTTTACAGCAGCGAGCAGAAGTTACAGCCGAAGTTTATTTCCAAGAACCGAGCTAACCCCTTTAACACAATAAAACACAGCAGTTGATGGGTGAAGCAGTCTTGTCTTTCTTCCCCTCCCTTTTTGAACTGCTTCCTTTCGCTGGGAGAGCAAGCGCTTAGGCTCCCCTGCCCTGAATGCCTGGCCCTGTTCCAGGCTGCGCTTAATGAGGTCCTGGCAGCTCCCCGGCACTGCAGACGCCTCTCCAGTACCGCAACCAGCCTCCATCAAACAGACAAGGACCGCGGGCAAGGCTGTGCCTGACAGCAGGGCTTTTACTTCCAAAATAAAGAGACAAACAGACATTCTAGAATATCATACACAGCAGACTTTATCCCGGCTAATCCAATGTCACGTCAACTCCTCTCCGAGAAAAGCCAGCGCCAGCACGCTGTAACAAGGTTTACACAGGGTGCGTTCAGGTCAGCTAACATTTGATGCAAAAGAAACCCTTATCCTTCATCTTGCTAGAAATCCAGCAACTGAATTAATAATTGTAACAAAAGATTATGAAATTGGTAGTAGTCAAGTAGTGCTGATTTCTTCTCTAAGCACCACTGATAGCACAAATCACTTGAGCAGACCCCAAGTTCTTCGGGACAGAAGGTGATTCTTTCTTCAAACAAGGATCAAAATTCTCACCTAAAGAAACTGCAAAATGGTAAAACAGTGACACTACTCGATATAATTTGCTCAAGGATGTAATGCCTATTCATACGTCCACATTTTTAAAATTACAATAATTTTCATGCTTCATATCCATATTTTAGATTATTTCCTTTTCTGACTGACTACAAGCTTGTTCTAAAAATAAAAGAAAAAATTACAGTACAACCCAACTATAGGTGGTAGTTGCTCTGCTTCCAAACTATTCTACATTTAGTTTCAAGAAAAAAGAAAACAAGAATTGTGAATATAATTAATAGTTCAGAGAAAGTGCTCTCTCTTATCTAGTTATGGAGTCGAATTTTCCTGTTTGGGTCGGGGGTTTATTTATTTGCAAAGAAACATCACTTTTATCTACAATAATCCGAAAGCTTTGTTAAAATTGTAATTTGAGTTTGACCTACTATCATACTACAAAGCATAACCCAAACCCTTGCTAACAAGGCCCAAAACACTTCTTTCAAAAGGATTACTCAAACAGGAGACACGTTGCACAAAACCATACATTCAGATCCCACTGGTAGCCAAGTTCCATCATTCAGTGATGAACAACAAAGAATCCCCTCGGGCTCAATGCCAAGCGCTGTCCAAGCTCAAAATTAACATGTAGGAAGTTTACTCCCTTTACTGCTGATACCTCCCTTTACCATCTCATGCTTAAAGCATTCTCAGTCCAAGCCTTTTGTTTTAAGCACATAAATTACATATACACATTAAGAATACAGTATTTAGCAAAGGCACTTGCTCTTCAAAGCTTATATTAAAAGACATGGCTACATTCTGTTTGTAATATCTTATGAAGGTACCAAGTAAATCCTAGGTTAGGACTGGAATTTGCTCTCTCCATCTAGGCAAGCCTTGTCCAAATGGAGCAAGCTTTTCCCAAAGGTGAGGGAGAAGGTTACTGCTTGATTCTCTACAACTGAACAAGGGAACTAAATTCATGTTTCACATTGTTATTACATAAATACAGCAAGAGACTGTACCTAATAAAAGAGGTAGATGAGCTTTAGCAAGTACAAAGTGGAGTCGTAATAAACATTATAGATAACACCTAACATCTTCCCCACTGGGAAAGATGGAATAGGGTGCAGGTCTCTCCAGATACTTGGCAAGAAGACCTTGCTTCCTATGAAAGGCATTTCATAGCATGTTGTTCAGTGAAGTACTGCATTTGGATAATTTTGCTAAGGCAAAACATTTAAATACAGTAGCAACAACATAAATGATGTGGGAAATCTGAACAGCAAACAGAGGGGCATGGACAAGAATACAAGAAAAGAGGGCAAAGGGTTCAAGAGAAAGGGTGTCATAAGGCAACAGAGAAGTCGTCCATCCGCCCAAAAGTGGTAAAGCACTGTCTCTGTTACCATTGCTGTGACAATCCATTCCTACATTAACCACAAATGATTTCTCAATTTGTGCATAACTCTACTATCAGCTGAAAAGCAAAACCACGTTTTTAGCTAAATAATGATTTTGCATATTGAGTATTACCAATTTTAAATTGCATTAGCAACCCACCATATGGTATCGAAGAAAAGGTTTGCACTAACATTGTCTCACTTCATTAATTTCAGACTATGAAATAGACACAAATTAACACCTGTGAAATGCAAAAATAAGGATTTCTATGTAACGATATTTGAGAAGAGACGCCAATTCTGCATAAATAACAGCATGGAAAAGATGGAAATGTTTGCTCTTCTCAGTATCCAGCAACCTGTAATTTAACAAGCTGCTATCATGAAAAACCTGTTATTCCATTTATCATTTTCTCACCGAACTGGACTAAAACTTTAGTCTGGATTTCATTTAAATCTGCCTTCGTAACAGAGCAGCTGAACATAGTTCGATAATCACACCACTGAATATTTGCCATGCAGGCTGTATTTTGAGCCAGAAGGAGGTGAAAGACCTTTCCCTTTAGACACACTAAAGTAGCCTTCGAATCAGACTGAGGGGCTGAGAGCAGAAAGGCATCGACAATGCCCACATCAGGGTAATGAAGCAGAAAAGCAGCAGGATCAGCAGCAGCAGAGGAAAGGAGCAGCAAGCAAGCTGGACACACACCCCCCTACCCACCCCCCGCAGGCAGGATGGCACTCAGCGCCTATGTGACAACACGGCTAAAAACGGATAAGGCTTCAGGTTAAGGCCATTCACTTTCTACATCTTCCTTCTTCATGAGGCAACTGTGTGCTTTTGAGAACTGCATTTCTTATTTATCTTTTCTACCAGTCTTTCTGAGCACAAATCCTTTGTGTCCTGTTTAACGTGAAGTAGACAGGGAAAACGCACAACACTGACCTCTCAGCATTCTTAATGTATGGGCAAAATGATCAGAAGAGCTTTATTTTCAGTATGAGACAAAAGGTTTTTCCCAATGACCCAACACACATCATTTACAAGGATTATCCTGCTGGTTAAAAGGCATTTCAGCTAGCTAACTGCTCAGGGTATGAAAAGCTTTCAGTCTGTTACATTAGTTACCCTCCAGCTATTCACTTGGTGCCAGTAACAGAGTTGAGTATTTTTGAAACACTACACTTAGATTGCATATGTTTTTTGGATGATTTCCAATACTGACCAGTTTCAGATGTTAAACACACAAATATATAATATTTTCCAGTACAAATTTCTGGCTTCTAAGCATCAGCAGCTTAGGACTTCCCAAATCAGAGCTTACAGCATTTTGTGTTAAAAAAAACAAAAAAAACCCCAAACCAACACTCTAGAAACTTTTCTTCCACAGACACATATTGAGTATTTCTCCTTTTCATCATCCTATTCAATCCTGAGCACATGGTTCAACCAGCTTCAAAAAGAAACCAACTCTTATCAAATCACAACTTCCATAGAAGACCAAAAACCTTGGAAATTTTCAATTTTAAATGCATTTCAACACCCTTTAATGTCATTAATTGATATGCCTTTCTGGAAGGTAATGGCATGAAACTGTTTGCATTAAAAACAACAGCAACAAAACATTTTGTCAGCAGTGAAGTCCTTCAATCTTGAAAAGATTGACATCTTTCTCTAGAGGTGGAATAGACAATTATAACCTTAGTACGTGTAAGCTCCTGTTAAAATCGTCCATAATTCATTGCCAAAACCATTTGTTTACCAGGTCATTTAAAAAAAAAAATCCAACTCCATAGAAGTTCATTATAAAGCATTGTTTTCTACAAAAGCAATGAAGTGCCAAGAAAAATCTGGCTTTATGCAAATCCAAGCCATTTATTATGAACACAAACTCAATGTCTTGGTTTGGCTTAACATTTAAGACCAGCATTCATAAGCATATCCTTAACTTTGTGCTTAACATCAAACATCAAGGATCTGTTAATTTTCCACTGTATGTGCTCCAAGAAATTATGATTTTGAACCAAATATTTAGCAAGTCTGCAATAGAAATACACTAGGAACAAAGCAAGTGAAATAAAAACTCTCTCACACCAATGTCTATAAAAATCAGAGGTGTCTAGCATCAGTTTGTATCAGTCCCTTATTTTCTTCCTAAAGGACTTACTTAAAATCTCAAGTTTTTAAGGTATTACCGGCACATTCTTCTATATGTAATGCCTACAGCTTATCCAAACGTGATGCAAAACCACAGAGTAACAGCTTCATAAGGTCCATAAGGCAGGTATCGCTACACCAAATAATCCAAAAAGGAGCAACACACGAAATGGGGGGATGGATCACAATCAGCTCTTCAGCAGAAAATCTTTCAATTATAAATAGGTCAAGTACAAGCTTATATAAAATTGTACTGACCATTTGGTTCTTCTGCTGTTATTAAAAGCTACTTGTTTAACTTTTTTCATCACTTACCACTCTAAAGAACAATTCAGTAGTAGAGCCAGAAACAGTTTTTCAGAGCTCTGCAAATTTGCTCTTTAAAAGTCTTCTATCTCTCCCACTTTATTCTAGAAGTCTTTCAAAACAATCGAAGTCTGCAGTATACTTTTTAGCAAATAATTATGCACATCATTAACATATCTTTATTATTTACATTTTCTTACTATCTTCAGTAACCAAAAGCTCACAAAACCAAAAAGTTTTAAAAGCCTTTACCCTCCTGCTGCCAGGGATTAGCATATTTAAGCATTCTAGGGAGGCCCGCATGAAACAAAAGAGAAAGGCTGGAAAGCACCACAAAGCAATGCTTCTCAATTAGAAATGGGTCTTTTAAAATAAAACAAAAGGAGGGGGGAGAAAAAAAGAAAAGAAACCCCAACATTTATGCATTCACGCCACTTGCTAGTTACCCAGTGACAAAAACAGAGTTTAAAAAAAAAAATCACTGCCGAAATTCAAAAGATGATAACGAAAGTCAGCGTATCTCACACACTAGCTCAAACCTTTTCAGTTCCCTTCTCCTTGCAGAAAAGGTCTGCCCCAAAGCTCACTAAATGCACAATATAATCGAGCCATAAATAAATCAAGGAAACTACCAAAGGAAACAGAGGAGGAAAAAAAGAAATTTCTCTCTTTAGACAAGAAGTTCCCAAGACATCAACCCCTAAGCCAAGTTTCTAATTGAAGCAATGCAGTTTTAAATTGTTGAATATGTTTTTTACACATCAGTTGTGAGCCACCGACTGACTCTCTTGTGCTCCATGGACCACTTGTGGTTAGACAAAGATTTTTTTCTAATCAGCTGCTCAATAACTCTAGACAACCCTGTTATTCAGTAATCCAGGAATAATTCTCTCTTTCTCTCCCAGGGCCATTACACTGCCTCTTAAACCAAACTGAAGTAGGATTAGCACAATTTTGCCTTTTCCCCTCCCCTACTTATCGGTGTTTCTCTTGAGCCAGAGCTGACACTCATGAAACTGCACAGTGAATCAATTCAGAGAGATGATGTGGGGAATAAGCAAACTGGGGGAGCAGGCGGCGGTTAGCTTTGAAAAGCCAGCTCTCCGAAGGGCCTCACTGCACACTGAGGCGCCGGTGCCAGCAGGGAGACAAGGCCAACTGGCTACTGGGCAGATGGGAGACAGGTGGAAGTCAAGAAAGGTGGTCCCTGGCAGCTCAAGGTTTAGATTAACTGTCACAGAACTGCACCCTAGGCTTCACTGCTTCCTTCAAAAGCAAGTCTGAACATGTAGGAATTGTACAAACGCAAAGAAATCAGTATTTCGGAGTCAATGGTCAGATCACTGAGGAAGAAATCTGTGCTTACCAAATGCTGGCTGGAGGAGTGTTAGAAAACAGTGAATCACCATTGACAGCCGACTGTTTCGGTATCTGCTGTGCCATCCACCGCACCACCCACATTTTCAAGAATTAAAATCAAGAACTTTTTAATGGGGAAATTATTCTTATTAACTTGTAACAGAGCTTTTATGGGAATTTTATAAAAGTTTATAGAAGTTTAAGCTGTAACCTTGTCCTATACTGAGTAATTACAGTATAGAATTGTACAAAGAAACTAAACCTTCACAGAGTGATTTCCATAGCACTTCATTCGGCAGCCTCTGTGAAGCTGAAAGGCAACACCACATATTTCACAGCAACCCATTACCAAGTACATTCACCAACAAAGAAATTCCAAGTCTCTTAAAGAAATGAGAAATAGGAAGAATTTGCTATGTTCTTGGTATCACTTCAGGACACAAAATCTTCACTTGGCTCAATTCTTTTGAAGTGCGTTAATACATTTTTGATAGCTCAGTGAATGGACTTGTGGGTAGTCAATTTGCATAGATTTTGATAGAATATGCAAAGAGGTTCTCTGAAGATCTCTTTAAATAAACTACAGAGAAAACATTCATTACTTCAGTAACTATGAATGATAGAAGCTGTCCCAGAGAAATTAGACATCCATACACTCTCTGCATTAAAATTTAATTGGATTATTTACTAGCAATGTGATTTCCTTCCTGAAAACCATTTTTCACTCGTATCTGCCAAGCCTCTAGAAACCCCTAGAAGCCAAGCAAAAAGTAGAAAAGTTTACCGTAATTACATGTTTGAAAACAGAAATTTATTTGTGGAGGGGAAAAAAACCCAAACCCACACAACATCACATAACCAAGAAAAACCCACCAAAAAAAGAGATCTGAATTGTTGGGCAACCATCACACAAGTTGTAGAGAAAATCAGCGATGGGCTTGCTAGTCACAGGTGCCTGGGTTCTCCACGAATCTTATAACTCACCAGTTTTGGCCTTTTCAAACTTCCTATTCCCATACAGCTTCCTGTGTGTAATTAATTTGCACAGATATTTCCAAGCCAATTCTTAGCAGTAGATCTGTTACTTCCTCTTCTGTGCTGACCCTAAGTAACTTCACTCCTAATGACCTGAACAAATACCAGGACTTTGGAATTTCAAGTGTTGCCAATAATCAGACTTGCCTTTCCTTATACACAAGCATCCATGAAATTCAAGACTACTTGTGCTGTAGTCCAATGCAAACACCTCAGGTCTTCCTCTAAGATAAGGTAAAGGCACTGTGAGGAGGGAGGGTTTCAAATAGAGCTGTTGTATAAAGACAGATTACAAAGCAAGACAATTGCACCGTATCACAACCAGATGACCTCGAGTTAGTTTTATGAGAATGAACTTTGACAATAATGTAAGATAAAAAGGTGTTTGATCACTCAGAACATCTTTTCAATCTACTTAACATAAATGGTTACTAAAATATGAAAGAAATAAGCAGGCAAATATTCCAGCTTGGAAGGCAGGATGGTATCTTTGGAGTTGAAGGAAATTAGGATTTGAAGATTAGGGAAAATACACAGCAACTGCTGTACTTCTTTCTGCAAGTCTTAAAAATGTCTATCTTATGAACTTAGCTAGTTAATCACCTGGATTTTGCATTATTAAGCATTTCTGTTATACTTTGTAAGCCATTCTGGACATCACAAAAATACTAAACTATTCTACAAAGCTCTACAATAAGTCTCATATTTGAAACATTCAGTTAAGGCATAACATACTGTGCTGTTACAATCATTCATCTAATTCAGAAGAATCATGCTTTACAAGCAGGCATAAATTATGTCCATCAGTCTGATGCATGTTGTAAGGGATGATTTTAGATAGCCAGCTATGAAACTTTGGTCCAAAAACATAAAAGAAGAAATAGAGCCCATTCTGCAGCAAAGGGAAGTGTCACAGGCTATTTTAAAAACACGTTTTAATGGCAGAATGTTATTAAGGAACCCAGCCACTCACAGAATCAAAGGATGTGCACAGATGCTGTTTCAACATCTCACAGCCCTGAAGTTTCTGAATACACACAGTGAGCGGGCAAAGCCACGTTTGCTTCTCAGAATAATTGCCAGTAACATTGAAAATTTTGAAGCACAGCACAGAAGCACTGCACAATCCCACTATTTAACAAGTGTTGGAGCTGACCCACAGCAGGAGCCCCATGAGCTGCTGTAACTCATCAGTCTGGCAGAAAACTAGGTCAGTAGTCCCACAAACACACTACTCAAATTTTTGCCAGGTTGGTGACATAAAGCTGCTTAATGAGGGGTTCCAATGAGTACAAGGGAGAGGAAGGAATACATAGCTAGGAGCAGGAGAAAAGCTGGAAGAGAAAGATGACCCCTGGAATTGCAGTCTCCTGCCTGGTTCCTGAAGAAACTCTGCAGCATATGACAAATAACTGAGGACAAGGAAGAAAGGAACTGTAAGTACTTTTCTGCCTCTCCCTACCTCAAAGAGCACCTACTGACCAAACCTCAGCTGCCATTACTTGCAGACATTTCCTAAAAAGCAGCTCTGTGCAAAAAGCAAATTTTGTGTACACAGCTACATATTTATATGGCATCTTTAAAACCATATTAAATATCATGTCCATAGAGAAATCGTTTCCATTGCCCTGAAAAAAAAATGGGGGGGTGGGGGATGGGGGTGTGGAGGGTGTGAAGAAGAAATGCAGAGATTCTGTCCCACCAGATGACTACCTGTAGCTGAGAGGATTTAAAGTATCTCCTAGCTATGATGCACTATTTTTGTATATATTCTAGGATGCTGCTCAGTTGCAGCTGTTAGGTAATTCATTCATGAAAGGCTAAGTGACACAGAACTGCTCAAAGATTTACTATGTAGTCTCATCTAAAACACGAGCCTTCACAAGTCAGAAAAAGAAATATTATTTCAGTGGTATATATGAGCTCTGAAGCCACACGTTTTCTGCAGGACAATGGCTTGCTTGCTTTTGATTAAATCATAAAGAAATTACAGTAAATAGTTAAGTATTAGAAAAACAAGGCTAGATATCTATTACTGTTTATAAAGAATATTTAGAGAGGTCCAGAAGAGTTTGTCTGCATGCTTCAGTAGCCACCGTAGCCACTGGGAAGGTGTGTGTGGGAAATTTATCTTCAAACTCATTTATCTCAGCTTCACAAACTTTTGAAAATACATCATAATCACTGTAACCCCTATAAAAACACACAAATTATATTAAGAAATAATGTTAAATATTTGATCTTGAAGTTAACTTCAACTGCACACCTAGAAACGTCCACAGACTGGTTTTAGAGATAAACTGACATACCCTAAAGCCAGTAAGGATAACGCTAGGTAATAAATTGAAGTTTGCGGTAGCTGAATATTTGCAAGCACCAGGACCACACGAGATACTAAAGTTTAAGTTCTTCTGAAATTTACTTTAAAATACAGATGTTCGTTTTGGCTGAGTTTCTCCCTTACACCTACGTTCAAGACAGCTAGCTACCTGTCCCACCTCCTGTTCAGACAAGGATATAGGCTACATAAACCACGCATGAGAGTCACAGCAGAACTTTTTAACTTGCTAACAAGTCTGTTCTCAGTCAGGTTTTTGCCCGGGGTGTGGAGGGTGGGAGCAGGTTTGGAGGCAGAGAGGGAGGACTGCAGTACTGTTGCTGCTGCTGTTTTAAATAGAGTATTTCAGCCATACCAAGAGTTGTAGGCAGACCCAGTTTCTAACGAGCTTGAACTGAAGTGACCTTCCTTCTTCAGCCTTGAAAAGAGGATCTGTGAAACTCTTCCAAATTCTTGCTAAACAAAAGCATAGTAGCAATTATTAGAAGATGCTATGACAATCACAGATCTTAGTCACCTTATAGACAAAACCAGAAAGCTCTCCAAGGGCTGCAGTATCAGATTATGAAGACGAACCCAGACAGTACTTCAGAAAACCCGAGCTGGCCTTCTGGCTAGCTGCCACAAAATCTTTACTTCATTTAAATTCTGCTCCAATTCTACTCTCTATTGTTTCATTGCTTTAGGGAGCTTTCACTTCACAATGAGGGCACCTCTGCCAATCTAGCCCTGTGCCTGTAAATAATTTACTGGTTACATGATTTCATCACCAGCAGTGACTAGAACTGCAGCACTGAGGAATTTAAACCCGAGTGTAAAAACATTCGCTTACCAGAGTCCCCACACAACTGCCAGAGGCCTATCAGTGGCCCTTAGGCAATGTCTGGCGACCTAGAGCAGGGTCTCTGCTTGCTGCAGGAACCACCAAATTGGATTTAATCCAGATGGGGATGAAACTGCCCTCCAAAAAGGGCAACTACTTCAACATGGCCACTGTAAGCTTCAAATGGGAGAATGCTGATAAAGCAAGGGGCACTCGACAGCAATTCCCCCCATCCTGTGTCTTTGAGCCAGTCTCGTATTTCTTTTAAGACTCATAATTTCTCACACCCAGAGAAAACAGTCTCAAGTCAATTAAGAACCATCAGACCTCTTTCTGGCTCCCTTGGGAAACTAAACTATCTCACGAAGACTCTTAAAAATATGGGGGGGCCATGGAGGTACCTCATGCATACCAGCCAGCTGCAGCCCTTCACCTGCATAAGCCACTGAAAATTGTACAATTGTCTTCACAAGAGAAATGATAACAAGAATACTTTTACTCCTCCTGTAAAGGCCTTTAGAACAAATCTTTCATATGTAAAACTAGCTGTCAGACACACAGTTTGTGTCACTGGGGCAGTCCCAGAGAGAGAACACAAAAATCTCTCCACAGGGATGTACGGTTTTGTTATTTGAAAGCATGACTGTAAAACTCAGAGCACGTGCAGCTCTGAAGAAATTAATGCTCTGCATGAAGACATATAACTTGTGAATGGATCCCTTAAAAACACTCATCTGAATACAGGTACTTTCTCCAGAGCAGCCGCTAGAATACCATCTTCCACAGCCAGCAGCTTCTTTGAAAAGCATCAGGACTGAGGAAAGCTACAGAACAGCAGGGATCCGCATCTTCATCGTTAGATAAGGGAATGCTTGCTTATCTTCTTCCAAACAAAATTCGTAGGAGTTACAGATTTCTTCTTACAAACCCTGTGAAATTATTTTACCAAGTATTATTTTGGTTTCATTAATTTATTAAGTGTTACAAAACAAACTCAAGCAGAAGTGAAGTTTTCATCAAAATTGCAAAACAGTGGAAGACACGATGGCAATTCAGGTCAAAGAGGTTATAAATATTTGCATTAACACACTAAGCCTGATTTGTCATTGGCTTTTTTATCATGACTCGGTTTTGTTGAACTGACCACCACCACAAACATTCCTATTCCAGTTTATCTCCACAGCACTTCAGCTCAGTATGTTCATATACATAACCTGAAATTCAGGTTTTAGGACCTCTTCTAAATTAATTGCAGTTAACCATCTTTTCAATGGTTAGCCAATTAAGGACAGCATTGAGGGACAGTTGGGTTGACATTACTTGTATTTACTTACTTTTAATTTAAATTGAAAGGAGAGAGAGTAATTACATTTATTATAACTAAGGCTGGAACTCTGCCTGTAATTAAGGATCTGACACATCTCAGAAGAACTCTATTTTTGGTTGCTTAAGACATTTGCCAACCTATCAGTGTGGTCAAAGATTTCATACAAATGTTTTTCTACTATTTTACTTAGAAGTGAAAAAAAGCAGATTCGGTTAAAATAATGCTATCACACCTGAGAGTAAGACTAGAAACAACTAGGCTCATGAAGTCTATATTAAAGCACTTTTTTGAAAGCAGTCTATTGACCAATTCTAAAACTGGAAGAAGCCGAATTTAAGATGTGGCAGACAGGCTGCCTCATACCAAGGGTGTGGCTTTTGGTTGGTTTGCGGCTAGCTCATTTTTTCTTTTGGGGAAGTGGAAGGGGAATAAAGGGAGGATTGCTCATTTTCTTGACAAAGTACCAAAATTAAAGGCCTCTGAAAAACTTCAGAAGAGGTTGTTAGTTTGGAAACTCCATTTTTCACAGACCAGCAACACTGGACATGTTCTACACTCTGTCTAGGACATTGGATTGTTGCACACACTGCTTCCATAGGCAGGTAAAAATGTACTCAGCTGCTTTATGAACGAGCTGAGGTAAATTTACTTTCAGTTCCTCTTCCAGCAGTCAGGCTAGTAAACTTTACTCTGGTAAAACTGGAACTAAAAGCACAACTCTTTCCTAAGCTCCTCACTCTTGCCAGGAAAGCACACAAAACAGGAGGAAAACAAAATACTAACAATGGGAATATGTGAAAAGCAGAGAGAAGACAGAACACGGGCCAGTGGGGAAAGCAGGAGTGGTGCAAAAGCAAAGAAGGTCAAAACCAAATGAAGAGATCAGAAGACAGGGAGAAGATGCAACTGAAACAGAGAAAAGAGAGATTGGAAATGCCTGTAGTCTGCAATAAAAGAGCAGCTCTGCTTTGTAGAAGCATCCTGCTCCCCCACTTCACAACCCTTTGTTTTTTGGGGTTTTTTCCTCACTCTCTAGGTACCTGTCATTTATTCTGTGATTCTGGTCACAATGCTGTGCTTAGGAAAAATTATTACTGTAGTGAAAAAAAAGCAGAAAATAAACTGCTACATCCAAAGCATACAGCAAGAGATTTTTTAAATGACATCTTGCTTTTCATATATAAAATTTTGAGTTTAGGGTTGGGGTTTTTTGAGGGGAGGGGTTGTTTGTTTTGGATTTTTGGTTTGTTTTTTTTAAATTAATTGCTTCCATATGCTTATTGCAGGCAGCTCTCACCAGGGTATCTGGTCTGTAAGACTGATTTTTCAGTCTTTTCTCTCTTCTTCCTTAGGACTCTTTGTGGTCTTTTTTCATGGTAATCAGTGGAGTTAAATCTCAAAATTTTAAGAACAGGATTAAATGTTCATAAAATAATTACTTATAAGATATGGTATGTGATATAAGGAATAGAAGAATGTGTACGGAAGAAAGTCTTTGCAAATGAATACGGACTTTAAAGTTTCTAGCAGTACTCATTTATGGAACCAAACAGTCTCCCAACAAGACAAGGAACAATGCCCAAATTGAAACTAAAATCAATTCTTATCCCATAGGATGGGCAGTGCTGAGAATACAAGTATTTTTCAGTGGCTATAGGACAAGCCTGCAAGTGCAGACCACTACTCAAGCAGTATTCTGCCAAAGAAAACCAAAAATTATTTGAGACAAGCCACTCTTTGTGCCTCAATTCCTCCTCAGAAAGATGAGTAGCTAACACAGCCCTGTCTTACCCAGATATATTCCCTGCTTGTTATCTAGTAGAATAACACTGCTTGTTATCTAGTAGAATAACACAAATACTAAATTCTTTAGTATTTGTGAGGCTATGTAGCAGGGAATATCTGTTTTAAAGAAAACAAAAGCTTACAGATGTTTCATTAAAGAAAGCACCCACCCCTGACAAGGCTTCATCTTTCACATGAGAAATATTAGAACTTCATGTAGTCCCTTAACTGAACAGAGAGATTCCAATGCTTCAAACATCTGATTTTAAGAAACAATTTCGGGACTCCAACAGCTAGCTAGTATTTGTATTCAGAGAATTGCATCAACAAACAGAAATGGTAAGATACAATGTATTTTTAGTTAATGGCCTCTACATACTAGGGAAACAGACCTGAAAGGAGGAAGGTGTTCATACTGTGGCCTGGACCAGTAATTATTTGCCAACTGTGCCCTTGTGTCAGGCTAACATCTAAAGTCAACTACTTAGATTTACCAAGAAACCTACAAAGACTTTAAGCCGAAAACAATTCTTCTCTCTGCAACCTCTTCCAGATACTAACTCAAATTATCCCCCCACCCCCTGGCCCCCAAGAAGTCTTTATTACACAGCTCTTGTGAGGGGGAATCGTTCTTCACTCCAGTCTAGTGCCAAGAGCCTCAGTCGTTCACCCACAGAGAAAAAATGGGAAGTAAAAAAAGATTATCTCCAATTGTATTAGCAGCACTCCTAGACCTCACTAGAATTTCTTGTGCTTCCAAGCAGTAAATATTGAAATAACCTTTTTTGTTACAGATCTCTTACATTTTCACCTAGGAACCAATATTATATCATACATTCTTCTATTTTCATCCACTATTCATTTGTATGCCAGAATAGATTTTGATACTTTTAATTCTACTATACATTTTATTAATGCAGTTTGAAATCTGTACCTAGTTAGCATGTTTCTCCCACAGGAAAGAAACGATATAGTTCTGTGCCCATAGCCCATTCATAATGGTTTTAAATGGCAATACTGTAAGGTTTGGAAACTAGCATATTTTAGTTCAGGAATATAACACTACATTCTCCTTTTTGGAACTCAGATGCTGAAAGTTCCAGCTGTCCAAAGAGGCTCAAAATGTTTCCTAAGTCTAAATTCACTGATTATAAAACTATAATCATTCTGGCTCACACTTTCACATGATGAGCCTTAAGAAAACTTAGAAAGCTGCTGACAAAAATAATGGCTGTTACAAATAGGGAGTGAAAGTCAGTTATTACAAGGAAAAAAAAGCCACAACTACCTTAAAGTTTCATCATAGTATATATAGCTTAGATTTCACTAAAATGCACTGAGAAACTGGCACTATCTGAGTAAATACACATAACCCGCTTCTGTTGACTCAGAGTGTAGCCCACTGGATCCCCTCACACTAAACTCACTGCTTGAAACAAGAAAAATGAAACTCTAGAAAAGTTAACAGAAAATGCTTTTAGGGTTTCATATGCTTGTCAGAATGTCCTTTGTGTCTAGGAGTTTCTTTAAATCTACCAGGAAGGCAGGGCTCAGAGTAATTTTACATATACCAGTATTAGACACCAAAACACTGCAGCAACATAATTGGATAGTGCTGAGGCTCAAATTACCTCTTCTCCCTCCTACACAGGCAGAACAGGCACCTGGAGAACATCTGACAGGAGAATAAAAGGAAAAAAAAACCCACAAAGGAAATACACAAAGATTAAAAAAAGGAAATAAGAGTAATGAGATTTCAGAATGTGCTCATGGCCCTACACTGTTTGTACTTCAATAACTATCATAGAATGGTTAGGGCTGGAAGGAACCTTAAAGATCATCAAGTTCCAACCCCCACTATCAAAAGAAAAATGGTAATAGGGAATGTTCCAGTTTACTGCTGCATCTAAGAAATGCAGTGAAAGCATGTCAGACTACAGACACTTGGATTTGCTAATTTAGAAATAGATACAGCTTGAGATTAGAAATTCACTTTCATCTAAAATAAGGAACACTCACCACATGCTTACCAAACAGGCACATTTTTGCTGAATCATTAAAATATATTCACATAGTTGGGCAAAACAATCTATCAAAAAAAATCTATTTAGTCATTTGTTCAGCTGTCTTAGCTGCTTATTAAACTTCACCGGAGCAACTCAGTCAAACAGACACAGAGGATGAGTGAATGAGACAAAACAACAAATATTTGGAATCTGTAGCCCAATTGGGGTAACAAGTTGAAGAAACTGAGAGGTCAGGAACAATGATAAAGGATTCAGTTTAAACAGAATTCAAAGGGCAGCAAGGTAAAACGCAAGGTAAAGAACTACAAAATGTATTTCAAATGAGAATATATTTCTTTTGAACTATTTGCATAGAATTGAAACAGAGTAGTTAATAGTGGTAAGAAATTGATAAAAACATTTCTGAGCCTTCTAAAAAACAAAGTTTCATTTTAAAAATGGTACCTCTGATTACTGCAAAACATACAACTAAATTACCGCTTCTCACAACTTTTCTCTGTAAGCAAAGGTCCGGTAACTACAATGCTTTCACAGCAGCTTCCAATTATCAGATGCACAAAAAACCCACTAGTTCGGGATCACAAAGAAACCAAAAAGGTGAAGTGGACAACAATGGACCAGGAGCCAGTAAACCAGAGAGAGATCTTTGCTGGTGGCATGTTAAGTAACAGCTAGATATTTCATTTCACCATGGTTCTCCTTCCATCTACTGCATATAGTCTATATAGTTCCTATGTACTCTGATGCTTTTCCTCATTACAATCACAGTATTGCCTCAATGGGTTTTTTTTATCTTTTCAGGGTTTTTTTAAGCATCTGTACTACAATAATCAGTGATGTACGCAGCACATTCTCAAAACACAACTGATGTTTCAGAACAGAAAATCTTGTCTCCAGCTCCCAAGGAAAAAACCCAACATCTATGCAACTTAGACAATTGCTTGGAGGAGAAAAGCAGCTATTTTTAAGTATCTTGCTTAGTGGCTGCACTTGAGGGAGGCTCCCATTTCCTTTCTGCGTCTTATGTAGCTGCCTTAAGTACTATTTCCTTTTCCTTCAGCTACTTTTACAAAGTATCTGGGCTCACAGCTTGCAACAATACGCTGTCTTCACTGTCGCAGGTTCAAAGCAAAAGTCAAATGCTGCTTCCATACCAACTTCTGTCCTAAAGGGCAGCAGGCAACTTTACCTTTGAATGCATCTATTCCTCTTCCTCACAGAAATAGCAAGTCAGAATTAGGTAAAGCGCTGAACATGAGCGCTGTGAGCCAGCCCGGGGTCCCGATTTAAGCTGCTGGTGCTCCCACTAGTAAGTGCAAAGCGGCTGCAGCTCTCACACAAAGGTATTTTGGTTGTGCTGCTTAAGTGCTGCTACTTGGTGGGATCATTTGCACTTGAAACGATTTAACTCGAGCACAGGAATCTGTAGAGACAGACAGACAGCACTGTATGGTTTGTCAGCTCCTGATAGCCAAAAGCAAATATTTGGTAGATCATTAAAGCAGAATTTAAGAGCTTCTCTTTAGGAGTATCATTGCTAAAGAACTAGTTAACTCTGACTCTAGTTTAATTCTCTTTATTTAAAAGCTATGAGATGTTTATTATACACTAAAACAAGTCTTCTGCACTCCTCAACAGAACTGGATAAATGCTACTATATGCCAGGTATGGGACAGGAGAGAGGAACTCTCTTTTTCCTCAAACGGAGACATTCGAGATAAGGACAGCCTTTGTATTCACATTTGTATATGTTTGGTGAATAAAAAACGGAAGGATAGGAAGGGCAGAGCAAGCACAGACTACAGCAGTTCTAAGCTAACTTCCAAAGCCTGATGTCATCAGTCATGCACAATAGAACTACTCTAAACACAAAGATGAGAATTCAAAGCAATTCTAGCAGGATGACAAGGAAAGGTATCTGCTGTCACACTAATGACTAGATACAGATCTCCAAGAGAGCATGATGATTTTCGTTGAACTGTCGCACCCTCCTTTCCCCACATATAATAACTGACCACACTGAGAATAATTTTGGTGTTCTACACAGAGTGAAATATATATATATATTTTACTAGCTTGTCTTTCAAAGTCCTCAAACCCTGTAATAGAATGCACTACAGGAGAAATAGTTTGGAAATCCGTGGCATGGAACCTGTATATTCCCCAAGGACTGGAATAGCCCTTCACACAATTTTACCCTAACTGTCCCCCTCCCCAAACCCTATCCAAAGTTTCATATGATTCTTCCAAAAGCATTATTTAAATGTATATCTGAAATTGCCTCCTTAATTACTTCGTCAAGCTCACGCATGTTTAAAAGAAGTTTAGTAGATGAGCCACCTCTCACGGGCTATACCAAGCCAAGTATATTCAGGCAATGACTGTCCTATACTGACTCTAATCTCACCTCACTGCATTCCATAGAACAAACTATACATTCAGGGAGGATCTGTCAATCAAGATTCTCAGAGTTTGTGTTCTGCAAGATAATAGAATCAGACAAATACAAGACTCCCACTTTTAGACAGCATACCAGAACAGCTTGGGAAGCTAGGCATTCCTCTAGGGGAGATTAAACTTCGATCTTTTGCTCTTCCTTTACACATCCCATCTGATCTGAGCATTTATCAAAAATCTCTTTTTAGTAACATGATACAACTTGGTTTTTTTCATTAAAGAGAAGACATGCATAAACCAGCAATGTTCAAGTTTAAATAAAAACATCTTTTTACAATCACTGAAATTAGGGTTGTAAGTGAAAATGAATGAGAGAATACCAAGAAAGAAGCACGTATGAATAACCACCTCCAAATTGCAGCATATAGTATTCACAGGGGAGAAGCAGGAAGGTCTGCAACTGCAAGTCTACACTCTACGAATTCTTGAAAGTACCCCTTTGCCACCAAATAAGGCAGAGTTCCTACAGAGAGGGATACTTCATAAAAACTGTCACAATTATGCACCAACCAGCTGAGTTAAGGTCAGACAGATTAATAATGACTTCTTTTGTGTCGTATGACTGATTTCATGTTTGTTTTTAAAGCTCTGCTTTTAGGTAATTCTGCTGTTGCTAATGAAAACAAAACTATATAATTATGCTGCTAATTACAACATTTGCAGTTTTCATTCTTTAAATGCTCCACTTGGATCTCCAACTGCAAAGGGATTTTTGTCTCCTGATCAAGCAAAACAGTTGCAAAGGGAGAAGAAATAACCTTGACAAAGCCAGGTAAGTTAAAATATGAAATTTTTAACATGTACAGTGGGAACTTACTGTACAGCAAATATTTTGCAGCAACTCTGCATATGCGCACTCACAGCTTCTTTCCAGGAACTATCTTACACTGACTGCAGGTTAGGAGCATGCACACAGTCAATCAAGACAAAGAAGTTGGCAAAAGTTGGCAAACTATTTAGTTCACATCTAACCTGGTCTCATTCCTTTACTTTCCTGTTCCTTTTACTCACAAGTTCTTAACATTTACCCTCAAGCTGCCATGAAGCATCTCACTGCTTGTGTGTCCTATGCCATCAGGGGCACCTGCTACTCACTGTCTGTCCTCATTTCATCCAGGAAACTTGAAAATACTTTTAAATACTTTCCCACACTTTCCTCAGTAGCTCCATCATTTTTCCCCTCATCACTCCGCAAGCAATTCCAGTAGTATTTACATAGAAATCAAGCTAACAAAATCAGTGGAACTAATTAAGCTGGGCTCAGTTTGTGTTACTCCACCCTTTACCTTTGCATCCTGATTTGCCTTAGAAGTAGATACATGGCCTTAAAAGAAAAAAGTCTACCCTTTTATTGGAAATCTTGTTAGAAAAGTCAAAAGCTCACTCTACTACTCTTCATTTCAAGGAGGGTGATGAGTCTTACAAGTGTTTCCTAATACTTTTTCCTATAAAAGTGTACTTTAAACTTCCACCTCAACTAGATAACAAGCTTTTCCTTCAATCAAATATAGTACCTGTAAAGCACTTAGGCATTTTCTTACAAAAAAAACCACTCCCATGAAACATTCTGTAATCCAGATAGCATCCTTTCAAATAGAGACCCTTAATTCCAGGAAGAGTATTGCTATTGATCATTCTGAGCTCTTGCCTTTCCCTGGCCCACCACAGCACATTCTTTAGGTGCAAGGTCACTTTTAAGGTGATTAGCCTTCCTTGTTTGGTAGGGGAAGAATGATGTGCTCCTGCCTGTCTAGACTGAAACTTGATGGAATGCAGTTACCTCTGCACCTTGGATTCCCACACCTCACGGAAGTGAAGCAAGCCCCAGCGTTATCAATTAAGTACTGAACCTAACCGCTTTATGTAATTGCCACAAAGGAATTTACTATCAGATTCTACCGCAGACATCAGCCTCATTTGTTATTAAATATTTCAGCTAAAAGCAGTAACTGTTTGTGTGTGGCATTTCTAGATTATATGGAACTATTTAGCTGCAATTATATGTTGAAAGCACATGTCAGTAACATAAAGGTAAATTCATTACATGCTTATTCTAACCATCCGAAAAAGAACAACAAAACCAAGGGTGGAGAAGGGTGGGCAAATCTAGGAAACAAATCAAGACACAAATACCTTGTCCTCTAACAACACTGGTAAACATCCAGCCAGGATGTCCAGTTTTATCTGCAGAAGCAAGGATATTACCTCTCAGTGTTTCCTGATGGTCTCACCAAAACCCCTGATCTCCAAAATCTATGTCAATGTTAAAAGAACTAACCGTAAATTTGTATAAATTAATAACGTTTTTAGAGCACTGGAACCCAAAAAAAAGCTTCTAGTATTACACCAACATCTTGTACAATAAGCATTTGAAAAGAGAATATAACTGAACTTCATTATCACAAAGTGACTTTGGATTTACACTTGTAGCATGAACACAAAAATATGTGAAAAAGCAGCATTGAGAGGCTGGCATCACTTCGGAACAGAAAGGGAAAAGTGGGAAAAACTTATTTAAATTTACACTGAAATACAGAACATTCGCATAAAGTTTCATTCTTCCCTCAGCAATCACATACAGAAGACAAGTTAGCTGATGCAGTATGAAGTTCAGAAGTTTAGAATGATCTTGATTAACTTCAATTAGAAGCCTGACTAAAGGCTGTTGATGTATTTTGTTTGTTTTTTTATTTTGCACTACATGCATGAACATATTGCAGGAAGATTGGAAGTGATATATAACAGCGTTGTTAAACATACATCAAATCCTAGTGTCTGAAAACTATGGATTTAACTGCATTTTAACATTTGAAGTTGGCAGAAAATATACCATATGCACAACAAATACATGAAACCTGCCACCAAAGAAGAGCCATGTCTTTTCTTGTTAGTGGTAAAGCAAGTTAAAACACCAGTACTATCTGTAAAACTCCACAGCCATTCAATCACTTAAATTCAGCGTTACCTAAGACACTACCCCAATTTTCACAGATATTTAGCAGTAACTTTATGGAAGATTAATCCTAACCAAATGCAAGGAGACAGAGTCATAAAAGGGATTGAGGTTCTATGCAAATTCTTATTCCAGTTAGTATAATTGTGGATTACTCAAATTATTTCTGTAAGAATAATCTCAAAGTTCCACATTATTTGCCACAGGTTTTTTTAGAAGTTAAAAATACAAGTTTTCATCTCTTTCTTTACACTCCTAGCAGTTCAAACAAAAACCTGTTGCTGCTATTTTGATGGCTACTAGCTACACACACTAATTTGGACACAATTCAGGGGGACATATTCAGGGTTTACTGGCAATTCCAGGTGCTTTCTCACTCCGCTAGTGCAAGCTTCTTTCTGTATCAGGTCATACAGAAGGGTGTAACAAAGAGTGTAACAAAGATTGCCCTGTGTTCTATACACAGTTCACCACTCTTCTCAACTGGTCCCCCAGTTTTTCTTAAGAATCTTAATTAACTGTGGAGCTTTCTGACTTTTCCGCCTATCATCTTCTTTAGTTATTGGAACACCAGCTCAGTTCACACTTTTATTTACACCATGTTAAAAGTCTATTCTTTATTTTTCTGCATACTTCATTATGTTCTCAGCTCAGCTCTTTTGTTACCAACTCTTCTCCCACCCTTCCTACACCAGTTGAGAAAATCAAGTTGTTGTCCATGATATCACTTTGACAGTATCTGCCTCCTCCTGCAGACCTTCACTTGCTTCAAGATGAAGGGCTTTGTTTTGCTTCAAAGTACATGACATCTGAAGTGACATGCGACAGCTTTCACATTTAACTCTTCCATTCCTCAGTAGGATCCAATTCGACATCCCTTTTACTGCATTCCCTCTCAAACACTTTGATATTTCCTTAGTGAAATGACTTCTGCTCAGAATATGCTTGCCTGTCTCACATATTATTGCATTACTTATTATTCAAATGCCTTAGGACTTCACTGCTTTTTTCCCCTTGTACACTGGAATAGGAGAAGAAAATATTCTTGCATTCTCAAAGTGAAACGGTGAAGTTGTTTGAGTTATATTATTATTGTGCCACTAGCCTTCCTTGGTTTACAGACCTTCCCATTTTTTAAATCAGTATACTACCTTGTGTCACATTTAGACTAAGCATTCCTGTGCCCAAAGGCCACATCTTCAAGTAGCTTTAAATGGTCTGCATGCAGATTAGTAAAATAAGAATTAGGGTCTTACTTGTTTTACTCACAAACATTCTATTCCACTACTTCTTAAAATAAGGTAAGCTAAATTTGCTGACAGCTTCATCAGTGCTACTACTTCTCTGACAGGAAACAATAAAGTTTATTTGCCTTTTAGGATATGTCTAAGCTTGTACTGAAAAATTAAGAAAAAATATTTACTAGATTTTAATTTCTTAGCTAAAACAATGTGAAACAACTGTGGCTAAATAATTGTGTTCTGCTGCAACAATATTAACTACTACAGACTAAATTTAACTAAAATTTAATTAGGCCAGATCCATCTGAGTATAACTAAAAGAGAAATTATTTAACAGGTCCTGATAGAATCTGGATGTAATTAATAAGCGTAAAGTTTACCGGTCACACAAAATAAGCTGTTTATGAGGACTTTTTGGAAATTAGGAAAACCATGCAAACAGCTAATTTGCTAATACTAAAATACTAGGTTTTAGCAGCGAAGGAGATCAGTATGCTCAAATTCTGGTCACATACTGAGCACATATAATATATATGTGTGTGTGTGTCTGTGTATATATCCATATGTATCACAAGCCATCCTCACTATCTGTGAAACACACACTAAAAAGGGGGATTTGCATATGTTCTATATAAAAAAGTTTACAGAGATCTGAATACTGCTGCAGTGGGCACAAGAAATTATTTACCCTAATTTAAGAAGAAATAAACTGTTTTCACATTTGTTCACACACACACACTCATTTAGATTCACGGAGTCATTCATCCCAGGCTGCAAAGCAGAGTAAAGAATAGCACAGAACGCTGGAACGAGTTCTTCCACTTCTCAGCCGATTCCTACTCGAATACCAGCAGGAAGCCCTTCGAGACAGGAGCCTTCGAGACAGGAGCGTGCGCCCTGACCCAACGCCTGTCTCCTGTTACAGCTGGCAGAGCCCAGGCCTGTGTGGCTATTTCAATCATGGCAGCTGCTCCCGCCAGGGCTCCCTAGCCTAGGCCACTACAGCTAGAAATAAAGGAAAAGAACTTTAAACATGCAAACACAAGAAACCAAAACCATGATGGGATCCAGACAGACTTCATTACAAGGTTCCTTTTATCCCTCTCTGATCGCAACCAAAATGGTTTTAATACAGAAAGACTGTGGCAGTGCCATATACACCCAAAGCAGGTACTTAGCCCAAGAACAATCTAACCAAAAAGATAGCTGCTGCCATTTTCCTACAACAATCCTAAGTTTTCTTCAGCTTACTTTATTGGCTGTACAGATCTATCACATCTCAGACAGCTAAACAGAATGAAAAAATGTATTTCAGAACTGGTAATCATTTAAAAAAATGTAACTTCAGCTAAGAAGATCCCTTGTCTGCAAGTAAATACAGAAATATATTTTCTAGGGTTTAGTGTTTAAACAAATAAAAGGACTTGCAAAGTTCACGGGATGTAGCACATATCTACAGTGTATAGTATGTCAACACTGAGAGTTTTGCAACTGACAAAGTATAGGGACACAAAGCTCCCCACCTAAATCACCTTTATTGACATCTCTCTGAAGGACAGCAGGAGAAGGAAGGATTAATTTTCAAGTAGGTTCAGCAACAAACTAACTGTAACAGAGCCACTCCATCACTAACAAAACCATTTTTTAGCAGTGGACAGAAAACATAGCCCTAGAAAATCATTTAATACAATCATTACTATGGAAAATAACTTCAACAGTAACAAGACCCATCATTTTTCCTGGGGTACGTTTGTCAAGGCAAACAAATTTCAGAATAACAAAGGATTGTGGATTAGTTCAAATTACTGGAAAACCTAATTAAGGTTCTCTAATATGGATGGTCTAGGAATTTTGTTCCAAGTATCTATACTCATGCTACTTTGATTGCAGAAATAAAATGTTTTAGTTTTAATGGAAACCAAGACAAACTGAGTACATTTGATAAGGCAAAAGCAAGAACAGTAGAGCATGTTTAGTCAGTCCTTGTCACTGAACTAAGTTAAAGCTTCTCACACCAGGTGGACCTGACCTTTGTGACTTACGCAGAGGGAAATGTACTTCTCACTAAGAATGATGGGCTAAGAGATGACACTGCCAACACCCAATTCTTTGATATTAATTAGGTGTTGCATTCTCTAATGTATAAATTAAGGAGTTCAATTAACATACATGACCTATGAATATTCTCAAAAAAAAAAAAAAGCCTCTTGCCCATATTTTCTTACACCCATGCTGCTTACAACTCAAAATAGAAGAGGTATATATAGTAGAAGCAGGAGCATAAATGTCGCATCAGCTTTTGGCTAAATGTAATAGTAATAGCTGCTGTGCACCACTGCTGGCATTACCTAGCCCACTTGCTGGTAGCAGTCAGCACAGCGGCTCAGTCTCTCTACCCCTAGCCATGTCATTGTCTGCCATTTACTTCAATCCAGAAGGTGACAGCACGAACCTTTCCATTACTCCTGCTTAACGCAAATAATAAAATTATTTTTCATGCACTTTACATATTCAGGGGAGTATAATATGTAACAAACACATTCAAAGGAACCACAGGAAAAGCGTAAGTTACAGTGCCACTGAAAAAGAAGATCATAAGGAAATCTAATACATGCGATATCTGAACTAAAGCTAAGGACACACACAGGGTAGTCAATTAAATCCAGTTTTGAAAGCAGGAAAAACACTGCACACCATAAACTGCCAGTTACTCATACACAGAATGAAGTCATAAATGGACAACAGCCATTGAGTAAACTGATTTGGCCATTGTTTTGGAAGTTTAGCTAAAAAAAATTGCCTATGACATGGTCTCAGAAACACACACTTTCCACAAGCAGCAAACTAACTGCCTATAAAGATGCCCTTTCTCCCACACTTCTTACCCAACTCCCATCCCTCCCACAAAAGGGATCCCAAATCCTCCCCCAGATCTCCTATGGCAATCTGAGTGAATGAAAGACAAAATATACTGTGCTTAGTCTAGAACTGCATATGCAGCATCACGCTTGCCAGCATCTGCACGTCAACTGGGCAGCCAGCTTTAAGCAGAATTACCTGGGCTGAGTTCTGTTCTCCCTTCCCCCTTAGGAAACCTCTACTGTGGAATTGACTCCACTACTCCATTTCTAATTTTCATAAAAACAGTAGCAAATTAATCTCTTGAGACTTTTAGCATCTTTCACATATGGTTGAAATTGGGCAGCAGACCAAGAAGTTAATGGTGTAGATGTAAGGGTTTGCAGATAGCAACAACAGTCTTCTGTGTCAACAGTACCTATTTTTCCCTCCCTCTCTCATGGAAAAATGAAACAAACAAAAATAAAATTACAAAGTACTGAGAGATGCAGAAGGTTGACACCTTTAGAGTTCAAAACAAAGTGATTTGATGCAAACCCAGAAGGCAATCAACAAAACCAACACAACTCAGCGACTTGGAATAAAATGCCATCACCTTGTGGTTTCCAAACTTAAGACTGAGGTAAGGGGAGGAGGTTAAAGGCATTATCTAAATGACATGGTCTCTCATTCATTTGCACAAAAGAGGAAAGAAATCTTCCAACCTGCTACCTATGACAACACTTCCTTTCTCTTCCCCAATACAAACACTTCATTCCACTGTGCAACTGCAGGCACTCATTCTCCAAACAAGTCTGACACTTGTAAGACACTATCTCTGTGTGACTGTCTAATACACCTTGGTTCTCATCCCACTGGAAACCAGATTCACCTTTCAAACCTCTCCCATCCTGCCAGCCATTCCTCCTCCTGGCCACACACCCAGACTGACCTCTCCTATCAGATTCCACTTCTGCTGCTCAGCCCAGCTCTGCATTTACCAGTCCTTGAGTCCAGAGGGCACCATCGGAAATCAAAATTTTAGAAAGAGCGTAAGTTTTCAAAAACAGTTTTTAAAAATGGCAAAAAAATTAAAACATTAATCTATTCAAGCTTCCCATTCAGAATTATTGTAACCAAGTTTGAGACACTAGGCTTCAACATAAGAATTTACCAAGACTGATGTTCCAGAGCAATTGTGTTTGCCTATACTCCATGCTGTATGGTCAGATGGATTGCAATGTATTAACCAAGGCATATCTTAAACAACCTGCATTAGAATACAAGGGGAAAAAAACCTACTGCTGTTGCATTACGAAAAACATTATAATTAAGCACCATAACAGGACAGACTACCTAGACAGGCTGTGAAATTCCTCTTCACTGGAGATTTTAGAGACGTTAGACAAACATTCTTATCTGTACTTATGCAACCAAACCATGGAGGAAACAGAAGAGGAGTCACTTCTAGCCTTACACTTCTGTGAACTTACGTTGCAGAGAATGAGGGGGGAAAAAAAAGGGGGGGGAGATAAAACCGACTTAGACAAGAAAAAAACTCCAACAGTTCAGTACTCAAACTGATTTTCTGTTTTGGAGAACAGTTTTTCTATTTAATTCATTTTTGAATTCACAGTCAAGCAGTGAGCAGCTCCACTAAATCTAGAAGCTTAATAAAATTAATGCTTAAAACTGCGTGCAAGCTATGCCAAGATTCCTGTCCTACCCAACATAAAGCATCACCAAGATTGTTTTATTCAAGGCATAAACATTTTGTTCCAAATAAAACTTTACACACTGTTTGCACGCAGGCCTGGCTGGGAAAGTTAGAATCTGCTCAGAAAATGACAGCACATACTCATGCCACAGACTGAGTTCAAACACAATACAGCTCCAGCGACAGTGAGCCATGCACTCACTCTATGTTAAGAATAAAACATTTCTG
This sequence comes from Hypotaenidia okinawae, assembly GCA_027925045.1. NCBI lineage: Eukaryota > Metazoa > Chordata > Aves > Gruiformes > Rallidae > Hypotaenidia > Hypotaenidia okinawae. The sequence continues at coordinate 13,725,917 of BSDF01000007.1, read as the reverse complement.
AAGAACCCAACATGCCGACTTTCTCTTCCCTCTGGTAAGCAAGGCAGAGAAAGGTGGTATCTGCCAAGGAAACAACACCACTGACTGTACAGAGTGCAGAGAAATACTTTATGAAAAACAAAAAGCCAAGGTGGACAACAATGTAACAGCCAACAAATTACTATTTTTTGGATAAGTTTGTAATACGTGCTAGAGAGGTGTAATCAAAACACTTACACCAAGTTCACAATAAGAATCACTTAAGAAATCCGGCTATGTTTCCCTTTTTGTTCAGGGTGAAGTCTGCCTGCCTTCCTCAGAGAGGGATAAGCAATTTACCCAACCTTTTACACGTGGTTCCTTTGAAGGTAAAGCCATTCATACCAAAGCAAGGTATCTGTGTAATGTCTCAGGGCTTGAAATTTGGGCTCCTTGGCAATCAGATGAGCGCAGCCTCCATTTCCTCACAGGCTACGCCTACACCACGTAGTGCAGTACAGAAGTACTGAATTTTGCTTGGGAACTGGAAGCAGCTTAGATGAAGTATCACAGAGGTCTGTACAGGCTTATTTACCTTATGGGAAAAAAGACTCTTCTCAGAGCGGCAAATGGCTCTGTACAGAACCCAGCGCTTTCACAGCTACACTATTTCTTTACACAACGAGTTAACGAAGCCCTAGTCTGACACACAGGCTGCACTTGTACGTGTGGTTATCCATCCAGCATACCAGTTGTGCCTCTCAAGCAAAGTCTGTTTCCATCTGCCAGGCTAGTATTTCTGAGACAGCTCCCAAGTCAAGCCGAAAAATAAATTTAATTTTTAGATTACATCTGAATGTGCCATAAACAATGGCTATAGCTCTAGTAAAGAAGGATATCTGCATTGGGATGCAGATAGGTTTAAAAAACCCTGCTTAATATGCAAAATACATACAGTCAGTTACTAATTCAAAACACTGAGATGAACAGCCAAAGTAGGCTTTTCCTCATGCCACACTATTCATATTTCAAACAAAGTATGTTGAGACACTAAACTAACTCTTTAACTGGCAAGACAGGATCGGAGAAAGATGCTTCAGATCACTCAATTAATAATTAAAATGACCATTAAAAAAAATACTTCAATCTCTATCCAGTTCCATCCAGGCTGAAAATCTTGTGGCCCTGCTGATCCACACAGATACAGACTTACAGAAAGAGCCCAAAGATAAAAGGGTATTTCATTTGCTTTAATTTTCACTTCATACTTTCCACAAATAATTTACACATTAGACAATGAAATCCTGCCTACCCTGGGTATGTATAAAGAAGGAAAAGTGGTTTAGTACTGTGTATCACAGAAGGCAAGCAAGCGAAACGAGGCAAGACTGTATCTTTAATATCAGGCCCATATGAACACACAAACAAAATTCTTTGGCAATAATGGGGAACAGCCCAAAGGTTCACCAACCACCTCTTCAGGCACAATCCTCACAATTAATGCATCCAAATCCTCTAAAACTTAAGGGTGTATACATGTATCTCATAGTTCTAAACAGAAGATTTAGAAAGAGGTATTTCAAGTCATTTGAGAAATAACGAACAAAGGCACAAACCATTTTTTCCCCACAACATAACTTTTTAACCCCTCAAATTTTTACCTAAGACTGGTATCAGTAAAATGTCTTTACTGTAGCATTTCTCTCTACAAGGACCAATATATGATTTAAATACAGAGTTACCAGATACCTGTTAACATCTGGATTTTACAGAGTAAGACAGTGATATTTTCCTCCAAATAATTCTGATTCTGGAGCTGGTTCTTTTTTTGTATCTTCAATTACAAATGTGAAGGAAGAGCTACCTTCTTTCTTCATTCATATTCCAGATTATGAGCAAAACTGTCACCTACAGCCCCACTGTCAGATCTTGTTTTTGTCACTGTCTTTCTGCATCTTTATCTCTTTCCTTTGCCTGCAGTAAGCCCAGGTCTTTGTGGAGCTCTCCCCAAGGAGGTCCAGCTAGCTATTCTCCTCCAGACAGAAATTTAAAAACCTGTTTATGAAAATACTTTCCCTCTGATGTCATGATTTTGCATTTATAAACACTCAATTCTATATACCGCCGAGATATGGTGTCCAATCACTAACCAGGAGTAAGAATTAATAGGAATTTTCAAAGCTACATAGACAGCGTTTTCAATCAGATGGGAGCGTACAATTCATACTTTGGGGGAGGGGAAGAGAAGAAAGAGTGTTGGCTCTTTCATGAACATAAAAGGGCAGAATTACACATTAGTGTAGCTTCCCCATGTATAGACTTTTTTTTTCTTGAAATGCAGTGTAAACTTAAAATCAACCATTAGTTACTTGAACTAAAGCTTAATCAGCCATGTAATTACTTTTACAGAAAATTATGACCAAGGTTTTTTAAAATGTGGATTGTTAAAATTTCATAATTATGAAATAAATCACGATGGGAAAAACAGGTTCCTTTTCAGAAACAACCAAACAAGCTGGCAGCATTAATACCCTTTTAACGAGGCAAAACCAGAACTGAAATACTGGGAATGCTGTTGCCAGGTCAGGATTGAGGCAAATTGGGAAAACAGTGCAAATGGGCTTGTACTGCACCTGCCCAGCCCTTGGCCTGGATCAAATCCGTACTCGCGCCTTCCGTAACCCTTTTCCCTCATCAGGGCAGACAAACTGCCAACTCGCTCAAGTTTTCACAAAGGGGGGGAAAAAAAGCCTACACTTTAAAAAAAATATATATTTGAAGGAAAAGTTGAGATGCTGAGCATTCTTAATTCATAATACCAAGGACTTTTGACCTTCAGAAGTGCCTTCTTCCAGGGGGAAAAAAAAAGAAAAAATGAAAAACACTCCTCAGACACTACCAGAGAGAGACACTGCAGACATCAATCTAACATCAGTCAAAGGTCAGGGTGATATAGGGAACATCAACCTTTTCATTTAAATATCTTCTTGAAAGAGACCTCTTAAAATGCAGAAGCTAGAAAATCAGGGACTATCCAGTCAGAGTGAAGAAGAAACTGCCTCAACATGTATATTTCTCAGGATTTTCCTAAAAGCAACACCAAGTATCTTCAACTTTGACAAATAATTCAATTTTAAGACCTCACTGAAATGTAATATGGTAACTACCATCACCTTGTTGGGTCATCTCAGCAGGATACAGCAGTTTTCCTACAAGGGTTCACTTATGAATTATACACATCAGATTGGAAAATAGCACTGAACAAAGCAAGAACTGCAAATTGGATCCCCATTAGTAAAAAGACACAAAAGTCCTAAGAAATGTCCAGAACTGCTGGAAAATGCATACAAGAAGAATTGGTATTAGCGCCTAACAAAGCTGGGTAACACTCATAAAGCTCCAACAAGGTAATTTGTCACCATGACAGAAAACCAAAGGATGCCAGACCAACACACATCTTGCTTCCAGTATCATGGCCAAACATCCTACATATCTGACACTGAGCTTCCGGGTAAAATTAAAAATAGGTCTATAGTGTCAATGAACAAGGATGCTCTTAGCATATATCTTTCCAACTTCTTGTTAAAAAAAAAAAAAAAGAGAGTACTCTTCAGGATCTTTCAGCATTCCTCAACAAACTGTTCTATAATCACAAGTGACAACAGAAATAGCTACATTTTTGGTTCAAGAAAAAAAAAAAGTACATTACAGTAAGTCTGTTATAAAACTGAGGCACACGTGTAAGGCCCTAAAAGCACCGATGCTGATAAAATTAAAAATGGCTGTGCCCAAAGATCCCACAGCAAAACAGGCACAGCTCCACCGACGATTAAAATATATATTAAAGATTCCTGCACTACCTTAGAAAGGGCGAGGTATGCAAAACAAAAAGACTACCTATTTTTCCAAAACTGAAACAGTAAGTTATTAGACAAGAGAAGCAGATCTAGGCGCAACGTGTATCTTGAACGCAGGTCGAGCTCATTTACACAATAAAGCAGATTTTATTCTCCAGTTTCGGGATTTCAAAACTTTTATCAGGCTTCGCCACTGCAATAGATGCACATCACTTTTTAAGGAGACACAGATGTGCCCGAATACCAGCGGACCCCACCCCCTTTCCCTCCGCCAAAATGGCTAGTTTGTTACACCCACTGGCTACTTACCAGCCGCAGTGCTGAGCAGCAGGGTGGCACTGGAGAGCAAGAGCACCAGCACAAGGTGCTGCAGTGAGGCAGTCATACCTGGGGAAGCCAACGATCGAGGCACAAGGAGGAAAAAAAAAGAGGGAAAAAAAAAAAAGGGGGGGGCAAAAAAACCCAACCCCGACGAGAGGAATTTCCTCCTCCTGTCGCACAGCCTTCCTCGGCTCTCTCGGTTTACAATCCCGTCTGGAAGGGCAAACAGCAGATGAGAGGAGCCGTCTTCGCTCTTACTCCATTACACCCGCCTGCCTTCATGCCTCGGGAGTCGGCACCGCTCCGCGGACAGTGGGGAAGCGCCTGCTTCTGCCTCCCAGCCCCGAGGCATCTCCCCCCGCCGAGGAACGGCGGCGCGGTCCCGACCGAGCTGGGAACCGAGCTTATTTCCCACGCAGCTTCACGATATCGAAGAAAAAGCCCGGCGGAGAAGGAAACATATCCAGACGCGAGCCCGCGTCTACAGCAATGTCAGTCTGAGCGGCCCCGGCAGGCCGAGAGGGGCACAGGTAACAAGCTCTACAGGCTTACGGCAGAGCCGCGTCCCATCCCGTTAAAGGTCTCTGTCTTCTCGCCGCCCCTCCTCGCTGCCTCAAGCTCCCGGGAAGGCGGCGCCGATCCCCTCAGTTCCTCCGTGGCGAGGCGCGACCCCCTCCGCTCTCAGGGCGAGGGCTGCGGCTGCATCTCGGCCCATCTGTCTCCCCCGCCGGGCGGGCTCCACGGCGAATCCCCGGCCCCGGCCCCCCACCACAGAAACGATGCCACCCCCGGCCACACCGACAAAGGTGGGGCCCGGAGCGCGGGGCGGCAGGAGGCGAAGCGAGGCCCCTCCTCGGCGGCTCCAGCTGCGGAGGCACCCGGTTTCCCCTCCGCGAGCGAGAGCGCGGCGAAGGCCCTTCCCCGCGCCTGGGGAAGGCGCTCCCCTTCCTCCCCCTGCCTTCCTCCCTCCCCGGCTTTCCACAGCGCCGGGCAGGCAGCCCCCAGCCCGGCTCGGCCTCCTCCCCCTTTTTCCCCCCAGGTCTCCCCTCGCCGCCGGAGGCCGAACGAAGCGCAGCTCGCCGGGGGAAACGGCTCAGCCCCTACGCGCCGCCAGCGCCTCCCCCCGCTCGCCGGCGAGAGGCAGCTCCGCGCCCGCTCCGCCTCCTCCCCGTGCCCGCCGCCGGCTGCGGGCGGGAGCCGAGGGCCGGAGGTCCGCCGCCACCGCCCCGCCGCGGCTCGCGCCCCCTCCCGCCCGCCGGCACCAACGGCTCCCCGCTCCAGACACAAAGGGGAGTCGCTCCCGCTGCCAGGCTGGGCGCCCGAGCCCCGCGCCCCGCCCCGGCCAGGCCCCGCCTCGCGTCTGCCGTCAATGGCGGGGCCGGGCACCGCCACGCCCCTGACCATAGAGGTGGGCCTCCAGGTAGGTAGAGAAGGGCCCTCTCGGGCAGGGGGCGGGGCGGTGTTGAGGGGGCCCGCCCCGCCATGTTGTGGGGCAGGGGCCTGGTCCCCCGGTGCCCAGGTCTCGGCTGGGTCTGCGGGAACGGCGGAGGGTGCCGTCATGTACTCTTGAGCGCCGCAAGCTAGGCCCGGGCCGGGATGCGCCCCGCCTTGCACGGGCGAAGGCTCTCGAAAGACCTGCCCGGGAAGGCCGCGGGCGGCGAGGTGCCGCCCCCGGGTCCCCTGCGAGGAGAGCGCCTGAAAGCCCGGCAGCAGGGACGCCTGGGCTCGAGAGTCACCGAACCACGCTTCACAAAACAAGCTCTCTCGCAGAGAGACTGCATCGGCCGTGAACTCCGCGGCCTGCCTTCCCGCCCTCCCCGGGCGCCAGCCTTCTCCACTTAAGGCCCTTGTCCCGCTCTGCTGCAAGCCCGGGCACTGGTGCCCACTCTCCTACGGCACTGAGCCAGCCCAGTGGCACACGAGCTTCCCGGGCAAGTCCAGCTAGCCCACACGGCTTCAGCCACCTGACTCTCCCAAGAAAAACCATTACCTGCCTCTTAATTAAAGAGGTTTTTAAAAACAAAGATAAAGTCACTGCACAGAGCTGTTTGTGTGTTTTAACCTTTGCTGCATTGCACAGGACCAAAGAGATAATTAAAGCTAGCAACTCATGGGAGAGCTGGGACTGGAATGATGTTCTGGCCTAGCAAGGCTCTTGCAAACAAGTTTTACTGGGCGTAGCGTAGAAAAGTGTTCTTAAAAACATCTTACACACAGAAGGCTCGCTCATATCAGGGAAACTATGGGAAATGCTTCCCTGTGCCTTAATTGATACCCCCATTTCAAGAATTGAGTAGAAGGAATACAAATTTTTAAATCCAATTCCAAACCTCAAAATATCTAAGGGTTACTACATAAAATGCTGTAGCTGCAAATCAGAGTTGCTATTACAATAATGATAAAAGGCTCCTGCATAACTCCTTTCCTTTCACAAGCTGTAACAGGTGAAATAGATGTAATCCAATGCTTGCATCATCAAGAGAATTATTAAATTCTAATAGGATTTTATCATTATGACACTTTGGCCAGAGACATAGTTTAACATTCCTAGGGTGTACTTGGCTGATAGTTACAAAAATCTGTTAACGATATCTTTACTTCCAATCTATGCCAATATAAGATGGGTGTTGCTGAGAGACAATAATACAGAATCCCAGATTGTCATTTGTATCACCACTTTCCAGAACTGCAACCGCATGTTAACCACAGTATCCTTCCTGTTATTTGTGGAATTTGAATGTGAAGAAATAAACTTTAGAAGTAAAAATAAAACGCCCTCCTCCAGCGACCAGCAGAATAGTTTCACCTCCGCGGGGTGGCAGTGGGGGAAGCCAACACTGAGTATTTTTTGTGGGTCCAAAATCCAGTTGTCTTTTCTGGTTCAGCAAAGACACTGAACTATGCAACATACTTTCTGCCCTGCTGTACCTACCAGTACAAGAATGGAGATCGACTCTGTTCACGGAAAACAAGAACTGAACTGCGTGGGTTGCACTGCACTTTCGCTGTTTAGATGGTAAAAGAAAATTACTATAATTGTTCATGACGTGTATCAAAACCTGCTCAGCCTGAAGTAAATGACAGAAGTCTTGCTTCTGTTCTAATGGTTCTAGGTTTTGTCTCATTCATAGAGGTACTTCTTGAACACAAGAAATTCCACAGTACGGATACACTGCCTTAAAATACTTACTTTCTTTTTTCTCCCCACAAAATGGGTTGGGTTTTTGTTCTGTGTTTTCCTAGAAAGAAGGCACAAGACATGCCATTTTTAATACAATTACTTCCTCTCGGTTTCACTAAAACCCAGATCCCAATCAAGAAAACACCCCCATGAAAGCCACAGGCTGCGGATCTGCTTCTCCTGAGCTTACGTCAGGTCCTTGGATTGATCTTCCAGACTTGCAATCCCAGCAGTTAGCAAGGCTTCCTCTCCCTTCCCTACCCTACTTTCAATTTTGCAAAAGGCCACCTTCTCCCCAGGGCCAGGTCCCTGCTAGCCCCTTGCAGCTGCACAGGCTGCAAAGGGCCCCTGGCCATGCTCCAGTGTGGGAACCCCTGCACCCCTGTGTCCCTGGAGCTGGCAGAGCCGAGGAGGGTGTCACTCCCCTTTCACCACACAGATGTAGGAAGTAATCACTGCTGTCTAAGCACAGAAGCAGCTTCCTTTTCCCACGGTGGTGGGAGGAAACCAGAGATCAGAACTGTCACACTCAGACTCGCCCATTGTTATACGCTTGGACAAGAACATGTAATTCTTTCTATGATATTTTTTTTTAATCTGTAGGCTGGGATTCCACTAGCCCAATACTCATCAGTGTCAAGTAAGTCTCACTCAGGATAATGAAAATGTGTGGAGCTGCAGCACAGTAAATCCGTGGTGCAAGTTGAGGCTAGGGTAGGGGAGAGACAAGAAAACCTGTAAAACCTACTGTGATTTTAAAGGAAATATTCTGGCTGAACCTCTGTTCTTTCCACCAGGGAGAACTTCACCCAATAAAACAGCAACATCAAATTTAACAGAGATGAGACTGTTAAAAACTAGAATGAGGTGAAAACACCGTACAAAGTAGATGCTCTTTTGCTGCTGCGTTTGCTGTTCTCACAGTCAGGTGGGGGCCGGGCTGAGCCCATAGGCAGCCATGGGGCCGGGCGGCAAGGAGGACGGCGGCAGAGGAGCCAGCATTTGGTGGTCACAAGCTCCCCAAGATGTCAGTCTGATGAGTGCGAAGTCCACATCAGGGCACACAAGTCTTGCCCTTGGGAGCTGGGGAGCTCAGAAGGACAGAGCCCCATGCAGCCCCCGGGGGCTGTCCCTATACTTAACTCAGGCACCAAGAGGAGGATAGGCTGACCCGCATTCCAGGTGTTTCCCACTGTCACTCGGATTGTTGCAGACAAAAACGTGGTGATACCATGTGCAAATTCAACACTGTACAGAGGTGAAATGAAACACATCCTTGTTAGCAGCATCTCCTTTAAGCAACACATACTTATTTTTAACTACCTGGAGTATGGAAAACTATGGAAAGCTTTCTTGGAAGCATGAAAAACCAGCGGAAAATAAAGTGGGCAAAGCATGAAGAAAACCAAAGAAAACTACTGAATGATAGCTTGAGCCCTGTTTCTTTTTTGAGAAGTGCAGTTTTCAGGCACTTTCAAAAGATTTCTCAGGATATCTCACTGTTATCCAAGAGTTTTTCAGCACTGACGCAACCTAACTGTTATCATTGTTAGGACTCAGGGGACCATTCTCTTTGACAGGACCTTTCAAGAAGTCAACAAATCAGTTTAAAACAAGTCATAAATTATATTTGGCTGCCCATTAGCTTGGCCAGAGTGTTCTCTCAGTGCTGTCGTAAGCATTGGGGAAAGAGGACAATACCATGGCCCAATGTTTAGCTTTTAGGGGATATTTTGTTCCTCATTTTAAAACAAAGCATCCTCATAGCACTCACTCTGATGCATAAACATATGTTAAAACAGCAGTCGAGATTTTCACAGGCTATCCTACAAACATACCTGCCATTCTATCCTAAGTAATAGCTTAATAAATAATGGACTTGGTGCAGGTCTCCTCCACAGATGCCTGCCACTCATCACTAAATTAGGGATCTGTCAGCAAGATCACTTCCCCAGTCTCACCTCCTGTAACAGTATGTGGGGAGAGAGGTGGTTTCTGATCGCCGGGATCCAAGCCTTATATAGCTCTCTAGATTATTATTAACATCCTGAACCACAGCCAGAATGAACAGAAAAGACAATACGGTCTACTTACAGTCTGCTGAGTTAGCAGCTAAAGCTTCAGCCAGTGCAGCCAAACAAGTAATCGCACGCAGACATCGTTACCCTGGGAAGTGTTCAGTTACTTTATATACATTTTCCCATCGGTGCCAAATCCGGGGTGTCGCACAGAGGAGTTAATGCAGCCCCCTCAGGCCAGGATTGCCGGGGCGGCTGGGAGACGGGAGTTACTGGGAAACGGGAGCATGATCTGCAGAAAGAAAGATGGTGAATCCTCCGGGGACTTTAAAAGCAACCTGTACCCAAAAGTACCTTTCTCCAGCCTGGGCACGTTTCCTTGGGAATAGGGAAGGGCACCCTGCCCTTCAGAGCCTCCCTGCAACCGACCAGCATCACTTCCACCTTGTCTGACTTACCATCAGTTTCTGCTCATTTACCAGGGCTCAGCTTCATCTTGGAAAAAAGGATTCCACAAAAGAGGAATAGAGAGACATCAAGCTATGACTGAAGCCCTGGAAAAGCTCCTTCTGGGGAAAGTCAATTCCTTTCTGTTCTGACAGGTAGGAAAAGCACTATCCATGATGATCTGTCTGCCCTGCCAAGGTGCGAGATTGGCAAAATCTCCTATGGCATCACATACCAGAACAGGCTCTCACACTGGCTTGCAGTTCTACCAACAGCCTGAAGGAAATGGTAAATCAAAATCCCTGCCCCAGAGGGAATTCATTTCCCCTTTAGTCCAGTTAAATAATCTGTGCCAGCCATTACTTTTGGCCTTTAGACTCATAAAAGTCTGTCTGAAGGCTGTTACAACTTCATTCGGCTTTGTCTCTGAAGCATACAAAAGAGCACCAACTATCAAGCCTTTGGAAAAAAAAATAAGCATTTGTGAGCTGATGTTTTCAGACCTGGGTTTTCCTAACTCCACTGTGTTGCTGTGCAAGCTTCTGCAAAGTGAACCATACCCTGCAATGAGATCACAACAGTCTTTGACATCATCATCCAGTATATGATGAAAAATTTTGTGGAAGCTTTGCTCAGCTTTTGACAGGAGGCTTTTAATTAATTTAAGGCAAAAATTAATTGTGCTACCTTTGTGGCAACCCCTGGAAACATTTATTTTGGTATTAAACTTCTTTACGCTGGTCTCACATTCCCTGGTTTTGGTATAGCATGTGGTTTCCTATGAGGAGCCCATAATTGCATGATCAAAGATGCAAGGGTCAAGCCTGGAAAAGGAAGCACATGGGTGTGGGACAGGTAAACCTTAGGAGAAGGGAGAGGAAGGTGTGTTGTGGGGTAGGCACACGAAGGGAATATTCTAAAAGAGTTAGCAGCGAAATGATTAAGAGACATTTTTACTTTTCATAATTCAGGATACTTCCCTGTGATAATGAACTACCAACTACATTCCTAGCAGTTGCTGTCTTGTTTTAGAGATAATGCTGCTTAATCTGTGGAACCTTTATCTCCATTTTGGGGGTGGAGGTGCGAGAAGCTTTCAAGAGAGCTCTGAGAAGCACCTCCCACTTTGAATTAAGCCTGAAATCGCGTATTAAAGACCCTTTACAGCTTGCCTGAATCTTTGGCTTGTTCATCACCACATAGAATGGGAAATTTTCAGCAGGGTGTTTATCAGTTAAAAACATCACTTATTTGTTAAATCCAATGATGGACTTAAGTCAGAAACAGAGATGTAAGGAGTTCTGTAGGAATCCTCTCCCAGTCTGGAGCAGAGGGGCATGTCATTGCCACAGACCCACAGGGTTTCATTGTTGAGAGCTGCCTGAGCTTTCTCACACTCACGACAGGCGGCTGGGAACAGAACTTGTGGCATCTCCAACATACTGTCCTACTGTTACCTTCCTTTTTCCATCTGGTTTTCTCATGTTTTGGGGTTTTTTTAATCACTCGCTACACAAGCTATTTGGCAGTGCAAGCCAGGTTTGGCTTTCAAAAGCCACCTTTTGCCTTTTTCTTTTTTAATTTCTCACAGGTGATTAGACCTAAAAACATTTCTGTCATCAGCACAACACTTCAAGCAGAAAGCTAATGAAAATGTCCTTTGAGAGCCAAAGAAACCCTCTGATAAAGCCTTAGTGGACCTGTGCTCAATTTGCCTCAGCAGATGTCTGGAGGAAGCAGCCTGTGTGAGTGCTCATTGCTGGCCATCCTTGAACTTCTCACCAGCCTGACAAGTGTCAAATGTTCATCTCAAGGAGAGCAGCAGTGTATACAAAACACAGTCATCACTTGTTATTTTAAATGACAAGTTTTAATGACAAACCAGCCATGCATGTAAGCGCTCCCCAAACACCCTGAGTGGTGGCACCCTTTGCCCACAGACAATTCCAGACATCAGAGGTGCGAAGCCTTGATGTGCCTCCGCTCCCAGGAAAACACATCGTACCCCTCAACGTGCTCTTTTGCTGCATAACAAACCTGGATGGCTGGTGGGGACAGCGGCACAGTCAGGGCTGCATTCATCCCCTGCTTTTTTTCATCCTTTCTTTGGCAGCTCCAACCCCAGTGGTAGCCCTCTAAAGCTGCTGTGGGCAGTGACTTGGCATAACAAGGCACACAGACCCTTCTCTTGGTCTCCCAGCAGCTGCAGCTCAGCCCTTGGCCTCTGCTGTTACCTACCTCCTTGGCCTCTTCCTATTTCCTTGTCAAGGAGTCAGCAGCAGCGTCAAGGGAGCAGCTTTTGCTCGGGCTTCTTACAACAGTTTGCAATGAGAAAGGATACATCAAACATGAACCCAACAGCAGAGCATCTTCAGCTTTTGTCTTCTCTCATAAAAGCAAAACATAGTGCAGACAGAGAGTTGGCACTGAAGTGTTTTTTTAACTGGGGGCTTCCTGCCACTGCAGGCATGATGGCAGAGGGAGGGCTGACTGCTCGTGAAGCCACGGTATCCAGGTGGTGTGTGTCTGCTCTGCGATCCTCTCCTGCATGTGGCCAGCTCCAGGAACACCACCTAGAGAAAGATAAAAGTAAAATTATTAGTTTCTACTACACCAAACAGGAGATTTCTGTCCCTTATGCTTCTCCCTGTAACATGACATCTGTTGCCTGACAATTTTGAAACTTATTTTTATCTGTGAAGTATGTTCCTTCAGATCAAGAAATGAGTCACTATCTCTGTAGGGCCTGCTTACCTCTCACAGATCGATTCGGAAAAATATACCCAACTGGCTTCTTCCCCAAAGCTTTCATCAGGAATCCCCTTGCTGCAGTGATATATTCCAGACCACCGACTCCAGCCACTGGCACCAGTCTGGAGCTGCTCTGTTGTGCAGCCAGCATTGAGGGCACAGGCACTCCTTGCCCCTGTGCTATCTTCTGCCATTTGAAATTGCAGAGGTCTCAAGACTTTTGGCTCACAAATAAGAACCAGGCCTCCAGAGGCCATCTCTGGACTTGCCCTCAGCTCTCCCTCATCTTCCCACCCAGGGTCACATCCATGCAGGTGCTCCTGGGGAGAGGTGTGCGCACGCAGGGCACATGCTCCCCTAACCACCCCCGCACACAGAAGAAACAAGCATGTGCAAGCCCTACCAGCCATTTAGTCTTACCCCACATGTCACTGCCAGGCTGGAGCTTACTCCTGCCAGGTAGGACAGGGAAGAGCTGAACAAAGGGCTGCCGATCACTAAGCCCTACATCAAACACCAGCCCTCCACGCCCTCCCCTCCCCTCCCAAATCTGGATAACCATGTGCAGGCTTCTGCAACTTTTGTGGAGCCAGAGCTGGTCTTCACTTCTCTCCATCCCGCTGCTGCCCTGCTCCTCTGGCCTGGCCCCAACAGACACAGGCTTGGCGATGGCACAGGGGCACAGCAGTGGTGTTTTGTGGGGGACAGAAGACTTCCGTGGCCAGCTGTGCTGACACCACTGTGCTTGGATACAATGGGAAAAGGCTCTAAAGTTTCTCTGTGCCCACCCAGAGGAGCCGGTCCCTGGGACAGGCCAACACATAATCCTCTGCTCAGAAGGAAGCCGCAAGTCCTGTGTTTCGCTCGGTTTAGCCAAAAGCTGTAAAGCAGCTTTCTCCTGCCCTCTGCTAGTATTCAGGCCTCCCCTGCATGTTTTGTTGATGAAATCTCTCACCCCAATTCCGGAGATAATGCTGTTTGCTAAACACGCTCTGCCTTGCTACCAGAAGAGCTTCTGACCTTGTCCCGTCTTCTTGGCATTTGGCAAATACTTATCAGTGCTCACAGTGACCTCCAGCTAGCTGAGCAGAAAGCTTTGGAGCCAAACGTGCACAAATAATTCCAGGGACAGCTGTTACTACTGCATTATCTCCTCCCCGGGTTCCTGCAGGCACAAATAGTTAATACGTGGTACAGCTCACAGCCCCTTTCTCTTTAACACACCAAGGAGCATCTTCCTTCAATTCAGGGCCATTAAACCCAGCTCAGTGGTGGGGGCCTTCAGTCTGGCATTAACCTGCATCACCAAACATATCCCACCCTCGGATGAAACGGGGGCCGAAACAGACAAAGCCACAGGTCACAGACCTGCCATCTTCAGCTGAGAAGGTCACCGTTTCATCATCCTTTCCAGTATAAATGAAACAGAGGCCACTCTGTGCATATCCAGAATAGCACCCCCTCTCCAGCTCCTGCAGTCTCCCGCAGCTCAGACGCAAGGTGTTTTTTCACCCTGACATGCAGAGGTCCAAGCCTGATCAGAGTTCATTCAACCAAAGAGCAGCAATGACTCGGTTCCAGAAAATGGGACTATTATGGCTAGAGACTGTTATGAAAGCCTGCGCAAAGCCGAGACCAGATGTGTGCTCTGCTCACTCCAACTGTTGCGTAGAGCAAAGCCCTGGTTTGTTTTGTTTAGAAAACAAAACAACAGAGAGGACTGACAGAAATGAGGCCTCCTCTGTAACAAGAAAGATTTTTCTGATGCCTTTCTGCACTGCTGTTACAGCTGTGTAGCCAGGCTGGGAGCACAAAGCCCCTGGCAGTGCCACAGCAGCCGCTGACCCCCTGACAGGGCACAGCAGCTCTCAGAGGGTGGATGAAAACAGAGAAGGAGCCCTTATGTGATAGGATGGAGGTAAATGAAGATGCCATCCCATTGAAGTTCAGCCCCACAAACCAGCTTGCTGTCATCAGGACTTTCTGTTATCGTTTCAGTAGGATGCTCTGTGCCAACCATCCCCTGGAAATCAGAGTGATTGCACAGCTACGATAATTTTTTGCCTTTACGGCAAACCTTTCATCAGAGGATCTCAAAGCGACTTGCCAGCAAGAACAGGCACAACCTCACACTGTGCCTGTGAGATAAGCTAAGGATGGAATAGATTAACTGCTTAAAAGCACACAGCAGCTCTGTGGGATGAAGGGAAAATAAGAAAAATATATATCCGTTTGAAACCATGCAGAGTGTTATGGAGAGGCAGCCTGGAAAGCTGCCAGGAAGCTGAAATTGCCACCCCTGCACAACCACAAATACCATGGAAACCGGCAGGGCACTGGCGGGCAGGAAAGGAGGACAGAAAAATGTCTTTCCACAAAATGTAGCCAGGCCAGGACGCTCCTGCCCTCCTGACCAAGGGAGAACTATGTGCCCAGCCACCAGTGCCGCTGCCAGAGGGAGCAGGGCTGCAGGAGTAGTATTTTCCAGCCTGGGGTATCGTGGCTTTCCCAGGGGCAGGTGGCAGATGACAGCAGAAGGTGGGGTGGCAGAAAACTGCTGCATCATGTCAGCTGTGGTAATGGAGATCCTGAGTGCCAGGTAAAGCTTCAACACGTGCTGGGAGGTGTAGGAAGATGAAAGTAAGTTGACACCTGAATGAGGACAGGGAAGGAACATGTGCGTGCAAGCTCCAGCATGCCATGTCTGGTGAGGCGCGATAAAGAGGCACGAAGCACTCAGCAGTAAAAATAGTCCTGTTCCCCCTCACCAAATACCAAGAAAGCTCAAAAAAGGATTCCTTTAAACTGAGTGAAAGTAAAAGGAGGGAAGTGGCCTGCAAAACAAAACCAAAAATAACAAACAAAACAGAATATAACAGAAATATCAAAAATAAACAAACCCAGACAAGCAGGGTGGGAGGGGGGTGGGGGGAAGGAACAAACATACTGTTAATCTGTCAAGTACACTGTGCACACATTAGACTATGGGGTAGACTCAGAGAAATATCCATCCTCCCAACTGATCACGGACACCTGCTTGTTACCAAACAGCACGCGTCCCTCACAAAGTCATACTCTTGGTAAGGCAAGACTGGAGGTGTCTGAGCAACAAACAGCTGTGCTGGTTCGAAATGCTGCTAAGAAGAACAGCAATGTCCCATGACTGAGCAGGGTAGGGAGAGATGCGGATCCCAGAGCCAGGTTTGGGAAAAACCAAAGCCTGGCCAGTGGAGATGAGAGAGATGCTCTCCCTCTGTCTCTCAGCAGCTGAAGGGTTCAGAGGAGATCTGCTACACGTCCTATCTGGAGCGGAGATCAGGAGAGAGGGGAGTGCCTTACAGGGCAGCAAAGAGGACTGAAAAACCATCGGAGCGCCATTAGTGCCACGCTAAAGCACACCAAGCTGACGGGCCTTCCAGTAACCACAGGAGAGGTCAGCTGGCAGGGGATGGGAGCGCTGCCCCGATAAGGCTCTATCTAGGAACAGTTGAGGGCTGCACAGCCGGTGCAGGACCGCGCTCACGGCCCAGCCTGAGAACCAGGTCTGGAGGAGTGCGAGAACACCAGGATAACATCAGACGTTTCTCACGCAGCTGAAGGACCGCCGCTGGTCATCGGGAGACAAGTGCAGACGGGAGACTTTAAAGTGGTGCCAGAAAAAACAAGCTACAGCCAGGGTCGAGGAACATGGGATCCAACTCCTCGTTGTCAGCAGTTGTGGTGTATACATTGCTGAAAACAGATGCGGTGCCAGGAAAATCCAACTCCCAGCATGAAAAAAATAACCTCCGAATGATAAGGAGAGCAGACCAAGTAACTGCAACTGCGTGTCAGTGATTACATAAAAAGCTTTTATCTTAAAGTTACGTTAGGCCAAATTCTGTGATAATTTTTTCAGCCAGAACACTCCCTTGAGACCCTGTGATTTGGTCACAAATTGCTACATCTTAAAAGGAAAGCAGATTTGCTTTTTGAGCTGGCTGATTACTAACCAGCAAGCAGCAGCCTTGACTTCACACCAGACACTTCTCACGGAGGCCGCTGAAGTTCTCCGCTCTATGTCACCGTCTGTAACCGCAAGGCACAGGCCGTTTTCTGGATTTGCTCCCTTATGTGGGGGCTGTTGATGGAGGTGGGAGTTAGGCTGTTACACAGGGAAGCACACGTTAGTCAAACGCTCCCTGAAACAAGTAAGATGCGATCCAAACTGCAGTCCCTTTTACTAAGATGTATTAAAGCTACTTCTGAAAAACAGAATGCCCAGTGGTTAGGTACTGCCACAAAGCAGCACAGTGATCATCACTGTCAACCCCCTTCCTTTCCTTGGCTGGGCTGCAATATACATCTGGGCTGAACAGAGTCAAAAACGTCTTTTCAAAACAACTGATGTGGATTAAAAACACAAGAACAGTATAAGGATCCTCTTTCCCCCGCAGCAGGAGCTTCATCTCAGTCAGTCTCTTGGCATTACTAAGCTCAGTGGCAGCTCTAGGCTTCACACTTGGGTCCTCTGTGCAGTTTCAAATGGAGCATCTGCAAATCCCAGGAGATGCAGCTGCTGCTGGCAGAGCAGCTGCACCGAGACATTGCTCACTTCCCAGCACCTCTACCCACTCTGGTCCGAGACCTACTGAGCACATAAACCTTCCCTGCTTCTGCTTCAGGCTTGGCTTACTGTAAGTAACACGCCACCAGCCTGCAACTTCTAGAGAGGCATCAAAAATAAGACAAGAAAACTATGACTATTTTGAGGAGGAACCATACCTTTCTTATGAAAGGTGACTGACTGCAATCGCCCTGACAAAACCAAGGGACTGTGCAAAAATGCCTGTCATAAAATCCATGGCTAGAGTGTTCCCCAGCCCAAAATGCTGGAAAATGGCTCTTCCAAGTCATGCAAACATTTTGGAGTTTCTGAAAGGAGGAATAGCTGGAAATAGTTTCAGATAAAAGAACCTTTCATGCCAGCTGGCAAAAGGCAAACAGATGGATCAGATATATGGATAGACAGGGCTTAAAGCCACTTTTGTCTCAATGGTGGGCAGGGCTTGTGTATGCAATGTCTGAAAGCACCATATCACATCATCTGACCCTTAAATGTTAGCTTTATGAAATCACATCAGATGAAACCGCAGCGTTCAAAAGCATCTCTCAACCTGGCAGAGCTCTCGCCATCCTACCTCTCTGCCCAGCAACACCTTCACCGTCCCTGGGCTGGCTCATGCTTGCACAGACCTTTGCCCCTAAGGTTCCCCCCAGTCAGCTCAGCAGCCCTGCCTCTGTCAAAGCTCAAGAGTGTTTGCCATAGCACAGGGAATTTCACAAATATTAAGGGAAAGCACTTTCTTCTGCGCAGTGTGCCGGCAGCAGGGTGACTGCAGGTGGTGAGAAAGGGAGGATGCTGCGAAGGGAAATCCCCCCAAACCATGTTTGAAATGCTTTAGCAGAAACTTACTGAGAGCAGGATGCAATGTAAGCAAAAGGAGCCAGGGTATTTTTGGCAGCCTGCACAGCATGAGAATGGTGACACTGTTTCAGCTGTGATCCCGGTGACTGAACCAAAAGGGACCAAACCACCACTTCAGGACTAGAGTTACACCTTGATTGACAGGGACGAGTCTGAGCCACTGGTCTGCGTGAACCCTCACCATCTGCTTACAGCCAGGCACCCACTCCTCACCATTTGCATTCCTCATGACTATGGTGGGGCTTTGGGACGTCCCCAGTGCTGGCAGCTCAAGTTTGTCACAGATGGCAAGGGTCATGGTCCTCACTGTCTCCATCCAGTAGTTTGTGCCCAGGGACTTCAGAGGATTGCTGCCAATGTGACATCCCAGCTCTGCTGGAGGACTAGCCAAAGCAAGCAAACAAACAAACAAACAAAAAACCGGTCTCTGCAGTGCCTCAACTAGTGCAAAGTAGTTTAAGTCTGGAAAGATAAAGATATGTTCATTGAACACAACAGGAGTACTTTCACTTACTTTTAGAAATGGGGGGGGTGGGGTGTGTGTGTGAGGGTGTTAACTGCATTAGGACTATGCTTCCCTGGAAATTTATGTCAAAATGGAATTGCATAATGAATATTAAATGTTTATCAAGAAAGTCATTTCTGCAAAAAATAAAATCACCTCTGCACCGCTTCTTTGTAACACACAAATTTATCCTGAAGGACTCTCACCTTTATAGATGTTGCTGCTTTTTACATCAGACATTAAACTCTTTCCTGTCTTGTCCGGGAAGACTCTGAGTTACAAAAGACATGGCAGGATTACACCATCGAAGTTACAACATCCGAGCCCTGTCCTTACTAATCCCCACGTAAATGGGAAAGACCAAGAGGCACAGCGGGGAAGTGCAGAGCCAGACAGCCTCTTTCAACCCGTGGGTGTGTGGGAAGCACATCCTCTCCACGCAGGGCTGGCCTGGGATGGCCAAGGGTCTCTTGCACCTTCTTCCTTAGATCCCTGCACTGGGATGGTGGTATGGGTCCTGTGGTCCCTGGTCCCCCTCTCATGCTAGGGCAAGATGGCTCACAAGAAGGGAATTACTGCCAGCAGGAACACTGGATTCTTTGTTTTATTTGCTTTCATAACTGTATTCCTGGAGAAAAATCCTCCATTGTATATCACTTCCTACCTGTGACCTTTGAAAGACAAGTACAGCTGCTGCCTTAGTGTAAACCATGCAGCCAAAAATATCTTAGAGAGCAGCTAGACTTCTCTGTCCGTCTTAGAGAAGTAGTTGTCAGAAGACACATTGCCAAGCACACTTCTCTCTCCTGCAGGCATCACCCTGCGATGATTCACACGGCTGGGCTGAAGGGCACTTCTAAAGCCTGTCTGTATGATGCAATGACCGAGCTACGTCAGATCCAGCACCCAAGTACTCCTTTCCAGAGAAAGGACACTCACCTTTCCTCAGCAGAACCAGCCTAGCCAAAGACGCAAGTGAAGCTGGCCCAAACCCTTCCCAAGCAGAGATGGCTGATGCAGGCTCCCATGGGGGTTGACATGGGACCTGCCTGCTCCCCAGCTGCAGAAACCCCTGGAATAGTTGGTGTGTGTCTAGCGAGGCGAAAGATAGCACTCAGCTCCACGCTCGCTTGCTCCCTACTTCCAAGCCACCTCCGCAGTGCAGGGACCTCGGCCTTAAATGCTGTTCCCAGCGATTTTGGTGGCTCAGAGCATTTCTGCATTTGAAAGCATGATCTTATATACCCTCTACAATGAGGCAGAGGCACCACTCTTCACCCAGCTTCATTAATTTAGGGGAAAGCGGTAGTGGGGAACTGCTGTTTCGAGGGACTTGCTCAGCAGGAAGGCAGTGGTCCCTGTGCTCTCTGTCATTAAGCTGACAGCTGAGAGACCCAAGAAATGTAAAAAAAGAACCAAACCAAAAACCCCCCAAATCCAGAATCTTTTACAGGCATGAAACACAATGAGAGGCAGGCAAAACAGCTTGTTGCAGTGATTTCCAAAGGTCAGGGTTTCACAAGGGGGTGGCAATCAGCAGCTGACAGCCAAAGGAAGCCCAGATGTTTAAGTTGCATATTGAGCAAATTTGACTGAGAAACCAGAGAAACATAACAAGCACAGATTCTGTTATTCTGCCTTCAGACTCCTTTTTTTTTAGGTTAAAGATCCACTCAGGGCTCTTTTTTGTAGTTTTGACCTCAGCAAATGGAAGTTGTTCAACTGTCAGCATCAGAGTTCTGAGGTCCAGTGATTTATTGCAAACTTCATGCAACGTGATATTTTTGACAGACTGTAGACTCGCATGATTAATCAATGTTTCAGCTTTTATCAGCATAAGTTTTTAAGCTTTATCCTAAAATATGGGAAAATAAGCCCTGAAAATCTACACACACCAGAAGCTAGCTGAACCCCAGAAACTGCTAGGTGTAAAACTGCCATCCTTTTTCAGTTCATCAAACAGTATGGGATGCAACACTCCATTTTTCCTTTAATGCCTAGAGCTACTTTTAGTTACACTTTCAGATTACACAGGTATGTCTGTACTGTGCTGTTTAACTGTCACAGGCCTCAGTGCCTCTGTCTGCTCCTTTCATTGGTAAAATGCTGCACATCAGTTGGGCTTTGGAAACAAAAGGTACAGAATCTGATACAACAGATGGCTGGTCCCAAACAAGGTGCCCAGTCTCAGTGCGGCCTTCGGTGAGCGCCTTTAAAAGAGAAATCAAGATCTCACTGGTTGTACGGAGAGTTAAACCCATCTGAATGCTGTGCCCAGTAACTCTCCAGTTCCTACAGGCTTCAAGAGACCGGAAACTTCCACGGGCCTTTGCAGAACAAAGACTTTCACTGGCAGCTCCACTAAAATAAACCCACCATCCTGCCCCAGCAAGGCAAAGGAAGCAAACACCATGAGCCTCGCAGCCAGGATAGGACAGCTCTTTCCACTGTTTGCATAAGACAGAATATTTCCTGGTTTGCAGGGCGCGGCCAGGCAAAGGGAACGGCTCATTTCGTTTAATTAATTTTGGTGCTATTTGTATCTGTGCTTTCTGTAACAGTTTCAGGTGCATTAGTTATCAGGAATATCTGCTCCAAGGTGTAACCAATGAAAGTTCTCCATCTCTCTTCCCCTGCGGGGTCCAAAATACTACAACCACAAAAGCCGGGGTGGGGGGAGAGGGAAGAAAAAGGCCAATAAAAGATAAAAGCCCTTTCAAACCAAGTGAGTAAACCAAGGGAGAAAAACCCAGACTCAGTCATGCCCCCTGTCCATCTCATTAATAGCAAACCTCTCCAGGAATGCCAAGCGCGGCACAAACCTCTCTGAATGCCTTTTTACAGCTCCTGTAGCTGCCCCTGTCCTGCGGGACGTGGCTCTGGCTGGGTCCCCACAGAGGACAAAGTTGCTGGCGTTGGTGGGCAGGGGTGTGTGCAGAGCAGCTGCGCTCCCCAACCAGGGCCTTGCTCCAGCCAAGCTTTGGAGCAGACCAGATATTGTAGCGAAAGGAGCGGGACTGGTTGTGCTTTGAGATAAGATTGTCTGCAGGGCTTTGTTGGAGGCAGCCTTACAGATGCAGGAAGGAAAACAAGCTGTAAAGATGGTAAAAGAAGAAGAAAAAAATGCCCTGAGGGAAGGAGCACTGGCACAGGAGACCACAGCTCCTCAGCAGCAAAGGGCACAGTAACAGAAACAAACATGACCAGAACAAGTCAAACAGCATCGCATCCTGCCTGTGGAAGCCCTCCCACCCTGCTTGTCTGCACCATTCTGTACCTCCCCGGGCAGCTGGTGCTGGGACACGATGCCAGGTGCCTTGCCATGAGATGGGACATCCCACCCATGCCCAAACTGCTCTAGCCCACCTTGCCTGCAAAACGTCCTGAAGCAAGCCCCTGAGATGCTGGCTGCGAGGCCACCTACACCAGGGGCTGCTTATGGTGACAAAACCCACCCAGGAGACAAAGGGGCTGGTGTTTTCCAGGCAGGCACAAGCTGCTGACCGGGCAGGTATTTCAGGGTAGCAGAGAACAAGGACCTTCCCAGAAGGTCCATGGAGACTTATCACTTCCTTCTCAATGAAGGTTTTGCTGCTTGGGTGCCTTGCCTCAAGGAGAGCAAGGATTCAGGGGGAAATCCTGGTTTCAGTTTAGCTTAAGCTGGTCCTGCACAGCCCAGCCTTTTGCATCCCCTGACCAGAGGGTATTTTGTGCAATTGATTTCCATATTTCCACCTGCTTCTCATGCCTTCTTTGTTGCCCCAAGCCACAAAGAGAAGATGTAGTCCAGCTGGACAGCAATTATGGTGTGAGGTAGGGAGCCCAGGGGCAGCTGGATTTTCCACTTGTACGTGGGGAACACACAATGTGCTGCACAGGTTGTCCATGGTCTGGAGGCTAAAACCAGCACCTGCAATCCCACGGGAGCCCTGCTGAGCACACAGGGAGGAGCTGTGGGGTGGGGACTGGCACAGTCCTTTGTATGGAACCAGCTGGTGATAAACTCAAGTGAGCCAGACAAGACCTGAGATAAGATCATCCCCAGCCATGATGGGTTGGTACACACCCAACCTTGAGCACTGGAGCAGCAGGGCCCAGTTGGAGGGTCCCCTCCTGGCCAGAGCAACACAGCAGCAGCTCCACAGCCCCAGGGACACAACAGTAGGCAGGCTACTTTCAGCAAAGCCAGGGCTGCTTCTCTGCCCCCTGAGGCTTAAGGTCTTTTTTCCACAGCAAGGAAAAGAGACTTCTGCTTAACACCTCAGTTTTAATCCACCATAGAAAAACAAAATACTGAGAGTCTCAGAGCTCCAGTCTTTGCTCTATCAGGCTTATTTCTGGGCTAAATAAACCATCAAAGTTGAAGTCTCCACTGAAAACATCAAAACACAGTAGCTGAAGCCGATGCAGAGTTACCATTTGGCAAAGACAAAGCATGAATCCATGATTATTGTAAGATGAGTCACCTGGAAAAACCAGAGCATCAGCCAAAAAAACCCCACCTTTGAATAACTTAATGAGAGCGAAGATGCCTAGAAACACACATATTGGCAACGAGACATCAGCAGCCCTGGAGAAGGCAGGAGAGGGGACAGGCAGCGCAAGCCCAGCTCTGTGGAGGATGTTGTAGACCCCCTCAGTCCCCTCTGCCAGAGAAGCCTATGCCCATCTCTCCAGAAGCCCATCCCTGGATACCAAGGCCATCAAACACCCATATTGCCTCCATGACTCACACGATTGGAACAAGCCAGACTTTTGCAGACAACAAAAAAAGATAAAAATCATATTGCTTGGGGGAGTGCCAAGCTATTATTTCACCCAATTAGTGTCTTGAACTGCTGAAAGTTGAAAGGATTTCCTCTGGAAAGAACATTCCCCAGCCAGAAAGTCTCCAGAAAGGTACAGGAGCAATAACTCCTGGCGTTCAGCATTAGGAAATAAGCGTCTAGACAAAGGCTTCTTTTTTTGTTTTGTCCTTGCTGACACATTTAAAGGATGCTAGAGTACAGATCCTGGAACTCAGGCTGCTATTTTTACACTCTCTCTACCTGTGACAGATTCACACATTGAGGACACGCTGGGGATGTCCTACACATCTTTGGCTATTTTCTTTAGCAACCACAGCTGAAAGGCACTGCATCCCCGGGGTTAAAACGGACGGGTATCGCCATTGGGGTGGATGCCACCGTTTGCATAGATTCACCCTCATCAGTAACAGGGAACAAGAGCCAGCCCCAGAGCTGAAACTACCTCCTGGGGAGACCATGCGTGGTTTATACCCCATGTCAGTCCTGCTTGAGAAACCTCAGCTGGATCTGAGGAGTGCAAGGAGCTCCCAGCACAGGGGTTGTGTGGGAAAATGCCCGACACCCTGGTGCAAAACTCCAAAGCAGCCGCCTCATGCTGCACGGAGGCTGGGGGTCCTCCCCCTACCTGGCATCTCCTTTCCTGTGGCTGCCGGCCATCAGCTGAGCAAAACTGCAGAGAAAAGTACCAAAGGGCAAGTAGAGCAGCTATGGCCCGCTGCCGTGCCCAGGTGGGTGCCGACAGGCTGGCGTGGGGCGGAAGCACGGTCCTTCACCACAGCACTGCCCATTATTGCTTCAGCATGTCACAATACACCAGTTGTGTAACTGGCAATTATGTTGCATTTATCTTTACCCCCAGTGCTGTGTTCACAGCTGTATAAATAACAGCCTGTCTCCCATCCACAGTGGCTTCCATTTTGCACGGCCTTGCTCATGCTGTAGCAGAGGCAGGCCCAAAGCCTGAGCTTGGCTTTCAGAGCTGGCCTCCTCTGCCACACCAGTTTTAGAAGGACCATTTTAACACGTGCTTCCAGCAAACCTCATCTCTACCACTGTGCAGAAGGAAGTGTTATGTGTTTTGGTGCAGCCAGTTTTGATTCCTCTTGTGAGGAGAAAGAATTTAACATGGCTGCCCTGAGACTGGGTGCAGCTCTATCAAGAGAGATTTCATTGTGGACTTAGACAACCTCGCTTGTAGCCATTGTACTGTCAAACAGGTTTCCTTCCTCTTCTTCACAACACTTCTACATCACATCCTAGTTAGAGCTCTTACAGTGCTTCATGAATAATGCGATAAGAGCCCCGCACACTTAAGGGATTTGGGAGGCATTATCTCAGTTTTTAAGAGGTGGAATATGAAGATCAGAGATTAACAGTGGCAAACCCAATGGGCAGGTATCCAAACAGGACTTTTCCTGTCTTGCTTCCCTTGGATCTAGAGTCCTTCTTGGCTTCCCAGCTGCTGCCAGCACAACTCTCTCACTTCTGTCCCAGCACTACCTCATCCTTTCTTGCCAGGGCAGCTTACAAATCTCATACCAGCACACACCTTGTGTTTTGCTTGGGGTCTGTAGGGATAAAACTGTGGTTTCCGTTAGCCAGTAACTAGGATGAGGACTTGGAACACCAGAAAATCTGAAAACAGAGGCATTGAACATCAAGATGCTCATTGCTATGAGAGAAATAACCTTTCACTTAAGAAATGAGGTAGAGTGTAAAGCATGTGAAAAGAAAACGAATGCTCAGAGCTAGGGCTCACCTGTGGAAGATGGAGAAACAGCACAGAAGCTCCTGGATTTCTAAGAGGGGTTAATTAAGTATAAATGAGTGTAAGCATGGATGGAGCCTTTGGCAGTACTCTGTGCTAGCCAGTGGCAGCAGCCTCTGTCTCTGGGCATCAGCAGCTCCACAGGAGCAAGGCTGAGCCTTGTGCATCCCACTCTGTGGCTGGGGACCAAGCAAGATTTCTATTCCAAATTTTAAGCTGCTCCAGAAGACAACATGCTGCTGTGCTTCTCCCTGGGGAAGATGGGAAGCTACTGCTGAGATGTCTGTCATTTATAATAAAATTATTCTTTTCTGGAGAAAGTGAAGCCTTGCTGCAGGGGCACAGCGGCACCAGGATGCGGCACAGACAGCAGGAAGCGGACTGGTGAGTTTTTCCACGTGCAGAAGTGGCTTTAGAGGGACGAGAGAGCTGGAGGCTTTACATGAAAGACAGCAGTGATTCTGTCCTTCCCCAGCAGGCAGCTTCGAAAGCCCAAGCAGCACCTCCCACATCTCCATGTCCATCTCAGCTGGCACCTCTCACTGCAGGGGCAGATGAAAGCCCAGGCTGGCTCTGGGAAGCTCATCTCTAGAGCAGTGCAGGGTGCCTACCCATCCCATTCCCTGTGGTGGGGGAAAAGAGGGTCCCCTCTACTTGGCTTCCGAAGCCCAACAAGGGCATTGCTGCTTCACATGGGCACACACGTGAGGAAGATGTGCACAGGGTGTGTGTCTGTGGGTGGCAGGAACAAATTGTGGATGACTGGAGGAAGTGGGATGCCTGTGGCCAGCAGGAAATGCCTGGAAGGAAGCACACATTCTTGCCATAAACATTGAGGCAGGGGACTGCTGCAGGCCAGCAGAGGCTGGGGCTCTGAATGCACCAGCAGTCCCACTCAAGTCACCATGCACAGGGAACACCGCCAGGCAAACCACCAGGTAGCAGAATAAAAACCCCGTAGAATTAGTCTTAGCCTGAAGAAAATACTTTCACAGCACCAAGCAGCTATGACAAACCCCAGATGATGTCTCCGTGGTGCGAAGGTGCCCCAGCAGGAACAGGCAGCAAGCAGCTCATGTGCTTGCTGACATCCTTCCTGCACTGGGAATTTTCCAATTCCAAAGTAGGAAAAAACCCAGCAGAAAGCTCCACAAAAACAAACCAACCAGAGACTTCAAACACTGCTAGGCACTCAGCTACTTGGATGCTGCAGCTGGAAGCCCAAAGCCAGCGCAGCTTTCCTTTGTGGTCAGCATGAACAGGGAGAGAAGCAGGCAAGAGCCCCTGGATCCAGGCTGTCACTAGCCTGGATAGAAGAACCGTGCCATCACTAGATGAACATCTGGCTGCTCCCCAAAGGCTTGGCTGGTAGCTGCTCCCCTTGCAGCATGGAGGCTGTGTGTAACGTCTCCCCCAGGACGGACACACAGCCTTTGCCTGGTAGGCTCAGTAACCACAGAGTCAACGGGACTTTTGGCTACTGGTGAAGTATTAACCCAGGCTGGAAAGGAAGGCTGCCCCTCCAGCTCCCAACTGACACAGGACTAGATTTTCAAAAGCACTGTGAGCACCACCCATGCTATATCCCAGGACAGCAGAACCCAGGTCAGGGGGTTTTGAGCGCTCAAGCAACCCATGTGAGAGACTCTCTCAACAGTCAACCATCCCTTGGAAACACCGTCATTCAGCCTCTTCCAGGCTTTGTCCTAGTTCATCAGCAATTTTTCACTATTATTTTAGAGTAACCCACACTACAGCCTCTAAGGACCATACAAAAACATTTCATATGTTTTAACAGGTATCACTGTTTTTCTTGAAGTGCTACTGTCAGCCAGGCACAACAGGCTAGCTGTTCTTTCTGTACTCAGGTCAAAGCATCTGTTCTTAATCAAACATAAATTTTGGTGTTTTGCTTTATCAATAAGACTCAAAATCATAGAATGGATTGGGTTGGAAGGGGCCTTTGAAGGTCATCTAGTCCAACCCACCCTGCAGTAAGCAGGGACATCTTTACTAGATCAGAAGCCATTTTTGGATGGATCAATTCCCTCACAAAGATTAGAGACCAATAGTACAGGCTCTACACAAATGTCCTGTTCAATTATTTCTTACAAACGAGAGTACAAGCCCCAGGATTTAAACTTCTACCATAAAAGATCAAAAGGCTCAAGTCCCAATTAAGGAACTGTCCTACTTCTTGAGTCACCACCTCTGTGCAAAGAGCCTACACAGTCCTTCCCAACTGTACCTGTATGTTTTGTTATTATTCTTTTAGGATGCAAATTGTAAACAAATGCCCAGGCTTTTTTTTTGTGGAAAACCATTCTTACCTGATTGAACTGCTAAGCAACTTGGGATGGCTTACAATGACTGGGGTCTACCACCACTGTTTATTTTCACCAATCAGACTTAGCCCTCGAGTTGAACACACTTAGCAGGTGTTTCAGCAGCACTCCTTTGGGGTATGAAGCTCATTGTTTAAAAGAGGAGTTTAACAGTTCCAACCAGAGCCCAGAGTACTTATTGCCTTACCTGCTTAAAAGAGGTGGTGGCAAAAAAGCTTAAAACTCGCTGCCTTTTCTCCACCCAGTCTTTCTGGGTCACACACATCGTGCTCTCAGTGATTTTTTTTCTTCAAAGCAGGTTTCATTCAGGAATAAACCTAACCTACAGCATTTCAGAAATGCTGAAAGAGAATGAAGCAGCATCTCTAGTTAATTTGATACTGAAGCAAACGCTGTAAGACTGAAGCAGGAGACGCAAAGACATGCTGCGGCATGACTAAGCTCCAACGGGCTGCCTCTGAAGATGGAAGCTGGCCCGCACTGGACACTGGCTGGCAATCAAACCACTGAAACATGCTCTGTAAGAAGAGGTGAAGCTCGTTCCCTTGTAACCAAAGGAATAAGCAAAGGGAGGAAGAAGCAGCCACGCAAAAATAACTTCTCTCCATTTTGATCCCACTGATTAGACTTACTAAGCAACTGATGTTCATACAGATTTTCTGATTAGTGCAAATTATATAGGACAGTCTATGAGCAGCACATACATAATTTATCTGATACTTTTGAGGAAGCAAGTACATTAACAGTTCAGAAGAAACTGAACTCTCATGTCAGTAAGGATTTCTGTTTGAAAATGCATTTACAATAAAAACTGAAGGCACTTATGGCCAAGTCTCCCATCTCTTTATGAATAATTTTAACACCTCTGCTCCCCGCTCAAACATTTCTGCTTGAATTCATCTTACAGTCTAGCAAAAAGCAGATTCACTGGAAGGGTCTCTGTATTCCCAGAGAATCCAGAGCTCTGCATAGTAAAACATCAGTGGCTGCAGACAGTGCAACAGAAGGCTCCACAGGGAACACCTGGGACAAGAGATGGCTGCAGTACGGAAGCACAGTCCCAATTCACTGTTTCAGGACACTCCTCGACCAGCCTCTCAATCACAGCTGTTAAACTCATTGCAACCTTCCTCAGAAAAAGAGTGCAGCTCATTCTTGACAGTAGCAAAACTGCATTAATGGGCAGATTACTCATTTTACCAGGAATTCAGTATATCCACTTACACCAACCGATGAGCAAGCTGCAGGCAGTTACATACCAAGAGCTGGTCAGTAAGCTGCATTCCACAAAGCAGCACCAGCTGCACTGGCTGCACAGTTACCAGATCTTATGCAGCTATGGTCATCATTCAAGTCTACCACTGCACCTAGAAAAACACTTTCATATTAACCTGATAAGCATAGTTTAATAAAAATGGTTTCCTTTTACAGCATAAAGCTTCAGGAGCTTTAGCATCTTGAACACTTGATGCTACTTCAGTGCATCTGCATCCCCTACAGAGAATGGCAGAATTGGCAAATGGCTTATTTCTCCTACTAATAAAACACACTTGTCTTTTCAGCTTCATTATTAGGTAGCAGAAGGAGTCACTTTGCCCTAGGCTTTTTTCTCCTCTCTAAAAATCAAGTGTAGAAAGTTGCCACTATCACCACAGAAGCAATTTGGAAGCTAACTCACATTAGTTCAAAACACATGCCTAAATCTTGTCAGTTAATGTGGCAAAGCCAAAAATGTTTGAGATGGTTAAAAGGGGCTTTCCCAGGAGAACTACAGTGCAGACTCAGCAATGCACCTCACCTGTTCAACGCATCTGGGATATTATGCAGAGCTTTGTATCAATTCTATAGAGAACTCAGGAATATTACCACCTTTGAATTCCTCAGAGAGTAAACCAGAACAGAACATCTACACATCTATTTTTCCCCCGATTATTTAAAAAAAAAAATCTTAGCAATAGTAATGATAACAGTTAGAAAACCAGCAAACTTTGAGAGGCATAAGATTTCCATAAAAATGTTTTTATTCCTTATCAGTGGAGACTGCATATGAAAAGAGGATTGACTATGAGCTTTTCAACAAAAGAAACCGCCAAAAACGCAGCAATCCTCTTAAGTGAGACACTGGAGTATGCTATTGCAGGGCAGAAGACAGCTATCAAATCTACCTCCTTGCCCTCTTGCAACACAAGTTACAGGTTTCAGCAAGAGGCTGAAGAAATGATGTCAAGAAATGCTGCTCTGAAGCAGCTGTCCAAGGGCCGATGTTTCCCCCTGCTCCTCAGTCTTCATCCTCATCTTTAGTTTTCTTCTTTTTCTTCTTCTTTTTCTCTGCATTCTGCAAACAAACAAACGTTGCTGTGAACAAGCCATAATGGAGAAGCAAAGCAACACATGTAGCTAGGCAACCAAGCTCACACTTAAAGCATCACAGCAGCTGCCATACTCAAAGCACAACCCAAGAGACAACCTCATCCTCTACCACTAACATACTCAAAGTTTACAGCACGGTGCGGCCGGTGGGCAAGGGAAGCCATGTGTCTGCCATACTGCTGGCAGCTCAGCATGGCGCTCAGACTGCTTCAGGCAGTGTAGCTGCCCTAAACAGAAGGGAGAAAATTCAATCCCACACTAAGAAAAGGATTTCTAAACTGAACAACTAGTTTGGTTTGGTCTCATCCACTCTGTTGTAGCTTGGAGATATCAAATGATGCTTTATCAGTTCAGCAGCTATGGCCTCTGCTCCCTGTGAGTCCTGAACACTAGCCAGACGTCTGTGGATCAGCACCAAGGGACACTCTCCCCGCTAGAAAAGATGTAGAACAGAGGACACTAAAAGTGGGGGGCTGGGCAAAGGGAAAAAGGTTAAGTGAATACTCCCGGTAAACCCAGACATTAGTCACAGGTTTCTCAAACCTTATTTTGCAATGCAAATCTTCCTGGACATTAGTGACAGAAATCAAGAAACTAGAGCAAAACTGCCCTTGCATACCATGGGCTATACAGACAAGAATATTTTGCCCAACCCATATGCTTTAGAAAATCCACTCCCACAATGGAGCAGTTAGCTGTTGCAATTCTGCCTCACCTCAGTTACGGGGGATTCCTCACTCAGTACCTCTTCTTCAGCTTGCTTTTCCTTATCCTTTTTCTTTTTCTTCTTTTTGACAGGTTCATTATCTTCTACAGCTGTCTCTTCTGCACCACAGGATTAAAAGTGAAAGGCAGGTTGTCAATTATTAGGGGTGTAAAAGGCAAAAGGAAAAGCTCTCTATGAGATGAGAGGATGCAATCATGACAGGAAGAACTCAAAATACCAAACTGTCCCTTTCTTTACATCTTTCTACACCTATTTTCTCTCCACTTTGCCCTTACCTACATGACTATTCCCTGCTATCATCAAAATATACAGCTACCCAAGACACAAGTCACAATGTTCAGACAGCACTATTTGCATCTCCTGGAGCAAACACCACTCTACACACTCCTCCCAAAAGTTTAAAACAAGCTTACACATTTTCATTTGTCCAAATTATCTTTGAGTATTCCTTCTGAAAACAGACTCTCCAGAGTTAGGCAAGTATTTTCCCCAGCATAATGGGAGCAGTAGGAGGACTGTAACATCCACATCAGAAATGTCTCCAGCCAGCAGTAGCTTGTTGGCACCAGATTTCCCCGCCTTGATGTTGGAAATTTGCTAAGAAGCAGACCAGTTTTCTTAAATGTTTAGACTGGCAAACACAAAGATCTCTTAATGCTGAGCTAACATAAAGCATTTAATGCAGAAGCAGAAACTGTTTCCTGTCCTGGAAGACAGGAATTGAATTATTTATATATGCTGAGATGAATGTTAACCCAAGGAAACATTTACTAATGCCTCCTTGCATTTAGTTTTCAGAACTGTTCATCGACCCTGGCCTATCTGATCACAGAGGTAAAGGCACTATGACTTCACACTCATTTTCTAGAATACAAACCACAGTTTTAGGAATCTCTAGGTAAAGAAGCCAAGCAGAAATCTTTACCAAGCTGACAGCCTAGGCAGTAGCCAGGCTGTTACTGGAGCATGGCCAAGCTACATTTATTTGCACAACTGAGTCAGTGCTGGATACCAAGTTCCTTAGTACTTTGTACTCCTAAGTTCATGACGTACCAACTATGGCCCTTCAGTAGCTACAAAACCAAGATGCTAAAACCAGTGGTGTTTGTGGTGTATACAATTTGAGGTGAGACTCAAATTTTCTCACTGCATTCCCCCCAAAAGCCAAGGCAGTTTAATTTTGAAGCACACTTACCACTTAACAAGAAATACAGAAACAAAGCCAGTGCAATTATAAAAAAAACCCCAAACACAGAACCTCCTAACATCTTGATTGCACTTTGTCACAAGTTTAGCTCCTCAAGGCAGCAGAAGGACTATGAAACAAAAAACACACTTCAATCT
Source organism: Hypotaenidia okinawae (assembly GCA_027925045.1). Taxonomy (NCBI): domain Eukaryota; kingdom Metazoa; phylum Chordata; class Aves; order Gruiformes; family Rallidae; genus Hypotaenidia; species Hypotaenidia okinawae. The sequence goes on along the minus strand of BSDF01000007.1, from coordinate 13,694,050 downwards.
TTGCCTCTAACAAACTTCAGACAGAAAAAAGTTGGCTTCAAGGTAAAAAAAATTCTAGACTGTCTACAGGAAAATACAGCCAGCTAACACATGCAGTTTTCTGACATTAAAAAAAATGCCAGAGGCAAAACAGAAAAGGATTCCAGATAAAGGAACCTGTAAATATAATTTACGTGGATTCTACCATACACATTCACAATGAACAGTGTACAACCATAAGGCATTCAAAACACTTGTAAAAATACGTATCCTCACCTCCCTATGTATGAGACAGGGACATAAAAGTAGCTGAAAAATAAGCACAAACTACACTGAAGTCCAACAGGAGCATATGCATCACATTTTGCTATGCAACACATTTTCACTCAGCTGGATTGGTAAACTATGCATTTTCAATCAAAATGTTGGGCGGTAACCTTTGAAAAGGAGCTTCTTATTATTACCCTATGTGTCATCAAGTCTGACACACCAGGCAGTGAAACCTGTCACAATTTACAACCACAGATGATGCCCTGTGCACTCACAGGCACTGTCACTTCTCACAGCTAGAGGCAGGCGCCTTCCTGAAGATTTCAGTTGCTGCTTTCTAGCAAAGCTCATCACAAGACTTCACAGCAGACTCAGGGTAAATGCTCCAGGGGTGCTGGTCTTTTCCCTCCAGGTGCAATACTTCTAAGCCACTTAAACCCAGTGGGGTTTCTTTGTGATACACAGCAGCTGACAAGCAAGCCAACATCTCTTACTGTCAAGCACCAAGAAAGCAGCACTAGGAAGAGCAGGTTGACTGATGGCCCTGTGCAGTGTTGGAGGTCACCAGCAGTAGTTCCACTTGCCCATTTTCCACAAGTTCCTGCCTAGCTGTTGCATACCACCAGCCTGATACCCTCCCTCCTCCACACAACACTGGCATGTACAGAATCAAGTCAGGCTGCCTATCAGTACAGACGCCGTGTCTGGATACTGCCGTCATACAAGGCTTTGTGTCTTGCAGGGTTCACTTCATTCATTTATGATGATATCTTCTCCAGAGAAACCTTTCCAAGTGACTGGCTGCTACTACATGCTTAAATCCACGCTGAGCACTTCACTGGGGGTGCTGGCTAGCCCCATTGGTAGTATAAATTCTGTCTAGTCACATTCAACTTCAAAGACTGCAGTCACAAAAATACCTGTCCTATTCCCCCTTCTACCACCATTAAAACTGTTTTTAAACAGAAAACTTAGGTTGATAACTTGTTTCAGGCACTATACTTCCACTTGGTTTCTCTTTAAGGGTGGTCTGAAGTCATGCCTCACCCCCAAGCCCCCTGCCAGTTCCTGTCCAAATCCTGCCATACATGCATCCCAGAGAGAGAGAAAACACCACACATTTACATTTCAGGCTAGCACAGTTCAAAACACTGTCCCCCTTTACAACATATTAAAGCAACAGTCTGAAAAAATACTTTCCAGCAGCAGACTCCCAGCTTGTTCCTGTCCCTTACCTTCCTCTCACAATACAAACTGGATCAAAGGTGATCTGGCTGAGAAATTCCTTTTCACCCTGCACTGCTTTTCCACCACCCCCATTTATCACAGAGCAGCAAAACAGCATGGGAAAGGAGAAGGCAGAGACTTCTTTCACAATGCTATGTCTGGATGTGTAATCTCTGACCAGGGAAGAGCTCCACAGAGCACTGCATCAAAAGATACAGAGCCAAGAACAGCAGAAATTAAAGGCTCATCCGTATTCAAGTGGGCATGCCACATAACATCCTAATGCTGGGGCCTTGTCTGCACTCCTCTGAATTACAGAGCTTACTGAACTACTGAAACTTCTGGGACCACCGTCCCCTCAGCACACTGTGCAGTCACACCAGCTACGCTGGAAAAGAGCAAGATCACCACCTGTCTCAGGGAAATCCATGTATTTGCTGGGGGGTCAAGTACAAGAATTTGCAAACACAGTGGCTGTTTTGTAGGGTACAAGAGGACAGGCTGAAGGGATCAGTTCTGCTTGCAGGCGATATGAGATAAAGAAGCCCTCTGAAAACATTTCTTCCATAGTTGAAAACAACTGGCACAGTTCTAATGCACAAAATCCCAAATACAATAATCCTGTTAGTGTGAAGATCAAGGAAAGAGCAGGAATTATGAACCAGACACCTGAAGGATGCTCTGTTTTTATTTTTCTTTTCAGGAAGAAAAGCAGCATATCTGAATTTTGCACTTGAGGTTTTGGAAAGTTAAAAAAACACAACACAAACCTACCCCAGTTAAAAAACCCAAGCAAACAGAAAAAATGAAGCAAACAGCAAAAACAAAGCAAACAGCACAGATTACAGTAGTCCACAAGTATCCCAAACACTACCTACTACTCAAAGAGTTCTTGGTAGCTCAAGAATACCAGTTAAGCTCCATCCAATCCCTAAACCAGGGGGCATCAATGCCCAATAAGGCAAACGAAGCAAACAAGCAGGTTTGCATTTAAAGAGTGAACTGTTAAATAGTATCTCTATGAAGAGAAATCTCATACTACAAAGGACCAGGCTGGAAATGAATGTAATATTCTACCTGTGAGATGTCAACACTTGCTTTGATAACAGAAGGGAAACCCAAGGGAACTGTTCTGAGACTAGAGAAAGGGAAGTTAGTTCAAAAGATTATCAAAAGCAGTAGCTGTGAGAACACCCACATTCTCCAAAAAGCAAGAGGCAAAGTTCAAGCCTCCAAAGTGCTCATGTGTCCTTGTCTCATTGTGATAAGTACAAGAGAACAAGCTGGGGCACAGATATCAGCTTTCTAGCACAAAGGATTGTCCCTCCAGTGTACCTTTAATTCTCAGCTAAGTTTAAGTTCCTACAAGTTGCTCCATCTATGCACACAGACACCATGAACCAAACAGCATCTGGTTTGACCACATCTCTGCATCAGCTGAGCAGGAAGGTACAGAACCAGCATCAGCATGTTACAGTGATACCCTAGAGCAGAGGAGCACAGAGAAGGGCAAAAAGGGAAGGCTCTGACAGCCCTCCCCTGCTGCAGGCAAGGGGAGCTGACAAATCTTGCTAGTAGTTCATGCCCAGATGTGACTCAGGATCTCACAGAAGTGACCTAAAGTCACCTCCCTTTTCCTGTTTTCTTCAGTTACACACCGTGTACCCACTATCACAGCAAGTGTCAGGCCAGCTGTTCAGGGGTGCTGAAGTATACACTGAAGAGATGCTTTTTCTTAAAACAAACCATACATAATATGGAAACATCATTTTGAAGTTGCAGTCCAAAATTTTTCTTCACAGTAACTTATCAGAGAAGGAAAGAACAACTGTGGCCACAGTTCAGTTTTAGCTCTCCAGAGAATAACAATTGTTCCTGTATTACCTAAGTTCAGACTGAAATGTCCAAGTGTCATTCCACTTCAAATCCTGATGTTTGATGTTTCTATGTTGAAACACATCAGAAAGCATTTCTATACAAAATAAAAGGTTTTGTTGGGGATTTTTAAAAAAATTGGGCAAGTTTTGGTTTTACGGAGAAGAGGGTTTTTGTCTTCACAATACTGAGGCCCACTAAATATAAATATGCTGAGCAGTAAATTCTACAAGAATAGCAATAGGGGTTTTTTGTTTTAAATTATCTTATATGCTCACAACTGTTTAAAAGCAGATATTTAAAGCAGACGGACTGCAATTCGGTGTTTTAATACACCGTCAATCCCAAGAAGAATAACCAGGTATTGGGGCTGGCTGCAAGCGTTAAGCCCCACTGTATGATGCACACAGCAACATGCCAGCAGCAGTGATGCAGCAACTAACCTTTTATCTCTGCTTTGAATTTCTTTGCTTTCACAGCAACCCCTGTGTCTTGGTCGTCCAGCTCCTGAATCTTGCGTTTCTTGGAGACGGCGGGAAGCGTCGAGTCACCAGATGGGTCAAACACTTTCACTTCACTGTGATGAAGAAAACAAGTCAGTTTAAGTAAGAGAAAGAAGAGCTAGCCCCCAGGTATTATCCCTGCAGTTGAGTATGAACTTTCCAACAAAACCTTCCAAAATATTGGCAAGTCAATCTTGCTCAGCCAACAAAGCATCTACAGGTAGTGAGCTAGCCCCTTCTCAAATCTACCAATGGCTCATCGGCAATCATGACTGCAGGAGTTACCCCACAAAGTGCAACTGATCTGAACAGAAGATACTGGTTAAATAAGCTTGCTTCTGCTTTATATCTGTCTGAGACTTTACAGAGCACTTAAAATTACCCATTAGATTGATCTCTCTGCTGCTGAAAGACTGTCTATCATAGCTGCATAGTCACAAGCACGTAGCTCCACACAATTTTGTAAAGTCCATGTAAGTGTACCCTAAGGGTAATATATATATAGGATTAGAAGTAGCCTTATTTTTGCCTTTTCTGTGCTGCCTCTCCACCAGTACGTTCACAGGGCACAACTCAAGGCAGGGCACTGCTATGGCTCATCTCTATCACTTGGATCACTGACTTTATGGGATATGCAGACATCTAATCTGTGTCTGAAACTTAGTTCAGCTCCAACCTCCTCCACAGCCACCCTGTAACCTGGTGCTGCTTAGCTGGACCTTTCCAGGAGCAACTGAATCATCTAACAGCAATGATGCAACTTCTTTTTTTACACAGAGTAGAATTCCTACTGAAGGACAAAAAAGCTTTAGAGCTCTCAGTTATCCTGAACTATTCCTCCCAGCCACATACCAAGCATCCAAACTCCTCTGCAACAGGAATATGAAAGTAGCTACCTTGCACAGGTTACAAAAGCACCAGAAGTGACTAGACTGGGAAGCACATGGTAATGCTAGCAGTCAGCACCATCAATTCATCCTCCAAGCATCAGAAGTTATTCTTACAGGTACAAACACTGCACGTGGCTTTCCAGAAATTGGTTATGCAGCCTTTTGCAAACGCTGGGCTCTGCTTCAGTTAAACCCAGGCAAGAGCTCATTGGCCTCCTTGTCATTGTCAAAATAATACTAATAAAGAAAACAATCAGTACACAAACATGCCAAGGGTAGGTAATGTATTCTCTCATCTTTTTTGGAAAGCATACCAAAATGTTTCACTTGAACCTCACCCCTAAACACTATGCCACAATTAACTTCTGAAGCATTACTTTGATGTTGACAATTCATACAGGATCCATAGTTCCACACCAGATGAAGAGATTCTTGCTGATCTCCTTAAAACACGAGTTTAGCCCTTTCAACAATCACCACAGAGCAGCAATCCTACCATTTCTGTACTGTAAGGACAGGCTGACAGGGTCTGAGTCAGTTTCCCATTTAGGCAGCCAGACTAAAGCCAAGCAGCCAGCAGTTATCTTCCCTCTCTCCCCCAAGCCTAGACACATTTGCAAAGCATGTCTAAGAGAAGAAACATGTCCTGGCAGGATTTCATGACTCCATTTCAGTAGGTCAAAAACCTGTACTCCTCAACACCCTCTCCCTTAAGCTACTGCCTCCTTACATGCTCTGATGCTTCATTTACTGACACTGTCTTTTGCAAAAGCTGCTCCAGAAATCTCAGCCATCACTACGGTTTGAAATGCCTAGCATATGGAAACAAAAGCTACAGCTAGGCTTGGGAAAGATGTTTGGGGACCACAGATGGGTGCTATTTTATTTTTTCCCCTCACATAACTCACACCCAGCACTGGTTTTGCTGAGCACTTGCCCATTCTGCACTGAAGGTTCAGCAAAATAAGCAGGCCAAGCTAAGCAAGAAGCTTGCAACCAAATTAAGTGAAAAACCCAGATGTCACAGCTCAGACTAATAATAACCTGTTCCAATCTTTAAATCTTCAGCTGTCCCAGTTGCCGTTTACAGTGTCACTTCAGGCACCAGAAACCACACTAGATGTCCAGAGTACAGACCCTGCCTATTCTTAAGATACACATCACTCATTACATATGGGACCTAAACAACCAGCTGAAGCTTTGCTCAAAACAAGCAGTGCTTTTTCTTAAGATTGAGGTGGTCTATAGGAAAGCTTCCATGTCAAAGAAGTTAATTCAAACCCTGATGCTCTCTTATTCATTCAGACTCGGATTAAATAAAGCTGCTACATATTAACTTCACAAACTATTTCGCTTTTCAGGCTGATGCTCATAGCATCTAAATATACTTATCTGATTATGTCAGTAATTTAGTACTGGAAAAATCAGGGCTGTTTCTCTAGTTCACTGGCTTTACCACAACAGTAAAACAAAGGAAAAATCAGAAAATGCCATTAGCAGTGGGGCTTGTCATCAAACTTTAAGAGTACAGAAAATGTTTTCTCAATCTTGAGAAACTCAGCCCACAACCAAAAAGCTGCTCAGAAATGAAAACATGGAGTGTTATTTATACTCAGCCAAGCAGAAAGGAAAAAATATTCACCTCTTGTTTTGATACTTGTCTGTCCTGGCCAAGGCTTTTCCAGTGCCACTTATTCTTCTTATCTACAAGAAAAAAATTAGGCATTAAAACCAAATTACTTATAATGAAAACAAGTCACAACACAAGTTCTACAGCTCCTGAAAGGAAATAAAAAATGGAAAGACAAACATGTGCTATTGGTTAGCCTCTTGTGTGTGTGTATGAGTCTTACACATGGGAGCAGATTGGTGATAGGGAGGTAACTGAGGTGAGAAAGACATGTGCCTTTTTAATACTGCTTTTCAAGAGCCTAATTCAATTAAAGGGCATCTTCAATTTAGTACTGCATCAAATATACCACAGCCACATGACCTACATCATACCTCTGAATTCCCAAGACCAGCTCAAATCTGTGTCATTTTCTTACTTCACAAGACTAACTACATGTCGGGGCAGGTACCACCCTACGCCTGGCATAGAGCCAGCTTTAAAACCACAGTACAGGCCCTGAACTGGATTTGAATTAAATTTGTACTTGTCAGATGATCAGTTTGCGTTTTGGCATTAACATGTCTCCTTGCCTTTGTTTCGATGGAAAATATCGCCTCCCATTAAGTGCTCAAGGAGCAGCAGGCAGGTTTTTCTGGATTTTTCTTTTTGTTCTAGCCATGTCAGTTCTACAGCATTAGTATCAGATCTTCTAGCTCAGAGAGCTGAACCTAGTCATCATCTATAAGCTCACATACAGCAGGAAAGCGAACCCCATGTTCTCCCAGCATGCTGCGCCAACAGCAACAGATGGAACAGCAGATAGAGAGACAGGATATGCATTAAGTGATGGAAGGGCAACATGGCAATTTATACAACACCTTGCTTTAGCTACAGAGAAAGCTCTGTAAGACTAAATATCACCAGTGTTCAGATTCTGGGGAGCCATGGGGAGAAAAAGTGCATGTGTGAATCCAAAAATGCACTCTCTTCTAAACTGCAGAGAAAGAAACTATGAAACAAGCAGCATATCTTTGCTGTTAACACAGGAATGTAGTAAAACATAAAGGCACGGCCTTATTGACATCAATTAGAATCAAGATTTTTTTCAGTGTAACTTAAATGAAGACAAGGGTATGAAAGCAAGAAAAACTGACATACAAATGCATGGATGCAGCAGCTGGCTGACAGACCCCTTCTGCTCCGGCCAAGGTTGAGAGAAACTGGGATATCACAACTGAGTGAAGGGAAAAGACTCAGAAAGACTCAGTGCATCAGAAAACCCTACCATAAACAAGAACATCAGCTTCATGCTGCACTGTTAGACTTACCCCTCTCTCTTCCAAAAGCCTCATTCTTGTCTCCACTTTTAGTCTGTTCTCAGCTCCCATTTCGGCACTGGTATCCTCCCCAAGGGCATCGTAACGGATAGTCAAGGCAGTCTTTGCTGCCAGCATTCGAGAAATCTAGAAAAACCAAAAGGAACATTAACTGCCAAGACTTAACGTCAGGTACCGATTCACTCTGATCTGAAACCATACCCACAAGAGAACACGGCAGCAATTTACTAGCATCATTTTGTCGAAAAACCCACAAGCCCAAACCCAGTTAGTACACCATTCTTTTAACTGTTAACATAATGCCTTATCTTCTTGACAAGCGGAGGGAAACATCTGAGACAGCAAGTTAGTTACACATACCCCACTCTACCCCAACCTTTAGATCAGGTTAATTTCAGGTGTAATTTCCAGCTGAAAAGCTTTCTCCACAATTCAAACACAAATTCATCCACCTGCATTATCAAAGCCCACACTCTTCAAAAGCGAGCCACAGCCCATACTAGACTTAACACAAGTGTCTGATTTTCTAGCAAGCCTAAAGCCCGTAACACCTCAGTGTACTACCACGTAGAACAAAGTAGTAACATAGCCCTTGAGAAAGCTAGTATTCCATCATAAGCCATCAGGAATGTGTCTGTTATTACTCAGATGTGTCAAATGAACAATCCCATTCCCCTTTTTGAACATGAATGAACAACATCCAAAGATTTGTGGGACACTGGCATTTTCCATGTAGCCATGAAGCAATACAGTAAAGCAAGCCACTGGAAGAGCCTCACTGTGAAGCTCAAGCCATCTGATCGACAGACATTCATACTCTGGAAAAAGCCACACTGGTAAATCTCTGCATCTCACCTTTCCTTTGTTTTTGGTATTGGTTTGTCCCACCAGGGAAGCATGATAGATAAGGCCAAATTTAGGTGTGTCCCGTTTAGTCTTCAGCGCTCTGAAGAGTGCCTTCTCAGCACCCAGTAACTGAACTGTTGAAGCTGGATGTTTTGCCAGATTCAAGAGGGAACCTAGTAGGAGATAACACAAGAATACTAATCTGTAAGATGAACAGCCAGATAAGCAGGAGGCTATATTTCTATGCTACTCCAAAGTAGGAAGCCCAGATTCATCTATTTATATGAGAGGTGCTTCATGTTCATTTCTTGAAGGACAGATAAGCCATTTCAGTCTTTCATGCTTCAACTAACTCTGTCTTGGTTTGATTTCAGCAACAGGAAAGAAGGCTGACTCAAAAAAACATATCCCACTGGAGTAATGTCTACTCCTGCCAAAGTCTGGCAGCAAGTAGGAGTCATCACAGAACTGCAGCATAGTTAACTGAATTAAGGCTGCTACCATAAGCCACAGCCTGACTATAGAGGCCAAATGCCAGTTTGACAGCATTTTGCCTCAGAAGCAACTGTACAATCAGCAGGAGACTCAGCAAGTGTCTCAGAAGAGGTAGTGACTTAAGTTGCCCTCATATTCCAAAAAGAATTCAGGCCAACTAAGAACATCATCACAGACTACTACTAAGCTCATGCTGGTACTCTGATATTCCTCAAGAGCTACCTTCCCCCTCTTTACCATGAGATGTTCATCAGGGCCTTACACAATGCTTTTAGCAGACCAGCTCCTTGGAGAAAACCTCCAATGAGGTCACCTCAGTTTTATTTACAGTTACCAGTGTAACTCACCTGCATGAGCAATAAGCCTTGCTCCAACCAGTTCACCCACCATGACAGTGAGATTAGGAGCAATGGCCATCATTCTGTTCTTCAGGTAGTCATACAGTTGTGTCCGATACTCAGAGATTTCAATCACCTGGCAGACAGACAGACTTTGGTTACAGGGATCAGTATTAGCTGACCGACAAAGAGCTAAATATACTGAAATGAGGAAGTGCTGAGAATTCCATTGGAGGAGATTAATAAAGTGCAACATGCATGAACAATCCTGAGCCAGAGTTACAGAAAGCTTTATACAGGGCATATTCCCACAGCAGAGCTCTCTCCACAAAATAGATTGGATCTGCATTGCTTGCTCCCTTAGGCAACTTATTTTCTCAGCAAAGTGCCTGGTAAAGGAGCTGACAACATGCCAAAGACAGCGAAGCAGAACAAAAATACTTAGTAAGGTCATTTTCTCTAGGACAAAACCCTGGAACATTCAGTTTTCACATAAATCTTTGCCACCATTCTCTTGAAATGGCATAAGCATTCTTTACTCATTCCACAGAAATACACACAATTAGAATACACATAAAAAAGCAGCCCAGTCTAGACCAAGAACAGGAACTTGCTACTCCTAACACTGCCACTCCCTGGTAAAGTCAAGGGGATCCAACTGGAACCACTGAAGTCAGAGGGAGTTCACACAGAATCTAGATGAAAGCAGGATAGGCGTCCTAACTCTTCTGGGGAGCACTGAAGTGCTCAGTGCTACACTTTTAACGAGGGTTTATCACCTAGCTTCAGAAGTGACTGATTAAAAAAAAAAGTTATACAGTATCATTACCTCAAGGACTTAAAAGCACAATAATGTCAAAGTTCCAACAGTAAGACTGACACTTTTGGAAAACATTGTGTAGACATCAACTGTCTGAGATGGCTCAGATGAGGTAGTGACTGTGTAACCCTCATGTCTGTACATCAGGAAAGCAACAATAAGGGAATCATCACTGCCATCACAAGTGCGTCTGTAAGCAACGTCCTGGGGAAACCTCTCCTCAGTAGAGCAGGCTCTGGTATGGCTAACTGAAGTGAAGTTACTATTGCTCTTCATCCACATGTACATACCTGATCACAGAGATGGATTATGTTGTTTATATCTTCTTCTGATACTTCTGTCCCCATGGAAATCTCAGCAGCAGCCTTCACTTCCTCTTCAATCTCCTCTGGTAGGATGTCAGAAACATCAGAGGTGGCAAAATTGCTTCTGTCTCCTGTGGAGGACAGATGAAAGCATGTTTGTGCTGGGGGTAAGATGAACTAGTAAAAAGCACAAGAAACAAAGATAAAAGGCCAAAACAACAACAGTGACTCAAGTCTGATGTCACCCTATTTCAAACTCCCCCAATATATCTAAGTGTTCTAACTTTATGTCCATACTAGCTGAGAGCGGCTGGAAATACTATATTTGATGCTAAGAAAAGAGCCCTTCCTCTGTAACACTGCATACTTCACCTTTGCAGTAGCTGCTCGCTGCAGCATATTTAGTCAAAAGATTACAAAGGAAGAATTCCAGGAAGCAGAGTAATTTACCACTAACCAAACCTATGTAATTCTTCCTGCAATTCGGTAAAAGGTCCCTTAAAACCACAAGTCTCTCTGGACTGCAAACTTCATTATTTAAAGAAAAAATAAAATAATAAAATCATCAATACAAAGCACATGCTTAACAGGCAGAGCAAGTGTTCAAAATATAGTAGTCATTCTTTCTGCTTTTACAAATAATTACAGGAGTGTTAGCCTCCAAGAGCATCCACAAACAGTTGGCAACTCGCTTTGCACCAGTTCCTGGGATCTAATTTCCAACCTGGTCTGCTGACTAGTTCTGATTTTAAGATACACAGGTGGTCCATGAATAACTGACCAGTGATATGGTATTAGCCTTCTCTTAAGCTTCAAAATGGTAAATTGCATCAACACACTGAGGTAAGCATACACCAGCCTTCTACGGCCCTATTTACACCGCTGCTGAAGACAGGATTGTATTCAGGGTTACAAATAGCTGGGTGAGTGGCTGGCCTACAAAGCAGTGCCACTAACGCACTGTACACTAACATGCAACATTATGCAGGCGTATGCCTCCTCATTACTCACCAACTTTCCGCACACATTTACAATACGTGAGGTTATCTGTGATGATTTTGCCCAGTTCAGGGAAGTGCCAACCATACCATTCCCTACAGCGCATGATGTAGTTATTCAGTTCTTTGTCCAAGTCATCAAGAAGTGCTAAGGAAAAGAAGAATGGACTACTATTTTTTTCCTATAAAGGTAATCTAAAAATGGAAAACTCTCAAATCATCAAATTTTAATAGTGTAAAGGAAGATAAGCTGAAGTATTTTGTCCCCTAAAGACTGGAATGAAACATAAGCTGCAGTACATCACGGTCCTTTGCTTTTACATAAACCCAGACACAGTATTATAGAAATACTAGAATTCCCACAAGCATGGCCTGAGTTTCATCACTGGGACGCTCTTGGACAGGCTCCTTTAGCAGCTCTAACGCACTTTCCCTTGGAAGGGGAACAGCAGCCAGCTATTCTTCCTCTCAGTCAGCCAGTGCTACACATGACATTGATGTAAAACTTAGCCATCTAATAAACTTCAAGGAAAAGCATTTTAATGGTGAGAAACTGATCTTGTATTCAATTATTTGATTTGAAAGATTGTATTAAGCCCTTTGGTTGTATTTAAATATAGACAACACAAACCCAACAGGCTATTTACCAGATATGACCAATAACTGGATTTACAACACAGAAGTGTAACACCCACAGCATACATTGCTACAGAGTCCTGAGGCCAAAATATTTCCCTCTAATGCAATACCAACATTCCCATCTGTTGTCTCAGTGGTAGTGACGAAGGAACTGAATTAAATCATTAATTTCATCTTAACTAGGTTTCATCATTGACAACAGTCTGGGAATTAGTATTCCAAACAGGATTCCTCACCACTGCTTCCCAGCAAGCACGCTGGCTATAATGTGGATGCCTTCAAGGAAAAATGGGGAATGAGCTTTTCTAGCTGCGTTTACAATTTCAGTTTGTTTTCCATTAGGAAAGCAAGGAGATGGAATGCAGCACTACACACTCTGGTGGGTTTTACATGCCAAACACAAGGGTCTGGGTCTGTACTGCCCTCTATGCATGATACCACCAAAATGGAGGGGCAGAAAATCCTGACCTGTGGGACTCATTCTCTAAACACGATTCAGACGGGAGGCCTGCTTGGTAGCAAAGTCATCAGAGAACTGACTAGCACTGCCTATTTAAGCTGTTATCTATGCTAAGAACAAGTGCACACCAGTTTACTGTGTCATCCTAAAAGCGTTCCTGCTTGTGGAAAGCCCTCTAAAGAAAATGCTCCTTATGCCTAGCTGAACACCATGACCCGTTCACTGAAACACAGTAGGATGAAGTTGATGGCAATACTTTTCTGTAATCAATGTAAAGAAGTCAGCTATCCTAAGCCAAATCCCATTAATAATTTAAGCTCTAAATATACTTACAAATTGCCTGGATAATCATGGTATCTACTTTGTCTGGGCTGAATTTCAACTTGTATCGAGAAAGACTGAGGAGACAGAAATACAGTTTCGTCAGCATCCTGCATATCGCAGAGCATGTCCCACCTGCTGCTACTTCACATTAGTACAGCTGTCCATACATTCATTCGTACCAACTCAGTTTTATGTCCCTGACTGCCCTCAGCTGTGGCAAGAAGCCACGCTGACAAGTTTCACAATAGCTCTGACACGTGTAGGTGCACATACCCTGTCACCAGGGTGAAAGGGAAAGTTAAAGCCATCTGTACCACATGCAGCAGGCTGAACACAAGCACTGTGGTAGGAAACTGGCTGTTGTGTTGGGTTTTTTCCTGCATGGTTCCCCCCCACCAAAAAAAAGTATTTGTCAACAGCACTTCCAGTTTTGCAGTGGCTGGAGACAACCCACAGAACTACCTACCCAGCAGCAAATGTCAGCAGCACTAATGTGAAGCAATAAACTTCCTGGAACAGATACTCACTGTCTGAGAAAGCCCATTGCCATTTGGCCTTAATGTATATTTCAAATTTCTCAATATGCTATCATAAAAGACACTTGGTATCAATGAGGACTTGCATCTTCAAAGACCTTTTTCAATATTAATGCCCATTTTCTAAGCACACATCTATTTTTAGGGAATTAGCTACAGCAAAGCAATTCTGCAACTTGCCAATAGCTCACGGACAGGACAAGCTTGTGCCAGAATATGGATTAAAAGCTACTCATGAATGAATGCTTCACCCTACATTGACCTAACAACTTTTTAAAACCTAAATCTAAAAGGCAGTGACAGCAAGGTGGGAAGACATTGCCTTTACTCATGTAACAACGTAAATGTTATTTATTCCAGCATAAATCAAAAAATCATGGTCTTCACCTTGTCTCTTACTGGCAAGGGAGTTTTACATGACTCCCTTTGACAGAGACAGTTCAAACCAAATTCTGAAGTACGTATCATGCACAGGAAAGCTATCAACTTCAGGTGAAGATAAAGTCTCTCCCTTCAAGGGTGGGTGCCAATCATAAAGCCCGTTCTTTACAAAACAATACTTCATCTGAAATTATACAAACGTATCAACATACAGAGTGCAAGACTGTCAGGTGCTCAACCTGTGTCCAGGTAACACAGCACAGCCAAAGACATGGCAATAGGAATAGAGCTGCTCTAGGAACTCACCTGTGTGCCAGGCCCAGACACATAGCTGCCATCTCTCGAGAAGGGAGGCCTGTGATAAGCCCTTCAATCTGCGAGCGAATTCCTCTCATCAGCTCTGTAACCATTGGGCTGTGTAGACAACTCAGATTCAGCTTGTCCTGCAGGATGGAAATGGATGGTCCGAAGTCAGACACGACAAAAAAATCTTCTCTAAAGCCCTTTTTACAGTCCCCTTATTTCATTATACCTCATTTTCCCACTGCAATCCTGCGATCACACTACAGTCTCAGGCATTTTTGATGCTCAAGATAGCAACACCCCTAGCTCCCCACACAGTAACAATTCCAGTTCAAAGGAGAGTCTCCTAGTTAATAGTCTGTCTGCTATGCAGACATGGGAACCACAGATTCAAGATTTTGCAGGTTACTAGAAACAGTCTGGCCACAGAGAGAAAACTCAGAGGTAGAGGTCTGGGGACTTTGGGTCTTTTTCAGAGAACAAAGCCGCATAATTAGTTCAGTCTCCTCAATATTATTCACTTTAACACTAAACCTTTTGCAGCCTACACCAGTCTCTTCAGACCTCACGAGGAGGTAATCAGAATAAAAAAATAATACCTAGACACCCCACTGGAATAGGGAGCTATCAGACATGAGATGGGAACCTGGTATTTTACTCCTAGAAGATACTGGAGAAAGCAGTCCACCTCTACTGTACTTCTTCCTTCCTCGGGTAGGCAAGGACTGAAGGATGTCCACAACCGGTTGTAGACTAAGGAAGGCAGAATGACATGTACTCACAAGGCAAGAAGTCACCACCCCACTACTGCTGCCATCTGGTAACAAGGAGTGTCTGTCTGGCTGGTTTTTGTTTGTTTCCTGGCTCCCCTCCCTCTTTCAATGTGATCATCAGGGAATTTCATTTTGTCATCTGCTGGGTTTCTAACCAACCTGAACACCTCAGTGCACTGTTGCCCTATGATTCGCTTGTGCACTCAAGAATGACATCTTCCCAGTATAGATACAGTATATATTTCACCGTAAGGATTGGTATCTTCCACACAGCACTGGCAGCAGATTCCCTTGCTAGCAATTGCAAAATCTCTGGAACCTGACTGCAAGATTTCAGTAGCATGAGACAAAAGGAAGACTGGCCAAAATCAGCTATCACCTTTATGACACCTCCAAGTTTGGCATCTGCCACAGCCAGCTGTTCATGGGCATCTTTTGCCACTATCTTCTTGAGAATTTTCTTCAAGTTCTTGCTGAGCTTGCCTTCTACCAGAGCTGTGGATGCTGTATAAAACAAAGAGATCAAAGATGCAGTTCTTTTTTTCCTCCTAAACCCCTAAGAACAGTCCTCCTAACTTGGTATTTTTATTTTAACTCCCCACAGCAGCTTTAGTCTGAGCTGCAATGCCACTTCACCATGCAGCACCTGAAATTGAAAAAAAATTATATGCTTGCTCCTTTGGAGGCTTAAATCAAAACACCATCTCCCAGTTGCCTTTCCTTTCTCCATGTGGTTTCAGTTCTATTTCTGTTTAAGGATCTCTACAAACAGAATGCCATATGCTTTAGATAAAAGTTTAACATTTCTGAAGGCAATGTTGTATGGGAACATTTGTGTATCAATTAACCAACCATTTTGTAGGTCTTTTAGTCAGCAACCATGACATTCTTAAATAGAGTAATGGCTTATCTGCATCCTCTGATGATGGTAATGTGCTACCTAAAGCCTAACAAAGAATTATGCCAAACACACTGACTGGGTAGCTGGACACAGATCCTTTTAATATAGTATGTGGCCTGAAGAATTTTAGGAGGACGTTTTTCATACTCAAGTATTATTAGACCTGTAAAAGCTTTACAATCCCACACAATATATTTTAAGCAGGCACTTATACAACTCTTTGCAGGTCAGCTCTGTGCTCCACTGAACTTCTGACTGATGCAACATCTTCATCACAGCAAAAAGAGAAGGCAGTGTTTTTTTTATTTCCAGAATCTTAATGAACTGCAGAAGTAAAAATTAAGCGCTGTGCCAAGTTCTCTCTCAGCCTTTCTACCATGGAGATAAGTTTCCACCTTTCAAGCCAGCCAATAGCTCCTAACACATACATGGTCTTCCCTTCAAAACAAATGTGATCTATTTGAATAATCTCTCCCATTTCAACAAGTAAGTCAACTTGAAGCAAAGTACTAGAAGTTTTTTGGTCAGGTTTGGAATTTGTTTGTTTTCTTCTGTGAGTGGGGTTTTTTCATTAGCCTAACTACACATGATCTGAATCCAAACCTATGCAAAAGCAATATAATCCAAAAATATGCCAAGGAGAGGACTATACAGCAGCTTCAGCCTCAATTGTTTCACCTGCATCTCATGTATGATGGCAATGTCTCCATTCTCATTTCCTTAGCTTTCTCTATAAGCAACACAGAGTGAGGTTCCATTATTTAGTCACGTGACCTGGAACACCTACCTGCTGATGTCATGTAACTCATTCAGCAGTAACATACCATTTCTGAATGATTAGCTGTAACTTTTATCCCTTGTTTAAACTTGTCCAGAGCATCAAGCACTTAAGTGCTGAATTAGTAAGAGTTATTGTACATAGGGGGTTCCATTTTTCTAAACTCCTGACATTTCTTTTTTTTTTAGTGGAATACAGGCTGAAAAAAAATACAGGCACACTATGCATTCATAAAACAAGGACAGTTTTAAGATATATAGGCTAATACCTGTCTGTTGTCTCAGTGGTAGTGACGAAATGTTGACTCAAATCAGTTATATTCAGCTTCAACAAGAATCCATCATTGACAACAGGCTACTGACAAAACCTCATACATGGTACTCATTAGTGATAAGCACAATAGGCAAAAAATTAACCTCACCACATCTCTACTGTACTACAGACAACATGGGTGACACAATAAAACAACAGCAACAGTTGATGTTGCTTAGTTTTGAAATTACAGATTTTTCAAAGAAACACTAATGAGTGAACTAGTGTATGATGGAATTTTTTTTGTAAGAATGCTGTTAACTCACTCACCAGCAAGTGCTTCTGTTGTGTCCTGAAATTTTTCGAAGTGTTTCAGCTTTACTCTAAAGAAAAAAAAAAAATACAAGTGTGTAATCAAATGTACATTAACCAGGTAACAGAATCATTTTATTTTTCCTGTCTCTGCTATTACAGTTCTCCTCAAGACTGCAAAAGAGCAGAAGTTAATATCCATATCTTTAAAGAGAAGGAAGAGCACTAAATCTGATTTTGAACCTGATGTGGCTCTTCAGATGGGTCCCACAAACTTTATTTTTTAAAAAAAAAAGTAAGCATTTTAATTTGTTATTTCTAGGACCAAGACAATCAGAAAACCTAAGCCTTTTTTTTTGTTTTGTAGTTTGTATTTAAAGACAGACATCAGCCATCTAAATTCTGACACTGCACCCTAATTAACTAGGTGTCACTGCTGACTGACTGAGATAGCATCTTCCAACTCACATGCAAAAGGAAACCTTCTGCCTCAGTGGAATGCATAGCCTGCACAGCACAGATTTAACATGCTTTCAAACAAATGCATCTTCAAAGACTTCAAAACTGAAGTGATTCATTGTCCGTGAATCTTCAAGTCCTCCCAAGTCCTCCTTTGTAATTAGAACACAGGTTTGAGCTGAGCTGAACTGAAAACAAACAACAGAAAATTCTTCCTAGCCAGAGCCAAAGATGACACAGACAGTGCTTATCGGACAGCGTTTATCCACGCTGTGAAGATCCTCAGGCCCAGCTTCCCTCTCCCCCTCTCATACTCTGTGGTGTTGATATTTAGAGTTACAGTTAAGAAGCTATCTGGATCCAGTAAATTCCTTGTCAGGGACAGGCATTTGACTAATCCAGTTCTGATTAAATACAGCTCTATGAGAGTCAAGTATCTGCAAAGGAAGCAAGGTCACAGATAAAGCTGAGTGCTCGAGTTAAGCGTGCACACAGCCCATCAGAAGCTCCAGAAGCTTACGTTGATGCCTTTTTAGAAAGACAGGACAGAGAAGAATTACTTTGATCGGAGTAGATACCCATTAAGAGCCACATCCTGTCTAGCAATTGACCAAGATGCTGTTTCCAAGACAAGATTAATCACACTACAGAAAGGCACACAGGGGATATTCCATCCTCTCCTCCACCATTACAGCGCAGGATAAATCCAAATCCCAAGGCACAGCTTGAGATGCTAGCCCTCACTGACAGCCTGGGCAATAACACTAACTCTCGATTCACAAGTTATTAGTTTCAGCTGGATTAAACTTTTAAAGGATTTTCTGTGAGCACAAAACCCTGTCATTTCAGCCCGTTCCAGCACTACAAGCATCTTCTTGTCAAAGCATCCAGAGCTCCTGAAAATATTGTTTAATTTTTTGCTTCAGTGGCACACGGTAATGACTTCCGCAGCTTAATTACAGTGCAAGGAAAAAGTTTAGGCTTTTTTTCCCTACTTCGATATTCCAATTTCAATTTCTCTGAGTATCTAACCTCACGTTATCATTCACAGCTTTTAGGTTTTACAATACAAAAAAAATCAATACTTCTTTCTGAACCTCAGATGCACACAAGTCTGCAGGCAGTCAGGCCCTTCCAAAAGCCAGGCTGCTGTCCCCACATAAAGCTGCTTACATTTTGTTTGCTTTTTCAGGAGTTTCAAATTCTTTCCATAAACTGTCAACTTCTTGGAGCTTTTTCTCATTCAGAACCTGCAGAAGAAGGGAAAACAAATAAACAAACAAAGCCAGACAACTACATTTAAAGCACTTTTGAACAACCTTCAACCCTGCCTTCAGCAGAGGACCTGAAGCATTTTTATGACATACCCAAGCACTGGAAGTTAATACTGATCAAGCCAACAAACTACATTTTGGTGCTCTCCAGTTTCACCATTGTCTCTCAGCAGTTTTACCCCACTAATACACAGCTATGTTTACAGCATTTTTACTCTCAATTGAGCTACAGACATTGCTCAATAATGGCCGGGTCCTTCTGAATCTGCATGTTAAAGCGAAATGTTCTCCTTATTTACCAAAGCTGGGCTTGCTTCACATCCTGTATAGGACTCATTCACAACCCCAGCGACCCACAGCCAAATCTGCCGGTACTATGAGAAAATACAGATATGTCTGGGATGCCCAACAGGAAGGAGCGGTCCCACAGATTATTTTCATTGATCTGAGCTAACCCAAGGAAGAAAGAGGACATCTCTAAAGACAACAGTTTCCACCACAGCCTGGTAATCTGCTAAACCAAGAATTACCCAAGAGACAGCAACAGCTTCAATCCATCTCTGTATAAAGGGGATCCCCCTCAGATTTTAAACAGCAGGAGGTTAACAGTTACATCACGCGTTTCACAAAACACAGAGTGTACTCCAAATTCCTAGAAAAGTGCTCAGGGGAAGCATACAGTCAAGAGCTCACCTACATTACGTTTTCTACACCCCACTCAAAAAATCTCGTTGTTTTGTTCCCACAGCTGCAGTTTGACTTGATGCAGCAGCACAGAACTCATTCTTGGGATTAAGATATTTTGCTCCCTTGCAGATTTTTAAACCCCAGTCAAAGGAGGGCGGTTTTTTTTAACCTCAACTAGCAGCTGAGCAAGTAAATATAGTAATTCATTTTCCACATGACTGTGAGGCACATAAAAACTTTGGGGCAGATCTTCCTTTCCTCCCGTTCATCTTTCCCACACCAAGACCTACAGAATTTTCAGCCTCTATAAACAGACATGGATACATGGAAGGGAGAGAAAAAAAAATAACATAGAAGTTGCTAAATCAAGGCTGTTAGCATATAGAGAATATGTGCCCACAGATATTTTGTGCCCTGCAAGATAGTAAGAATCAGTTGAAAACCTCTCCCAAGATCTAGAACACAGCTATGCCTCATTGGCACTGACTAGGCTGTTTGCATCTAGGAGAGAGTATCTGAGAGCTACCCAGCTTGCAGAGGAAAACAGTTCTCAACCACCAAGGATAAAGGCAGAACACTGTTATAGACATCTGTGGGCACTGCTGAAAAGGGCAGTGGGTGGCCACAACTGCCTCCCAAAATACAGAAGCACTAATTCTGTCCAACCCTCAAGCATCTGAAAGCCTTCCAGCCCTTCCACAAAAAAACCAATAGTGACAATCTTGAGAGAAAGCTTTAAAGATAGAAAAAAAGTTAAATTCTGCGAAGAATATTTTGATACAGAATGAATATATTCACCATGACACAAGTTTCCAGCTGAACCACTACAGCATCTGAGAAAGGAAAGCTACATGATTGAGAGCCCTACCCTGCTGATGCGCACTGTGGTACCCGGCCTCGGCAGCCATAAACAGAATCTGCATGGAAAACCAAAGCTTGTCTCGAAACATGTATTTTAATAAGATACTACTTCTGCTCAGTTGCAGCAGACATCTGTCATCTTTCTCCCTGTGCAGTCCGCTGCCTCTCCCAGGGAGGAGGAGGTGGTGTTTAAAGCTGCCTCTGGCCACCGCCGCTTGGTGCCTGGTGCCCTCTAGCCGCTCCGCACACACATCACCGCCAGAGCCCGGCCCCAGCTGGTAGGTGACATCGCAGAGGCGTCCTGGGGCGCTTCTGAAGAGACCTCTGCCTGCCCCTCCAATCCTGCCTTTGCTTTGTGCCTACCCTGCTTTCAGAAATTAAAATACGGGTCATTAGCAGCCTCTCCTAGCTCCTTGTTAAACAAAAGGCGCAGGAGGCTTGATCCTGCTCAAGAGGTGGTTTTGGAGTTTGTGGGGCTTTTATTTTTTTACTAACTCAGAAGGCAGAGGATGAACTTGCCGGTACCAACACCCGGTGAGGACACCCGTCAGGGATGCTGCTGTGTACGTTATTTCCCCAGGTATAAGGGGGGGCAGGTGCCATGCACCGCAGAACAAACCCAAAAAAAGCGCTTTTAGAAGCGCTTGTCTTCCCCCCGAGGCTCATATCTTTCAGTCCCCCCGGCCGATTTGCACAGCTGAACCCCAACGAGGAGGAAGGGTTTCAGGGCAGCCGAAGAGAACTAAGCACTCTGCGGAGCTCCAAGGGGGCAGTTCCTCGACAAGTTCGGGCAAAACCAGCCAGCAGCTTGCTCTCAGGCCAGAGAGGAGCACGGCACTGCGGCAGCTCTAGTCTAGACTTGCTCAGCCCGCCGTGAAACTGCGGCCTTTGGGTCCCGTTGTTAGGATGCCGGCAGAGCCCCGAGGAGGGCCCGGTCCTCCCGGCACGCGTCCCGGCGGAGCCGAGGGAGTCAGCGCACACGCTGCAGCTGCGGCCACGCTGGCGCTGCCCTGCGCACGGCCAGCCGATGAGCCCCGCGTCTGGCAACGCGCTCGAGCCGAGGCCCCTGCGCCCCCGCCCGGACCGCGCTGCCCGTGCGTCCCGCGCCCACGAGGGCGGGTCGGAAGAGAACGCGGTCGGCGCGCCCCGGTCCGGATATCTCCGGGGACTCCAAAAAGAGGCACAGCCACAAGCACACGCTCGCCGATCGAACTCGCCCGCGCGGGCAGGAGAAAGGGAGCCCCGCGGGCGATGCCTAACAGGGCCACAGAGGAACCGGGGCCCTTCAGCGCCTTTCCCGCGCCTCTGGACCTGGGCCCCCCTTCCAACCCGGTCTTCGCGGCCCGGCCCGAGGCACTGCAGCGCGGGCCCTGAGCCATGCCCGTCCCCCCACTACCCCGGCTCTCACATCTGCTTCGCCGCGGGGCGGCAGCCGCCCCCTGCGCCGAGACCCGGGCGACCCCAGCGCCTCACCTTGAAGATGGCGTAGCCAGCGGCGGTCTCGAACAGCACCAGCATCGCGGCGGCGGCACCGGGGGGACGAGCGGGGCGCAGCCACGTGCGACAGCAGACCGGACTACCCCCCCACACCCCGGGTCAAGCACGCGCGCGCCGGAAAGGGAACTGACGGCAGCGGAAACCACGGCAGCGGAAGCAAGCTCAGGGGATAACGAGGCGGTGGAACCGCCTTCTTCGCGCGCTCTCGCGAGCCACGTGGCGGGAAGCGGGGCCGCGCGCGGCGGGCCGGGGCGGAGCCTCGCTAGGTTCCCGGCTGTCCCCGCCCCCGGCGCGGCCCTTGCGGCGCACGGCTGCCTCGACGCCTCGCCTTTGTGAAGGTTCGGGCCTCTCGGCGTATGGGCCTTCCCCGGGGCCGCCCGGGGGCTCCGGCCCATCTGACCTCTCCACAGCACAGGGCAGATTCCTTTCTGCCTTCTCTGCCACAAGCTTGCTCCCAAGGCCTTGGCTGCGGATGTCACACAGCTACAGCTTCTAAGCTAAGCGCAGCCCCAGGCACTGGAGGCTCTGTGTTTCTGGCAGCGAAGTGCTGCCTTACATCCATCTAAAACATTAATTTTAAAGGCTGCTGGTTTTTCCCAGGATGCTGCAGCACCCCGAGGACACTGGCACTTATGCTCATCCATTCATGGCACCCACTGGCTTCTGCCCTGGCAAAGGGCATCTTGGTGTGGGCTGCTGCTTCTGACACACACCTGGGCCAGGCCCTAGTCAATAATTGAAAGGCTCCGCACTAACAGAGTGCAGGCAAAATGCAGCAATCCTTGCTCTGATCAATTTCCACTTCCTTCACATAGAGGGCTACCTGACCAAGCAGATAGAGGCAGTTTTTCCTGCCTGCAGGAAGAGAGGCTCCAACTGATGCCTTCAGTTCCTCTCCAGCTTCTCGTGCACAGAATATGCTGGAAAGCCAATAGAGACATTGAGGAATTCACATCATGCTTAAGATTATTTTTTTTCTATATGGAAAGACTTTAGTGCTTTAGCTACTGTTAACCAATTTTGAAGCCCTGCAACTGGTAATATTGCCAAAGAAATTACATTTAATTAGAGAGAAAATCCAGGTTCCCCCCAGTTTTAAAGTACTGGTTCTAGTTGTATGATGCAAAGAGTTACTTCTTACTAAGTGTAAGCAATGCTTAGATGTCTGACTTAGAGCCCCATATAAATACTTTTTGCCAGCACTAACTGCTCATAAGCATGCTGGCATTATAAGATTACAGCTCATTCTTAGGCTGAAATGTAATGTTAAAATACACTTGAGCTTTTATGAACTGAAGAGGCTTTTACACAGACTAGGGGGGCTAACAATTCTAAGGAAAACACTAACAGGTCTTACCTTCTGAACTGTATGTGTTGCTTTGGAGAAGCCAATGAATGTTAACTTGAAGGAACAGGTGAATTTTATTGACTTTGTGTAATTGAGATTAGTTGCAGATGGGGAATTAGAGAAGTTATAAATCACCTGAGAATTAAGTGAGGTTATTAGGGTAAGTAGTCTTCCTGGTGTCCGTTGGTAGCAGTAGAGATGAGAGTGGGCTTTGTAGGAAGGAGCTTGTGTAAGTGTATTTAGTCGTTTTGAAACAATTTTTTTTGTTGTGTTTTGATTTTAAGTGCACTGTGTGGTGAGTTTGGGTAGTCAAAGAGGAATGAGGGGAGTTTTGCTGATGTACTTCTATGCTTCTTATGAGCTCTAGATGTTGTAAGATTATAGCTTGTATAGTGATGAGGTAATGTATCCATACGTAGTTGAGTAAGAATTGCAAGTAGACAGAAGTGACTTTTCTGTTCCTTAGTGTCTATGTAGTTGTGAATGTGTCAATGTGCTTTTCTTCCTGTGTATAGGTGTTGTGGGTTTGTGTGGTGAGGTTTTGATGGTGGAGGGGGCTACAGGTGTGGCTTCTGCAAGAAGCTTCCTATATGTTCAACAGAATAAACACCAGCTGGCTCAAGGCTGGACCTGCTACTGGCCAAGTGATCAGTGATGGTGGTACTCTGTGATAACATGTTTAAAAAGAAAAAAAATCTTGCAGTGGCTGCCTTTTGCTGCTAGAGAAGGGAGGGAGAAAATGTGATAAACTTTGCAGGCACCAAGGTCAGTGAAGGAGGAGGGGGAGGAGGTGCTCCAGGTGCCAGAGGAGAGATTCCCCTGCAGCCTGTGGAGAAGACTGTGGTGGAGCATAGCAGACTGTTCCCCTGCAGCCTGTGTAAGATGATGAGGAGCAGAGACCCTACCTGCAGCATGTAGAGGACCTTGTACTGGAATAGGTGGAGACATATGAAGGATTCTGTGGCCTGTTGGGAAGCCCATGTTGGAGCAAGCTCCTGGCAGGACCTGCAGCTGGTGGAGAGAGGGGCCTATGATGAAGCAGGTTTGCTAGGGGAGTTGTGATTTTGGGGGGGGGACGACCAGGCTGGAGCAGCCTGGGCCTGAGAGACTGCACCCTACAGGAGTGACCTAGGCTGGTGCAGTTGGTGAAGAGCTGAAGCCCTGTGGGAAAGGACTCACGTTAGAGAAGTTTGTGGAGGACTGTGTCCCATGGGTGGGACCCCATGCTGGAGCAGGGGAAGAGTGTGAGGAATGCTCCCCCCTCCCAGAAAGAAAAACTTGTGAGGAACTGACCAAAACCCCTATTCTCTCCCCTGTGACACCTGGGGCAGAGGAAGAGAGAGAAATCATGAGTGGAATTGAGCCAGTGAAGAGGTAGGGGGCGGTGTGTGGTGTTCCAAGATTTGGGTTTATTTCTCATTACCCTACTCTGTTTTCATTGCGTATGCAAAAATTAGATAGGTTTTTTATTCTGTGCTGAGACTGTTTTGCCTGTGATGGTAATTGCTGAATGATCTCTCCCTGTCCTCATCTTGACTCCTAAGCCTTCTGGTCCAGTTGAAAATGGGAGTGATAGAGCAGCTTTGGTGGGTATCTGGCCTCCAGTCAGAGTGAAGCCACCACAATAGGAAAAGATGACTGCATTCTGATTCATGTGTTAGCTTTTATTACAAGACTGCATAGAAAAAATGGTGAAACAAAGAATTATGTTCAAGTTTCATGCCAGAGTTCAAGACTTTAGCATTATTACTATAAGCTTGCTCTCCCTGCCTCTTAAAGCTACTTCATTTGTGAATAGCAGTGATGTTTAGGACAGGGTGAGTATTTGTCAGTTTGTTTGTTAGTATCATGTGGCTTCAAAACCCTTGGCTGGCTTACTTTGGTTTGTGTGGTGTTATTAAGCTCATAATGAGCCCTTGCTGGGAGCTTGGCATAGTATGAACACATTTCATTCTGCTGCCTACTAGGCTTTGCCTAAGAAAGGTCATCTTACTTCTGTAGCTTTGTATAGCATCTGCTTTGGTTATCTTTAGTGTTCAGGTTCATGTGTCCCCCGTTCCCCCCCCCCCCTTGTTAATTCTGAATCGTTTAATGTTTGTGATTAAAGGAAATTTGTGTGAGTCTCAATACTGCATAGCTTTGCTGACTAGTGAAAGTGCATCCCTTGTCGTAGCTGTGTTTGTAACGCGCTGTTCAGTAAGTGAAATGCAGCAGTGCAGGCACAGAGCGCAGTGCTGTTGCTTTAGTGTTACTAGGAAGGAACGTGCTAAGCAGAGTGAGAGACTGTCGATGGATGTGCTCTGCCTGCAAAGAGTTCTTACCTCTCCCCAGAGGTAGCTGGTAGTTATACACCGATCTGATAGCAGCCAGATAAAAATATTCTCTCCCAGTGGGGCTGACTGCTGTTGATCTGTTTATTTCACAGTACCAGTGCTCTTCTATGGTTCTCACATGTGCTTTTTCTTACTGGCCACTCAGAGCCAAGCATGTGTGTATTCCAGCAGTGATGGCATGCAGAGGGGCAGGGGTCGCCTTGGTTGCTGTAGAAGAATGTTAGGACTGCGTGCTGCAGTTCAAACAGCTTGCAGCCTAAAAGTAATCTTTTTAAGATGTAGATGCTGTATCTTGTGCAAACCTCTGAATAGCTGTGCTGATGTAAAGCAGGACATCCGTTCTGTGCTAGTGCTATAGCTAGAAGCTTACGCAAATGCAGCTGCATCGGTGCAGGTTTGCTTGCGATGCTGTTACTTGCATGGCTGCAATGATAAAAAAGTGCAAACTGTGCATGAATGGGTGAATTCTGTGGTTAAATCTCTTGGCAAAAACCTGAGTCAGTCGTGACAGGGAGGGGTGATGGGGGTGACTGGCGGTAAAGTCTGCTTTTGTTGGGTTATCCGGCTTGGCCTACCCCGTGGGGCAGGGCAACGCAGCGCCGGCTGTGAACCGGCCCGTAAGGAACGCAGTCCTGACGAGCACTTGCTTTCCCCGCTGGGGCAGGCCACCGGGGGCTTCCTGCAGCCAGGCCTTCGGAGGCCGCCTACGCTCGCAGAGGCCGCGCCCGGCTGTGGGGCCTCCGTCCCTGACGGGCCCTGGCCGGCCTTCCCCGACTCTGCCCGGGGCCGGTGCGGACAAGTCCGGAGAAGTTGCCCCTCCAGGGGCGCGCCAGGGTCCCGCTGCGGGCTGGGAGGAGCCGGCGGGCGGGCCGCACCGTGCGGGAAGTGAGCTCAGGCGCACAGGAAATCCCGCCCGCGCCGCGGCCTGTGTTTGCG
Organism: Hypotaenidia okinawae; assembly: GCA_027925045.1. Taxonomy (NCBI): domain Eukaryota; kingdom Metazoa; phylum Chordata; class Aves; order Gruiformes; family Rallidae; genus Hypotaenidia; species Hypotaenidia okinawae. The sequence continues at coordinate 13,667,501 of BSDF01000007.1, read as the reverse complement.
CTGCGGGCAGAGAAAGGAGCGGAGCGCCTGCAGCGGCCCAGCCGAGCCTGCCGTACGCAACGGGGCCGAGCCATGTCTGACCAGGTACGGCCGCCGCCGGCCCCGACCGGCCACCGACTCCAGGGGGGAGCTCCCGCCGGACGCCGGGGGATGGCGCGGCGGGAGGCGACGGCAGGCCCCGGGGGCGCGGGAGGAGCTGCCTGCGGCCCATCGCCCCCGCGGGGCAGCCCAAGCCGGGCCCCAGGCTCTGTGAGGGACGGCCCGGGGCGAGCGGAGCCGCGGCCGCCCGGGAGGCGCTGGCGGAATGTCCCCCTCGGGGAGTGTGTGCGGGTGCCAATCTCCGAGCGAGCTCGGCCAAGATCTGCCCCTCCCTCCCAGAATGTTAATCCTTTTTTTCCCCCCACCTTTTCGTTTAGGGTGTTTTGCGAGGAATATGGGGGCGGGCTCCAGGTGGGGGATACTCGGGGGCCGGCGTCCGGACGGAGCAGGGGTGGCTCCGCGGGACGCTGGGCCAGGATCACCGCCGGGGCAGCCCCGGCCCTGTAAGCTCGGGAGTGCAGCGAGGAGTGAGCCGTGTTGCACAAGTTGTTTTCTTTAATTTTCCATTTCCCGGGTGTGTGGTAGGATGCTTTTCTCCCGCAGCAGGCTTTGTGCGGGTTGGGCTTGACCTACCAAGTCCTCTTTGCTTTAGGAATGCAAAAGAAGAGGAGAGACCCCCCGCCCCAGTCTTTCCTTAGCTAGACATTACTTCTATTAAGCACCCTGTCCTACGCCATGAGTCTGTCCAGCCCTCAGTCCTTGAACATCATTATGTTCCTGTCAATTCTGACTTCCCAACAGACGACTTAAATAGCTACTTGTCCTGCAAGTTCCTGGCTTGCTTGGCGTGGCGTGTATACAGTCCTTTGCTTACAACTATTGCTTTAGGCGATGTGACCTGCTGGTGGAAAGTTAAAATAGCATTCCGATTTTAATTTGTGTTCTGTTTTGCTTTATTTTTTATATTGCCTTCATATGGCAATGTTTTCTAACTTTGTCATGGCGATTTGCTTTGGAAAAATGAATGCCAGCATCTACAGATCTTTTTTGCAGTTGCTGGGAAATAAAGAATAGGAGTAGTGCCAGCCAGGAAATTAAAAGTATGCAGAGACGAGGCTAAGCTTAGCCTATACTAAGTCTGCTCTGAGGAGTAGCCGTGATACATTACGACCCGTGAATAGAAACCATTGCTCTGTGTGTGTGCTGGTCGTCTTCCTCCCCGCCCCCGACTTTCAAGCACAAAGCAACTCTGATAGTGCTGCTCTGAGAGTGCAGCTAGGAGCACAGCTATTGCTAGCACCCATTAGAACGCCTTTCTAATGTAGTAAAATATGTGAAAGTGACTGCGTAGAAGGGCAAACTCTGAACTAGATTTTGTAGACTGATCTTCACGTGACCTGCTCTGTAGCTCTCTGCGTTTGTGATCTAAGGCATGTTTTAACACACAGCAGCTTCCATTAGGTAATTCTTTCTCCAAGCCAGTTCTGCTGAACCAGACGTTTGTTCTTCGGGACTGCTTGACGTATGTAAGATTCATTGCATGTGATAACCTTTTTTGGATACTTATCTTAAAGGTCTTTGAATAAGGATCCCCGTTATTTTTTGTGATAGATAAGATAAACATAATGTTGTGTCATTCACTTTTGGGGGGGCTGTGCTGCAAAAGTTACAGATGCTTAATTAGCAGTATAACAGCAATAACACAGCACTGTAATTTGTATTCCCCTGTTACCAATCCTACAGGAGTAATTGGATCACCCAAAATTGTGTATTGCCTACAGTGCCTTTCTTCTTGGTCCTGGAATTAAGAGGACATAATTTGTCACCAGTTGTGACTTACTTTTTCCTGTCTTTTTTCATGCAAAGAAGCATACTTAATTTAGTTACTTTATTTCCAATGGGCAAACTTTTATGGTAAGTAAAAATACTTGCAAGAAGGGCAAACTTAAAAAAACTCCAACCAAACCCATGTTGCTGTTTGGTTGGATCTAAGCAGAAATGGAAGGAATAATTTTTCCCTTTCCTTCAAGGGTCTCAGGCTGGTCTTGTTTTAATTCAATCTAGGTGCTGGCATTTTGATCTGTTCATGTACTACTAACAGTACAATTTGCATGCATTTTTCCACTTCTTAATACAGCAAATAAACTCTTATATTTGTTACAGAAGTGTGGTGTACTATTCCTCTTCTATGTTTGTTTTTTTTAAAGTGCTCTGAGTATAGGGGTGTTTTAGGCTTGGAAATTAAGATTGAGCACTTCAGAAAGCTGAAGGCTGAAACTGTCAATACCACTGCCTTACAAAGTTGGGTTTGTGGTTTCATTAGTTGCAATAGCAATGCCACTGTGTTTCATCCAGGAAACTTTGGGTGCTCTTTATGGTCACAAATTTGATATCCGTATATAAACGTGAGACAGCACTAGGAGCCTCTTTTTGTGCTATTTAGAAAACGGGAATGAAGCCTTTAAAACTTGAGGCATCTAATGAAAGGTTAGAACTCGGAGTGTTATGGTACTCCTGTTCTGTTTGTATATAGTCTTTTTTTATGTGTTGTTTCATGATGTACCCTAAATACCAGTACTTTTCACAGTGTAAGTAAAAGTCTGGAGGCTTGCTTGCATATTGCTGACCCAGGATTTTGTTAGTGAATGCTTGTAGTTTAGTAACTTTGCACTCTCCTTGCTTTCTTTGTTCATAGATGTTTTTGTGTTGGCTTTACCATTTGGCATTCAATGGCAGTACAGTTCACTGACAAGATGTAGGAAGCTGTTTCAGACTTGCTGGGTCTTGTTGTGTTCTGATTTTAATGATTTTGCCTTTTTAAAGCATCAGTTACTGTAATTGTCAGTATTATATTAATAACTTATCTTTTCCTGAAATCACAGCTTTCTTTGCTCTTTATTTCATGTGTGGGATGTTGTTGGGCCTTTAAACAAGCATCTTTATGGAATGATGTTTCAAGACTCCCAACTCCCTCTGCATCTTCTGTTTGCTGCTTCCCCTATTTGTTTCTAGTACAAGAGACATCTTTCCCTGAGGATAGGAATCGAGCGTCTTATGAATCATTTCTTTCCACTCATACTGGCCAGAGGCACTGTCATAGTAGGAATGATTTGTAATACCTTGTACAGGATAATTTGTTTTGGAAAGCTAAGCAGGTAGATGTTACAATGCACAGAACTCTTAACTACTACAAATGCCTCTACGGCTGCCATAATACATTGCAGCGCAATTTGGTTCTTATGCAAAGTTAACTAAGACAGGGACTGACCTGAAAGGCCATGTAAAGGGACAGGATGTCCTTTCAAAGTCTTTCAGGGATAGCAAAACAGGAGATGGTTTTGAAGTTATAGACTTCAAATCTGTAGAGATCTGAATCTCTTTCTAATTCCTAGAGATTAGTAATCCTGCATACAGACCATAAAAATGCTCTTTGTGCAAGTTACTGGAACAAGTCACAGGTTCTTGGTTTTCTTAGTCAGGAGAGAAAACCAGTGCATTTTTATTCCTCTCAGTAGTCCCATGAGGTTTGAATTCAGGTATGTTAGAAAGGGGAAACTTTGGTGGGGAGCACAGTTGGGGTGTGGTGTGGGTGCTGGGTGTTACCAGTGAAGACTCCTTTCACACTGCACAAGTGACTTGCTTGGAGACCTGAGGGTGCCTAGTTTTCCAAAAGCTTGGGGTCAGTTTTTGGGTTTGAACTTGAAGGATGATGAATCTGTCCCAGCAGTCTAGGTTGTGCCCAGGTGGGTATTTAAAGAAAGTATTCAAACCAGGTGGAGTCTGACTCATACTTTTTTGTCATTGAAGAAACTGAATGGATCTGGCTTGAGGTGGTGAGTCAAACAGATACAAAGAGCACTTCCCCCTCTCTCCCTCCCTCTCCCTCCCTCTCCCTCCCTCTCCCTCCCTCTCCCTCCCTCTCCCTCCCTCTCCCTCCCTCTCCCTCCCTCTCCCTCCCTCTCCCTCCCTCTCCCTCCCTCTCCCTCCCTCTCCCTCCCTCTCCCTCCCTCTCCCTCCCTCTCCCTCCCTCTCCCTCCCTCTCCCTCCCTCTCCCTCCCTCTCCCTCCCTCTCCCTCCCTCTCCCTCCCTCCCTCCCTCCCTCCCTCCCTCTCCCTCCCTCTCCCTCCCTCTCCCTCCCTCTCCCTCCCTCCCTCCCTCCCTCCCTCCCTCTCCCTCCCTCTCCCTCCCTCTCCCTCCCTCTCCCTCCCTCTCCCTCCCTCTCCCTCCCTCTCCCTCCCTCTCCCTCCCTCTCCCTCCCTCTCCCTCCCTCTCCCTCCCTCTCCCTCCCTCTCCCTCCCTCTCCCTCCCTCTCCCTCCCTCTCCCTCCCTCTCCCTCCCTCTCCCTCCCTCTCCCTCCCTCTCCCTCCCTCTCCCTCCCTCTCCCTCCCTCTCCCTCCCTCTCCCTCCCTCTCCCTCCCTCTCCCTCCCTCTCCCTCCCTCTCCCTCCCTCTCCCTCCCTCCTCCCTCCCTCTCCCTCCCTCTCCCTCCCTCTCCCTCCCTCTCCCTCCCTCCCTCCCTCCCTCCCTCCCTCTCCCTCCCTCTCCCTCCCTCTCCCTCCCTCTCCCTCCCTCTCCCTCCCTCTCCCTCCCTCTCCCTCCCTCTCCCTCCCTCTCCCTCCCTCTCCCTCCCTCCCTCCCTCCCTCCCTCCCTCTCCCTCCCTCTCCCTCCCTCTCCCTCCCTCCCTCCCTCCCTCCCTCCCTCTCCCTCCCTCTCCCTCCCTCTCCCTCCCTCCCTCCCTCCCTCCCTCCCTCTCCCTCCCTCTCCCTCCCTCTCCCTCCCTCTCCCTCCCTCTCCCTCCCTCTCCCTCCCTCTCCCTCCCTCTCCCTCCCTCTCCCTCCCTCTCCCTCCCTCTCCCTCCCTCTCCCTCCCTCTCCCTCCCTCTCCCTCCCTCTCCCTCCCTCTCCCTCCCTCTCCCTCCCTCTCCCTCCCTCCCTCCCTCCCTCCCTCCCTCTCCCTCCCTCTCCCTCCCTCTCCCTCCCTCTCCCTCCCTCTCCCTCCCTCTCCCTCCCTCTCCCTCCCTCTCCCTCCCTCTCCCTCCCTCTCCCTCCCTCTCCCTCCCTCTCCCTCCCTCTCCCTCCCTCTCCCTCCCTCTCCCTCCCTCTCCCTCCCTCTCCCTCCCTCTCCCTCCCTCTCCCTCCCTCTCCCTCCCTCTCCCTCCCTCTCCCTCCCTCTCCCTCCCTCTCCCTCCCTCTCCCTCCCTCTCCCTCCCTCTCCCTCCCTCTCCCTCCCTCTCCCTCCCTCTCCCTCCCTCTCCCTCCCTCTCCCTCCCTCTCCCTCCCTCTCCCTCCCTCTCCCTCCCTCTCCCTCCCTCTCCCTCCCTCTCCCTCCCTCTCCCTCCCTCTCCCTCCCTCTCCCTCCCTCTCCCTCCCTCTCCCTCCCTCTCCCTCCCTCTCGTTGAAGAAATTAATCTTGCTTAGCATCTTTAAGGACAAAAACCCAAACCTACCAAACTTCAAAAAGCTTGTCTGCCATTTTCCTCTGTAGATATAGACCTATCTGGATGGACTTAATACAGAAGGCTACTATGTGGGTTTGGTGCTTGATCCTAAAGTTCAAGTCCAACCATACTAAGGATGTTTCAGTATACTCAGTAAAAAGTCCCTTTAGGGCTGGAAAAATGTCAGTGGTAGGCACTTGTATGCATTTTGCTTATTTTGTCTACTGTGTTAAGCAATAAAATATAAAAGGAACATGATCAGCTGGGTATCCTTGTTTCTGACTACTTGGGAAGATTTTTCATCAAGCACCATCTAGACCTGAGGCGTTGCTGGTGTAAAATCCCTTCATGCTGTAATGGAACACAGCTAAAAGCCTGATCCTGAATATGTAGTGACAGGCAAGGGATGGGGCTAATAGCACCTGATCTCTCACTTGTCTTATCTATCAGCAGCTAACTTGAAAACTTTTTATGTCCTGATTCATGTCTTACAGAACATAATGCTTAAACCCATGTAGTGAGTTTTAGTGCTCAAGCTGTTGAATCGAACTTGTCTGTAGAGTTAGTTCTTGCCCTGGAAAGATATCAGAACGCTGTAGTTCTTATAACTGCAACTTTTAAGAACTGTGGTCTTAAGCATGCTAGAATGAAGCTGATACTTGATGGTTTTTTGTCATAGAAAATAAGGTGGCTGACCATACTTTTGCAAGTAGTGACTACTGTTGATGTAATAGGCAGAAAAATGTATGCATGGTTCACTCCCTTTACACTGATAGGGTGTTACAATTGCTTTCTGTTTACTCTCCTCATGATGTTCTTTCTATTGTCAAATATCTCAGCCTCTTTGTACACTCCCTGTATTATTTTCGCAGTCTGTTGGCTCGGAGTTGGTGACAGAAAATTGTATTTCCCATTTTTACGTGTCTCATCTATTTGCAGGTGATCCTTCTAGCATCTATTTTGTTATTCAGTGTTTCTCTTCCGCCATTCTTTAAACTTTTCAGAGACAGCCTTTCATAATACAATGTAGCTATTTCTTGCACACAGAAAGGAAGAAATAATGTGCCTTGGATAGTCTGACAGTTGTCATGCTGTCCAGTGAAAATAGCATTGAACTGATCAGAATTTTTTAATGTTTTTCTTGCAGGAAGCAAAGCCTTCAGCTGAGGACTTAGGAGACAAGAAAGAGGGGGAATACATTAAACTCAAAGTCATTGGGCAGGTGAGTTTTTTTACATAATTACTTGTTGACATTTGGTGGAGGTATGAGGCTTTTGTATTGTAGAAATGAACAAATGAAAGCTGATGCTTTCAGTTCTTCAATGTGGATCCTCCCTTGCTGTAAAATACTTGCCAGTTGCCAGTAATGTGTGTTAGTATACTCTCTGGTGTGCTTTTTTAAAAGCTTGAGTAATTTATGACTCAAGATTTGGTCAGTGTGATTTCCCCATCTAGCAACTAGAGGAACCTGATGCTCTGAGGGATTTATTTATTGAAGGATATGGATGAAATAGGTGGCAAAATCAATACATTTAGGTCTTCAGAGTTCATGTAGGTGCACTAAGCATTAGGTTAACTTTCTTGGACAGGGATAGGAAGGGGATTCTGTTGGCTGGCATGTTGGTAGATGTGAATGCTGGATTATAAGTCTGAATTCAAGTTGTGTTGGAATGTGAGTGTTGAGATCTTCTTGAACAGAAGTCCTTCTGTGCAAAGAACCCATAGTGCACATGACTTAACTCAGTGTTTGTTTTTATGGGAGTACTTGTGTGACTGCTGTGCTGTTGACTGGAGATGGAGGACTTAAAGCAGCGTTAACACAAACAGATTTACCTCTTGCTGGCTTCATTGCCAGTGATGAGAACACAAACAAAAGCTAAATGTGACATGCTTTTTGCATAGATCTACTTGCATTCAGTTTTATCTGTAGCCATTTTGATAGTTGTAGATATTCCTGTCCTGTGGCTGGTAGGAAGGACTGTAGAATAACAAGACTTAAGATTTCTCCCTAGGTTAGTATTGTGTTGCCAAGTTTGCCTGTACCCTAACTTGTAGATTTACCCCAATTCAATGAGGTTTTGTACATATTTTTTGGAATGAACTTTGTGTATGTCTCTTGGAATCTAAGAGCAGAAGTCCCTGCATATGTATGTTTGTATTTCCTAAGTACATCAGCTGGGTAAAGATGGAAGCACAGACTGAACTGTGTATGTTTTTTAGTACTTTTAAATCCAAAAGTTTCATAGTGAGCCTGAGGCTACACTATGCCATCTGTTTTAAAATACAGCTTCCTGTGGAAGTGCATGATGAATTTAGTGACTGATAGATCATCCTGGAGGTTTGGGTTACAATGCAGCAAGGTATGCACAGTGCTAGTTAAACTGCATTCCATGTTAGCTTTACATAGGCTTTTTGTTGTGAAAGTCTTAAAGTTAGCATTGATAAAAGGAGGCAGTTACTACAAAGATAATAACTTTTTTCTTTTCTGTTCTTAGGACAGCAGTGAAATTCACTTCAAGGTGAAAATGACAACACACCTCAAGAAACTCAAAGAATCATACTGTCAAAGACAGGTTTGTGAACCAATGATACTGCCTTTAAAAAGAAAACGACAGCCAAACCACTTCTGCTTTACTCTTCTAACTGGTCTTTCAAATCAAGACAGTCAAGCTTCCCTATAGTTACTGGCAGGATGAGTGTCTTGACAGTACAAGTATAATTAATCATGTCATTTCTGTTGACAAGTAAAGGTATTTCTATTTAACTTACTACAAAATTCAACACTTTGTTAAAATTACAGTTTGAAAATATGTAGTGGCTGCTCAGAGGACACGGGATTTGCCTTTTAAAATGCCCAGATGTGCATTTATAGTTATTGTCAAATCTCCTGTCTCGAAGCACAGTTCTCTTAAACTGGTAGAAAACTGGTTTGGAATGAGAGCTGCCTCAGGCATTGTTACACCCATTAATATGGCAAGCAGTTATGCCCTAAGTTAAATCTGCAGTGTTAATTGTGGACGTAGGTAAATAGTAACTACTGTTACGGGGGGGGAACGTATTTTCATTTCTGTGTTTTGTAGTAGGTATTGTGGATTTGCTGCTGCTATTTCCAGAAGCCCTGGCCTAGTTTATCCCCAGCTTTGGAGATAGATGCCTGGAGTGGCCTTTTCTTCAGTAACTGTGTTGAAGTTCACTTCAGGAGATAGAAGAAATATTACTTAGGTTTTTTTCTTAATACCTTGAGATGAGTCAAACTGGTCAATTGAAATGTTAATTTATAGAATGTGCTCTCCTTTTTTTTTTCTGTTCTTCAGGGCTAGGAGGAAAGAAAAGATCAAACAGCGGATACATTTATAGCCCCATCCAGATGATTAATACTGTGATTCATTTGAAAAACTTGAAATTTTAAAATAATATCTCGGAAATAACTTACATAGCGGCCTTACTGGCAGATAAGATGCATGTATGTGGAATTCTTTTTGTAAGAAAGAAAGAATTGCTTAAATGAATAAAGGTATATTGATCTCCTGGGCTGAATGTTTGAGAATCTAATTTCCTTAAGCAGTAGTCAGTGTGGTTTTTGGTGGTTGTTTTCTGGTAAACATCTGTCCAAAGTTTGCCAGAAGGATTGTTGGAACAGGGTGAACAGTCCTTACTTCGTGTAAGTTTTTCTGCCTAGTTATTTGTGAGTAATGTTTCTGTGATTTAATTCACAAAGCAGGTCACACTTCAACTGTGCTTGTTTTTCTTTCAAATTATCAGCAAAAGATGAGGTGCTTGTTGAGGCGAAGCGTGAAGGTGTGCTGTAACACAGGCACACTGTACAACAGACATACTGCAACTTTATCTACCATTAGGATGCTCCTTTCGTGTCTCAATGGTGTTTCTTTCCCCCCACCTCAGCTCTGTTCTTTTCTCATCCCCAAGGTAGAACTTTTGCAGAACTGATAACAGCAAAGGTTGCTGTTTCTTGCTATGGTGATACAAGGTTGGGAAGGCAAGGGTTAGTAGTTAATGAAGTAAACATGTTCCTCCTGTTGTCTTTGGATCTTTAGGAAAGCTGATAAACAGTTCGGAAAAAGACAGGAGCTTCATGTGTAATACTGGCTTGGGAGAAATGGTATGGTTAGTCGTTTATAAATAAAGACTGGGGTAAAAAGCAAAGGAAGCTTCTACATTGTTGAGCTAGAACTCCAGTGAGACTTTGGAATAAACAGGCATTTCAGCACTATCACACTTCTCTGTAGCCTGTGTGGCTACAACAGAATAGCTGAGCTCCATGTGCAACAGGAACTAACACTTTTTTGACTTTAACATGTGTTTTTATTAAAAATGTTTTTCTTGTAGTTCTGTACAAGTTTCAGTAAGTTTTTGTTGTTCATCTGTTTCTTTTTTTTAGGGTGTTCCAATGAATTCACTCAGGTTCCTCTTCGAGGGTCAGAGAATTACTGATAATCATACCCCCAAGGAGGTGAGTTTCTTTCTAGAAAGTGTTGTATAGTTGAGTGGAGAAACTAAATACCAGATCAGTTAGGTTCTCTGCTCTGGTAGAGTGTTAATGACAGTGAAGGTGTTTCTTTAAATATAGCCAACTTTTTGGACTATATTCAAATATAGTCTGACTATATTTGTCTAACTAGAATCTTTAATAAGGCCAGTATGCAAGTTCAGAAAGACTGATTGAACCTGCATGTGCAGTGTTGTTTCAGAGGGGAGGTTGTAGTCACTGCTTACTAGAGAAGGGGAGGAAAAAAAAAAACCCCAACCCCTTAAGGGAACTTCCCAGTTATGGAGTTAGAATTCCAGTGTGACTTTGGAATAATTATGTATTTAGTTTCCCATTTATTAGATGAAAGTATAAATAAACAGAAAACAGGTTACCTTTGTCCAGTGACTTCCACCAATTGTTAGGATAAAGCAGGAAGAAACACTTCTATAATGGCCATCTGAAAAATCAGGCAAACTTGTGTACTGTGAAACTGAACAAGTAACAGAATCACAGAACCCTCTTTGAGAGAACAATTGTCAACTGGCTTTTGAGTTGCAAGCCGTAGGTCTTAGCTGTATTGTGAGCTCGTAGTGTACTGTATACAATTCATGTGGCTGTATGGCTGGTGCATTCACTGGTGATTATGTTCCTGTGCATCTGTTGCCCAAGAAGGAAGGCATTTAGAGAAAGGTAAAGCTAGCAGCTTCCAGGCAGAAGTGCACTGCTCCACAAGCAAATTTATACTTCAGTCAAACCAAAAGCTTTAACAGCGAGATGTTTTAAGACTGAAAGAAAAGGACTAAAAATCATGAGTGTTGGCTAGTGAGATACTGACTGATTTTTTTTTTCACCCCTTTAATGAATTCTGATGGGAAAGAGGAACAAAACACTGTGTTAACTTGTCTAGGGCCTGCTCTGAATTTGTACAGTAGATTTGTAACAATTATATGCTGTTTTTTCTGTTCTCACAGCTGGGGATGGAGGAGGAAGATGTGATTGAAGTTTATCAGGAACAGACGGGGGGTCACTCAACAGTTTAGATCCTTCTGTTTGTTTTCTTTCCCCTTAATCCTTTTTTATTTTTAAATAATAGTTCTTTTGTAATGTGGTGTTCAACACTGAATTGAAACTGGCGCCCCATCTCTGGGAGTTTATTTTCAAGCGTCTGGTATCTTGAATTCTCGTGCTCATTATACACTATTGTTTCTGTTTTCATTGTGCTGAACTTTTGTGATCCAGCTGCAGCCCTGCTCCCCTCTTCCCTTCCACCCTCCCCTTTAGAAATACACGTACACACATGCATTTGTATGTTCACTAGGTTCGTGCATTTCAGGCACGAAGGTTGTAAGATCTGCCAGGTGGGCGATTGTTCCTAATGACTTCCATATCTGCCCTGAAGTTTTGATGTGTGACTGTTTCACTCCTGGACTATAACTTTCAGTGCGAGATGAAGTTTTTCAGAGAACTAAACTGTGGAGAAATTATGTATCCATAACTCAGAGCTATTTTGCTTAAATTGTGCTGATGGCCCAGCGAAGAAGATTACCAAGTTGGAAATGGAAAAGCTAGAACTGTTGTCATCTGTACCTTGCTCCAGAGATGGCTTTGCTGAAGACGTGAAATTGAAACCCCTAATGATTCTTAAATCTTGCCAGAAGAGCCCAGAAGCATTTTAACTTCATATAGCAATTAGTACACGCAGGTATTCATGCAAGAATGTTCACAGCAGACAACCAGTGTTACTTTGACACTCTTGTTTGTACCTTTTGGCCTGGGACGTGGGTTTTGAATGGACATTGTCTGTACCAGCTTCATTTAAAATAAACAAGAAAAACAATTTTATAAACAACTTGCATTTTCTTTTCAAGTGTTTGGAAATGAGCAAAAAGCATAAAAAAAAGTTATAATTAGGGCATGCTTTTTCAGTACCTATGTTGAAACCAGAGGGGAAGAAAAGCTCTGTAAGCACACCTCTTATAAAAAAACACCCAAAAAACCTGCTGAACTTTTTCCTACTTGCCCTAGTAAAATACTGCATCTGCTTGGTTTGCAGCTGACTACTTGAGGTTACTAGCTCTTTCTTTTCTTGTTAGAGAATTTTCACAGTTCCATACAGCTTCATGTGCAAAAGTTAAACTGAAAGTGAAACTTGGAAGGAAATACAAAGGTCTTTTTTAATGTCTGCATTTCATGTGATCATGATACCGTAAGTAATCTCTCTGATGGATGACATGGCAGTGTTGTGATAGTTCATCAGGCATCATTATGGAGGTCCACTTCATGTTTTAGGTAGTTGCAGGCTCTAAATGGTCAGTTTAAGAACATGTTACTAGATAGGAAAGCTCAGATGGAAGGTAATGAGCAGGGTGGTGTAGAGAAGACACTGTCCCTGCTTCAGCTTTTCTGCAGATAAACAGGACTTCTCTGACTTGGTAAATGAAGTTCATTATGAATGCCAACTTCATTTAAAGATACAATTTAGTGCTGGCCTACTTGGAAGAAATTACAGATTTTGAATGATTAGTTTTTATGGCACTTGCTGTAAAGTTAGAAATGCATTTTCTTTCATGTTTGTGTCCTGTTTCTGATTTAGTAATACTTCTGTACACATAGTTGCACTAAGCAATTTTCTTAAAGATTAAAATTTTTGTTTACAAAATATCAGAATATGGACTTTTCTTGACATATGTAATTCAATTCTTAGGGGGAAAAGGGATTGCTATGATGATGCAGAGCAAGATGGCTTCTTTGCACTCTCTCTTAATTGCTTTTTGGAATACTAAATATATCTGCTTCAGAATACCAGATATAAAACAGCCTTGTGATTATTATCAGATCCTCTTCTAATTTAAATTTATATAGTGTTCTTGTTAGAAAAATTACTGTTATCTCTCTTCCATAAGTTAGGAACAGAGGCACAGTGGAGGGTAGTTTACTCAGGTCACTCTGAAAGCGGAACTGAGTATGGAATCCAGATCCCCTGAGTTTGGCTTGATGCTAATACTCTAGTTGCTGCACCAACTTTCTTTGATTCTTACTGCTCATTTTCCCCTTCCAGATCTGTTTTGTATGCTTGTTTATATCAGCTTTCCAGCTGAAGCACTGTGTTTAGTTCCCTTGAGACTATGGAGGAGGGTTTCCTGCAGAATGCAGCTTCAGGAGGATGAAGCTGAAGGTGAAGATTTCTTCTTTCTCTTGTGTAACCTTGTCCTAAAATACATCTCTATAGAGTGGCTATGGTACCAGTGATGAAACAATCTCACCCCTTGGGCTTGTGAAGTCTCAAAGAGCTAATGCTGCAATGGAGCTGCTGATCTAAAGCACTGTACTCTTGTAACTTGGTGGAACAGTAATAGCAGGAAAACTGTATTCTGTCGAAAAGATGAGTATGGAGACCTTCAAGTAAAATGAGAAGATAGCTGTGCTACACAGATGTGCTAGTACCCTCCTTAAGGAAGTTCATTCTTGGAAGTTGCACATTGAAATAAAACCTGAATTTTTAAGTCAGAGAGGAAACAGACTTGAGTTTTCTTCATTTCTTTGGAAGAATATACTTTCCAAAGAATTTATTTCTGAAAACATGGTCTGGAGTGGAGTTTCTAAACCACTCATAGCTTTGAAGCATGTGACTGGAAGCTAGGTTGGCCTTCGTATGTTGGAGAAACACAAAAGAAATTTTTTTCTTGCAGGTTATATTAGAGTGGGGCTCAGGTGTTGATGGCTGGCTTTTAAGTTTAAAAAAAAAAGTGGTTGTGGGAGAAGGAAACCATCTTGCCCTGAGTCAGTTATGCAGTGGAAGGTTGAAGCTAATACTTGCTTTATATCTAGCTGTGAAAATATTTAATATTCAATTCACTATGGTAGCATGTAAAAGGTGTATTGATAAGCAGTTTACAAAACTCAGCCTCAACAGATTTTCTTAAACTGATATGTTTAAAGGATTTGTGTTCTCAAGTATAAAAATGTCTATATGACTAACTTGACCAAATGAAATTTTTATGAAGTTAAATGAGGAAATGTTGGCAGGATTTGGACTCCAGTTATGATGTCAGAGAACGCTGAAATTTGAAATCTGCCACAAATTTTGACTGTGTATTGTTCTAGAATCGTTACAACTATATATTTGGTTTTAGCTTTTCCTACTTCAGATGGAAACTGTTTTTAAGAATACAGTACTAAAATATCTGTGCTGACTTTCACATCTTCTGTGTGCACTTTTGAATTAGTGCTATTCAGATAAGTTGTTTTAAATTAGATCAGTCAATGAGGTGCCACACAGAAAACTAGGAATTGTGTGAGTTGGAAGTAGTGTAAACTGTGTGTGTTTTGCTTTCAGAACTGGTACTTAATGAATATTTAATTTAATGAAGCTCAGCTTCAATTTAGAGACTGCAAAAATTTATTACTCTTCTCCACAGGAGATTACAGGAACTGCAAAACAAACTACATCTACAGATGTTAGGGGTTTTTATGCTAGGTAGTATTAGAGAATGAAAAATCAAGATAAACATGATTTGCAGGGAAGAAAAGTTCTTATCTTGTTATAGTTTCTCTATTGTCTTATTTTTGATGTTGAAATCTAGACTTTTTCTTAATAGCACATTAATTGGTTTGGAGGGTTCCTCCAGAAGTCAGCAATGAGTTCTTTCATACCTTTTATAGATCATTACATTAATTTCTCTCCTAACACAAAATGGACCAAAGAATCTGGGATGAAGCTGCAAAGGATAAATGTATTCTGACATCTCAAGAGATCTGGCCAGATTAATTTCTGCTGGTTGATAAAACACAAATGCCTTTCCTTGCTATTGGTAGGGTGTGTATATACAGACTACTGTTGTGATCTGGAGATTTGTGAATGAGAGTAACACTTCTCCTGCAAAGGAATGTTATTCCTCACTTGAATCAGGTTGGAGCCTTGATTTAGACTGTAACTGAAAGGTCTCTTTTATATGATCCATTCTTGGCACTAAGCATTTGCGTATTCTCTTGTACAATTTTCAGGCCTATCTTTTCAAGCAGCTGAAAATAAGGAAACACCCATGGATGAGGAACACCTTGTGTGTGTCCTAGTCTGGTATCTTCTACTAGTTCTGCTCATTGAAACTGCAGAATTTGTTCTACATCTGCTCTTTGCCTGCAAATAGTGTTAATAAAAGGGGAATTGCTGGTGCTTTGACTTGAAGCTTACACACTCTGTGAGCTTGTTGCTGGTTCACTGGGACATTGAGCAAGGACAGGAGATTGGACTTTCCCCAGGCTTTGAGCAAGGATTGGAATGGGCTGAGAAAGAAAATGTTGGTTTGTGCTAATACCTTCTTGTGAGCCAGTAAGTTTGCTCATCCCAGGGGTATGACTAGAGCAAAGAGGAGGTAGTTACTACTGTTCAGCTGTAGTTACAGTGTGTCCCTTTATCCCCTGTAGTGCTTTGTGGCTAATGGATGTAGTTATGCCATTTGCAGTGTTTTAGTATGTGGTATACAGACTCAGCTCCTGAGCTCTGAGCTGCTGGCAGAAATGAGTTCTGGAAGCACTCTATGCTTTGAGTCTGCTCTGATAGTCCTTGTAAAGGTAATCCTAGTTTCAGAAGTGTGGGGAAATTAGCCAGGCTTCTTTATGTAGTGCAAATGGATGTTACAAACTTTAAAAGAGTAATGTAAGGCAGATAAGGGGTACATGAATTATTGATGGGATTTGGAGAAGCATTGGAAAACTGCCTAAATAGCAAAAGAACTGCATTGTGTCTTGGAGTTTGAATTGAAGGAAGCTTAACTTAGGTGCCAGTGCTGGTCTTCATTGTTTACTGCTCTGACAGAACTCCTGACTACAGAAGTAGGTTTTTTGTATAGGCTGGTGGTACTTTTTTCCTCAGTAAAAAGAACAGCTTCACCCTGATTAATAGCTACATACCTGATTAAAAGCTGTGCCTTGTGTTTTGGTTTCCTCTAGAGCTGGTCTAGCATCTTTCTCTTCATTCATCTACTCAGCTTTGTATCTTGTCATCTTCCAGTTTCTTCTTCATACTTCAGGCATTCTTCTGCCATCTCCACCAGTTGCTGGCATTCCTCCTCTAACCACATTTCTCCTTCTACATTTTTCTGCCTCTTGGAAACAAATCACCAACAATTAATTGTTCATACACTTCCTATTTAGGAAATGTTTTTTCATCAATTACAAAAAGAAAGAAAATACTGTTATGATACTGACATTACTGGCACTTAACTATTGTCTCAAACACATGAGTTTGTCTGACATTATAATTGGATTTTTGAAAATCTGCTTTGTATTTAGGTTTTCTGCAACTATTAAGTAGAATACTTTTTCCCCAGCTGTGTAGCTAGTGGGACTTGGGCTTTCAGAGAAGATATATGATGAAAATATGAAGAAATGAACAGACATATCATGAATGTTGTTAATGCTACCATTTTGCACAGTTGCATTGTAGCTAGGCTGTGGAATTTCTTTTCTTCAGGATGCAGGGGCTGTGGAATAGAGGACTGTTGTTACCATATCTAATAGATTTGCATCAGCTGAGGTACTGCATGTTTGGGACTTAGTGTCACAGGAATTCTGTGGCAGACACACAGGCTAAGACTGTGTCTTCCAGAAGTCATCCATTCAGATGTTATCTGCAGCTAAAGAAAGCATTAACCTTTCTACAGACAGCTTCTTGTTCCTCTAGCTGTCTTATGTTCTAGAACTGCAGCAGCTTTCACTGATAGTGCTCCTGCTGCTGCTAATTAGCTCTTGCACTGCTTTCTCTAATTGTGACTTCTTTCCTGCCTCCTCCTCCTGGCACCTCCAGTCTTGTAGTTTCTGTAAACTAAAACATAAAATATTCTTAATTGCTATAGCAACCCTGGGTTTGCTGAACATTCTTGCCAGAAGAAGAGCAGGTTCTAGCTCAAAGAGCAAAGCAGATTGCCAAGATGAAGGGGAGAGAAATTAGAATAGAGAACAGGGGCTGCTTAGTGATACTTAGGATATATCTGGTTCTGCACATTAATGTTAGGAAAAAAACCTACTGTCTACTTTCATTTACACTAACTGTAAGGGGGTGAAACCCTAAATTATTTTTACATGTGCTTTTGAGGCGGACACGAGGACTTTGTGAATGTAGTTTACTTGAAGCAAAGATGTTGAGACAAGGGGTGGAGGAGAGCACAGGGACAGCTAGATTTCAGAGAACATGAGCTAGAAGAAAAGATTGGAATGCATCTTTGTGAAACAAGAACCCAGACTATGCAACAAGCAATGCCTCTGTTGAGATTTAGATGTAAACAGAGTGGTAGTAAAAATGAGCTATTTTTGCAGGAGGATCCACACTGCGAGTAATAAGCATGAAAGAAAGGAAGGTTTATGAAGCAAAAAGAATGTTCTCCATATTTTGGGAATGGGAAGTTAAGGACAATCAAACTAAAGGTCTAACTAAAGTGCTATTGAGAATAATTTCCAAATTAAGGGTTCTTAGTCCAGCAGTTAGACTTGAATACCTACTTGCTTTTCCTGAAATAAATTTAAGCAGGGCATGGCACAAATTTTTAAAAATACTTTAAGTTAGATTTGTCCTGTCTTTTCAGCCATCTAATTAAGAGATGCTACTTCTACAAATCTGATTCTTAGAAATGCCACGGATGCCTTCCAGAGTGTTCGATCATTTCTAGGTAGGCTGCAGTTCATCAAAATCACCCAAGGAGGTCGCTGTTCTCACCTGTAAATACCATTTGTAATGAAAAAAAGTGAAGCAGTAAGTTGATGGATTTCCCAGAGCTTTACCCTTAAGTATTTGGTTTTTTCTCACTAAAGCTATGTCAGCTGAAGTAAAGAGCAAAAATATCCTTACTGCATTTTTTTGGTAGTATAAAATTCTTGTATCATTAAGGAATAACCTACATTGCTATGAGAGATCTTTATAATCATGTAACCATGCTGAAGTTTTGTCAGGGAAAATGCTTAGTGGTTTTGATGCTGTATCAAAGTGTAAAATACCTTATTCAATGAACTCACTGTAAGCTAGGTATAATTGGTTGAAAACCTGAATTTGTTTAATGACTTTGGTTCACTGGCAGTACTGACTCTTCATTAATGACTTGGAAAAATTTTAGGACAGACTCAGAATTCAGTGTAATGATAAATGGATGAAAGAACTTTTTTAAAAGTTCTTAGATTAGTAGACATACACTCAATGCTAAACTTAGGAAAAAATCTAATATGCTGCTAGAAGATGGAACTTTGTGTATGCATATACTTCAGATGAAAAGGTCTGTGATGTTATCCTCTGATTTGGAATTTGCCCTGGGTTGATGGATCTGGCTCCTTTTACACTCTTACATGTTATTAGTCTTTTATTATATTAGAAGATGCTTTGTTACATGTATGCTTCTTCATGCTGGAACATGGATGGGTTTGGATGCTTATGCCTGGCTGACAAAAAGGGAAGCAAACACTGCAGTGTTCTGTGTTGTAATTCCATTCAAATGTTCCATTCTGAAAGGAGAACGTTATCTTCATTTAAGTGTCTTCTCTGTGCTTGCCTGTTGTTCTTTTTCCAGATCTGCCTTCACTTTTTCCATTTGGCCCTACTGCTGTTTCTTTTTCCATTTCTGTTGTTGTTCCTCCTCCAGTTGTAGCTGCCACCTTTCAGCTTTTTCTACTCTTTTTTCCTGTGCATATTTCTCTTGCCATTTTCCAGGAAGAATCTGAATAGGAATATATTTAATAATAGATTTAAAGTTGATGTTCTGTGAATTATGATTTAGCTGTTAGTGAGATTTAAAATTCTTGGAAAAGATATGCTTTATGTACTTATTAAAGTAGACTTTAGTTATGTAGGACTTTTCCTGTCACTGGGGCCAACAGTGCCTGTTTTCTCTACACTGTCAATGTTTTACTATTTTTCTTCCAGTAGGTACTTGCATTTGTGATATCTGATGACTCTTATGTTCATTTCCTAATACTTATTGTCCCAGTATGTTGCTACTTAAACTGTATTCTATGAACCTCTGCTGACTTTGTATTTTCCCCGGTTTTTTTCTATATATTTTGAAGTTGTAATACATGAGTGAGCAGGCACAGGGGTTTCTTCTAGTCTTGGAAAAGAGAAACTTGGAGGAAACAGGTTAAGTTTAAAAGTCTGGTAGCTGATCTGTCAGTTAGAGGATCACTGTGCTGAAATGGGAAGGCTACAAACAGTCCGTATTTCTCCAGTTCCAAACCAGCACTGAGGAAAACTTTTCCAGGAGCTGCAGGGATTTAAGATGCAGCTCTGGAGCGTATTCGACCAGCCTTTTCACCTTGGTCCCTTAAAAAAAGTAATCGGGGAGATACTCTGTGCTCCAGGTTTTTGGGTTTCTTTAACATGGCCTCCGCGGCGCAGGAGCGGCTCTGCCTCCACTCGGCGCCCCGAGCTGCCCGTGCCTTTTCGCTGGCCCTTCTGAGCGCTGCTGCCTCTTTCGGTTGTTGGCGGGAAAGCATCTCCGGTCCAACTGAGGCAAGTGAGCAAACATCCATGGGTCGGCCGTATGAGTGCAAGCCTTCTTACCGAAGGACCGTAAAGAGCGAAGTAGAGAGTGTGAATGGGAGCCTGCCTGGGCAGGAGGACGCCATGTCTGCTAAGGCTTCCTGAGAGGAAGCTCGAGTTAATGGTAGGAAGGACAGCTTTGCACCTGCCTGGGTGGAAGAGGAGGTTGACTGGGTTAGGTCAGGAACCAGTATGTCTTACCTGCCTGTAGGTAGGATCTGAGGCAGTCACTGGTTGTGTGTTGGAGTGGGTGCCTGCCTGGGCTCACACACTGCTCCTGTCACCAGCCAGGCTGTCATGGTACACTTACAGCCCTGGCCTGCTGCAAGATGGAGGGTGGGAGCTGCACCTTTCCTTTCAAGTTAACCTGCCGGAAAGCCTCCGAGAGGCTTCATCCCATACCTGTCTGTGAAGATGATGCTCAGGTAAATAAAAAACAAAGCAAAGCCTGTTGCTAATGAGGATAAATGAGTGTTGTGGGGTTGACCTGAGCTCAGCTACACCTGTGCTTGGGGTGAAAAATGAGCTGAGGCTGCTGGGGGACTCTGTTGTGAGGCAGCCCAGTGGGCCAGGACTTATGTGGAGAGGTGTTGCCTTGTGGATCAGAAAAGCCAGAGCTGGGGACAGGAGCTCCTTGTGCCATGCCCTCTGAGGGGAGGCCTCTGGCTGGGTGGTGCCAGGTTGTGCTGCGAGAGGATTGCAGGGCTGGGAAAGTGCCTGTGAGCAGGATGGGTCTGAGTCTCCCTCAGTGCTGGGGCACGGACACTCTTGCGGAGGCAGCCATCTTGTGGTGGTGGAGGCTGGTGGCAGAGCTGCCCTACTGCAATAGCAGGTAAGAACATGCCGGGTAAGTCTTTGTTCTTGATTTTGTATCCCCATTACTCCAGTGCACGTCCCTGTCAGCACCCACAACTACCATTTCTTCCCTCCATAGCCCCACTGCTCCTGCAAGCTGCTCTGTGGGTGCTGCTGGCAGGGGTGGTTGGAAGTAAGTGGCCCAAGCCAGGGTAGGGTGATGGCTGGCTATGGGGCTGTCATGGAGGACTTAATTCTCCCTGGGAGGAGGGTAGGTGGGCTGGCTACCACCACCTGCCTGGCCATCTCCCTTCTCTCCATCAGCCTCTGGTCACTTTGCTTGGTCTTGTGCCTTCTCCGTGTGGGTCCTTTCCTTCCCTGTGACTTTCTTCTCTTTTGGTTTTAATGGAAAAACACACAAGCTTTCTAAACCTAACATGGCCAAATTGCTGTTGAAGTAATTGTTAATCTGGGTGATACGCTTTTGGACGCTGTGGATACTGTGGTGTTTGTTCAGAGTACAAATGTTTCAATCTAGAGGTAAATGTTGTTTCTGTTAATGTGTTTGGGGATTTATGTAATATTTTTGTGATGCGTGAAAGTGTTAGGACAAAAGATAAATAAGATGAAACTTGTGTCTTATCTAGAGTGAGATTTACATTAAGAGAATTCCCTGTGATACGCCTTGGTGATTCTTAAAACTTTTATTCTTGGTCTTTCTGCCTCTATAGTTTCCTATTACACCTGAATTAATAAAGTATACTAAGAATCTTATTTTGGATCTTCATTATTATGGTCAAAGAGGTGCAAAAAATGCAGTCTCAGGACTGTGGTGAATTTCAGACCAAAAAGTTGAGGGAAAATGTTAAGGTTTTGCAGACATTAATAATCTGTAAGAAATTATCTTGTCCTAATCAGTGGTACTGCTGCTCTGACTGCTCTCCTAAAGGCTGATTTTCTCAGCTTTCTGTCTAGATTAAGTGTTCATGCTTAATCTGCTCTGTGGACAAATGATAGAAGGCCACAATACCCAGCAGAGGGGAGTTGACAGGTGAGTTGTGAGCTTCTTGCTGCCTCTGATCTGTTGGTTAACTTCATACAAGTTTTCTTCATCTCCATAAGTCTGCTGCTCGCAGTGTGAAGTCCAACAAAATACAACTTGGTTTTGAGGTACCACCCTAATGCAGACAGGCATGCCTGAATAACCTCAGACCACATTTATTTTAAGTGCACGCTCTAGTAGAAATAAGGGATTTTTGCACTTTACCAGTGCTATATTCTCTCCTGAAATACTGGAAAGGTGTAATGATGTTGAGCAAGATGCAAAAAGATCAGCTTTTTGTTCATTGACTTTACCTATAACAAATTCTGCTCTGTGGTGTTGCCAGTCTCTCTTACTGTTCTCTTTTTCTGCATTTTGAATGCTGGACCCACCTTTGTCAACTTCTGACTGCTCTTCATTACTTTAATCTCTGCAGCTCCCACATCCTAGGGAAAAAAAGTGTCAAGATGTATGTGCTTATGAATATATGGTGATAAGAGGTATCAAATTTAACTCCTGGCAAACAACAAATGCTGAAGTTGTTGTACCATTTTGTTAGTTACCTCACAAGAGTTGCTGATAACAGGATAATCATATCCCTTCAGGATTTGCACATTAGGACTTCACCACAATGGCTGCAGTGCGCTGTTGTATGAGGACTCCAGATGAAATGTATTCCTGTGCTGCTGTGTCTAAAAATACTGCTTGAAAACCTGAGCCAACTTGAGGTTGCTCTGTGTACTTACCAATGGTGAACAGCTGAAGAAAAAAAAAAAGAAACTATTTTAATCTATAAATTGGGATTTATGCTAAAAGCTAAACCAATGTCTATTGATTACATAGAGCAAACAGCAATTCAATTCTTTATGTGGTTTGTTGGGATTTGGTTTTGTCTCTTACCTGCTGTAGGTATAACTGCCACAGTTCCGAATACCAGGTGGGCTGTTTACTGTGTGCTGGAACCCCACTTTACCCTAAGACCAGTTGTTGAGATCTCATTACTCTTGATCCCGATTCAGGCTCTATATCCTGTCATTATAAAGTTGGGAGATCAGAACAATAAGATTAACTATAAAAATTTAGACTTGATTCCAGTTTTAAAAAAAGCTTGTGAAGGTATAGAAAAATCTTGAGGTTTGTTTTCACTTTTGTCTTAATCTCTCACCATGTTTTGCCCATCTGTAAGCCTGAAGCTTTTTCAGAATTTGTATAATGAACAACCCATGTAATTGTTAATGGCCCTAGCAGGTAGCTGCTACTCTCCTTGGAGATAACTTGTCTCCTCATTATTGAGGAAAGTGAGTCACATTCTCTCTTATGCTGCAGTGAAGATCCAAAGACTCATTTGCAGGTGCCTTGCATATTTAATAGTGGTGAATATTTTAATAATTACAGCTTCATTTTTGTAACCTTTATCCAAATATCTTAAACTATTTTAGAAACTCATGGTCTGATTTTAATTTAGGAATGAAGTGAATTGATAGCTTCCAGTGACTTTAGCAACCACAGTAGGTGTTCACCTTCTCTGAAGGTTGAGCTACAAATAATGACATTTCATATTTACTATTTTTTGTATAAATGATCTGCAAAGTCCTGTTTGGAATGTAGTTCCTGAATATGGCTTTTAGGTGCATTTGTAAATCAGTAGCATAATAAGAAAAAAGAGACTTTATTTTACTTCTTGTCTTACGGTTGGTCTAGAGCAGACCGTTGATTCTGATAGGTGTGACCTGAGTATAAGGATTTTTTATAAGAATTAACACTATCATGGTGCATTGGTGTTCTTGCCACTATAGACTAGTGGAAAAAAATGTCCATTCTGAGCATGAACTGTAATAACTGTTACATTAGGCTTAACCAAAGTTCTGTGTAAAATACATATATCACTTACACTTAGGTAAGAGAAAAGGGAAAAAAATCTTAATCCTACCTGGATATTTTATTTTCATTTTGATGTAAAAACTGATTCTCTTTTGAGGTCATTTGGTATGAATTCCACTGAAGACCCTCTCCTTGGGCACCTGCTGTAAAATAAATGCTGAGACACTTGTCCAGGCCTATATGGAGAGTTGTAGAGAACAGTCTGTGTGTTTTCCCCATGTTTCCAGAGTCCCTGGTACTTAGCATTGTATCACTACTTAGAAGTCACAAACCTGGCTTAACTGGCCATTTAACACTAATTTATAGTTGTCTTGTATCATCCAGGCAGCACAAAACCTGCAGAACTTAACTGTCCGATTAAGTTTTCTGCGGTGTCTCTGTGCATCCTGCTTCTGGTACATCTGTGTAACTTGCTAGTTTTTTTCTAGGCTCTGCCTAGACTGGAGTGTATGTCTATATGTTTAACATGAATGAATTGATTTGCACCTGAACAGTAAACTTAATGTTGCCTTTTTTTTTCCTCCTCAGTCCTAGTTTTAAGCCATTTCATCAAAGCACCCTAAAAAGCCCTTAGATGCTGCAGCAAACGTTTTAATCTGAGGACTCTGACTGGGGAACTGTCCCTGACTGTATAGATAGGATGGGCCTTAGAGGCAGCTATTGTTGGGGTCAGATTGCTGAGAAATTCCACTCTGATGCTTCACTGTGGTAGACAGTGTGATAGACAATAATGTAATTAAGATGCCTGACTGAAATAGAAATGAAGGAAGTGGAAACCTAATTAAGTCTTGTTTTCAGAAATGAAAGTTAAAATTTTAAAACCTGCTGTTTCTCTAAACTTACATCTCTCTACTAAAGTTTGTACAGTCTAAGTAGGTTTCTGTTTGTGTATTGCTGCCATTCAGGTTTTCTGTCCGGTTGCTTGTCTGGATCTGCAAATGTCAAAGATCAATTCTTAGTCAGATTTGTGTGGAATAGTTTCCCTTGCTGAACATCTGTTCTGCAGCTGTGGTTCAGGGCCATTGGTCTCTGTAAATAAGTAGCCAAACTATAGCATGAGAGAATAGCTTTAGTTCTACATTTCACATTGGGGCAAAACCAAATGTCGTCATGTTCAGTCCCCTCACCCCAAGAGAAATTTTGAACTTGATATTGCAACCTCTGCTGGCTGGAGCTACAGAGTTAAAGACTTTGTAGACAGAAGCGACAATAGTACAGTCTTTGTGGAGCAGGGCGTTTCTCCCTTTTTTTGGGGTGCTTTTAGAGGTAGTATTTTAGAATTGAAGGTTTGAGGTTCAAATGTGCTTCCACATCTTTGAACCAGTATTGAGCCTTCAGATAAGATCGGTAAATGGTCTCCTGCAGCCTTTTATCAGACAGCAGTCATTAAGGGATTGTTTTTTAAATTAAAATAAATTTGCAGGTGACCTATGAGCCAGGCTGAAGCTGCTAGATTGGTGCTGTGGTGCTGTCAATTAACAGACCTCAGCTGTTGGATAAATTAAAACTGTCAAGGGGACCTTTCCTTCTGAGAAAGCCCCAGCAGTTTTCTTGTTAGTATCAGCTAAAAGTACAAGGGATTAAACTGCAGAAGTAAGCAATTCTCTAGCAGTAGAAGCTTGTCTTTCCAATGTGTATTTAAGGGCAGTGCTTGAGAAACATCTCCTAAAAGAATGAACCTCAGGCCTGCAGAGGAAGGAGCAGGAGTTTCCCAAAAAAGCGAGCCGCTCGGCGCGGGTGCTGGGCGCTGTTCTCTGCCGGTTGGCACCAGGAGAGAGCGCCCTTGTTTCACGGATGTGTGACGAGCCGTACCGAGGGTACAGTTTGCTGCCGGGGCACAGCATTGAACGGTGTTACTGTGAAGGTTCACATAAATTTTTAAGCAGATAGAACAACTCCTGTAGAGAAGCATCTTTTCCTGCTAAAGCCCCCTGCTGTTAACGGTCACAATTGCGAAGAACATATCTACACGAAGCAGATAAGCAGGCACTTCTTTATTCCAGTGCTGAGGAAAACTGGGGGCACTCCACTAAAGACGTGTTCTCCAGCAGGTACCAAGCACAAAATATTTACACGCTTTTTTTAGCAAAGTCATTGTTCAAAATTGCACAGAGTGCTCACTTCTTATTTCGACCTTTTGAATGGTTGGCTTTCAGTTCGCACCTGTATTCTTATTCTACAAAAATCATTGGTTAACTTTACTGATTGCTTTGAATACAAAGAGGGGAGGGTAACAGTTAGCGTATTTATTTCATGGAAGTCATTATCATATGTAAATGTCTTAATTGCCTGCATAGTTATGTTGAGCGGGGGTCCTCTGGTGGTTGTCAGTGGTCTTCCTCACAGTGTCTGCTGATTGAACCCCATCTTTATGCATGCTTATTTCATCTTTGGCTGATCTTCCAAACCAAAAACAATCTCCTCTGGTACCTGTTGTTTTGACTCAAGGACTATAACCACTCCTCATTGTTCTAATTCAGAGTATATAATGATTCCCATAGTGATCAAGGCACACACTGTCCTAGTTACCTATTCCTAAGGGCCTTAACATGCTTTATATTCTCATAGTTGTTAGAACTCCTTTAAAATCAAAATCATATTCTAAGCTAAAATCAAAATAGCTTAGGATTCAAGCTGTTTTATTAGGGTGACTGTAACACTCCCCCTGCCCAATATCTGGATCACCTAACAGCTAAAGACCTAAATCTATGATTCTGCTTTTTTATTCATCCTGCAATGCATAGCCTTCAATTGCTTATCTGTGGGCAGAGCTTCTCTCAAAAGATATTAGAGAGTGGGGGCAACCTCATGCAATATTGGTCAGGAAAGGGCAAGAGAGATAGGATTTCCAACTAAATGTGTAGTTAGGAGTTTTTGGACCTTATGTCAAATGTGGTGGGGCTCAAATTCAATGTAACAGCATGAACTGTTCTTCCTGAAGTCATCAGTTGCTGTTGAGCCATACAGCATTGTCAGCGCTGTTGAAAATGGTGCATCCTGAGCGTGAGGGAGTTGCCATCACCGTGTTCTAAACTTCCTTCTGCAAGTGTGCACCGGTCTTATTTTGGCTGTGAGACTGATACTGTAAGCCCAAGAAGGAACACAGTATTCCCAGCTGTTCTGTTACCCATGACAATTAGCCAAGCTGAAATGAATCAATTTACTTTTGTTGGGGCATGTGTAGTTGCTTGGCAGCTTCTTGGACCACAAGCAAAACCCTGTAGGACTTCAGATCTTGAACAGAAGACTTGATTGAAGCTGCAACTTTTCACCTTGCTGTATGCTGGAAGCTTCCTCATTCTTGATGTTATGTGTCCTTAATTGGTAGAGACTCTCTTACCTTGCCAAACTTTTTTAGTGTGGGGGTAATGACATCTGAGACCAGGCAAGGTTTGCATGGTTCTGAATTTCATCACAAATCACATCTCGCACTTCTCATTTCTCACCTTGGGGAGAAAAACTCCAGTATCTTTCTGTCTCCATAAAGGAGGCAACGCCTGCATGGTTCCTCCATGCTGGCTGATTGTATTGACTTAATAATGATCCAGGAAGAAGTGAGATACCAGCTTGTATGTGATACTGGCATGTAGAGCCCTGTACAACCTAAGGCCAGCCCTGATGAGACAGCAAGAAGGAAGCATTGATGGCAAGATGAAAAACAGTTTTGCTGACATATCTTGCAGTTGTCACTTAAAGTTGAAATGCAAATGGAAGGGCAAGGATATTTCCTTTTGCCAGAGTTCCTCCATCAAACAGGAAACACTGACTTCAGGAGACCTTGTTCAGGTATCCAGAATTAGCAGTATATGCTAAGAAATATCAAACATACATGATACAGACTATGTAATGCAAATATCAAAACATAAGTCTTTAAATACTAATCTTTTTTCCAATGACAACTACAACGCACGAGAGGGAACTTCCTGAGGCTATGTTTTGGGGGGGGGGTGGCATTTGTTTGACCCTTCAGAAGCTCTTAAGCCTTGTGTGATTTCTCCCTGCTACTTTTGCAAGCTTATATATTGTAGTAAGTTTAAATTATGATGTCACAGAACTTAGCAGCTGCAGAAGGAATCAGAAATGCAATCAAAGTATGCATCCTGGCTACTCTGGTTGTTTAGCTCCTACTGATCTTAGTGGCTATGTTATTTCTGCTGCCTTGCTGTCCCCTTCTCCCTCATCAGAAAAATGCAGTCAAAAAAAGCTT
Source organism: Hypotaenidia okinawae (assembly GCA_027925045.1). NCBI lineage: Eukaryota > Metazoa > Chordata > Aves > Gruiformes > Rallidae > Hypotaenidia > Hypotaenidia okinawae. The sequence continues at coordinate 13,640,091 of BSDF01000007.1, read as the reverse complement.
TTTTTTTTTTGACCACAAAGCAATCACTTAATAGTATGTACTGTCAGTTCCACCAGCCCATGCTGCTGCTTCTGTGGTCTTGTGCCATTGTCCACTGTATCTTCGCATGGTGCAGAGTAGACTGTGAAAATGCTAGGCATGATTCCAACATCAACCCTAAATTTGCTTTAAGGGGTATATGCTGTAGATTAATTAAACTCTTTGCTTTTCCTTTCCCTGGCAGCTACAGTAATGTTGAGAGTGCTATTTCTGAGAAAGTTAAAGATTCTCAGCTGGCAAAATTGCAGCTGGGAGGAGGAAAAAGACTTTGCAGTTGGCTTGCCCTGTTTCTGTAACAGTGAATAATAGTGGGAAGCACTCATGGAACTACAGTCTGGGAGATTTCTTTCAAGTTATCTCAGATCGGTGGTTTTCTGAAGCATCCCACAAAACCAGTATGGCCTATAATGAAAACAATTTATTTACATTACTGGAATCCTGCGATATTGTTAGTGTTTGGGATGTGTCTTATCTTTCTCGCCTCTTTTTCAGTCCTTTAAATGCTGTTCACCTTTGTATGACCTTAATGATTTGAGATTTCAAACCTTCATCAACTTGAGCTCCTTACCACAGCATCTGCGCTGCAGGAAGTAGTACTTTGCCATGAAAGATCTAGGGACTTTTTGGAAGGTTGTTGTAAGGAGAAGAAAAGGGAAAGAAACTAACATAAAAATGAGTTCTGTGGAAACAGCTCTAGAGGGAGTTTTCAGAGCTGAGATGTGCAGTCGTTATGGTCTTACTAACAAGAAATTCCGTATGTGTGGAGTTCAGAAAAGAGAAATCAACTATGTGATGAAACCCATGCTGTGTGAAAAGGTGTGCTGTAGGAACTTCCCTGGTGTGAGCAATGGGTAGCCAGGAGAGTTAAGAGGTTTAGCTAACAAATGCTGGAGAATAACAGATAAGAGAATGAAACTCCCTCACTAATGCAGTGCACTGTTTTCTTTAGTGTTGGAAACAGCAGGAGAGAACTGGTATTGCTCAGTGTTAGCAGTTCTGGCCTGATACACACATGAAGGTTTTACACATGTTAAGTACAAAAGGGAACATGTGGCTCTTTTCCATCAGTTTCCTTTGTTGAACTTTGCTCTAATGTGTTCCTTCCCTCTTCTCTCCATGTGCCTTCCATATGTCTGAAGCTAGGCCTAAGTTACCAAATGCTGCGTCAGTGCCACTGTGGCTTTCTGTGCATGGTCAGAGTGATGGTACGTAGAGACTGATCCTGCAGTGACCAAGCATCAGTGACTGGCCAGCAAGGATATTATGTTTTACCCATACTTTCACTTAAAGAAATTGTCTGACAAGGCTGATGGGAAGCTCAGTGTGGCATAAAGATGGCTATGGCATACATTTAAGCGTCTGAGCTGTGTTTCCTGATGCTGAGCTTCTGCAGATTCAGTTGCTTGGAATAGTAAGCACAGCAGTAAAAGGTGCTCTTACATCTGGCAACAACTGCTCTGAAAAACAGGTAACTGCACCTCTCTGGAAGGATATGTAGCAAGAACAAAGGCAGGTGAACTCAGTTATGATTCTAGTCAGAAGCACCAAAATTAAGTGGGGCATAGGAAATTAGCTAGAGAGTTAATAAAGGTTTCTTGTAATGCAGTTCATAGCAAGAGGTGGTGTTCTGGATTCATTGTTAATGTTGCACGTACCTGTAATGTTGCATGTCAAGGTCTGTACCCTTGATACTTAAGACTCTTGGTTAATGGTGGTCTCTGTGCCTTGCTCTTGTTTAAGCATTGGTGGATTAATTTTTCTGTGATGCTTAAACCCAGCAACAAAGGTATTAGGAGACTCTAGTCCAGCAAGACAGGCAAAATATGGTAATGTGGTAAGTAGCTTTTTGTAGACTGTTTTATTAGAGCAGGGGGACAAAATCTGATTCAGGGTTACTGGGCTTCTCTTCAGAAAAGTCAAAGTACATCTAGCTTTTTGTGGTTTTTTTTAAATGAATTTCAGCTTTTGAGCTGTATCTGTAAAAAAAAAAATAGAGTTTTTCCTCAGAAATTGCTGAACTGAAAAAATCATGGAGTAAAAAAAGGAGGGATAAACTTGCTCTGACTCAAGTCTTAGGGAACTAAATTGAGCATTAAAATAGATTTGTACCATCAGTCTCCTTAGATGTGAACATTGCTAGGCTTAATGAGAAAGTACTGAAGCAGAATGACAGTTTCTTATTAACTCAACAAGACTTGTCTAGCTATTTCCACACTGCTTTCTCTTGCTCATTAATGACCTTCTGCACTATAAAAAGAACAACCCAAACACTCTAAGCCCCTGGGAAGACCTTTTTATATGGTCTATCAGATGTTAAATGGCCTGCTAGCAGCAAAGAAACAATCCTGTGAAATGCTGATCCGCATTTTTGTCTTGTTCTTGTGCCTAGACAAAAAAGTATAATTGATTAAATTGTCTACTGCAAGATAACAAATGCAGGTGACACACTAAGCAAGTCACTGATGTCTGCACTTCATTACAACCAAATCCAAGTTGACTTCAAAGTAATGAAGCCACAGCTCTAAGTAGCTCAGAAAGAAGATAAAGCTGTCAAACTTTCCATGAACACCAGTATAAGTGAGTGAACTGCCTAGAAGGAAAATGTTTGTCATTGACCCATTGTTTAAAAAAAACACAGAAAGTGTAGCTGAAAGGAAGTTAAAATAGCATGGATGTAAGTGATTGTTTCCTTCATGTGCTGGCTGGGTATCTCAAGGGAGGAGGATGGGTTCTTGTGTCGGAATCTGAGCAGCTTATTGCAGGTGGAACTGACAAGTAAATGCTGGCCAGGTCTGCTTTGTTAGCCCAGGGCTCACCTCTGCAGTCCTTTCCATGCAGCTCCACAGAATTGCAAGTAATTCCTAGTAGTGCCTGGCTATGAGTAGCCAGGTTACCTGAAACAATTGCTCACTGTGATTGGGGAATTGATAAATCTTGTTGTGAATTCTTGCCAGTGAGTTAACTTCATCTGTAGTGGTGTTTCTCTGAGTTCAGTGGACTCTACTCAAAAACATTTTCTGTCAGTACGTGGGATCACTGTGATGGGTGTGGGGGAGCAACTTAACTGAGAATCAGAGCTATATGAACTCAGTGTAGAGGAGCCTTCAAATATATACCATTTCCTGCTCTGAGGATCCATTATCCTTTTAAAGCTTGGGAAACTAGAACCAAAAGCTGTATTAGTTATTTTCAGACTTCTTAGTGATCCTCAACTTTGTCCTAAACAAATCTGGATCTGGAACAGTTTTAAAAAATAGATTAAATTTGGATTTTGATTTTTTTTGTTTTGAGTTTACCTAAGCTGGGAATTGCTAAATGTGAGGGGAGTTACTTCACTAGGCATCAGTGCAAGTCTATTGAATCAAGTACTATATAAAATCAGAATAAATGCCTGCACAATCCCCTTTGGACTGAGATTAGTGATTTGGCTTGATAAGAAATCCCTATCCTCTAACTTGGAAAGTGTGCAGCTGTAAAAGAAATGGTATTTAATAATAGACCAAGACTTGATTTCAATGGATCATTGTCTGAGTAGGGACATCAGAGCTTAGTTCCAGAGCACCAATAAAAAATAAAAAAAACCTCCAACCTTTTTATTTATTGGGCACTCAGACTTGAAGACTCCCAGGTGCCTATTAGTCTAAGGGCTTGTCTGTACAGGAAAGCTAGTGTGCAATATGTTGGAATATGAATTTACAGTGCACCAACTCCTCTGTGTTCCCCCTGTGTTTGAATATTTTTAGCACATGGTAATGGTACCTTTTTCTGTGGCAGTTCATTCAGCTTTGAAAGTAAAGTAAATCACATTCTGCTTAATGCCTGTGTGGTGAGCAAATGCCAAATTGCCAACGCCCTCTAAACTTGTACCCAAATTTCCTCTCAACTAGTGCTAAGGGTGGTTTTTAGTAGGATTCTGCCTTTATCCACAAAGAGGACAAGTATGATTCTGCTTACCTTTTTAGAGGGGAGAAAAATACTCTGTTTTAAAAGCTCCCTGTGTTTCAGTTCTCGATACAGCTTCTGGTATGTAGGAGCTTAGATCACAGAGTTTCAGTATAATTGCGATTTGAGAGTTATTTTCATTAAATATTTTACAGCTGACACTGAAATACTATGTACTTGATCCTGGCCAAAATGTTTGTATGTTGTTGTTTTTAGTGAATTGGATTGAGGTTTACTGAACTTGCCTTTTTTCACTTGGTTGGTTTTAAGTTCAAATCTACCCAAACAAATGCTTTTGCTTTCATATAAGTAAAAAGTGATCTAGCATCAGAGTGAGAATACTGAGAAGGAATAAGGGCGGAGGGCATGTAGGTATTGGTCTGTGGTTTGGTTTGGTGGTGGCTTGGTTTTTTGGGTTGTGGGTTTGGGGTTTTTTGTTTGCTGGGGTTTTTTGTTTTGTTTTTTTGTGGCAGTTCTGATGTTTGCCTTGTTTTGAAACCAAACTGAAGGTGTACATTACTTGGAAAACCTTCAGTTTGCTCAGAATTTTTATTAAGAAAATTTGGACAAAGAAACTTGACTTACTGGAGAAGCTCTGAAGGTTTGTTTGTTTGTTCTTTTTCTCTCTTTTTCAGAAGAGTGTAGCAATGACTCTCAAGCTATCTGGAGGTGGGGGAAGGGAACAGGAAACAGAATTTTTGCTAATTCAGTCTAATCCATACTTGATCTAGTCACCTTACTAAAGAAATTCCTTCACCCTTACTGCTCTGAAAATGTACCAGCTTGCATATAAAAGATAGGAACTAATTGTGAATCTTGCACCTTTCACAGAATTGATGTTACCTTGCTGTTCTGCTTCAGGTATCCATGGTATGTCATAGGAATGCAGCAGAGAACCGAAGTCCAACTAAATCTATTTGTCCTGCATTAATCTGAAGCCTCCAGAAAGACAATCCTGACTTTGTGGCTCTCTAAATTCAGCAACAATGCTCCCGCTTCCTAGGGGAAAAATGAAGGAGAAATTAGCTCTAAGTCCATGCACCTGACAAATGGTGCCACAGGAATTAGACTAAATTTCACAAAACCTTTAGGTAGCTAATTTCCTATGAAGGATCTGTTTTTCTGGTTATGCTTTTCTGTGTGGTAAAAAGAAACACAAATACATTAATGCTAAGGTGAATTACTGTATTTTTCCCAACTATGTCCTTAAGCAAGTTAGAATTATTCTGTTCAGTTGGGGAACTAAAGCAGACTGAAAGAAGCATTGCTGCTCTCTGTGCATGCTATCTGACTGGACAGCTGGGATGCTCTTGGGGACTGCACCTGGAGTCCACATATGCTGTCCATTGCAGAGTCCCATTCTGTGGGAATTCCTCCTTAATCCAAAGGCCATGAAACTGAAGGAGACAAAAGGTGAGAGAATATGAACTCCAGTGAGTTCTCTTCATGGGATGACTGTGGTGAACCAGTCAGCCCTAGTTATTGCTGGGGTCTGTTTTGTGTGATGTTTGCAAACACACAAGTTTGCAGCTACAGCAGACCGGAAAAAGAAGTGTTCTTTATTTCAGTCATGCTGGGAGAAGGCTCTCATCCAAGTCAAATTTCGTCTTGACCAGCTGATGTAGTGTACGCAGTTTGTCCCTGTCTGTGGTGTTTGTAAAGCCATGCTATGCACTGACGTAATCACAAAATATTTGAGCTTGTGATCTCCTCTGTTGTAACTGTGGTGAGGATCAGTCTAAAGGATAGTACTTCACACAAGAACAGTGTAGCTACACTACAAGCTGCAGCATCGATGTTAGGGGGTAACCCTCTCTTTCTTCTGGCCAAAGGAACTGACCCCCTACTGAACTTCTTGGCTGTGAGAAGGGAAGAATATTTGACCTTAAATGACTTGCACAAAGACCAAGAGGGAGACTGTCAGGCTAGGTCTTACAGGCAGCCTGGCTCCTGATCCTCTGCCTAAGTCACTAGACCGTATGTCTGTCTCCATTCATGCTGAATGAATTCTCAGACTGTGCTACATTTCCGTCCTTGAATAATAATCTTTAATGAAAAGGAAAATGAGAAAACAAGGTAATGACAGATAGCACAGAGAAAACATTGGGAAGTGAAGAAAGAAATGTCTGGGAGTAATAGCAATGTTGGTATTCCCATGTTAAAGATTCAAGAGCTTTCTGACTGCTGTAGAAGCAAAAACTGTAATTGCTGCAGTCCACAGAGATTTGGGCAGTGCAGGGAATTTTTTTTAAGTTCAACACTAATGGTCCTCACCTTTGTTCTCAAAAGATACCTCCAGCTCCTTCCTGCAAGGTGTGAGGTGGTCTCTGAGATGCAAAATGTCCCTTTGCAGGTTTAAGCCTGTAGTTAATTAATCTGAAAACCTTCCTATCTGGACTGGCTGGTTAAGAGAACTTACTACTGAGACACCGATCTCAAAGAAAATAGACAGGCAAAACTCCCACTTATATAATCAGGTTTATCTGTGCCAGAACTGCATGAACATGCCCTTAGTATCTGCTTCAGTTCCATGTCTGCTGTTCCTTTCACCCAAGCATAACCACCAGTGATTCTACAGGCTCTTAAATCACTTTTTCTTTCAGACTGTATGTTTTTTTATAACTATGTTCACCTCCCCTGCTCCCTCCTCTGTTTTGAGGTCAGTTGCTTGTGACATACTATGTTCTATCTGGTATGTGCAAGTAACCGCTTCTGATTTCAGAGAACATGGTTTTAATTAGCTCTCTTCCTTTCCTTTGGTTGCTGAACAGAGCTGGCCTCAGGTGGAATTTTTTAATTGTGCTATTGCTGTCTGTTACACAAGCTGGAGTGCTGTTTCTTAGAGTAAATTTGTAGCAGAATTCACAAGACTGGTCAAAACTACTTAAAGCCATGTCAACAGTTATTTTTCATATGTCTATAAAAACATGCACAGCAAGTCAGGGAGATATAGCCCTTCCTCTCTCTATTTGCCTGATTTTACTGCCCTTTTTTATTATTTACCAAGCTCTTTTGCTGACATGATTGCACATGGCTGCACAGTGGTGGTACTGGAGTTACCTATTTCTGCTAACTCTTTAGGAACTGGTTTTCCAAGGCAGTCAGGGAGCCACAGGATTTCCCTTCTCCCTTCTCTCACTGGCATCAGTTCTCATGTTTGACTTACCTTTGTCTAAGTGATCCAGTTTGCTACTTTGTCAGATTATTTTTTTAATGTTATTTTGCTGGGCTGGCTGACAGCTGGGTGAGCAAGCTTATGGACTCATGGAGAAGTCTGGCAGATACCAGGCCTGGCACTAGGGAAGCAGGGGGAGTGCACCATAGGTTGGGCGAAGATGGCAGCGTGGGATAACTGCTTTGGCATGGTCAGCTGTTTAGCCTGGCTCACTGCACTTGAGGTTTGCAAAGGGAAAAGCTGTCTGCCTCCTTTTTTAGGCCAGGCACAAACTACTAGGGCACAGGAGAATTATTCTTGTCTTAAAAGTAAAGCAACTGAAAACAGCACCAAGCCATGAGGCAGCAGTGACTGGAAAACCTGACTGCTGATCTCCTTTACTGTGATAGGCTTGTGAAAACACCAGGCTCTCAGTGCAGGAGAGAATAACTCTCTACAACTTCATGGACATTTTCCTCAGTATATCTCATTGGTGGGTGGTTTTGGTGATGCGTGCTCTTTTGTTGCTTTTTAAAAATTATTATTTCTTAAGGCCTTGCTCTAAGCTATTTAAATACACTCTGGAAAAAGCTATCATTAGTTTAAATATACCAGCCTCTTATCTATACAGCCCTCAGAACCTCCTATCTCCAAGGCATTGGTTTCCAAGATTTGGGTGGGTTCCTGTGAAGATAAATCACATCAGAGGCATGACCTTTATCCTTGGTGCTATTTAAATAGCTTAAATATCTATTGACTACATGCCTTGTGATTTCAGTTGCTGAAAAGTGAACACTAAAGAAAGGAAGAGTTGACCTACAGTGTATCAGATTGGTGATATCTTCATTTATTGAGTTCTGCAAATACAGATGGCATTTTTCCAACAAATTCTCCTCTCAGCACTACTGTATTTTAGCTAGATATTTTTGAGAAGGAATCTCTGCATCCATATGGATGCCTAGCAAAAGAAGAGAGACCAGCATCTATTGTAAATGCTAGAGTTGTTCAGGGAAAGATGAAGATAGAAGTGAAACAAATGGGAACCTTCTTTTTCTGCAAGTAAACGTGCCGTAGTGGTTGGTTCTTAAGAACATTTTAAAAATAATTTCCTGTGTAATTCTGCATTTTTGTGGGGATCTTCTGTTGGAAGAGAGGATGGAGCTGTAACTGATTATGTCAGGAAGGTGTAATCCAGGGCATCATAGTCAGTATGAATAAGGTACTTCCATTTGCCCCTTAAAGAGCAGTAGATTCAACCTATTACAGAAAAATACAGCAAAATGTATGGCACTCCATGTCTTCTACACTTACAAAATAGATCTGCTCGCATAAACTCTGCTCTGGAATAATCTATTCAAAACAAATCCCTGCTTTTATACTTCAAAGAACTGTGGAAAAAAATACTTAGTATAAGCCAGTGTGATGCAATATCTACTTGAGTTTGGAGGCTGTGAAACTGAGAACTGAGTAACTTACCAACACTGATGTGTGAATTCTAGCCTATTTACTAGACTGTTCAAAGATGAGAAACACAAAGAACAGCACTAAACTGAGGCTTGTGGGTCAGTGCAAGGAATTTAGATGATGTATACCTGGTGCAAGAAGAAAACTAAGTCTTCTGTCCCATTCCTCTAAACCTACATCAGTGTCTTTGAAGATTCCTGACTGTCATCTCAGACGCTGCTTTTGCAATAAGATCTGTGAGAACAGAATTCTGTTTATGGAAACTTTGTTTTGTCCTCAGAATATAAGACCCCTTGCATAAGGTCTTTGGGTATGTTCCTCTCAGCGTAGGCTAGACTGTTGATATTAAACAAAATGTAAAGTATAATTTGGCCTTGACTGTTGATATTAAACAAAATGTAAAGTATAATTTGGCCTTTATAACATACCTCAAGCTAGCAAAGCTTTATGTTAGAAATTAAGTGCTGAGGTATTACCTCTTCCCAACTTTGATATGTTTCTCATCATTCTACATCTTTATCTGAGCATTCAGATAAAGCTGATAAAAGGACAGCTGTCTGTGAAGGAGCTGATTTCTGCCTGGCTGTTTGGTCAGAACATGGGCAGTGAATAGAGGATTTTCCTGGTTTTGTAAATATAATCTCTCATGTTATGAGAACTGGTTTATATTAGTTGCTCTGCTATTTGAAAATGTGTTACCCAACCCAGTAGTTCTGAAAAATTAAATCATCTGTGGTGTGTGTATTGGTTTTGCCTTTTTGCTTTTTACAAACAAAAGCTTCACTTTTCTTGAGTTGGTGAGTTGTTTCTCATAAATATGTAGGACAACACATATAAATGGTGTGTGCAAAAACAAAGCATGCTGTCTCTCTATTTCTAAAGTTCTGAGGGTCTCCTTCCTTCTGGACAACTGACTGTAGAGGTTTTTGTGATGACTAGAAGAATTTCAGAACCATGACATACAATGAATGATATTTAATATCTGAAATATTTTCAGAAATAGTTCTCATAACTGCAAATATTAAAAGTTAACTCCTGAATGTCCTTTTCCCTGCTTTGGATGGTTGTGTAATGTTGTTGTGAACCATTACCTGCAATTTCACAGGGCAGTAGCAACAGAATTTCACTAGTGAGGTCATCCCATCTATAATTTGGTTTTATAGTCTAGGGTTTGTTTCTGCTAATATTTAGAAAGTGCTTGGAATTAAGTGGCACACAAATTTGTATAATTGTGATGTCAGTTCCTTCCTGAGAGCTTAAGTAACCTGGAGAAGCTGTACAACTGTAAACCAACAACTTAGCCTGTGCCCCTATGAAACAGTAAAGAGCTAGAAGAAGATTGATTGTGTTTCTGTCGTTCCACACTACTGTTTGCACTATAGCTCCACTGTTAGATCAGCAGGGAAGGTCTCCACAAATTCTGGCAGTCTCTGGAAGCTGTAGGTTTTGAACAGTGTTGAAAGGCCTAGTGGGTGACCATGAAGATACAGTTACAGGTGAAAGAAACTATTCAACTAGCACCCTAAGCCTCTGTGGTGCTGACAAAGGCATGGAAAATAATTTCAGGCTTTCTGCTATATCTTACCCTATCCATAACTTATCTTTTTGATATTTATCCACCCTACTGCTTCTTGGTCCTGCTTGACCTTATGAAATCTTTGATTTTTTCTTAACAGAGTTATTTCTGTAAATTCCCTTTCCAAAGTTGTTATCTTGGGTTAATGTAAACTTTCTCAGCATGAAAGATGAAGTCTCTATTCTGTATTTTTAAGTGCTGTGTACTTCTGTGGTACTATAAAATAATTAGCATGAATAACATAGGAGCTCATTTGGGTTACAGATTTCTAGTGCTACGATCAGATTGCCGTGGGACAGGTAGCAGATTGTAGAGAAGTGCTTAAACTTCTAGCTGTTGCTTATATATAACAATCCTCACTATTTATTGGGATGGTTTGAAAGAAGCTTCACTGTAAATCACTACACAGTTTGGATGTGCAGTTTGCTCAGATTGACTGTCAGCCTTTGTGCAAAACAAGCCCAGAGCTGGAACAGTGAAATTGTTGCAGATCCAGGATGGAGCTGGATTGGCACTGAGGTGTGGGAAGCTCATTTAATGCAAGTTGTAGCTGGTGGTATCAGTGCTTCGCTTTCACGAGCATAGAGCTCAACTTTGCTGCCAGCCTGGCAACTTCCCACTGGGATAATGTAATGCAGCTGTAAGATTGTTTTGGCTCTGTGCTAACTCCTTCTCATACCTTTTTTTAATAGTCTATCTCCTGCCTTTCCCGGTCTAGTCATAAAACCATTCCTAACATTTGTTCTAGTTTTAAGGTGTAATAAGGGCATGGCAGTTGATAACAGAGCCCACACCCTTCCATAAAAAATGCACTTTTCAGCAGTGAAATATGCTGCCTTTCTTGGGATTTTGAGAGTTGATTCTGGGGATTGAGTTTTGCTTTGGTTTGTTCTTTCTCAGTTAGCTATCCCTCATATCACAAGGTTGGCTAAGCTGCAGTTTGTGTATCTCCATAAAAAGAGAGGGACTGTAGGAATGGAATACCAATCTAGGTTGCTTGAGTCTTACCCCATTTAAAAGCGAAATTCTCTTGGAAGACAAGACTTCAGGTTCTTTGGTTCTGCCTTCTTCATAAAAATAGGACTAAGTTTGGTGCTCTTGAGTCTAGGTACATAGTCATGGGTGCTTGGTTTGACATGGTTGTCTCAATTGTTTTCTAACAAAGGTAATTAATGATGTAATTCAGGTGTCAGTAACAGTAGAATGAAGTTTGTTGTTTTAACTAAAGAGGCTCAGTTTCTGTTTATTGCCCACCTTTCCAGACCTTGACTATCAATAATGGAAAGCATTTAAGAATATTATAGTAAGCTTCTTCCTCCTTTCGTAGCCTCAGACCTAGAAGGACTAATACAGCGTTTGAAATCAGGATAAAGCCTTCTTTCAAGGCAATAAGAAATGATCAAAATAAGGGTAAGGCAAAGGTAGCTAACTACACTCCACATCTGGCTGCAACCTTCTTGCTCAGAACCTGCAACAAAAAGCCTCCCAACCCATCCTTCCTCATGTAATTATTTTCTCCTGGACCTTGACCTTTAAATGGAAATCTAAATAGTTTTGATTTCTTGGGGGGAAACCACAAATATGGAGGAATGTACACTATAGCAGTGACAAAGGTTAGTGTCTGCAGAGGCTGAAACAGTTAGACAAGAATTGTGAAAACTGCACTCTTTTGCTTAATTTCTTTTGTATGGTACATGGGTCAAGGTAGAAATTTCTGAGAAGCCAATCTCAGAGGGAAAGGAGGGAGACTGGTTTTGCATGTCTACCCTCTTTCTTAGTAAGATAGTAAGATCCATTCCCCTCTACAGCCAAGGTGGTAAATTGTTCCTGGTTTCTCTTCTAATGACTTTGTCTGTCCTCGCTCTGGCAAGCCATTCTTGTTAAGGGACATTTCTTTCTGCCACTTTGGTCGGTGCCATTGTGTTACAGATTGGTTTGGGAGCCTGCATAAGAGCTGCGATTAAGATCTGCAAAAGATCTGGGAGAATTTGTCTAGGTTTCTTCCAAGTCATCCTCAGAGCTCACAGACAGGCCTTGTTCTTTGCCTTGTGCCTTTTCTGTTGTAGCCAGCAAGAAGGTTGGAAGGAGGCAGGAGTCAGGCATGGGGGCTCGGGATGAGGGTTAAATACGTCCTTAGGAGACAGAAATTACACTTCTAAGTAACTGTTCTGGTTTTCAAAATATGCTGCCGTTAGGAGCAAGCTTGTTGTCTCTGTGTCCTTAGCACTGACTGAGTATTGGGAAATGTAGGTTTGGGGTTGTATTTTTTACCTTGCCCTTATTGTCTTGACAATATGGGATAGGAAAGCAGCAAGAGGTTATCAAATAAATGTGTATTGGAACTAACCGGTCAGCGTCTGGAGGGTGCCAGGGCGCAGTCACCAGCATGTAAAGGCAGACATCTGCAGGATGCTTCGGGTGCCTGAGATATTTTTATGAATGAAAGGTGCTTACGACAGGAATGTATGCTGGAATAGGCAGTGCTAATGGAGAGTCTCTGCAATCTCCTTATCTTCTCCAGTAAATCTGCCCCTGAAGATAAATGTTTAATAGCATTCCTATTCGGTTGTACTTGTTAAAAGTGGTTGAACTAATGACCCATAATCAAATAGATCCATTCGGACAGAATAGCACTAAGGGTTCAGCCCTGTGTTGCTGATTTAGCAAGATCTCTGCTTAATTTACTGTGTTTCACTGTTGCAGCTCTTGCTTACTGCTCAAACCAAAGGATTTACCTGGCCCTAACTGTAGCTAACCTTTGAGTTGCAAAAGGGCAATGATTTATTCATATGTATAAAAAATAACAAAACTCTTACATGCACTTAAGAATCAGTAAATGTATGAGACAGAAATTTGAATTGTTGCTTCATTATGATTTGGTCGGATGACTCAAACGTGTAGCAGTAACTCTACACACAAACTTTTGGTGCCAATACCTGTGAGTGTCGGTCTGAAATTTGCTTCAGTCAGTAATGCTGGTGCACTAAAGCAGCTTTTTCCGGCAAACATTAAAGAAAGGTGGAAATGTGGCTAAAGTAAATTTGTATCACACTTCAAACAAATACCTGTGGAATTCTTTCTACTAGGCAAACCAAGTGCTCCTAATCACTTCAATGGGAATCTGTCTGGTTTAAGGAATGCAGTATCCTGACCTAAGACCTCTGCTAACACTTAGATGTAATGAGACCCACTGAACCATGTGGGACTACTTATGCACATGGGTAATTTTATGGACAACTTTGTGCAATATGCATGTCCAGGACAGTGATTATGACTGCAGTCTCTGATTTTCTGATTGCTAAGTAACAGACCTATGTGTTAGTTGGAGTGAAGTGATAGTGACCCGTCATGTTTTGCTGCTGCTGCATTGGGGATGGTCTCTTCTTCTCTGTCATCTAACACTTGTAGGCAACAGTTGCTTTCATAAATCCTTAAAAATCTTCAAGTAGCTATTTACTCACCACTTGTTACATTTAAATGACTGTCAGGCCTGTGGTCCAGGAACTTCCTGTAATAAAAAAATAAATGCATAAATAAGCAAGTCCCCCTCCATCTGTTGTCACTCAATTATTTGCTTTGTTAGAAAGTTCTGGAGTTCAGAGTAATGATAATTGAAGTGGGTGAAACTGTGTGGGGAGAGAAATAACTAGTTTTATGAGATTTTTTTCAAGCATCGCTCCCAAATTTGAGGTGTTTTATTGCCAACTGAGATACAAGGCTTTCTTGCTTGCATCTCTTTATACATACAGCAAATGTGTTGAGACAACTGGATCCTGATACCTCAGCTTCTGCTCTTAGGTTTTGCAGTCTTGCCAGTAACATATAGTGAGGGCATGAACTGAACAGTGACTGATAGGAGTAATTTTCTCACTGTTACTAAATAGCCTTTAATTTAGTAAATCAAGATACCAAGACAGGCCCCAGGGGAAGGACACAGCAAAACAGTGAGAGCAAAGATATTCCCTTCACAGCCTAAGAATCGTCTTCTGCTTTACATGACAATGGCTGATGTATCAGAACATCTGCAGCAAAACTGAGATGTTTCATATGCTTCATTTCACAAACCTTTTTTTCTTAATTGCAAATGTGTAAAGCAAGCCCAAGGCAAAGAAAGGAAGTTGCCTGAGTAGAGAATATTGATGCTTTTTTAATCTTCTTTGGTGAGTTAAACTAGTTCCCATCTTCTAACCCTTGTGTAGGATCACACACACCTTTCAATGTAAGCATTTCTATTTAAACCTCAACCTCTGTTTTCCTGCCTGGTATCCTTCATTTATCCCTCTTTTTATCTGGCTAGATGTTGATCCACAAGTTTGACTAGAAATAAATTGCTTACTTGAATCAGACTGGTTGGTCATTGCATCCTGTGTCTTCAGGACTGCCTATTGTTTCAAGTTCAATGAAAATTTCATTTTCTCCTGAATGTGACAGGGTAGGACTTCATCTGGATACCTGTACAAACCACAAAGGGGTGTCTGTGGGGTGAATGACCAAAGCATTCTAGAAAACAAAGGTTAAAGTTTTTGCAACAGAGTAGTTGTGGGGAGAAGCTGCTTCTTTATTAGACTGGCTGACATAAGAGGGAGGAGATAGATAAGCTTTTGGGCCTGCAAGCCCTTCTCCAAGTCTGCTAATTACCAACCCACTTAATGCAACATGTGCTTATGTTTTCCCATAAATGTTTTGTGTCTTACCTCCTAGTGAATGTATAGGAATACTCGTACATTACATTACTCCGTCAAAGAGTTTGCATTTTCATGTGAATATCTGTGAAGATTGGCTCTGGTTTCAAAAGGTAAATCAGCCTCCTGCAATGAAATTGAGATCATCTTGATCAGGGTCTATACAGTTTTCTCTGTGTCTCTGCTTGTTGAGTGAGTTTTAATAGCCTTATTATTTAAAACAAACCCAAACCACAAACAGAACAAGCAAGCAAGTTAGTCTGACAGCCCCAGAAACAGAAATTAAATTGTTTTCTCCCTTCTAGAAAGGGGACAGCATAAGCAGTGGCAATTCCCAGCTATACGGATCTACTGATATGCAAATAACACCCAGTGACAGGATAGGTCCATGTAGATCTGCAACTGCTTTAATAAAGCAGCAGCAGAGGTGTTTGTGTAGTGGTAGGCTCAAGGATGAGATTGGACAGGGTCTGGCTAATGTCACATGGGTGAAATAAAATTTGCATATCAGAACTGTGGAGTCTCTGCCCCCTCTCTCCTGTGTGTGTGGGCAATGCAGGGGGTAGGATACATCTGTGTTTTGCCTTGTGCAGACTGCACTGGGAGGTTGGGTTTTCAGCTGAGGGAACGCCTCTAGTGACCTCTGTTAGCGCCTGCCTGCGTGTGCTTAAGTGGACTCCACAGGCTGAGCCAAGAGCAGGGTCACAGTCACAAACCTCTGTAGAAATGACTCAGAACTCTAGATGGCCAGTTTTAATCTGATGTTCCACAGACCAGAGATGCCCCTTTCATCTGAGACCTCTTCACTTCTCAAATTTTTGCATAACCTCATGTGCTACATTTTGTGTGACAGTCTTCAAGTGCTGCTGTGAAACTCAGGAGTAGCTCATGAACTTTGTGTGTGGTTTTACCTCCTTACTAATGAATGGCTCCCCATACCTGCTCAGACTCTCAAGAAGGAGGCAGTGTAGCTTTTTAGTTCTAAACAGGATGATGTAGGTTGTTTCTTTATAATACAGAATTAAAATAACATCAATTATAGTTTTGTGTCTTTTCAAGTATCTATACCTTTTCTGCAATCTTCTAACATGAATAAAAAATGCAAAATGATCATATAAGAAGTCTGTTCTAATTATAAGCATATTTTTATCCATATAAAGGACTGTTCTAGTCACCTTGAATTTTCCCTCCAGAGAATGGCTGCTAAAAATTTCATGTGATTATGCTCTAAAATACTAGAGGGCCCTGTAGCTGATTGTCCTATAACAATAAATATAAAGACTTTGCCTTATGTGTGGTATAATGAGGAAATTCTTGATATTTTTGTAGAGCGATAGCATTTACATTTTTGCAGTAAGAGGGCAACTTGGTGTCTGTGACCTGATGACTTTTACTTGTTTTTAGAAAAACTTTTATAAATCCCTTGTGAATCTCCTGGCTAGAATAGAAAAAAAACCTCCACTGTTCTTCAGTAGTCTGTTTCTGAATACTTAAAAACTGTAAATAAAATTGGAAAGGCTTTCTTATTCCAACTTAGAAGAATATCTTTGCTCAGAATCACTAACTTTCATTCCAGTTATTTTAAACTGCTGGCTCTAGCTTAGTCTGCTACTCCTTGAGAAATGTGTTAGGATTTTTTTTTGTTAGTTGAAATATTTACATGAAGTCAACATCACTCTTATTGATGTAGTTTCATATTATAGAAAGCAGAAATGGACCTGACTTTTTAAAATTACTAAACTATAAAAATGTCATTATAAACATGGAATCATTGTCCTAGGGGATGGGTGTCATCCTAAACAGTTAATGGATGCAGTATCCAAAGGTAGAAAGTACTATCCGTCCATTCTCCTCCCCAACTTCAATGCTGGGATCATTGCAGAAAAGTCTGTCTTTTTAAAATTTTTTTTATTTAGAAGGAGATTTTCACTAATGGAAATGTTTGCTTTTTCAGGTGTCTGATCCTGCAAGAACTGAGTGGCTTCTTGCTATAGAACAGAGTCTGGGAAGCTCTATGCAAGTGGAAGACTTCTTCACTGAGGACTCCTCTTCCATGCAGTACTGAACAGCTGCCCATGGTCTGATGTGGCTGAGATCTGCAGGCAAACATACAGAAAGGTAAACTGCGATGATGGGAATGTCTCACCTCAGGGGACTGGGGAAAGTATGGTACGTGGACAGTGAGAGAACCTGCTTCAGTGGGACTCTCCTCTGAAGCACAAGTGAAAAGGGAGACAGCCGGCAGAAGGGCGGGCACTTGTTCCCAGGGAAAAAACTGTGAGCTCTGTCAATGGCAGGTGTGAGTCCCGAAGGTGTGTAGTGTCACCCCAGGGTGTCTGGGTGCTAGATAGTAATATAGCCACCAGTGTAGTCTGATGGAAATATGTGCAAATGGATTGTTAACACATGCATTGTTAAGAGGACTAACTCACCAGAAACAGCTGTAACAGCTAAACTATTTCTGCCCTTCAAAGAGGGGAGTGCTGGCTAGGGCAAATGTTGCCTTAACTGCATTTCAGAGAGGAGCTAGTGCAGAGGTAACTCGCTTCAAAAGGTCTCCCACGGGCTACTGGAGAGAACTCGTCTTCCTCCACTAGTGGCAGTTTTGCTATTGACTTCACTGGGGCCAGGATTTTGGGACTTAAGATGAGAGAAAAATACGTTCTGGTGGAATTTGTAGTGGTTTTTATTGTCCTTTGTTTCAGTGCCTATGGTAACTTGGAATGAAAGATGTGTATGGAGTTAGTGATAACTGCTGGAAGGAAAACAGTTTGTGGCCTTTTCTTCTTGTCCACAAATAATCACTGTCAGATTAAAGAATAAATTACCTAAGGAGAACAGAAGTATTTAAATGCTGCCTTTTGTATTTTAGCTGTTTCTGAGCTTGTAATGTTTAACTCCTCTGGTTTTGGTGAAGATATTTGTGGGCTTTTAATAATTGTGCTTAAAAGGATTGAAAGAATGAGACAATTTGAACAGCATGTTAAATGGGGAATCTAGGAGAAAACATTTGTGGAAAGAAAACAATTAATGTTAATTGTTTATTGTAGAGTTCAAGGGAAGACATGCTGGAGACTGTCCAGTTTTATTTTTCATAAAATACTGGGGTTTAAGATACAGTTTGAGACAAATAGTATAATAAGCAGCACTTGTCTCGCTCAGAGCAAAGGCTGTTTTCTAGAAAAATCTGATAATGAAGAAGAAAATATGTGAGCTATACACAATGTTTAGAGTATTCCAGTTGGTTATTTGTATACAAATATTTTACCTCATTCAATATTCACCTTAAAGTTCTTGGTTTTAAAATTATTAAGCAAATGCTCATTTCTGTCTTTGTTGATATACCTGTGGTAGCTTTTGGGAAAGATGATAAATGTAACTTTTAACATATTTTAAAATATAAGTTATCATATAAAAACACCCTTGCTGTAGTTTAGCCTCTGTGGCAATTTATCACCATGCAGTTCCTTGCTCACACATGCCTTACCCTTGTGGTGGAATGGGGGGAGAACCAGAAGGGTAAATGTGAGAAAAGTGGGTTGAGATGAAGACAGTTTAAGTAAAGAAAAAGCTTTGCATGCAAGCAAAGCAAACCAAGGAATTAATTCACCACTTCCCATCAGCAGGTAGGTGTCCAGCCATCTTTAGGGAAGCAGAGCTCCATCACCTGCAGTGGTTACTTGGGAAGAGAAATGTCACAACTGAACGTTCCCCTTTTTCTCCTTCTTCCATCAGATTTATATGCTGAGCATGATGTTGTGTGGAATATCAATGAATCATAGAATGGTTTGGGTTGGCAGAGAGTTCAGAGATCTTCTAGTTCCACCCCTGCTGTGGGCAGGGACACCCTTCACTAGCCCAGGTTGTTCAGAGGCCCATCCAACCTGGCATTGAACACTGTTAGGGAGGGAAGTTAGGCTCTGCTGTTTGGTCAGTTTGGGTCAGTTATTCTGTCTGTGTCCCCTCCCAGATTCGTGTGTACCCCCAGCCTACTCGCTGGTGGGGTGAGGAGCAGAAAAGACCTTGGCTCTGTGTAAGCACTGCTCAGCAGTAACGTGGTTGTAGGAAATTGTAACTTCTGTTCAAACATCTGTCTCTCTTTTGATAGTCTTACACAGCCTCTGCAACACTAATGTCTGCAAAATAACATTCATCCTTAATTTTTACAAAGATCAGGTATCTTCAGCTGTAATAATGGTTCAAAATGGTTTTAATGCTAGCAGAGGTATTACTTTGGCTTGAAGCTTTATTTTTAACAATAATAGCAAATGTAGTTTGTGTTCAGGTGTTTTTAAACATTGTGATGTTTCTTACTGAAGGGGACATTATTAATGCTATGCTAGACTTGCTTTCCCTTTTCACATAAGAGATTAATACTTTACACAATCTCTTCTAAATTAAATGTTTTTCACAGGTCTTCTGCTAAATAAATATTGCTGGGAGGTTTCTTGGGTTTATCTGGCTGCTTTTAGGCTACCTGAATAAAGATTGGTCATTTTTGTAATACAGTTTTAACTTGAAACATAACATTTCACAATTAAATATATGTATTTTGATCTAAACTAGACTTCTTCCCCCTCAAATACGATTACAGCATGTTTTCATCCTGTGCTTTCTAGAGGAATGCATTCAAATAGGTTTGGTTGAGGCTGCCAGAGTGTTTCCCAGTTGTGTGCCTGGCTTCATCTGTACAACAGAGATGAGCTGAGATGCTTTCTCATGCTTGGGGTGAGAAGAGCATCTCTGCTTTTACTGTGAATTCCTTTGCTTTAAAGGATTTTAAAGGCTTTAAAGGATGCAGAAAAGTGCCCTGTGATGAGCTGTGCTGCTGGTTTGTAGCTCATAGAAGGCCCTCATGCTCAATATTTTTGCTTCTGAAATCCACTGTAAAAGGCACTATGAGAGTGGCTCTTCATGAGCATGTCCCCGTTTGCAGATAGAGGTTAAGTTGTTCTAAGCAGACCCCAAGGAAGGTGATACTAATTTCAACCCCACTTCTTCCCTTTATGTGGAGTCAGACCTCTAGAGTGAGACTGACTGAGGGGCAGAAAGCACAAGTTGCTGCTGTGGTGGCAGAAGTGTTTCCCATCTGTATGGGATAAGAAAAGCTAAGTAAAGTTGATCCTTCACATGCGTCTACACTACACCCAGGAAACACAGAAGAATGTACAGAAATCATGTGTAAGTTGTGGAAACATTGACTCACTGAGTGTGTAGTTTGGCTTGTCATAGCAAAATTAGTAAATTGTCTTGTAAGAAACTTAGTTAAAATAGATTTCTGACTGCCAGCTTTGCACACTGCCTAAGAAAGCAACAAAGAACAGCTTGTTACACTATGCCATTTTCCCTACCCCCACTGAGTTCTTCCTTGTATTATTTGAGGAGGGGGAGTATGGCCTCTGGAGCTGTATGTGTGTAACTGGAGGCATAACTTGACCTTTGAGACCTTTGCTACTGTGAATGATACAAGAAAAACGAAAGTGACAGTTAAAGTTGAGGTACCAGATCAAGTTTGAAAAATGCACAGTTTGAGAAAACATACTTTTTGCTAGTCTGCTTTGCTATGACTTGCCATGGCTTGGGCTGTTAAAACCCCAAGCAAACTCTTCTACCAATACAAAGAGGCAGTGCAGGGAACGTGTCAGTGCAGTAAGAGGGTAGTGCAGAATGTCAGGAAAGGAAAGAAGTGGGGAAAATACTTTTTGCCTCTTTCCCAAGATGTCTTACAGATTGACTAGAAATTGATTGATATCCTGTAGGGCAGGGCCCTAACTCTGCCTACTCGCCTGCAGCTTCCGAAGGGACAGCTGCAGTGCAGCAGCAGTTTGAACATGCCCTGGCTTTTGCAGGGGGCATTAAGAGACTGAGGAGGGTTTGGAAGGGCTGCGGAAGTTCTGGCTTGTGCCATCTCTGTGTCCTAGGGAGGGTCAGAATGCTCCTGGGTTGGTGCAGGCTGGACTGCAGTTTGCATGACGATTACAGCCAGAGTGGGCTTTGTTCAGGTGATATGGCCCACATGTCTAACGGTGCAGCCACTTTCTTCTGCAGTAACTGTCGTCTTTAAGCCCCCCAAAACCAGATGGCATTGATTGCATTACTGCACCAGCAGTCACTAACTGTGCTGCATGTTATTGAATCCTAACACGCATCCTTATTTTTAACAGCAAAAAAGTTATCGGAGACACAAGTTCTATTTGTTCTTGTTGTTTGCATTTTTCACTCTTGTTTTGTGTATGTGATGGCCCTTGCCAGTAACAAAACTTCCTTCTTTCCCATCAACTAGCCTGCAATTTAGTTTTTTGGAGATTGCATAACCTGTCTGTCACAAAATGATTCACATTGGCCAGACGAGGCGCGTAGCAGAAATACCTGAGCAGATTGCAAACTAGCTGCCTCTTCCTTTTTGAGACTGCAATGGAAAGGAACACATGGTTTACAGTTGGCAAATTCCAAGGCAGCTTTGACGTTTGTTATCACACAATATCCCTAACCCCTCCATAGCTGTGCTGTGATCTCTGCTGTTGTTTGGGACAAGTGAGCTTGCTGTGCAGACATTAGTGGTATTTTGTGAATGAGCAGAAGGGATTCTGTCTCAGTGAGAAAAATGTTGACTGGGTCCTGTTTTTCAGGACTGTTTGAACTTTGAGAGCTACCTATGTGAAAATAAAAGTGATCTTTTGGATTGTTTGTGTTAAACTCATCTGGATTTGAAGCTGAATGGAACAGAAACATCTGAATTATGGACGAACTGCAAGACAGACAACTTCACCATCAGGAATTATGATGAGGCAGCCTAGTGAAGCACTGCTATAATACTCTTGAAAACATAAAACTATGCAGTGTTAGCAATCTGTATCATCAAAGCAGAAACACTTTTTAGAAAGAGGATTTTCACATTCTTAGAAGCCCTTAAAATAATTGTTTATATTGTCATCTGGTAATTCAGAGAATGATGAGGCTGATAACTGGCTGGGTCATCTGTAGCACAAAAGTAAATCCAGTTTGATAGTTGTTTTCAAATGTACTGGTTGTTTTTCCTTTAGCATCAGGTTTTGGGCTTTTTTGGCACAGACTACCAAAACATAGCTGCACATCACAACTGGGGTGCTCAGTTCCAAAGTTTATGTCCAGGGTATTTTCAGTCATGATGCACAGGAGTGCACATATGTACAAATGAAAAGTGGTTGACAAAATAGGATCTCTTATTTGGGTTTTCAATGCCATTCTGCCAATTTCTAAACTTCCTGAGTGGATGTATATTTCTTTACACTCTCTGGTATGTGAGCAGCTTCTGGGATGAATATGAACTGGCCTGGAATTCAGAGCTGCCAGTTGACAAGAGCATGTCATAGGCATGTAACAAAACACCTGCCTGCTGCACTGAATGTGACGGGTTTGCTGTCTGTAATTTTCTTACAGAAAATCTTAGGAGTTTAGTTCTGCCACTGGTCTATTTTCTGTTGTTTTTCCTCAGTAAATTATTAACTTTCTTGCCAAGATTTGCCAAGCCCTGCACGTTGAACATTAGATGTGCAATTGACTCCTGTGCCGGTTTGCAGTGAATGTGGCAGCTTTTTATCAGGACTGCTTTCATCCATTATGTGGATGAAAGCCCTGCTAGCTTCCAGGCACTTTGCTTCTCATGCAGTACTCTTATTTCCACACCAGAAGTGCCAGGTATTTTACCTGGCACATGATGGCCTGTAGCAACAGGCCCATTTATGGGCTGACTGTGTGCAAGATGCAGTGTGATCTGTTGATCAGGCAGAGCTGGTGCAGTTGGGTTCTGTCAGGGAGGACGTCCCACACTGAGCTGATCCCCTCTGCTCAGTGTATCAGGCTGGAATGCACTTGCCTTGTGCACTGGAAAGGTGGAAAATCCCAAACCCATGACTGGATTGTCTTACTACTACTGTGCTGATGGGAACATTGGAATACATAAAGATGTGTCTATGTGTAGGGTATATAATGGAGTTTTAATACCCTTGATTCTCCTGCTTTGTCAATAGCATCTGGCACATGTGAACTTACAGAAATGAATCCCCAAGCCCCTTTTCCTCTGCATACAAGTAAAAAAATAAAAACAGTTCCCAAAAATTCCCAGCACTCCTGCTAAAAATATTGCACTGGTCTCCATGGCTTAAACAAAAGCAGTAATTACAGATTCCTCTCATAGAAGAAACATACAGCAGTGACTTACCTTTTGGCTCTTCCAGAAGGGCACCACATGCAATTCCCCACAGAGATAGCCTTGGCAGTGCTGACTGGAAGGACATTGCTCTTGGAAGCTTTAGCAGTGGCCCTGCTCTTCTGACATGCCAGATTCTTCTTCACAAATATAGGTGGCAGGAGACCTGATTCTGGGATGCTGTTTTGGGTATGTAGCTCATCATTTTCAGCAGAAAAGATTAGCAGGGAAAATGATGAAATGCTGCATAGAAGAGGTATGCTTCCAAACAGGGAAAAAGAACAAAAACCAATAATCTGAAGAAATCCTTTAAAATTAATAAATACCCATGGCAACTTGTGATTTCCATGCTGGTATTGTTTGTCCAGAGCCATCTAATTAATCTTTATTTTTGAATGCATTTGCGGGTAATGTTTCTTTTACAGTTATCAGTCTGAAAAGATGAGCAATTGTAGTGACTTGAAGGAAATTTAATTAGAGTTGTTTAACCAAAAGTACAAATCCATGAGATTTTGCTACAGAA
Source organism: Hypotaenidia okinawae (assembly GCA_027925045.1). NCBI lineage: Eukaryota > Metazoa > Chordata > Aves > Gruiformes > Rallidae > Hypotaenidia > Hypotaenidia okinawae. The sequence goes on along the minus strand of BSDF01000007.1, from coordinate 13,616,523 downwards.
TTTAATGGATCTGCTACTGAACTTACAGGGGCATATAGAAAGACATTTTTATAGTACCCTTTTGATAAATGGTAATAGACACCACATTTTTCCTCTTAGAAATAACTGTTCTGTCTTATATTCCACTGGGTAACTGTGTGCTCTGTTGAGTACTGAATTTTTAATGTCAATCCCTAGCTTATAGAAAACAATTTCTGCCTTACTGGCCTTAATACTTGTGAAGTATTGGGTGCACAACCACACTTTCTGTTCTTATATGGATACTCTGTGTCAGGGGTTTGTTTCCAGTAACAACGTATTTGCTATAGAATAAGTTTTAATTAGGAAGTGTAATTAATAGGCTTCTTCCAATAGTTGGAAAACCTTTTTCTAGAAAATCTGTGTGTGTTTCAGTCACGTAGCAGCACAAACACACTTGAAATAGCCCTGAGTGAATTTAAATGTTGTAAATAGTTTTGCTTATAATTTCTTTCCTAAAAGCTGTGAGCTGCTTGTAATTGTGATGCTGAGGGATGCTGTGCCATTCAGTAGGGCACATACAGAGCTCTTCTGGCTGAGTTCCTGTTCAGTTTGCACATTCTCTCTCCCAAAACCTCCCCTGAAGTTGTTGGTACAGTACAGTGTTAATCATATGCAGTGTCATCCACATCTCATCAGAAATGGCCACAGCTTAACAGAGATGTGAGAGCATTATAATTATGTATACATCAAATCTTATTTTTAAAATGTGTTCCATGTCTTGAGCCTTAGTTGGTACAACTAATGCAGCAGAGACAGCCATTGGACTGCTGCCATCTGAATGGTGCGGAATGTCAGTGCAACGTGCAGTTCAGGTGTATTTCAATTGGAAGTTATTTTGGAGTATTTGATGTGTTTGTGATTTGGTGCCATTTGCCAAGGGATGAGCTTAGTGGTGAGTAGCTAGGACCTTGTTAGTTTTATAGCTGAACACTAGGTAGCATGATTAACATTAGGGAAAGGGAGCCTTTCTTGATGTAGGTTGACTGGCCTTTCTTACAGTGGGCCTTCATGCTAGCATTCATTCTTCTTGCTTCTGCCTTCCTCTCTTCCCCAGAAAACTCTTAATTGCCTGTTAGGGATCGGGTGAAGCTACCTTGATGTATGTCTGGATAGCCTCCAATGGCCATCTGGTGCTGCTTAGCTGTACCTTCTGGCCCAGAAATGAGATCATGCAGGGAAGGAGCCAACAAGTTCTCATGGCTGCTGGTCTCTGGCTTGGATGTCTAACAGAGAGCTCCTGGAGTAAGGGAGGTAAATGGAGACACTAGTCAGAGTTTTTGTGACTCATTCCCTTAACCAGTTTCTTGGAAGAAATAGTTTCTGAATGGCTCTGTTACTGTTGTTCTTTGGTTTCTTTGTTTGGGTTTGTTTGGATTTTTTTGAGGAGATTGGACTTGGCAAGTCAGAATGCACAGTTGCTCTGAGTGGGATCTTTAGATTTCTGTTGAGATTGGGAACCTGAAAAATACAACTTAATTTCTTGCCCTTGTGCAATGCTGAACTGGTATTTGCCAACTAGGATAGCCTACCAGGTAGGCATCAAATTTGGAGCATGTGCTAATGTTTGGTGTAGTTTTTGTAATCTTAGGAAGTTGGGGGGAAATTGCCTATGTTGCCTATGTGGCATAGATGGAACACTTCCTGTTTCATTGCATGGTGGCTTCACACAGGTTTTCTATTCTTCCTCCTCAATTTTATTTTATTGTTAAATAATAATATGAATGACAAACCTATTTCTGCTAGATTTCTTAAGTGACACTGTAAATTGATTGACTCTGGTTCTAACCTGTGCTACTGTGTAGTAGCTATTTTTACCATGGTTTCTGGACTTTCTTTTTCTTCTAATATGTGAAAATATTTAAGCAAGCAGCTGTTGGTTAATCTGATGCACTTACTCTGAGAGTGGATGTCCTTAGCCAAATTAAAATTACTGCTTTCAGGTGACACATCTGCCTAAGCAGACAAGCAGATAAATATGACAGTCATGATAGAAAGAAAATCTCAAGTGAAGGCTAAAATACTATGGCATAGTTACAGATTCAGGCAGACCAACTGGCTCCTAAATGTTCCCTTCTCATTCTAAAACTCTGAAAGCACAGGGAGGAGGAGGAGTGGGGAATCTGGGGAGGCCAGGGGATGAACTGAAGGGAAAAGTAAAACATAGAAGAACTTTTGCTCTGTTTTCAGTTTCTAAACTCCTTATTTTGTATTTTTATGACATCTGTGGTTCAGGAGTCACATTAATGCCAGGTATACTGGGGAAAGTCATTGCCTTTTCAAGTAAGTGACAGGAGGAATAGATTCCAAATTTTGCATTTTAAAGGGAAAAAGCATTTAAGCATTAACAGTGATTGCTGAGAAACAGCTTCAAACCAGGCTTTCCCTAGGTATTTCAGTTTTCTTATTCACAAAACAAGTAATGTATCCCAAAAGCTGTCATGCTATCAACGTAAAATGCTGCTTAACTCTTAAGGGATTTGTTTAAATACACAATAAACCCAAACCAACAATAAAATCTCCCAAACTTAGTACTGGCAGTTGTTGAGCTGAAGCAACAGGCCTGCTTACTTGGAGCAGCAGGACTTGAGACGCAGATATAACCCAGAGGGCTGACAGATGCATGTCTCCAATGTTCTGGTGATATTAAACTCTTTCATTGAGATGATCAGATCACTATTAACAACTTGGTTTGGTTTTTGAGGGAGCAAAGGTATTTCTCCACCCTTCTTTTTTGTACTGTGTCAACGTTGATGGTCACGAAAGACATGGCTACTGCTGTGTTAGTATTTGGAGGAAAAAGGACAAGTGCAATGTACCTGCTAGAGAACCTGCTTATCTCAGGAGTTTTCTTTCTCTGTGTTGCTTAAGCTGAGAAATCTTTGTAATATTTTCAGTCTTTGTTGCCTTGGCAGCCCAGATTCCAGATCTGATCTTTCTTCTGGCAGCGTGTGATGTTGCAAACTAACCGTGGGAGGGCTGCATGCGATCTGCAGAGTTCTGTGATGTGCCCTGTGGCCCTCTGTCTTTTTATAAAGAGATATGGTCCTCAGAGACTACGGGTCCCAGCAAGCAGTGCTCCATTTTGATCTGATAAGAGTAAATCTAGATGTGTGTAGCATGTTAGGGCGTGCTGGCTACATGAGCCACACCTTGGCATTCAAGATAAAGGTGGCTGAAGACTCTTCCAGCCAACGCAAAGTAGGTGCGGATCTGGCCACAGGCTGAATTTTTTTTCCTTTTCCTCTGCCCCTTAGTTTAAGGAGTTGTCATCTTGTTTCCTATCCAGTGTTGTAATGGGATTCTGGTATATAGCATGACAGCTTATAATTTTGAATAACTCTGCTTTTGGTTGGTGGGTTCTCCCAGATGCTTATTTTACTTCCTGTAGAATGGCTGCCCTCATATTCTGCGCTGGAATGGGCAAAACTTCTGGGAATTGTTGATTGCTTCAAGAAAGGGTGCTGTTGCAAGACAACCAGCCCAGTTTTCACTTGCCAAAGAGACCTGGCTCATTCAGACAAGCTTTGGCTAAGCAGTTGGAAATTTGGGGTGGTTTATCTGATATGATTTTTTTTTTAAGTTTGTCCAATATGGGTAGAGACTCTACTTTGACATGGACAGCTGAGGAAGGAGCTTTGACACGCCTTTGCTCTGAAATGCCTTCAGATTAAGAGTGCAAAAGCTGACTCTGCTTGGATGCAGTTCAGGACGGGAGCAATCCCTTTCTCTGAGTCTTGGGCTAGATACCTTACGATTTGCATGTAGCTTTTCTATAGTAACACATTGCTGACTCCTGGTCTTCAGCTGGGTCTGCATCTGAACAAGCAAAAGCATGAGCAGGAGTTATTTGGGGTTTCTTTGCATTTCAGATGTTTCTTAAGGGAGTGTGTAAACTTGGGGGGCTCTTCTGCGATTCTAGGTAACTTCAATGTTTCTCATATCTGTTGCAAAATATGAACTCATGATGTCAAGTGTCCTGAATTATTTCTCATCTTTTTCTTGCTTTGTAGTCTCATTCAAAGACATTTCAGTAGAGCAAAGAGCTTTTTTCAGGTTCTTTTTTTTAGAAAAGTAAATATTTTTGGAAAAAAATATTTAAAAAAAGGTAACTATCACCACAAGGATGACTGTATGGGGTTTACCGAGAGGCCAGTTCGGCCCATTATTCAATCAGTCCATGATCAATAATGGACTTGTAAAGAAAGAGTAGAAATGACGTTATATGTGTCCGAGAAATCCAAGAACATCCTGGCTTGTATCAGAAATAGCATAGCCAGCAGGACCAGGGAAGTGATCATCCCCCTGTACTCAGCACTGGTGAGACTGCACCTCAAGTACTGTGATCGATTTTGGGTCACTTGTTACAAGAAAGACATTGAGGTGCTGGAGTGTGTATGAAGCTGGTGAATGGTCTAGAGCACAAGTCTGGTGAGGGGTGGCTGAGGGAACTGGGCAAATGGCCACGAGTTGCCCCAGGGGAGGTTTTGTTGGCTATTAGGAAAAAATTCTTCACCAAAAGGTTTAGCAGTCATTGAAACAGGCTGCCCAGGGAAGTGGTTGAGTCACCATCCCTGGATGTATTTGAGACATGTAGACATGGTGCTTAGGGACATGGTTTAGTGGTTGGACCTGGCAGTGCTAGGTTAATGATTGGACTTGATGATCTTAAAGGTTTTTTCCAACCAAAATGATTCCATGATTATGAAAGTGCTTCACATTAGAGCACTCTCCTACTTAGGAGCTTGGGCTTCCTAAGTTAGCAGTTGCTTCTGGATCATGGTTATGCTTCAGTTCCTACTGACATATTCTTTGTCATCCTGCATCCTATGTATGCACTTCTGCACAGCTAACAGAAAAACCCCAAGCATTGCTACTTGGATTTAGTTCTTTGTGTAGCTGCATAGTATGAGTACTACATGAAAAGCTGCATAAAGGCAAATCAGATACTGTTACTCTTTCCTGCTTGATGTTTTGTATATTTTGAAACTTGGAGATAATTCGCAAGGCTGTAGTTTGGTCATGTATTAACTCTATTTATAATTCCTATTGAACCCCGGGATCTAGCTTTTATCTCAACCTGATAAATAATGGAACCTTTGGCTATTAGAGTGAGGATAAATACATAAATAAAGAAGAGCAGTTAATGAATAAGTACCTGGTCAATAGAGATGACAGTGAATAAAGATACCTGTCAAACACTCAGCACCATAAAAGCAAGCACATTTGGCTTGATCCAACATCTGAAGAATTTCCACTGATTCCAAAAGGGTGCCTTGTTAGCCTGCAGTACGGATTCTTATCACTGTGTTCTCTCTTTTTTTCTTTCACTTTTCCTTTTTAAGCACAGCAGTGTTATTGGATTTGACTCCCTTCTGCAGCACCATTTTCTGTAGACACATGGAGAGGAGTGACAGTAGTATACTAGGAATAGCCTATTGGGTAAAGGCAAGATAAAAAGGTAATTCCAGTGCTTTAAGGGAATAGCCTATCAAAACATGAGCTTCTCCAGAGGAATAGCATAGTAAGGGAAGTCAAAAAATATCTGATGCAGATTTTGGGAAGTCTCATCAGTCCTCTGTTTTTATTATAGGGCATACTTGCTTCTATTGCAAGGTATACTGTTTGGTTGATTTTCTTTTTTTTAAACCAGAGCAAGTTTTAATGAATTTATACCTGCAAGTGAACCTATCAGTGCTGTACTGACAAATCTATCACGGGATTCCTATCCAAGCTTCGTTTTATTCTGACTTCCTGGCAGCCGTGAGGCTTTTTCCCCCTAAGGCGCTTCAACTGTGCTGTCTTTTCTACTCCTGGATATTCTTTTGCTCTCTTTGACTCCACCTCAGATATGTTCTGCATCTTAGGACCTGGTTATCTTACTGTTGTCCCCTGGTGCAATTACAGCATGATTAAAATATGCAGTATGGCTGGGACCTTGATCATGTTGTAACAAGAATATAACCTTAGACATATAGCCCAGTTAGTGTTGTAACGATGTCACGGAACAACCCCGCTCGTCTTCGTAGCGTGGGGTGTGGCTTTAAGTGCTTTTCCTTGGTATATTTCTAGTCACACCACTTGCTATTGTTGCATTTCAAATGTCATTATTCCAGGTGCCTAGATCAGCCTCAGGGATGAACTTACAAATAACTCTGCACCACCTTTTCCAGCATTTTGCTGCTGTCTGCATCTCTAAAGGAGCAGTACTAGGCACTTTTTAGTTTCCCATTTTCAAAGCATTAAGTACTTGTGGAGTTACCAACTCTATTCCAAAAAAGCACATATTGTTATATATTCTAATTCTGGCGCCCTGAGCTGAGGCCAATCTCTAACTAGTGGTTTTCAGGAAGGACTTTTTCCATAAGGACAGGGAGCCTGCTAACTATAAGCACTCATCATTTCTTATTTTTTTCACTTTTGATCCCTTACTGGGAAGTGTCTAATGCTATCTGCTGTCAGAGACAAGGTCCAAAACCAGGTTAACCACTGGTTTGTCTCAGTTCCATACATGCTTAAGTTACGACTCCTAAGAACATTTTATAAGGTTTCAACTACAGAAGCATAAAAAAATCCCAAGCAAGCAAAAACCCCATCCCAAAATAAAAAAAACAACCCCTCAAAACACCCCAAACACACACACACACAAAGGAAAGTGTGACTATTATGTGTTCCTCCATTCCTACATCTTGTTTTGAGCCTATGGCAGATGAGATAGGAGGAAACAAACCTATTCTCATTAAATCCTTTTACCTTAACATCCTGGCTCTTCACTCATATCCTTGTTTAGGTCTAAAAGAATGGGAGATGGCATAAAGAAGAGTTGACAGTTAAAAGCCAGGTCAGTGCCTCCAACTGGCAGACTTACCCTGTCACTGAATCTGTCATGGAAAAAAGCTCTGCACTCTAGATGCCCCTGTGGAGGAGGAATATTTCCTCATGAGACTTCCATAAATGCATTGCATTGCAACAGTGCTTTATTCCTATGGAGCATTGCTACACACAGCCATAACCATTAGGTCACAAGTAGTTGAGAGACTCCCTGTGCCCTGTAGTCACAGCTAACAGTGGCAGCAGTGGCCATCAAATAAATGCTTCCTTGTATGCTACATGTTTATAAGCCTGGTCATTCTTCAAGAATCTGTCAAGTTCAGGACAAATATGCCTGCTATGTGGCATGGACAAAATATACATATTTTTTTATTGTAGGGCTTTCAGGAAAATAACCTCCACAGAAAGTGGAATGACAGATGTTGATGATGTTCCTATCAAAGCCTTCTGTGCACTTGTTTAGATTTTCAGTTTCCCTTGGATTTTCTATATAATTGTGCTCATTCCTGTGCCTGTGCTCTGCCATAACAGGCTTTGCAACCTGGAGACCTTTCAGCTATCTGTCCTAGGGTATGAGAGAAGGAAAACATCAGTGTGCTCTTCCATCTCCTCTGGAGCCAATTTCCATGGTTTTATTGAATTTATCATTTGACTCAAAGACAGTTGGGGTTTTTTTTGACAAACCTGCAATGTGCTGTAGAAAGCAGACCCTCTCAAGAACTTGTGCTTAGCCTATTTTCCAACCAAAATAATATTTTACAGAAAGATTTTTTTAAAATGTTTTGGTTTGAGTCTGCATTCTACTTACATGTTTGTTTCTTGGCTGGAATGTTTTTCTGCTGATTTAGTTAACTGTATCAGCTCTTCCAGGAATGAAATTTAATACCACAGCAGGCATAAAAAGAGTAAGACTGCATAGCTAGAGTGGGAAAGAGAGATAATAAGTTTTAAGTCTTTCTTTTATTTATTTCTAGCAAGGGTGCTTAAATGGGTAACCTCTTTTTTTCTTTAATACTTTTTCTTTGCCCTTTATGTACCATTTAGCCAAGGAATTCTGCTTGGTCTCAAGAGGAGCTTGACAGTATTGACTTCAGTGTAATGGATTGAGATCCCCTGAAAGGTGACTCTTTAATGGGCACAGTGGTGCAAGATATTTTTTGTCTACAAAATCTCCATAACAGTTTTCAGTACATTATTTGTAAGCAGGTGTATTATTCAGGTCTTAGTGTTAGTCCAGGAATCACAACGTGATTTAGCAAAATAATCATACAGTTTTGAGAAATACACTTTAAGACATGAGCATCATAAACTTCACTTACATTCTCTGAATCATCCAGGTATGGTCTGACTTTTTTTAAAGATTTTTGTGGTTTCTAGTCTCTAAACCCCTTCCAGTGTATGCTGACCATACACTGGCAGGCCATGAGGCAGCAAAGTGGAGCAGTGAACAAGGAGTACCTGTGGGACTCCTGAACAAGAGGCAGTTTGACTGCAGGTAGTGTCCTTTGCAGCCCCTGGTCTCCACTTGCTAATGCCCAAACAGGTACTTGGGCTCTCCTCTTGCCTGGTGTTTCTTGGCTTCCATAGTTTTCTGCATGTTTTTCTCTGTTCTTAGGCTCCTTTAGAAACAACTCTGTCCTATGTAAAATAAATTTGTGAAGTCCAAAGCAGAAATGGACTTCACAGAAATGACATCTATGGGAGATCAGAGCAAGTCAATTTTTTTTTAGGTGGAAATGTTGTGAGTTTACATCCCTGTCCAATACCAAGATTTATGCTGTTTTTGTAAAGTAGTAGGCTGTGGCTTTGGCTGCAGGAATCTATATCCATTGTATTGCACTCAGTGACAATTGAGTGACGCTGGTTTATGAGTTTATGAAGAAGTTGATATGGCTGGACTTCAGCAGTCTGCACTCAGGGACAGCAATTGAGATTTGATACTTGTGCAGTGCATGGAAAACTCCTTGTTTATTAATGTGCATGGGCACAGGTTGAGTTTTCATCTAATTGGGAATTCATGCTGTATTCCAGGAAGTGTTGTTTTGCTTCAGCAATTTTGTTTTTCTTTAAGGTGTTGACCAGTACTTTGGAATTTAAAACTACATATCCTGAAGAAGGCATAGAAACATAATTTGAATGCAAACTGTATTAAGCGCTCACATCCTGTATCCTAGCAGGAATTTCACCAAACAGGGGAGGTATTCATTGAACTAGGAGCAAAGCAATGTCAAATTGAGAAGGAAATTACTATGGAAATGAGTTTCAAAAGCCTGAGGCAGATGTAGGGAGAGGCACATTGTACCAGGAATTTTCCTCATGCTCTCTAGCTTATATGGCCTTTCCATTACTTCAGCAGCACCATATAAGAAATCCTTGGCTTGTAAAACAGTCTCTGAATTTCATCAGTTTCACACTATTGCTGTGGGACGGCTTCCCTATTGAGAGAAATTAAACCTAAGCTCAGTTAGGACTGGGGCATTGGCTTCTCTAGGAATGGCCTGGTTTGGGGCAAACCAGAGGTCTTTTCAGCCTAGCATTTTGGCGCTCTGTGGTCAGTAACAGATGCTTAGAAGGGAATGAGAGAATGGGAGAAATATATTAGCTGCTTCCCCATGATATTCTCCTGATGCTTCTCAAGGAACAGCTGAGTGGGTCTGTAGTTTTTATAGTCCTTGATTAATGTGTTTGGGGCTTTTTTCCATAGATTTGTCTCTTTTTTTTTGTTAAATTTTGCATTTCAAGGATCCATATCTTGTAGCAATGAGTTCCACAGCTAACCTTCACAGTGTGAAAAAAGCCTCTAACATCTGCCTAATGATAATGTGTAATGTCCCTCAACATTTTCCTGTTTTAGCAAAATGGCAAATAAACTGCCTGTTCATTTTTTTCATCTCTTTATGGTTATGTAGACTTAGACCATGTTTTCTGTTTTAAGTTTTTTTGAGCAACATGTATGTGGATTTGTCGGCTTAGTTCATTGCTGAAAGATGGTAGTACAGCCAGAAAGTGGTATTTTCCAGGAACAGCAGACAGGTTTTGTAGTGTCTTCCTATAAATCCTGAAATATTTCTGAAGCAGTAGTGGATTCTTGATATACTCTGGAATGCTAAGAAAGAGATATGTGGTTTAGGGCAGGAGAGCAGAAAATGTCCATCATGTTGGCAATAATTGATGAGAAATGATTGTTTGGGAGAGGAAAACAGGTTGTTAATGTATAAAGAAGTGTATGCATTTACAGATTGTTGGGGGACTAACAGAACTTTGAAGAGCTCAGTTTGTTCCAGTTTCTCAGACATGGAAAGAGAATAAATTGTAATCCCCCTACTACACACATTTGTTCAAAATACTAACTTTTCTGTTTTAATGTGTCTTCATTTGGTAAGTTTGAGAGCATGGAAGTGAGAGCTTGTGAATTGGGAAGTCCCAAATTTGTGTCCCTTTCCTGTATCACAGGCAGTAAAATTATTAATTTACCATGCTCAATTATGTAGTGCTATCCCAGATATTGAGAATAATCTGAAGCCTGATTAAACTCCTGTCTGCTGGTATCTGTTCATGGATTTGAATAGAAGCTGGTTTTGACTCAAAATTCTCTGAATCCTCCTGTCTGAGAAGAATATTTACTCTTATTTTCCTGCTTCTCAGCTAGGAAGGAATATGTGCATGAATGTTCTCTGCTTTTCTAACTTCCTCTATATAATGCAATAGACTTTTTTTTTCAACAGCTCACCAGTACTAACTTCAGAAACATCTGAATTATTAAGTATTTAAAAAAAAAAATCTCTTTTAACTTGAAATGGCACTGACATTCACAGTGTAACCTGTCTGTGATGCCAGTATCCCAGGTCTACCAGAGTCTGAAGAGATACAAATAGCCTGGGCAAATATGTTGGTCAATTTCATTATCAGGTTTGTTCAGAAAGTGGAGATATAGGTGCCACGGTGTTCCTTTGTCATCCTTCTTCAGCAGTAACACATATGGGAGGACTGTCTGTCCTATCTCCCTGCTGCTGCTGAGTTAACAGGCTCTAATCAATAACTTCAGCACCCCTGAAGATGTCTAAAGGTAAGTGGCTGAGCCAGTAAGAGTTTGAGGACTATGATCAAGGCCAGTTACCTTTTAGTCTGTTCTGATTTTAGCCACCTCCACTGTTTTTGTGCCTAGTCCCAGGCTTTGTCTCTGTGCAATGTGTTGCTGGTGATCTGAACATTCACAATCCCATGCAGTGTAACTGAAAATGAGTTAATGAGGTATTGGTGTCTTATCTCAAGTACTCTGCAATGTGTCATACTTATTCCCTGATTAAGATGAGTGTCTCATGTCACTCCTCTGGCTCATCAAGGACTAACCTGGGAAGACCTGTTGTTCTTCATGGCCTGGAAAGATCTGGGTTCCTTATGTCCCGATGAACAGGCATGTGAAGGACTAGAAGGATGCAAACGGAAAATCAAAGCTCTTCTAGAGAAGAAATAAATGAAGTGTAGGAGTAACAGCTCTAAACAGTAGTTATCTCCATAAACTGCAAATTCTATAAAACTGTAGTTGTGTCTGCCAGTTAGTCATCTTCCAGTTCGTGTAGATTCATGGAATGTATTTATTGGCAGTTCTCAAAACAGGCCACCTTGTACTTGCCCAAGTGTTTCATAGTACTGGAGGCATGTTGAAGCCTGTCCATTTTCTTTTGCACTGCAGCAAATTGCTGCACTTAATTAGTCTATTCCTACATCTCTGTATATATTTCTCCTCAGTATTCAATCATGTCTTCTAGTGAGAGACATTGGAAAGAACGGGTTGATACCATGCAGTAGAAAATTTGCACTGGTATCGGTGGTGTTTGCCTTTGAGCCTCTTCACCTTAAGAGCTCTCTTAAAATATGCAAGACTTGACTTTAAAGGTACTGGGTGCTCTCAGCTTGAGCTCTTTGCCAATAAACGTGCCTGCATCTAAGAATGTTGGGTGGGAAGCCTAAACTTACATTAAAAAGATAAAACTTTGAAACTCTGATGAAAACATTCTCTGAAAGCAGAGCTCCAAAGCCACCTACAACTACCAAGGCAGTGCAGGAGGGCCTACAGGAATGAGGTTGTAAAGAGGCTATGGGAGAGGTAGTTGGAGGAGGACACCAGAGCTTGTGATGTCCAGATAAAGGCAGAGCAGGTACCTCAGGGGCACTGGGGCTGTACTAGCCAGCAGGGCCAACCCTTCCAGCCCTTTTGGTGACAATCCAATGCTATGGGCTCTTCAAATGGCAGGTGAGAAAGTTCCCATTTCAGTCCTCGGGCTATCTCAGGGAGTCTTGCAGTAGATATGAGAATATAGGACGAAGTTCAACTGACCCATTGTAAACCAAAAAGCAGTAAGAAAGAGGAGCCTTTCCACAATTTTTGTGTGCCTATGGACACAATACCACGAGTAGCTTGGCCTTGTTTTTTTCTGTGAGCCCAATATTATTCAAACCTAGCAATTTTATTCTACAGTTTTCACAAGCTCTGATGCTCAGAAGGGATTTCTGTTCTTTACCAACCCAGAACCAGCAAATGTCATGTCTACCCTGTCTGCCTGTAGTGATTGTCTTTCCGCATAAGGAAGGACAATATGGGTCCTAACTGATGGACACTGTCAGTGGTCTGCAAAGATGTGTTGAGATTGACACTAGATACTGGGGGATAAGAGCAGCTGCCTTCCTTGGAGACCCCAAGTCTGCAGCCTTTGAGCTGCCAGATGAGAACCTAATGCAGGTCTCTCTCCTTACTAAAAAAACACATAACTAAGCTCAGATTTCCTGCTCTCTGTACCTTTAAGTTTCCATGTATAACAGACTGTTGTTCACATCCTGATCAGGAGGTGCAGTTTTAGGAAAATGAGTCTCTTTTTTCAGGACAAGAAAGCTTGCAGCTTCTTCCCTGTAACAGCCTGTTGTTATGGCTGAGGACAGCAGGATGGGTTAATCGTGGCCCCATTTCCTGAGGTCTCCTGCAGTCATGATTTGTGAATGCCTGAGAATACCCCTGCTGAATTCTAATTGTTTGTGGCAGTCGACACATGATTTCAAGTGTTTGGTCACAGCAGTGTTCGTTTTCTGGTCTTTTAATCTTTGATGGATGTTGTGCCTGGCTTCACTGATGTGGTTCACGACACAGTAGGCAGTGATTTCCTATAAGATGTTTTGTCTCGACTACAGAGGTGTGGAGTCCCTATATGATGGCCAGTATTTATTAATGACATCCCAAGGTTTCTAAAGAGAAAGCTCTGCCGTAGACCATTAGAACCTAATCTATTCCAAAATGTCAGATGTAGTTAAGCAGAAGCTATCTCGATTGCACTGAGACTTTCCTCATTAGTTCAGACTCTGATTAGAAGACTGATTAAAGGCTTTCTCTTTGTAAAGGTTCACTCTTTATCTCTGCAGATATCGTTACTGTGTAAGACATGATAGAGCTAGCTTAAGGCTCACGCAAATGCTAGAGCTGGAAAGTATTTGTGTGTATGCATGCACAGTTAGTCATGCCCATACAGTGCACATGCACTGTTTTAAAAATGCCCTTAATTAGTAACATGAAAAATACTAATTTCTCAGTATGGATAGGACTGGATTTTGTTGCACCTTTCAACCTATTCAGCTGGTATTATTAGTATGTGCTTGCATAAAAGGCTAAATTTTCATATCATGTGTAAAGCTGTAGGATTAAGATTTTAACAGCAATTTGGGAGTTGCTGGGATACAAAGTATTTTGTGCTGAATACTTGGTATCTTAGATCATTAGGACTAGTCAAATTGCTTCCTGTGATTTAAACACTGCTCTTGCTGTTCACTCTAAGCTACGTGATTGTGATAGTGCTGAAATTTTCCAGGCTCTTCCTATTGCTTTACCTACAAATAGAATTAAACTTTTGGCATATGCCTTTACATTTCTCATGATGCTCGATGAAGATAGCTATTTTATATATAAGCTCTTAGAAGAAAGGTTTGTTGATTCATTTTGTGTTTCTGTAGTGCTTAACACAATAGGGATGAGGTCTTTGGATATTTCTGGAGCTGAGATAATAAGCTGGTATTATCAAGAAATAAAAACATCCATGAGGCTACTGTCAAATCTTCCAAATGATTTTGCAAAGTCGTAGTTCCTAAAAAAAATGGGAGCTTTCAACTTTTGAGTATTTTGTAATTAACTGCCTTGTGCATGAATCATTTTACAAACACCTTGTAGACTAATAAGAAATATACCAGAAAATAAAGACAGCTTTTAGAAACTGTATGGAAGTCAGTGTTCTTATATGAGGAATTTGTTGTTTCCAGTCTGGTCAGATTATTAGTAACTAACCATTGCTGCCAGTTGATGCCTTGAGTATGCAGGTTTGTACGTGAAAGAGAGAACATATTATGAAGGGGTCGTATTGGTCCAGTTACCACTGAAGAGATAGTTTATTTAATTATTGACAAAGTTTAGCAAGGAGGCCATGCTCTGGAAGGCAGTAAGTGTTAATATACTGCTTCTAAGGTTAGCTTGTAGACCTTGGGGGAATATTGAACCTTTATGTGCCAAAGTCAATCTCGTTGATCTTGTTCAACAATTAAAAATAACCTATCTGCTTCATTGCAAATACCATGTGGGATGTATCTTGTTTTCTAGCTGACAGGCTAGAGGTCTTGATTTTGCATTTTCATGAGTGCCCCTTCCAAAAGTAACTCAGGTTGCCCTTTGGGCTCATGGATTTGATGAATTCTCAAAAACCTTTTTGGCTGATCCTTTTTGGGATAGGATTACCAGGGCTGCTAAAGATGGTAGCAGAACTTTTTCTAGTGAGCTGTGACAGTAACAGCATGTCACAGGATTAAGACAAAACCAGATCTTTCTACTGCAGAGTTGTCTGCTGACTAACTTCTAATTAGCTTTGCCAGATGTATCACAGACTTGCTGTTTGCTGTCAGATCTCCTTCACAAGTGATACAGTTGTTTGTCAAAGGCTCTAGTTCCTCTGTATTTCAGTGGTGGTGAACATTTAGTTAAACCCAAGTTTTTGAATGTGAGACCAGTGTTTTTATGCCCTGCTCTGTGTGACTGTCAATTAATCAGATAACTTCATATGAAAGAGGAAAAAAAAATTCAGTCCTCAACCCATACAACCCTACATGTACACAATGGCAGGCACAGAGTTCACACATGCTATGTACCATTTTCCTCTTCCAGAATTTTGCAAGAGGTGTTTACTCTTCTTGAATGAAACAGAATAAATAATGGTGTGGATAGACAGCTGGCCAAGGAAAGGAAAGCCTTAAGGGCTGTGACCACAGGTTGAGACAATGTGCCACAGATTTGAGGGGAAATAGTTGTGTTGTACTCTATTTCCCAATTAAAAGTTGAATTCCTCCTTCTAATGCTGTTTTTCAGGAAACATCTACTTTGTGCAACCAGGGCTTGGTTTTGGTTTTGTTTTTTTTTCAGGACACCTGCAGCTGGTTGATGACTTTAGCTGAGCTTGATAGTGTTTCTGAACATCAGGTCTGGCAGTCTCAGTCTGGTAATACAGGTGTGTTAGCTGGATCCTGCTTTTGGTGGCAGTCTCTGCAGGACTGCTTCTTCCTCCATACACTCCCAGACTCTGAGTGCACTTCTAAAATGTATTTGGCAAGCTTCAACCCACACCTCATTTAACTCTTACAATCAACCTGCTGCAATATTATCTCCAGAAAGTGCAGAGATACTCAAGGAAATGCTGACCCTATCAAATCACTGTGAAGGAGATCCTTGGCTCTACTCTGCTTTTACCTTAATGCAGGAATAAGAAATTACAGGTCTAATCAAATTTTTCCCTTTTAACTTGTCTCTAAGGTGGTTTATTCCTAAGGGATGCCATCAGTATTTGAAAATCCCTGAGTGAAGTGCTGTAATGTCAAGATAGGAGCTTCCTAGTCTCCTTCCTAAAGAGTAAGGGATTTAGAGACATTAAGACACTGCCAAAATCCTCAGCTGCCCTAGGTCTCCTGAGAATGCTAGGCAGCAGCAAAGTAAGTTGTGCTGGGGATAATTGAACTGCTTAATTCCAGGATCAATTAAATACAAAGGTAATACCAAGTCATATTTGTGCATGACCCTTTCCTGTCACATGAGAAACTGGGCAGAGCTCCCCATCAGGCCTGCTGCAGTACTATGCAACTTCCATCGACCTGTGTCAGTGCCCTCACTCGGGTTTGTACCTAGTTCATGAAGTAGAGTGCAGATGAAGAGAAAAGGTTTTTGTCTTCATTATCCCCTGTAAGCACTGTTCGTGCAACATAGCCTGATGTAAAATCTTCAGTGCTTTGACATTTAGCATGGAGACATAGTCTTAGGAAAGAAAATTAAAAACCACTGGGAAACAGAAGAAAAAAATTAAGTACTTGTCAGAGTACAAAGATATATGATGCAGGATGAGGATCCTTACTACCTGGTATTCATCTTAAGTTACTAATATCCTGTGTCATCAGGAAACTGGTACAGCATAGACTTGCTTAATTTGAGAATAGTCTGTCATAGACATCTGTGAACATATCACTGCATGTATATATAGCACAGATCAAGACGTAGGATGTTAGGGGAAAAAAACTCTTGCCACAAGTTGGGATGAACTCATTACATCACTGATGGTGGAGCCAAGAATGAATTAAGCAAAATCTTCCCAGACAAATGTCGGTAGCAGCTCTATAATATCTCACACCATCAGAGATTGCTGGATAAGTCTCATCCTCTTAAAAAGCTTCATTGTGCTCTTTACCTTTTATTTTTTTGAAGTAGAGTTGCTGCATTGCAGAAAAAAATCATGTCATTGGCATGGGTGTAGCTTATTAGCTTTAATAGCAATGAGTTATGCAGAATCCAAAATGCTATTATGTAATTGCTTTGAATATTATACCATGACTTGAGAAATATGGGAGCCAGTGTGATGAGTATCGTGTGGGATGGCTGACGCTTCCTTTCCAGTCCAAGGAACAAAAACCCCAACCCATGGCTAGTTAGCTTGAAAACTTTTTCTACTTGAACAGAAGCAGAGAAAGCTCGTTCCTTGTCAGGGTTCGTAGACATGAAGCCTATATGTGAACTGGCTCTATTGATGCTGATGGCAAAATTCCAGCAGACCTTGCAAACCAAAATCTGTCTCCATGTGAATTTCAAACAAAGCGATTCTCCATACAGCAACATATTTGAGAACTCACCCTTTGTGGAGACACAGAGGCCATGTTGGCACCACTTAAAACCTCAGAAGAGGTACAAATTAAATCATGGGAAATGAACTATAGTTGATAACTTTCAAAGGAAAGAGGAGAAGATTATTGGGAAGATGATGCTAAAGAACATGTTTAAATATCAGGTTAATTTTATTAGCAGCTTGCTAACATCAATGAATAGCAGTAGTCTTTTTGAGGTTTCGTGGAGTCACTGCATAGTTAATATGTAGAAGAACAGAGCCAGGGGCCTCAGGTAATCCTGTTGATTCTTACCTGCTTTCCTCCATATGCCAGGGTGGCTCTTGTCGAGTCTTGGAGGGTGTGCAACTCCAGTGACCCTGCAGGCCCATTTGCCTACCTCTCTTTTTCCATGAAGGCTCAGCTAGGTTCTCAGAGTACAGAACCAGCAGACCCATTCTTGTACTCTTGGTTTTTGGAAGAGTCAGACCCAAGCAGTCCTTCGTGACCCATGTTGTATTTCAAGTCTTGCTAAAATGGGAGCAACTTTCATGAGACTTCCAGATAAAATAATCCTGAGGCAGAGATGTAAGCAAAAAAGTAGGGTAGACATTGGAGAGGATAAAGAAAAACAAAACCTTTAATCAATTTGGAGTTTGTAGATTTGTGGCATACTAGCTACACAGGAAATTATTCTTCCCTTACGTCTTTCACCATTGTGGCTTTATCTGCTGTCATCAGCAAATCTGTCAAATGAAGCTCTGTTGTCTGTACCTAAGAATTGCAGTACAGCACCACTAGGACCTGAGCTGTGGTGTTCTCCAACAGACCACCCACAGCAGGAACTATTGAAAAGCCAGAGTTCAGGCTGTGAATTAACCATCAGGATTCTGTGTGCTTTTATTCTGGTGACATACTATGTGACCTCAGTGAGGGCTTTACTTGGCTGCTTCTTGACTGCAGGTGGGCTTTATGGGTTAGGTCCATAGGAGAGCAGATGCGTTGGGTAGTGACCGAATGTGCAGCATACTCCGCCTAGTATCAGAGCCATGTAAAGCCAGGCTGCTGCTGCCACCACTGGGATAGAGTTTCATTTGATGATGGCAGTTGTGGCTTGCTTTTAGTGCTCCTTTTCTGGGAAATGCTTCATGGATACTTCACCAGGGGTCTAGTCAGATGGGCTATGGAATGCGAAAATTTAAACAAATGCATGTTTAGGATACTTCTGACTGTATCTGGAAGTGCCCTAACTATAGGAAGTACTGCAGGGCCAGTAATGAACTCATAAACCACGTAGTAGTGTTCTATGTATGAGCAGTGTCTGTCATGCATCGTATGTTGCTCTGCAAAGAAATGACAAAGTTGTCTGTCGATAAGCTGCTTGCTAGAGCCATATTCAGGTCAGTATTCAGTGTGGTTTATATCACACCATTTCCTCAAGACTGTGGTCACAGACTGGAGTACTTGCATTGGTTTGTTGCATCTCATCCACGACCACTATTGCTGCAGAACATTTTCTTTTTTAATTGGGAATTTAATAGATTTGAAATCTGTTAGTTAAGGGATCAGATGTCTTAGGAATAAAAAGCAACCATACCTTGTTACTTGTTTTGGTTTGAAATATTTTTCCCTTTGCCTTTTCTCTTTGTATAATTGATCCTTTCAGAAAGGGAGGTGTACCATGAGCAGAAACATGGTCCTGGCCTCAGGTTGGGGTAGGTAGTTGCCATACTGTAGAGGTAGTAACTGTGTTGCTCCAGCATTTGAATCAGTCCACAGCTCTCTTATGCTGGTCCCTCTTAGCTCAAGAAATTTTTCTTTTCCTCACACGAGCCTCCTGAAGTCATAATCAGTGGAGAGGAGATTAATTACAAAGTTAAGAGGGAGAAGCTGTAAAATGGTCTTAATATGGGGACTCTTCCACCTGGGCTTTCCCTCAGAACCTGTAGCTGGCTTTGTTGTAGGAAAGGCAGCAGCAGGCATGCATCTAAAGCAAATTGTGCTATCTTGGCTGGGGAGGGCGTCCACCTCAGCCTGAGATGCATCCCCATGCACTTAGAGGTGAGAGGAACGGCTGTCTTAGAAAGGGCATAAATATGATAGGGGCTTTGAGACTGCTGTGTATTGGTGTGCCCTGACTGAGGTGCATGAGAAGGGCTGTGACAGATCAGTTGTCTTAAGTCACTGAGAGAAAACTGTAATACAAGCATGCAATGTTTCTCTAGGTAAACTCTCTGGTTTCTTAAATGCAATTAATACGGCCGAGGGTTCCAAATTATTCTTGTAACTAGAATGTTCATATACTTTGTTTGATATAAAGTTAGGGTGCCGTATTCTGGTTTCCAATGACCAAAAGTTGCATTTTAGAATAACTATTCTGTTGGAATGTGCTATTCAAACAAAGTATTATTTTAAATAACAGATGTAATACAGTCTTAAAAAAATCCTCAAACTAACAGATTTACCTTTTCATCTGACATTTAACAACACAGAGACAATGTTTTCTCCCTTTGGATATCTATCCTTTTTTGTGGTTTGGTTTCCCAAACAGTAATTTTAAGACTCTCCATTTTTAGCTACCTCAGACAATTATATCTCTGATTATATTACGCCGTTGGTTATCACAATTTGATTTTCATTGCAAAGGAGATACTGTAAAATAATCTGTCATTAAAAGGATTATTTCAACATTAGTTAACATTCTGAAATGGAAAATATTTAATCCCTGAGAGATACTATAGAGAATTTTCTCACTGCAACTCACCTCCTGTTCATAATGCACTTTAGTTTCTCCTGGTCTCTTTTCAACACCTGCCCAATGCCACAGTTTAGCAGGGAGAGATTAGGCATTGAGCCTCGGGAATATCAGCTTGCTCACAGCTTCCCCTTCAAACTAAATTTACTATCAGAGCAGACAGTTCAGAAACACACAAATTCTTAACTACGTGCCTTGCTAACATGCAACTCCAAAGAGCAGAGCAGCCAGACTTACATCCTCAGTTTTTGAAAAGTGTGAGCGAGATTTGGTGCAGTTGGTTACTTTTTTCCTCCTGTCTGTCCTGTGTGCTTGTTTTTGGCTCTGTTGTGGTTGCTTTGCAACATCTTGGGATCTGTGAACCACCACCATCACCCTCCTGATTGTGATCAGGGGTTGTTTCTCTGTTGCTATGGTGGCAAACAGAAATTAGGATCCTTGCATCGGTTAGGGAGAGCGCAAGTAAGCACAGAAATGCTTCAAGGGCCAGGTTCAGATTTAAAGATGGACTGCCCTGCAGTAAATGCCCTAAGGTGACAGAATAACATTATTCTTCCCAAGCTGCTTTATTGTGATTTCTTTATGGCACCTTCCAGTTTCCATTATTAGCTGAGAATGGAGAAAAACAGTGTTATATTGTAGTTGGAAGACAACAGTTTGGGGGATTGTTTTGTAGAACAATCACCCTCTATGGGTTTGTGTAGGGCTTTATGTAACCTGAGTGGCTTTTTCTCTGGTTATCCAACTGTTTTTCTTGCATAAACTTAGTGTGGGAACACGTTGCCCTTCCTAGGTAACTGTGAGGGAAGGTAGGAGTCTCAGCCTCTCAGTTGTGTTCCTGAGTCCCGTGATGGCGTTCCTCTTCTTCAGCCCCCACACCAGCACTGGGATGGCAGGACCTATCCAGGTACTTCCTTTGGTGCTCAGGTGTGCAATTCTTTGCCCTCTTCATACCTCATTCAGAGGCACGGGTTTCTCTTTCATTTTCTCACTAAGCTACTCAACTCGCTGTGAGAATTTTTAGTAGGAACAAGAGGGGCAGGGAGCTGTTGTTCAGTGCAAGCATGCTCTGCTTTCAGAGGTGTGAACACCGTGCCTGCTCTGCATGGTCTTGAAACCAGGGTAGTCTGTCAACTGCACTTCAGCATCATCTTGTGGAAGTGCCCCCTGCTGCCATGTACAAAGACTTACAGCACATTACAACACTACAACTTTTAACTTCATTTTATACGGTGTCTTTCACTCTACATGAGCTCAAAGTGCTTTACATTATACAAACAGCAGTAGAAAACGTACAAAATATATATGTCTTCAAGCAGAGGAGCTGCTTTCTTCAGTTGGCAAAAATGACACTTTCCATAACAAAACAGCCATAGAAATGGATGGCAGAACCATTGTAAATTCTCCCCAGCTTAGGATAATTTTCTTCCAAGCATGATTGTTCTTCATGCCTTTATAATGAATTGAACCAAACATAAATTAAGAAAATAGAGATTTAAGTGAGAATGCCAAACTAAATTTACTTCCAAAGCCTGTCATTGATTCTCTGCTTGGCCTTTCTTTAGCAATTCTCCTTCAGCACCGTGCCACATAGTTTTTAAGCAGTGCTTAATTACATTTGATGTACTGGCAAGTGCTTTTTATGAGTATCAGTTTTATTAATGAGTACTGTTAGTTTATATCTTAGAAGGAGATATATTTTATGACTAAAAATCCAGCACTCTTCAATGCTGCATCAGATCTCTTTTAAATGCCATTAAAATAAATGTGTATATTCAGAATAATGTATGACTGAAAAAAACCTCTCCAGACCTGTAGGTATGGAACAGATATGGAAAACATGCATTTTCAGAGAGTATCTTTGAGTCTCTCATTGTGACAGTGATTGTAATGAGAGGTTTGTTTGGGGAAAAAATAATGGCTTAACTCAAAGTAGGACCAGATGCTGATCTGAATGTAGGTGGGCTTGAGAGTGAAGGAGGAAACAATTTGAGCAAGGAAGACATGAGTTAGGGTATGAGGAAGGAAATGGAAAATCTTATTGCCAGTGCCAAGGAGAAGAGGAGGACATGGGAAGCCTTGAGCATGGAGGAAAGGGGACAAAGCTGAAGAGGATGTGGGCTGCAGAGGGGAATGAGGATGGCCTTGTTGCAGAGGCTGGTCAAAGGACTGGGTAGGGGCTTCAGATTGGGTTTCTGGACCTCAGGATAGTGTACAGGGGCTCTGTGCCATGTCTGGAGACAGAGTTCACTTGTTCAGGGCAGTGTTCAGGAAGCTCTCATTTCTTTTCCCACTGTCTTCTGCCCCTCTAGCTGTCCATCTTCCACTTGCTGCAACAAAGGACCTATCAGAGTTCTGTAGGACACTGTCAGTCTTGCCCTGGAGCAGGTGTAATCATTGCAGTAAGGCTTGGATCCTTGGTGTCAGGAAAACATGCAGTTACACCAACTGAGAATTACATCTTGATGCATATTGGAAGGAGGGAAATACATTTTGGAAATGTGGAAGTTACATCTTGCACTTCTTTTTCTTGAAGGCTCCAGTCTGTAAATTCAATTAAGTTCCTCTAACAGAGCAGCACAATTATGTGCATAAGGAGTACATATGTTTTGGGGTGATTACCTTGGGTGAGGAGCTCAGTAGCACGCTGTGGGAGGAGGACAGCAATAGCTAGAGTTTAAATATTTTTCTCCAGCATAGTAACTTCTGTACATCTGCACCTCTTTGTAGTGCAGAGACTGGATTATTAGCCTCTGTAACAATACCATCTTGCACTGGAGTTCTGTTTGCTCTTGCAAACTGAGCGGGATTGCATCTGCATGGGATCTTTGGCAGGAGCTCTGCAGAGGTCACTGATATGCCGTGGAACCGTGTTTGTTCACTAAGTGACACTTTCATCCTGATGTCACACTAAGCCAGCACACCAGAGTGGCTTCCTTTGCCACTGTGCAGTATCTAGCTGTGTGTATGTATGTTTTAGGCTGAAAATACAAAGTGCAGACACCGACTGTTTTTGATTGTTAGAGATTTTGTGTGGAACTGGTTAGAAAACTGGGCGGTTAGTCCTCCTATCTTGCCAAAGTTGTGTTTAGATAACTCCGCTCTGCCTGTAGAAATCCCTTCCAGTTCTTCGTTGATTCACTGCTAAGCTAAGCTGAGCTGCAGTGCTGTTCCCCCTGTTTTACAGGGGTTGTGCAAGAACTTTGGTAAAGAGGCAGTTGTGTCCTGCCTGAAACCCGGGGCTCTGCCCTGGAACAACTGCAGTAAGCCTGGCATGCCTATCTGCAGATTAAAGCCAGAAGTTAAATTGTAAGCAGGCAGGCAGCCCCTCTTCGTAGTAACACAGTAACCAAGGCAGGGTCTCAGGGCCAAGCCTGCAGCAGGCCTGTGGGCCCTTAAGTAAATCACTGTACAACCCAGGGAGACAGAAGCGCTCTGTATAAGCACATGGTACATTTTTCAGCATTGTAGTTTGCCACGTATGTGTGTGTGTTCTCCCAGTCCTCAGCTATGCGGTACATCTAGGGAACTGCTGCTAGCTGGGAGACTCCAAAGGTCTCTGTTGGGGAATGAACAGGAAATACCATCTTGACAGTGCGATGCTGTGCCTGTTTGGATGGCCATTGGACACGTGGGAGCCCCGTTCTCCATCACCACTGACCTGGGCAGGAATTGGCATGGGAGTTGCACGAAGACTTTAAATCAGCTTTGCACTATACCCACTCTTGCCAATCCCCTAGAATAAATTTGAGGGGCCCAAGGTTTATTGTCCCTTATGTTCAGATTGTTAGGACTCACACTGGGACTTTATGGCCACTTAAGCATTATAATGGTATTGCTGTGTCCTTTCCCCCAGGCCTTCTGCACTGTGGGAGCAGCATAAAGAGGCAGTAGTACGCTGGACCCCAACTCAGAGCTCACTAGACGGCTGGCATTACCACAGGATATAAAAAGGTTGAAATGGAGACTGACAGGGGAGTTTAGTACAATACTGGCAGCAATGTGTTACTTGCTCAACACAGTTACTGACTCTGTGGGATTAAAGAAATTATGCAGCCAATACTGGCTGCATGGGAATGGAGAGGCTTTTACCCCAGCAGTGAGTGGGAATGGCTTGTCATACCTAGACCTGTGCTGGATTTGAATTGGAATCTAAAAGACAAACATTTTTGGGACTAGTGATTGTCCTGCAAAAACTACCAGGTTTCCACATGTTACTGCTTCAAAATGGAGCAGGCAGGCTCCTGCGTCCAAAAAAGTTTTGGTTACAGAGCCTTGTTAGTTTAATTTTAGTTCTTATGAATTGACATATGGCAGGCATGATTTTTAATTAGAGCTTTAGCTGCGTTTTACTGGTAGGGTTGCAGAGCACTGTGGAATTTACATTAGGAAAAAAATGCTCTGTTGGTAGAGTACAAGGCTGCTTAGTAATCAGAGTGGAAAGTTAACTTTGAAACAAATTGGCAACTGATCAGATAAAATTCAAATCGGTAACATTTGTGTTGGAAACCAACTCAGATCTGGGAAAAATGGAATCTAAGCTATTCTGTTCCTCTTGCAGAGGAACTGACTGGTGAACACACTGTGCACATCAAACTTCACGTGTAACACCCCCTACAAAAACAAAATTAATACAGTTATCTGAGCATTTATCTGATTCCTTTTCACATTAGTGTAAAACTGTTACTTTGAAGTTTCCTTACATACTTTACAAAACAAACAAACATCCTTTGCCAGTCAAAAACTAAAGGTCAAAAGTTCCCCCCTTTTGTTTTTCTTTTGGCTCAACGAGGTGTAATAGAGAGATATTGGGAGATGTTTTGCTCTTCTGCCGTTCTAAAAGACTCCCATCTTCCTGGTTCATTGTGTGAACTATTTCGAGTACTGAAAGAGTTAATGGTGTGTTCGGGCCTCAACTAGCAAATGCATTTAAAGCTCAGTCCAGCACTCACATGGTTTGTATTCTTGCGCTGCTGGAGTGGTGTGTTCATGGCATCTGGTTCCCTGGCAACAGCTTTCATTGGCTCAATGAAAGCCTTTTCTTCTTAAGAAAGCTCCCACTGTGACACCCCACCACCACCACTAATCACCATCTTAACCGAGTGTTTAAGATGCAGCTGGTATGAAAAATAGTGCTTGTGCATGTGAGAAGATTAAGAGGCTACCTTACATAGTACACCTGCCCTGGAGGCTGCTCTCACTTGATGATGTTGGTCATACTGGAGGCTGTCTGCTTTCCTGCTGGAAGAGATGAGGCATCAGTACATGAAGAGCCCGCTTAGAAATAATCTTTTGTTGGGCAGAAATCCATAAACCTTTGTGTCTTGTGAATAGTCATTTCCTCTTTGCAGCTGAGATGGCGTTTGGGCCTCTGTGCTATTGACAAGGGGCAGAAGTGGGATGTAAGGGGTGTACAATAAAATCCATATTGTTGAAGTTGTCTCCCCTGACAAGGAGGAAGCAGGAAGAAGTCTCCCAACATGTGAACAGGAGAACAATGGGAGCAAAGAATTCATGTTAAGCCTCCTCAAGGGTTACATATGTAAGAATTTCTGGAGACTTAAGTTTGCACAGAAGTTGAAAAAGCCTCTAGCAATCACACCTGCCTGTGTCTGGCAGAATTTGGGGTACAGAGCGATCAACAGGCTTGGGCATTAGCATGCCCTGCATCATGCTTCCACTGTTAGAAGTGCCCTTTTGAATTACTGAAGCTCTCATTGACTCAGCAACTGGCTGAAATTCTTCCTTTATTTTCCTAGTCTTGGAGTATGCTCTCTAACTGTCAGAGACCATGGCACTCCACTGGAATGGTGCAGCTAGAGCAGAGATGTAGGTGAGGGTAAGCACAAGGAGATCCAGCATTGTAATCTGTGTGCCACAGTGGTTACTTGTTTACCTGACAAAGCACGCAGGCCAGGCAAGCCCCTCCTTTGCTTATCTCTGTGCTGTTGGGCAGGAGAGCCAACACAGGTTTAAGAATGTGGGCTGGAGAGCACATAACATCTTCAGCAGCATGGCTTTAGTCATGAAATACCCTACCAGAGAATATTAGATTGAATTTGTACCTGCTTTGGTTAGGTTTTATAGTATACCATAGCATCCAGACAGAGTTCTTCCCATGGCGCATCCCTTGCTTTAAAACAGTAAGAGAACATATACCACCCTTGAAACTGGGGAAATGAGAGAAGGAAACTGTGTTTTGTGAGGCACTATGCTGTATTTGGCATAAACTGAGACAGTGTGTGCCTGAGAGAGAAACCAGGAAGGACAGTCTTGTGGTTAAGCTACTATATTGAGACTTGGAATTTGGGTGTAGCTTCCTACTCAGTGTGGCCTTGGGAAGGTCTGGACATAGGCAAAATAGGCAATTTCCAAGGCAGCCAAACCAGAAATGAAGCTGTGGTGACTTGGCTGTGGTAGAGCCTAGGGAAGCAGCCTTGGTAGCTGCTGCTGCCACCAAGGTGGAGCAGAGCCGTCGGGGTAGCGCCTACCTGCCATTGTCCCTTCATCTTTTCGGGGGCAGCTGGACAGAAAGTGCGATTGGACCCTTTCCCAGTGGCTGAAATGCCTTGACATAACCTAATGGTGTAAGAGCAGAGCTACAGCATCTTAAATCAAGGGAGGACAAACCTAAGCCCAAAGTCAGTCTCCAACGCTGGCTAATAAAGGATGCCAGGGAAAAGAAGTAAGAGCAAGGCAAACCCAGGGTGAGTCTTCTCCAAAATTCACTCCACCCCATGATTAGCTTGGTGAGTTTTGGAGCTAGCACTGAGTCTTTGTATTAATGGACTTCCTGTGATTGCTTCAAGGTGCTTTGTGACCCCAGCACTAGGCTGGCACTAGCCCCTTATGCTAGGACAGAAAAACTCCATTTTGCCCAGACCTTGTTCTGTCTTGACTTCCAAGCATCCGATTCACCTTTTCAGTCCAGCTGCAGGGTCTTTGCTCAGGGTGCACCTTTTTCTCCCTGAGTCAACACTGCTGCAGCCAGGAGCATCCCAGCTCCCCCAGATACACAGTAATGCATGTGTGAGACTGGAATGCTGTAACATCATATGGGCACGGCTATGGGACCAACAGGGTACAATAGTTTGTAAAGTGGGAATAATTCTCCTTATTTCAGAAGGCTTTTGCAAAGATTAATCCTTAATATATAAGATGCTAAGTAGTTACATGGCTAAAAGCCTTCCTAAAAAGACTATGCTTATTTCTAAATGTAAAACATTTTAAAGCAAGAAATCAAAAAGCTGAAATTAAAAATCACAACAGCAAAGAATGGCATTCTGTATCTGGTAGGTCTCTTTTCATCAGTCACTTGTAATTTAATTAAATTTATTTAAACATCTTAATCCCCATCAGTGAAAAAGAAGCCCACGGCAGGTACAAGAACTGTAAAAACAACCTGTTTTGAATATTAAATGTCTGATTTAGTAAATTTGCTTTAGAGGTTGGGGACAGGGGTGGGTTGTTACTTCCCCTCTCACAGAATGTTTTAGAAGACCAGGGAAGTGGATGTGCACACATGTGTGTGAAGAGCCTACAGTTTTTCTATTGTGCTGACAATTTTTTGCCTTGTGGCTGATTTATGGGCTTCAAAGCAGGCAATGAAGAGATGACTTCAGCAAGGTAATTGGTAGATGTCACTGCTCCAGTGAAAATTGGATTTGCTTTGGGTTAGATACAATTTCAGATAACATTCTTTATTTGCACACTGCTTTACCATGAGCTCTGGAACAAAGGAGTTCTGGGAATCACCTGCGGATATAAAGGGACAGGGAACTTCCACTGCTTTGGAGTTTTCACAAGCTTCTGCTGGCCACTCAGCTGGTTAGCTGAAAAGATTTAAACTTGGCAAAGCGCAGAAGCAATGAGACCAGTACATGTAGTCCTCTCCTTCACACCACTGGGCAGGTGTCTGTGCAAAAAAAATCTGAGGCCTTTCCTTTTGCATAGCAAGGCATGCAGGTAAATAACACAGGAAGTTCTCGATTTGCAGACTGAAGGTATTGAAGTGTACCAAGCACACCCTTGCTCTGTAGATGGTGATTGAAAAGCAGTGATTGTATTCCTTAATGCATGGAGTAAAATTTCTTTAAACGTAGAGTTTGTGTCACTGTTTCATTTCCTGGTTTTTAGATTATTAAGGTGCATTTAAGAAGGTGGTGTAACCTTTACTCTGCCTCTTCTAATCCTAGCCTGTACACATGTGCCTCTACTTACATGCTTGCAGGGCATAAATGGTACAACGGTGCAAATTCTCTTTCCAAAAAGATCAGAGGGTAAGCGTGAGGCGCACACACAACTGCAGGCCTTTGAGGAAGGATGTAAATGCTGGCCCTCTGCACAGGACTGATTTTCACCCTAAGTAAACCTAGAGTGGGGTCATATAATATATTGGTCTGGAGTCATGGGGGTAGATTTATGTTATGTCAGTGAACGGGGCTATGTCTCTGGCACTGCTGCCTAACCTCTAGCAGAAGTTGTGCTGTGTGAATAAAGGCCAGGGGCCTGTTGTAAAAATGATGATTTAGGTGGACTCTGGAGATCTGGTTGCTTTTCCTGCCTCTCTGCTACTTTTCTTTAGAGAGCAACTCAATCTTACTCTCCAGATTAGGGATGGTATTTCCTCACCTCACAGGGATGTTTTGGGAATAAATGTGTTAACTCACACAAGGCATTCAGGGCTCTGGAGCTGAGCAGCAAAGCAAAACCGGCGTAGAATGGAAAAGTATCATTGTTCATGCAGTGTTGCGACAGTTTGTAGTAGATGAAGCCGGAGCCCCATGCTGAAGAGTGGAGATTAAAAAGAATATTCAAGAGCTGCTTTGTATGCAGAGCACTGTCGGTCCTGTGCCTGGAGTGAAGCAGGGGCTCTTGCCAAAAAAAATGATTGTAGGGGCAGTACCTGGTCAGAGCCTGAAACAGTGTATTATACCATACAACCCGGAGGCAGAAGGAAGGTTACATTAGGCAACCTTTGCTTTGCTGTTTCGTGATATTTGAGAGCTTTGCTTTTCAGCCTTTGATTGTTTTGTTTTAAACAACATAGCTTTTTATCATGAAACTGATGATACAGATCTTACAGTGCACCTGGAGCTTTACAGGAAAGTGTGCAGATAAGGTCTCAGCCCCTTAGACCTTGTAAACTGGGGCCTTTTTCTTCCTTAGATTAAGTAATGTAAGGAATTCTGGTTTTACAGCAGTGACCCATAATTCAGCGTTGGGTTAGGCATAAATCTGCAATATGCTTCCAAGGAATTTCAAACTGCAGAAGTGTGTTGGGGGTTTTGCCTTTTTTTGGTTGGTTTTTTTTTCAGGTTTTTTTTTCCCCTCTTTGCAGTCCTGTACCACCTTTTACCCAGCAGGAATTACATGTCCTTTTTTACTGACTGGCACCCAGCAAATTACCAATCGGGAGAAACAGGAGTTAACAGCCCTACTTTTAAAGTTGCTAGCTATGTGCCTTTGTAGGCTCAGTAGTATTTCCACTCTGTATCCTGGCAGTGAAGCAAAATCAATTTCCTCCCCTGTCCTTGGGCAAAGATTGTTGAATAAAATTTAGTTATAGAAAAGAACACTTTTTTAAAAAAAAGAAAGATTTTGTGTTATCTAGAATTTTTTTCCTTTTAGACATTTTTGTGTGTCTGAATTTATTTTTTTCTTTTAAAAACATTTATTTTCCAGAATTTCCAGCCTGCTGGAAAAAAAACTGTTGCCACCAATATTATTCATCAGCTTCACACAGGATTTACTTAATAAGCCCCCTAACATTGAAGAGTGGCTAAGCTCTGCCTGGATGCTCAGCAGTGTACAGACAAGCCAAGAGAAGTGATAGGGCTGAAGCAGGATAGATCACAGGTGGGAGCCTGCAGTGGGGAATGGAGTCAGTGGCCTCCAGAATTGGATATTGTGCTGGAGCTTTTCCACCCAGCATTTTAGAAAACAGCAGGAATCAATGCTTTCACACTAGGAGTCAATTAAAGAAACCCAAATTATTGCCATTTGAATAAACAATTATTTCTTTTTCACCCTCACAGAAGCTTGTTATGATGAACTAAAAGCCAAAACTAATTAAATGATCTGATAGCACAAATCATATCAGAAGTGTTTCATCTGGTTTAATTAATTCTTGCCAGAAATCACTGCTACTCTTAGCATATGCTGAATTATTTTTTTTAATTAACTTTTTTAACAGCTTCCATTTATATCTGTTTCCAGTACTGCTGGGATTCTCACTCTCTGCAGATAAAGTGGGAGTGTTTACAGAAGCACTGACTACCAGGGAGATTTTTAACCCTAGAGACAGACAGCACAGCAAATACCTTGTAGGTCAAGAAAAGGGACATTTACACCTGAATCTAAGAGGATTTTTTTTTAACTACAGGATGAGATAAATAAGCTACATGCTGCTCAGTCCACCCTCCTGGTTAACTCTTAATTTGCTGGTAACAAATGCTTTGATGAAAACGCTGCAGTTCTCATTAGGAAGAGGACAAGACAGTTATAGGACTCAGCACTGTGCAGTCTTCACAAGCCTTTTTTCCCCTGTGGCCAAGTTATCCTGGCTCTCACCAGCCATCTCTGCCACAGGGCATTTCTCTGCCAAACAGAACCAGGTCTTAGCCTGATGTCCTGAGCTTGGGATTGTGGCTTGAGAGTGTTTAGGTCAAAGTGTGGGGTCTGCAGCTCTGCAACCTCACCCCTGAGTCAGGAGAGCATTTCTGAGGAGCATGAGGATGCTGTTACCAGGTTGCTGTAGGACAGCTTCTGCATTTTCACTTTTTACAGATAGAATGTCTCTTCCTTAAGAGATACGTTGGGAAAACTCAAACTGAAGGAATGTGCAATTCAGAGATTAGAGTCTGGGCCTCTGGGACTGGAGGATGTTTGGATTCAAGACTCAGTTTTGTGGTCCAGCTCTTGATCTCACACTAGTATACTACTAGTAGTACATACCTGTGTCTGTACAAAGGTGAGAACAGCCAGAAATACAATGTCTAGCTTTGTGGTCTTTGATTTCTATATTTCTCATTTGATACTTCATTCATTGCTCAGCCCAAACTCCAAATCAAGGGATTGTAAGTGATCACAGAACAAGCCCTCACATGCTGTAGATGTTCTGTAATTGTAGTATTAGGATTTGCCCTTCAGTTGCTGTCACAGGACAGTACTGTACAAACTGGTTACAGACATTCTTACCAACAGGAGGACAGAGGCTTGCTCTGGGGACTGCTGCTTTGGATGTAAAGACCAGAAAAATATGAGAATAGCGTTATTTTCCATCTCACTTTCATGAGGACAAGTGACAGGCTTTACAGTTTAAAATAGCACTATTAAAGCAGTATAAAAATGTACATATTCAAGACGTGTCAGTAAGATGGGACATTGTCACAGAATAATGGGTGCTAGCTACTTGGCATTCAAAGTAGGACAAAAAAGAGGGAGACACTAATGTGATTCTTGGTTTCCTAGGGAGCAGAGAAGGAGAAATAAATAGAGAAGCAGGACAGCGCAGTGCTTCTGAGTATACCCCTGCCATGGTAAAGAGCATTCTGTGGCCACGCGTTTCAGAGCAGTGTTTGTGCCATAGCAGAAATAGCATGCTCTCTGCCATCCCGCCCCCTGCCAAAAAAAAACCCAACCCAAACAAAACCTTAAATGGCCCAACAGTGAAGTTGTCTGTCAGCATCTTATACCTTTCCATCTTGACAAATGTGGTGACCCGTTAGAAAAGCAGGACGTGAATAACCTTGCCCTTGCTGCAGCTGGCCGTACCATCAGGGATTGTGCAGGTCAACTGTGGGAGCTGCCCTGCTCCAGCTGGCAGAGCTCAACACATGGCTACTTTGTGGCTATGGCACAAGAAAACTGCTGGCCTTTGGTATGAGAAAGACCTTGTCCTTCTGGAAGGTGGCTTGCTTTTCTTCTCTGCCCTCTCTTTTCACATGAGTGATTCAGTCATGTGTCTCTGGTGTTGACTTTGTAAATTGTGGTAAGAAAGGTGCCTAGAGCTCTTCCTCCCCAGAGGAATTACCAGAAGTGTTCCAGGGTGCCGACAGGATTGTCTGTGGGCTGGGTGCTGGAGGGTGGAGTAGTGCTGTGGTAGTCTGCAAGGACAGGGCTTGCGAAGTGAGTAGGTGTTAGTCCTGAAGAAGAGACTAGCTGTCTCATAGGTAAGGCTGGTGTCAGCACTCCCCCTGCCCCCAGTCCCTGCGGCTTCCGTACAGACCAGTTTTCCCTTGGAAAAGGCTTTAGACTCTGCCCTGTGGTCATGTGCCCTTTTCCCCAAATGTTTGCACTCTGGTTTTGAGATAGCACAGGCTCTGTATGTTATGGCCATATTGGGGCATCGCTCAAACAGCACAGTTAAGGTTGTGTTTGCTCATACCTTAACTCTTTATTTACTGGTTTCCAAGGGAATAGCTAGGACTGACATTCTAGAAAGGCACTCCATGCTCCTGGCAACCTTAATATCTTTCTTTGTTAGCAAACTTCCAACTTTTGAAAATTTCCAGGAGGAATATCATAAGGTGAGCATTCACAGTGTTTAGTCAGCAGTTAGTTTGCCCTGGAGATGCTACTGCCTGGGCACTTCACCACACTTATTGAGTGACACAGACAGCGATGTTTGGAGACCAGTCCTGCTAAAAAGGCAGTATGAGGAATTCCAGAGTAAAACATGCCTAGAGGGAGGCGGGCAGGCAGGCAGCCACACATTTGCTTTGCATGGGCCCTGGGATGGCCGGCTATGATTCACCCCATCCACAAGCCAGCCCATCACATTAGCCAACAGGCAGGGCCAGTTAGTGTGCACGTTGGGCTGAGCGGGCACAGACACATGGCTTCCCACTGGAGTTGTTTTCTTCCTGTCTAGCCTGAAACCAAAGAAAAGCAAATGTACTCGTAGTGGTACCCATATGCCTCTTGTGCCTCAGACTCAGTTGTTTTTATTGCTCTCATCTTTCTCTGCTCTCCACAAATACTTTTTCCTTTATGCCATTCCTAATCTCATTAAGCAAAATATTCCATGTGCTGTCTTATGCCCTTTACTACCAAGCCTATGTGGTACAGGTGCACTGGGTTTGACTTTTTTAGTGATATGAGGCAAACTGTAGGTGAAACCAATTCCTGTGTCTCCTGTAAGCTCCCTGTGGTGTGAAAGCCAAGCTACCTGCCTTCACCTGTCCATCTTGGCCTTGGTCCATCCAGTCTGCCCCTTAATTCTAGCTGAATCTTAAAAGGTTGCTTAATGTTTTTCCACTCATTTTGGGATGCGTTTCAAAATCAAACCTGGAGTTTTTTCATTTAAGCATTTAAACCAAACAATCAGACATTTCCCCCTTTGTTTTCTTCTTCGATTGAAGCAGTTCAGAGTGAACTGAAAAATTTTTTTTGCTTAATTCAAATCCATGTGTTTGAAGTAGGTATGTAGAAGTAGTAGGCTTCCTCTTTGCTCTGCTGCTCAATTATTTAATCACTTCACTAGTGATCATTTAATGAAATATCCAGTCAGTTATTTTGTTTTGGGGTTGTTGTAGGGGTTTGTGTTGTTTTTTTTCCACTGCAGATATAAATATTTTCCTTTTATGAACAAGATAGTTTCCTCTGTGTCTGGTTTTCATTTTTAGGGAGTAGGCAGCCAACTAACAATCTGACTGGCCAGCACTGATTCCACTCAGCTGGAGATATTTTGCAATATGTGCTATCACACAGACCCCACATGGCAACACTTTGTACAAGCACCAAAAAAGACAGGCAGAAGAGGGCATGTGACAGTAAATCCCATCATCTGAAGAGTCCACAGAGACTCTTCAGAGAAGGGAACATTCCTTACACATGTTACACAAAAGCCCAAAAGGTGATGAGTGACATTTCCCACTTTCATTTCTTTGGGAAGATCTGGTGTCATCACACATGTCTCTACTTTGCCACTAGTGTTTGACTGTTTCCCCATAGAAAGTAAAGCACCAGCTCACTCTTAACCATTCTCTGGCTCTTAATGATCAATTATTTTTAATTGGAACCTCTTGCATTGTGCCAAATCTTGAGAGGCCCTGTCAAGATCAGGACTCCAGCAAGATAGGAACAGTACCAACATGTACATGGGGACAATAGAGGCAGTTTTTGTCCCAAAGAGCATGATCCTATTTAGAGAAGGGCCAAAAAAGAAATTGAGGTAAGGATCATAGGAAGAATTTGCAGTCCATGGGCAAGTTTGGGAAAAGCATGACAGTCTCCTGACCCCTAGTCTGGTATCCAGTCTGCTGGCACAAACTGCTTCTCATTTACTAATAAAAATGTCATTGTCTGTGCAGGATTACATTTAAGGACAAGTAAAATAGGCTGGGATCAATACAAAGAACTTTCCCAGCTAAAAAAGATGCAGCCAGGGATGACACGGAGAGGTGGAGCTTGTGAAACTAACAGTTATCATTACATAGACCCTATTTTTACGTATATAACTGGTTGCTACACATTTAATGTCTGTGTTCAGGTAACATAATAAGTCTGTGAACTTACGGCAGTGGTGAAATGCTGACCAAAGGACTCTTCATTAATAAAGCTAGTTTTAATAAAAGTCAATAGCAAATTGGAAGAGCTGTTTAAGTCTCTTGAGATTGTTTTCTGAGAAATGTTTATTTCCAGCTCTTGTGTTGAGAGGTTTTGATTAAGATTTGATTCAGAATTCAATGCTCTAAGATCTTTGCTTGAGGAAAATGAGAGGCATGGAGTTAAAGC
Organism: Hypotaenidia okinawae; assembly: GCA_027925045.1. Classification (NCBI taxonomy): domain Eukaryota; kingdom Metazoa; phylum Chordata; class Aves; order Gruiformes; family Rallidae; genus Hypotaenidia; species Hypotaenidia okinawae. Next base: position 13,582,016 of record BSDF01000007.1, on the reverse strand, counting down.
ATTAGCTCTGTTAGTTAATGTCGACTCTGTTAGTCAAATGACAAAAACCTCAAGGAATCCCAAAGACAGACAAGCAGATCTCTGTCTGTGGGCAGCTTTACAAAGCTCTGTGCCTTCGTAACAAAGCAAAACTTTGCACTGATGAATTCATCTTTTCAGATAAGGTATTTCTTACTGGAAAAGACAGTTTCTGGCTCGCAGTAACTATAAAGTATGGTCTTTTAAATCTTAAATCTTCAGATCCAGAACTTTAGTTTAGCCTACCATAAAAGCAGAAAGTTGCAGTGGGATTTGGCCTGTGCTCTGGAAACCCAGCACACCTCCTGCCTCTGCCTTAGCAGAGGAATATGGTACAGGCACTGTTTAGCCCCTTCGACATGGAGGCAGTTCAGTCTTTTCCTGTGGTCGCTCCAAGCTGCTTTAGAGGGGCCTGATCTCTGCCTTCATCTGCTTTGCGCCCGAATTCTTTAGCCGTCATGAGAGTTGTTTCTGCAAATCCAATAGCTGATTTACTATCTTCAGAGAGCAGAATGTGTAAAGAAAAACAGTATGAGTAAATCCTCTCTCTAGAAGGGCTTTCTATCCACTCACATAATCCTGCTTGGTTCCAGCCTGGTATGCATAGTTGTGTAAGGGTGTCAGATGACATCCCTTTTACTGGCTGCTGGCCCTAATGGAATGCTGCTTTGCACATCTCATAAAGTAAGGATGGGAAATGCTGCCTGAAACTTTTACATTCTGCCGTTAATTAAAAAAAGTAAAATCAAGAGGCAAGAGCATTACAAATAAGAAATGCTCTTTTCATCATGGATTAAGTAAAAAAAGATTCCATCTTTACATTTAGTTTTGTACTCTTTCTAAAGACTGACTTTTACTTTACATAATCAAAGCCGGCTTTGAACTAGCTCACACAAAATATCTTTTTTTCTTTAAAAATAGCCCTATAGATATATATACATCACAGCCTTTCATTCCTTTTATAGATGGTTTCATTTTCTGTGAGAATGTGAAAGTTCTGAGCAATCCAGAGCTCATACAGGCACCAAACAAACAGGGGAAGGGGTCCAGGCACACTATTGCAATTAGCAACAGTGTTTAATTAAGCAAGCAGCTGTGTTGGGGAAGGGTCTTTTGATTTTCTCTTTTCACTGGGTTTTTGATGAGAGATTTACCTGTAGTTGTAACCTGTAGTCGTTACATTAGCACGCACTTATGCTACATGTGTGCACATGTGCACACTCACACGCACCCCCCGCATGGAAAATTTGTGTCAGGCAACTGATCTGATTCATGCTTTAGGTAAATATTTTTGGAAGTAGCTTCCTTTGACTGTCTTCCATAAAAATTCTTAAGCTATGTTTTTGTTTGTTTGGGGTGGGATTTTTAACTTAGAGAATGCTTTGATGCATTTAGGAATCCTTTTTGTTAGTTGGTTTACTTTATTTAGCAACAAAAAATTGAAGTGTGGTGAAGGTGAATGGGTGCAGAAATCTCCCACAGGAAAGGCTGGCACCAGGGCAACACACAAATGTTTACCCCCTGGTAAGCTTAGATGCCTCCATATTTCATTGGTAAAAGAAGTATAGTCGTCTCATGCTGTTCCCTGTTGTTGAGGCAGGAAAATGTCCTAACAGCCAACTAACCTTTCTACTTGGCCATTTTTAGTAAAGGGAAAAATGTTGGAGGTCATGGTAACAGAAAAAACTGGTGAAGAACTAAGCAGTGAACCAAAACATCGTAGGGAAGGTGGGCTCCTACTGTGAAGGGCTTGGATGAAATCTTGGACAGCTCTGCTTTATGCCTACTACTTACTGTGATTTAGATCCTGATTTCAGCAAGCTGAAGGGAACTGTAATGATTTAAAGAGGGACAGCAGAGGTGTCACAGAGTCTGTTGATAAGAACTGTGCTTACAGCCCAGAGGAAATGAGAGATTGAAGAGTACTGGAAGAGCTAAGCATGTTATAGCACCAGCACAGATGGGCCCAAATCCTTCTCTCTTTCTCTGTTACATGTAAACACCAATTTAACATAAATAATTTTGTTTTGCTGTAGTCAACAGCTGTTGATTGTCATGTATGCCCAGTTGAGTGTAATTTTCTAATTACCTAACTTGCATTTTTATACCCTGTCACACCTTGCATTTAAGCCCTGGCTAGAGTGATACTCCTGTGAAAGGATGTACCCAGCCTACCTAGTTTGAGAAAAGATGTTGTAAAACAGGCAAGTAATTTATTCTAGCTGTCGATCTTAACATCAGACCATAGGACAAAGATCTGACAGAGGTATCTGTATAAATGGTATTATCGTTGTATTTAATTTATTTTGAGTTTGATAGGATTTATTCTCAAAACACTCCTATAATATAGGGGAAGTGCCACTGTTCCCATTTTATAAGCAAGGAATTAGAGGTGGAATTTTTCAGTCAATTACCAAGACATGCACCTGGGAATTGAAGCACTTACAAGAAGTGCTTTCTGTGTACCTGCCTGCATCTTTAGCTGCCTGAATACTGCTGAAAGTCTGGCTGTAAGTGATCTGTCCACCACCTGTGACAGTGCAGGTAACCAAGCACTTCTATTTCAAATGCTAGATTAGTGCCTACTTGGTGGAACACCCTTTTATGTCCACTCGGGCCAGATAACATATTTTTCTTCTGCTACAGCTCCTGGTCAGAATTCTTTCCCACAAGGAAAAGGACAGCGCAGTGGGAATAATATTGCTCCTTGCCTGTCATAAGAACAGCATTATCTTCCTGCAGATTGATTTGAGAACAATGCTAGAATTGACAATACCTCCAGTAAAGATGGACATAGGGGAAAACCAGACCTTTTTTTTTTTTTTGAGGGGGGAAGGGAGGTGGGGAGGTTCATTTGGGTTTGGAGTTGTTTTGTTTGGTGCTTTGGTTTTTTTTGTTTTGTTTAATCTTTCTATTTGTCATCCTGGTCTTTGGGATCCTGGTGTTAATAGTAAGGTTATGGCTACCTTGATGGCCACGTGATGGGATTAATTCCCCAGACCCGTGCATCCAAAGCCTACTTACGTAGACTACTCACTGAGGCAGTACACACTGATTTTTCCACTTGTATTTCTAAGATTAACATGCTTAAGCAAAGGGTTGTGTGTGGCCAACCCAAGTTGTGACACAGCTGGGGCAACCAAAATGAACATGTTGTTGCTAGCAGGATTTCCTGACTAATATGGGTAAATGATATCTTCCCCCGCCCCCCGTTTACAGTTCTTATTTAAAAATCTGTTCTAGGCCCCGCTTATTCCTATTCTTTATCCATATTCTCATTTATCCTGGTCCCATCGTTTCCTGGCATGGTTAGGCTGGCTTTACAGAGAGGTGCAAGCCATGTAGAGGAGTAGGCACTCAAGACCCTATTTGGGCCTGTCTGTTTTCACTGTGCATCATTCAGTTGAGTCCCATTTGGTTGCAGCTGTGGTAATGCTGTGCTTGAGCCTGATCTTTACCTGGATTAGGAGAAAGTGCTTTAATTCCACTGCTGTGGTTTTGAGACAAGCAATGCCCGGCCACCCGGACCAAGGCAACCTCAGACCTCGGATTTAAATAGCGTCAAAACCCTCCCCGTCCTCCTCTGACTGCGGCGCAGAGCGGCTGGCTGAGCAGCGTTACACCCTGATGTATGTATTGGAGTTTTACAGCTTGGGCAGCATTTGAGTCAAAATGTGTCAGTTCTAAGTGGGGCATTTGGGAACTTGCCACGCACTGTATTTATTCTCCCAATCCTGTGCACTGCTGCAGCTGCCAAAACCACATGCTCATGTTGGCATGAAACAATTATCCTGGTTTATATAGAGCAGGCTTGGCAATAGCCTATCTCAATGAACAGTCATAGTGCTGAAAGATTCAGAGTCGTCTTTTCCTCTCCAAGCAACAGACTAAATTTCTTTCAGCTGGATTCACAGCTTTAAAAAATAACAGTAGAAAGCAAGTATGGAGAGCAGGGTGTATACAAAGTACCTGTAAGGTCTGGATGGAAGTGAGAATGGGATGCAGAAAAAAAGACTATTTAAGATACAAGTTAGGAATTTGGTTTCTAAACCCGTGTGAAACTATAAATGTTTACTGGTGCCAGTTGGTGAACAGAGAGATGTGTAGTTTTTACTTGCATGCAAAGCTATTGGTTGTGGGTGAAGTACTTAGACAAAAACATTCAATTGCTGGTATGGGTATTCCACCAAAAATAAACCCAAACAAACACTGACTTCATATAAAAGCACTTTTCTCTGCAGAGACAAGCATTCAGTTGCTGCTGCTGCTATTCATGAACTCCAGAACTGTTAAAGCCTCATGTTTAACCTGCCTGAAATAATGTGACTTTCTTCTAGAAAGTAATGCAAACACCACTGAAAGTTAAGAACCAGTGTTCTTATATATTTTTCATGAAAATGTAGTGTATACTCTAAACTTACAGGGATATTGACCAATGATAACTAGTACTTGTCAAGGTCTGGTGAGCCAGAAACACTGCATAAACAAGAGCTGAAGGTGAAGGGTAGGAAACTTTTCTTAAGCTTAAAAAAATGTTAACTGAAAGTGGACTTAATCATCAGTCAAAGAAAAGTTGTTTCACAGCAGTTAGCAAAGGCTAGTAAAGCCTTATTTTTCCTCCTTTTTTCCAGAGAGCATCACAGAGATTTTAAAAATTGTACTCCATTATGAAAGTAACTGCTACTTTGTTATCAGAATGGGGATGGAGATTTTTATTCCAGAAGGCCAGATGCTATCACCACTTGAAATTCTCCAAATTGTTTCCACTGTGAGCAAATTCAGTCTTGGTGCAAGTCACATCTGCTTAAAAGTCAAAACCAGTTGCTTCTACTTTGCACCAGCATCAAATTTCACCTACAATCTCAAATTTAAAAATCAGCTTAAATCCCAGGATTTGGATAGTTTTGCGTAAGTGACTTTACATCCAGAAGTACCTAATAGGAAATACTGAAATAAAAGCATTCAGCTTTAGTGGTTTGTGGTGGAAACAGAGATATTTCCTTTTAGATATGAATGTCTTGTGAACTAAAAAAAACTCAGTCTATTTAAGTTTTTCCACATATGGACAAAAAAGTAGCAGTCACACCTAAACACAGTTTCTCATCCAGGGAGCAAGGATGGATGGTGAGTGGAGAGATGAGGGGGGTGTACAGGCCACCTGCATGAACTGCAGGCTTAGCTGCCCATGATGTATTAAGGATTAATTGCATGTTTAGTGACACAGCTGTGGCTGCACAGCACAGGAGTGTCAGTCACACCACTGCTCCCATCCGTTCCTAGTCCTGCAGAGTGTGAGCTGTTTTAGCCGTTCCATCGCTCCGGCCGGCACTGATGGATTAATGGGAGGAAATGTTTATAGAAAGGTTCAGGTTTCCTAAGTGAGTGGAATGAAACCCCCTCAGCAATGATCAGCAAGCTCGTGTCATGGAGCAGTTTGAAGCAACCTGGCTCACAGGAAAGCAAAGGCCTTTTCAAAAAGGAAACTTGACAAGTGAGCAATTCTGGGGAACAGCTAGAGGTGTTTTCAAATAAAAGGTGTGGCTTTTCCAGAGGGGTGGCATGAATGGGGCTAGCTCTGAAAACAACTTTAACTCAGTAGTTTGGTCACTTTAAATACAAAAGGTTATGATTGACACCAGACCATCCAAATAAAATAGTGCCCTGAGAAAGTGCAACTATTGCACTATGCTCAGTAAATGAAACAATATTGCACTGCAACAACAGCTCCCATGATTGCATCCAGTTAAGGCCTCTTAGATCTCTTTCTGTAACTTAAATTCGAGTGTAGCCATAGTTTGAGGCAAAGGAAGGGTGATGAACCCAACAACTAGGCTGAAATCTTTGTGAGAGAAAAGCTGGAAACTATCATCATTTCACAGGTGTAACTTTCAGTGCGCTGGGGCACTTTCCATGATTGTTGCAACACAGCTTGAGATCTAAACATTCATTTCAGTTGGAAAAAAAAAAAAGAAATAAAATAGACCCCTTACATTGAAGCTATCAGCTTTCGGATGACTGTGATAAGGAAGAATGTAGGCTTCAGGCTAGCTATTAAGATTAAAGTAAAATTCACCTGAACAAAACTGGAGATAGCAAAGGTGCTGGAGGAGACAAAAAAGCCAGTTTAAAACAGTGCCCTTTGAAAGCTATTGAAAAGGACCTAGGCCTTAGTTTTTCCCTAAAACACTCTACTGACAAAGCAAGGACTTAATTTACAGCAATCATAGCACCCTCCAGTTCTCACTCCCAACATCTTTTGGAATGGGAAGAGAGCATTATCCTTGTTTTATAGATAAGGAAACTGGTTTATCAGCTTAACCTCAGTGAGAGAGAGCCTGGAAAAAAAACTTGGCTAGGATACAAATACCTCAAGTAAAGGCAAACATTTAAAACAGTCTCAAAATGTGATCTTCTGTCATGTTGAGCTGGTACTCAGGCCAGTTTCATGTCACAGCTGAGGTTCCGGTCAGTGTAGGCACCCAAGAGTCTCCTGCATCTCTCACAACAAAGCAGGACAGGAGATAATGCTCACAAGAGTTGCTCCCCCCAACCTCTGAGCTTTCAAAGACCAAAAGAACTTAATTTGGAACCCTTGTATTAAAAATTATTTATTTAGTGATCTGTACATGGGATGAAGCAGGGCCTCATACAGACCTTCAAAAAAATCAAGTAAAAACATAAATACATATTTTCTTACAAAAATGAGATTTACAAAATATACATACTGCACTTGTGTTACACATTTGTTGTTTTTTTTCTTCCACGTGCACATTATAAAAGACAAAACCCAAAGCCCTGCAAGTCCGAGATCAGATCTACTGAAGGATTTGGCCGATGGGCCAGTTCCTCATGCCCAGACTGCTGGTGTGCCCTCAGACAGCAGCAGTCTGCCTCCTCACCCTGAACAGTTTGGGGTTTTTTTCTTCTTTTTAAGTTTCACTCCAGACACTTTTTCGCCCCAAAAAAATGAAGAGCAGCTATAGGGTGGAGACTTGCTAAACATCCAGAATTTCCTATTTTGTCCTTAGGCAAGAATATACACACACACACACACTTTAAAAACAACCCTTCAATGAATATAAAGTAGTATGCAAAAAAATAAAATATGAACAAGGCAACGTAATTTCAGAATTAAAAAAATCTGTCACATTGCAAAAGGAAAACGACGCACTTGATTAATTTTTGAATGTCTCTCCTTCCAAGATGCAATCACTGGAAACTTAACCAGCTACATTTTTGCCAAAACGAGCTGGCACTTCACTTGCAATAACTCCTTGCTTTGAAACCCCAGCCCCAGCCCCCTCCTGCACCAGCAGCCCTTGCCATGCAGTTCAGGGAACCTGAGGAGTAGGCAAAGGGTCCATCGTGAGCCAAAAGGATTCCTCCCATCCCCAGAAGCTGGCCATACATTTACTTCAGTGCAGCGAGCTCACAGCAATCCAGGAGAGAAAGCAGGTTTGTGGGAAGGAAGGAAAGAAAAAAAATCATATCTTTACGTTATGTATTTTAATGGCTCTTGTTTTGGCAGATGCTCTTGGTTGCGCTCTTCTTGCCCTCCAAGTCTTGCGTTTCTTTCAGCTTAGAAAAGCGACCCATATTGATCGGTAGGAAAACATCCTGCTTTCTCCCTTTTTCATAAAAGGAATGTTTATTTCTGCCAGCTCCTCACATCCAAGGGTGAACCTCAACGACTTCTTTTTGTTAGTTTGCCCATAAAAACCGATCCCATGCTTATGCCTTTCTACATAGAAAACACTTTTGTTTCCCCCTTTGTCTCCTAGAACAAAGGCAAGGGGGAAAAGCCTTCTGCTGAAAAGCAACAAGTCATTTCTTTTCAGGGTGTGGAATAGCAACCCACTCCTTCCCCACAGCAGCAAGAACAGACTGAGGGCTGAATTTTCACTTTAAACCAGTTAAAAACAGGTATCACTGAGGTAAAAAGGAACTTGTGAGTTGACAGAACAGAGGCATCTCACCAGCACCCGATCAGGACTGTAGCTGGTTGTGCAGTACTCACGTGATTGCTCCATCGAGCTGGAAGGAGCAGGCGGTAAGCTCGGGAGTTACCCTGCCTGCGCTGCAGTTTGACCCCAGCAATTCAGAGAGGGTTTGTCTACTTCTCGGCAGGGGCAGGCTCAACAGATCTGGCTTTCCCTCCTCATTCAGGCAAGGCAGGATGGTTTTAGTTGGGTTGGATTTTTTTCCTGCACAGGGGTTCTGGGAAAGAGAGGTAGAGGGACTTCTTGCAGATGGGCTCTCCCATCCCACCACTGGCCTCTTTTTCTGTGCTCTTCCACTTAGCTAGGCATAAGCACCACTGGACACAGTCCGTCTGATCCTTTCTGCCAAGAGTTACTTTTTTCCAAACTCTATGGGAGGAAGAAAAAAAAAGTTTGGAAATGCCTCCCTTCCTCCCTGTTCAGGGAACCGTTGCTGCCTTCTGCTGCCGAGTATCCCTCTCCTCCTCTCCTCTGCATGTGCATGCGTGCGTGCGTGTGTGTGTACCAGAGGGGATGGGGGGTTTCATACTGCTGTCTCGCCTTTGCTCCCGGTGCTCAGTCTGTGGTAGAAGCGTCGCCAGGACTGAAGGGTTTTGCCAGACCAGATCCAGAAGCCAGTTGTGATACCAACAATCATGGTCATGAGATACTTGATCATGAAGACAGTGAAGTCCGGGCTCATCGGGGCGAAGTGGCTGGGACAGGGTACAGCATAGGTTTTGCAGGTCTGGAGGAGCCACGTCTTCTCCCAGGTGCCACGGAAGGCTTGCTCATAGAAGTAGCATGCCAGGACAATGGTAGCTGGCACTGTGTAGAGAACACTGAAAACACCAATGCGCACCATCAGCTTCTCCAGTTTCTCCGTCTTGGTACCATCGTGCTTCATGATGGTGCGGATGCGAAACAAGGACACAAAGCCAGCAAGCAAGAAGGAAGTGCCAATGAAAAGATACACAAACAAGGGTGCCAGCACAAAGCCCCGCAGTGAATCCACGCTGTAGATACCTACATAGCACACACCACTGAGTACATCCCCATCTACCTGCCCCATGGCCAAGATGGTGATGGTTTTGACAGCGGGCACAGCCCAAGCAGCCAGGTGGAAATACTGGGAGTTGGCCTCGATGGCCTCATGGCCCCACTTCATGCCAGCAGCCAGGAACCAGGTGAGGGACAGGATGACCCACCAGATGGAGCTGGCCATGCCGAAGAAGTAGAGGATCATGAAGAGGATGGTGCAGCCTTCTTTCTTAGTACCTTGGGCTACAGTGCGGTAACCATCCTCAGAGAAGCGCTCCAGACACACCACCCGCTCCTCCAGCAAAAAACCTGCTGCGTAGGCCACTGCCACCATGAAGTAGCAGCCTGAGAGGAAGATGATGGGCCGCTCTGGGTAGCTGAAACGGCGCATGTCCACCAGGTAGGTGAGCACGGTGAAGAGGGTGGAGGCGCAGCAGAGCACAGACCACACGCCCACCCACAGCCGGGCAAATCGCACCTCCGCCTCCTTGAAGTACATGAGCCCGTTGGGCCGGCTTGGCTCGCAGGGGGCCCCGCAGTCCCGCTCCCCCAGGAACCGGTAGCCCAAGTAAGGGGGCACTTTGAGTTGCCGGGGGCAGGAGAAGGAGAAGCCAGAGGGGGGCTGTGGCGGTGTGAGGAAGTCGGGGAGATAGCCAGCTGTGGGGTGGGCAGTGGCCCCCTGGCCCGCTGCACCACCAGGTCCCGGCGGAGCGTCCGACGTGTTCTGCCCCACGCAGATCTCACCCGCGCCATGGACAGGAAAGTTCTCGCAGCGGAGACGCTCTGGCCACTGGAAGCCAAACTTGTTCATGAGGGCCTCGCAGCCCTGGCGGGCCCTCTCGCAGAGGGAGCGGCAGGGTGGAATGGCCTGCTCCAGCACTGTGCACACCGGCGCATACATGGAGCAGAGAAAGAATTTGAGCTCGGCTGAACACTGCACCTTGACCAGCGGGTAGAACTGGTGCACCTCCAGTCCCGCATCCTCCTGGTTGGTGTGGCCCAGCAGGTTGGGCAGGATGGTCTGGTTGTAGGCGATATCCGTGCAGAGCGGGATGGAGATGGGCTGGCAGAAGCCGTGGTCCGGCACGGAGATGCCCTTCTCGCCGTGGTACTGCTGCGCCGCCGCGCCCGCGGGGGTCCCCAGCAGGGCGGCCAGCAGAGCGGCCAGGCCCAGCAAGGGGCAGCCGGCAGCGGCCGCTCCGCCGCCTTCTCCTCCGTCCGGCATCGCCGGGGCGGCCGGGGTCCCGGGAAGTCCTTCAGAGCCGTGTGGCGCGGCGCCCCAGGGGCATAAGCGCCCGGAGGGGCGGCGGGGGCTCTTCCGCGGGGCACGAGCCGGGGTGTAACGCGGCTCCGCGCCGGTCCTCCACGACTTTCTTCCTCAGCGTCGGCGGGTCGGCGCTCGCAGCGCGGCGGCGCTTCCCCCGGCGAAAGTTTCCGGAGCTGCTCCCGGCGGAGAAGGCGGCGGCGAGACAAGAGACGCGCGCGAAGTCCGGCGACGGCTCTGGCCGGCTCCGCGCAGGGTCCCGCGGCGGCGGCGAGGCGGAGGCGCTGGTCCCCGCCCGGCCGCGCGGCCCCGGCGCCGGGGATTTAGGTTACGGCTAAACGGATTATTACCGCGCCCGGCTGAGCCGTGTATTTTACTTCGGGGCTTAAATAACTTCTAAAATCCAATTACTGCGCGATCCTCCCCGCGGCTCAGCTGGGCTCCGCTCCCGACGGGCGCCGCTGCGGGCTGTGCGTCCGGGGCAGCCGTGCGCCTCCCGCCTCGCTCCGCCCGCGGCCCCGCCGACACCGCCCGCACCGCGGCTCCCGACCCGCGGCCGCGCCGGCACAAAAAAAGACACATATACGCGCGGGCGCGCGGCGGGGCCCCGCCCCCAGCGCCGGCCCCATTCACAAACCGCACCGGGGGCGGGGCCTCGCAATGCCCTCCCGCCAATCGCCGCGCCGCGCAGGGGGCGGGGCAGGGACGGGGGGACGGGAGCGGGGAGGAGCCCGCGCTGGGGGAGGACAAAAAAAAAACCAAAAAACAAACCCAAAAACTTGAGAAGAACTTTTTCCCATCCCCGCCGGGGCGGGCCGGGCCGGGGGCGGCCGGGCGGGGGCGGGAGGAGCCGCCCCGGGGCCCCCTACCCCCCCCGCGCTGCAGGGCAGAGCCGGGAAGGGAAGGGGGCCCAGCCAGCTCGCTCAGGGTGGCCCGTGCAAACTAAAATTAACCGGCTGCGTTCTGAGCAAGCTTTGAAAATGCAAACAGCTGCCTGTGCCCGGAGTTATTAAAAAAGGACAAAAATGGGCCGGGGCGCGGGGAGGCGGGGGAGGGAAGCAGGGCCCGGGTACAATTGCAGAATGAGCTGATTGCGTTGTCGGATGTTCGCGCCTGTGCGCTGTCGCCTTCCCCCGGCGTGGGGGGTTTGATTTGTTATCGCAGCATGACCGTTGCTTTTTGCTGGCAGAATAAACGCTTTATTCATGGAGATCTAAGCTTTAGCTGGGGGAAGGCAGCTTTTCTTGAAACGTCCGGTGTTACCTAAGCAAAGAGGAGAAATTTTAAATCCCCATCTGTGCTCCTGCAACCCCTTAAGAGACTCAGAACGGCTGTAAAAAAGCAGCAGTTCCTCTGTGGAAGCGCCCAGGCTGTCTGCGAGAGAGAAAATGGCATAGGTCAGGAGAGGGCTGTTAGCGGCCTGCCAGGCGCTGCCGAGCAGATCTAGAGCCAGACCGATGTACTTTTGCTAAGAAGAAAAGCACGGGGTTTGCAGCATAACTGTGTTTTGAGGTACACCGCCAAAACACGGGTTGCTGGAACCGTTCAGCCTCTGGAACGTGCTGGCAGATTTTGTCCTCAGTAGCACAGAAAAGGTGTGCTTGACAAAAGCCCTGCAACTGTGCCTGCTTTTCCTTCACACCGGCCTAGGAGAGCCTGTGGTCAAAGACAGGATGGGGGGTGGCAAGTATTATTCAATCTACCCCAGTCCTCCCTTTAAGGATAGAGGTCTCCCAAACTGTACTACTCAAATTCTTACTTTTACTCCTTTACTCAGGGTTGTGCTCCTATTAACGACTAAGCATTTACACCACTCTGCACTGCACTCCAGCGCAGTTCAAGAGAGCAGGGTTTGGCTCAGGGAGCTCCAGCAGCAATTGTTGGACAAATGTTTCCCATATCCTCTCCTGCTCATGAACAATGTGTCCTCATACCAGTAAGACCATGAAGCTTCAGCTTTTGTTACATTTAAAAGAAGTTGACAGTTATAAACAGGCTTACTAAAATAAATTTACTCCTCTAAAAGTGGACATATTTTTAAAAATAATACTGTGGCTCTCCAAAATATGTATGGGCAGGACTAGCTACTCATGGCTGCAACAGCTGCTGATGGAAAATAAATGTCTCTTCATTCTGTTGTGGCTGTTTGAGAGTTCCTTAGAGGTACCCCAGTTTTTCAGTTTGTTAAGTCTTGTTATCTGAATTCCTTGTTTCTCTCTACCTAGTGACTGGAGCAGGTTTTTGTGATACTCTTCACCTAAACACCCTCCCATGCTACAAACTTACACAAACTTGTTTACCCTATTGTTTGTTCTTTGGCTGTTAGTAACCTTCAAAAAGATTATTCTTTCCAGTTGTTTCTTTTTCCCCCATCTCATCCTTCCATAACACTCCATGAGCTGTTGTGTCACCTATCTGTAATAATCACTTTAAAGCTTCTATTTTTCATTTTGGCTTATATGACTGACTTCATCTGCAAAGCATTTTGTGATAGTTGCTGTGAAAAACACTGGAGGAAAGGAGATGTTTCACTGATAGGCAGTGACAGCGCCAAGAAAGTGAAGGAACGGCACACTTCCTGCCCCATGCATTGCTCAGCCTGATTTCTCTATGTAAAGAGAAGTTCAGATATAGTAGAATGTTATTGCAAGAAATGTACCTCTCAGCAACAGGGCAACAGTGACAGGAACTATTCAGAGTAAGGAACATCAGATCAAGACTTAAACTGGGTATTTATTTACAAGGCAGGGCAGATGGCATCAGTGGTTCCTCCTCTTTTCTACTGGTCGCATTTGTTCCTCCGAACCACAGCACAAGTTAAAAGATGACTGGGAGCTCTGGTATGTGCTATAAAAGCTGTGTGACTCCATTACACTTATGTTGAACATAGCATAGAGTCAGAGAGAAGCAAAAGGAAAAAAAAAAAAAGTGGAAGGCTAGGAAGAAAGGAAGAAGGAAGGAAAGCTGTATCCTAAGTTATTTCTTAGAGAGAGGAATGATGCTGCTAAGCCATCTCTGATGGAAAGAATGTGCAACAGGATTTGCTAAGACAGAGGAAGTCTCTTGGGTGTGTTAACGAGTTCTAAGGTTTGGGTTTGGTTTTTTTTTTTTAATATTTAGACCCACTGTGAGATGGGACAGGATTACTGAGAGAGGCAATGGCAGTCTCAAAATGGCAAACTGCGGCCTAAGAAAGTCCTTAGCTGCTAAGTCAGTCTGGAACATCCTGAGAGCTTTCAGGGCACAATAGGAAAAGGAAAAAAAAAAAAAAGAAAGAAAAGAGAAAAAGTGAAAAGCAGCAGCAAAAACGAGGATTCTGGGATGTGGTTACCCCAAAGCATCCAGAACCTCTGTAAGTAGCATCAGCCACATTTCAAAAGGCAGCAGACTTACACTTGTCTCCTGTTTTCACCTCAATCTAAATTCACAAGCATTAGTCTGCAAAATTACTTAAATTTCCTCCCAACAGGAGGGATTCTCATCAACACATAAGCACAGGCAGCCACCATTAGCCAGGTTATCAGCTGCCCAGAACAAATGTGCTGCACAAGGCTTCACGGTATCTGAGAAATTGTCTATTGCAACCACATAGCAGTTCAAAAGGTTTTCTCTAAAAATCTCCTAACAACTAGTGTGCTGAGTATGCCACATGGTCTGTCAGCAATAAAACTTCACAAGCAAAGTTCTGGCAAGTCCAATATACAGAATAAATTTGCAGTCTTAGGTATTGGTACCAGTGCTGGAGCTGCCTGACTAGACTATTGTGCATAGGGAGGAATTGTTAGGAACAAACAATTATCTGTCTTTTTACACATTTGAAAACAAAACCAGTTCAACTTTCAAGCTAAGTCAGAGCGAGGAGGGGCATCCCTACATGATGTCTTTTCCTGCTGTTTTGAAGTCTCCTTAAATGGTGCCAATATAATTTTCCTTGTTTCCTATCCCATCTGATAGAAAACTCTTCCCATGAGGGGAGGGGAATCAAAACAAAACACCCTCTCCCCACCCCAGCACTTATTTTGGATGCCCGGGGGCGAACATTTTCAGATTACTTGTTGCAAGGCTTCCAGTCCTCCTTGCCCCCAGAAGAACAAAGACTACTGCTTCCCTCCTCTCCTTCCACCAGCTCCCAGAAGCAGTGCTGGGCCTCACCAGCTGTCCAGCTACCCAGCCGTGCCAACAGCCCCATGCAGCCCCCTGAATGGTGAGATTTGTCCCAGTTACATTCAGTAAATAACTTCTATGACGCTTTTAACCTCCATCTTTTGTGGCATGCTTACATGCAGCCTTACATGATCAGGCAGGCTATTGAGCTAAGAACATCAAAATTTGCACTCCCTAAAGCTTAGTGGGGAAATGCCAGGAGCCTGGGGGGAAATGATGCGTTTCCCTATTTTACATAATGATTTGCGTAATTAGAAATAAAATAAGTTCACAGTATTATATCTACTTGCATTTCTATCAGTCTGATAGATTACTCTAAATTGCATCTTGTCTGAGCTCACCAAAGAAATCTGGTTTTTCTGTAATGAGACTGGAGAGCCTGGCATTTCACAGGCAGGGAGTGGGGAGGGCAAACCCCTGCCCCCCACCATGGAGCCTTAATTTGAAATTAGATTGAAGACATAAGAAACTGATTGAAAAGAGCATATGGGGAGGGCACAGGTGACAAAAGGAAGGGGATACTGCTGAAGGGGATGTGGTTTCCCACAGTGAGAGAGGTAAAAGCTGGTTGCATCATGGATTTGTAAGATAATTATTAGCTTATGAAGTAGTATCCCAAAGGATACAGGGAAGCAGCACTGCCTTCCACATTTACGATCAAATTGGAGAAAACATTAGGAAACATTCACAAAGAAGGGCTATCAGGCTTACCATTGCTTTCATCTCCCAGATCCGTGAATAAGAAAACAAAACCTGAAGTTGATCTGCTCATCCCCACTCAGCAGTTCAGTGAGGACATCAGTTACACTTTAACCCTTGCATGACCCTTTGAATCCCCCTGGTTCTTTAGAATGAATTGAATCTGCTTCCTTACATTTTTAGGGTTGTAGAGGCTCTTGAGTGTAAAATGCAGACAGTCCCTCCTTATTTCACTTTTTTAAGCAAGGTACTTAACTTCATTTTTTAACAAGACAAATTCTCTGCTGGCAGCAGTATTATCAGCCAGGGCCTGTTGGCATTCTGTGTGGGTGCAGTAATATCACAGTATGAAGAACAGAAGCTTCCAGAGTCAGTGGGAAAAAATGAAATTTGTGTCTACTGTCCTCTTTACATCAGCGGGGAAGATCCCGCTCTTAGAATCTGGATGTAGCATAGGCACACAGTTACTTTCTGGTCCTTTAAATCCCATGGCACTGTACTTGGAAGCTTCCCAGACTGCTGTAGCTGATTTTGGCTGATTCCATGTACACTGGGATGTGTAACATACCAGCCTGGGCTGCACCCGGAGCAGAACCACTTGAGGTGGAGCCGCCTCAGGCTCTCTGGGCTGGCCACCTTCTCTCCGATGCTGTAGGAGTCCCAGCCTCATGGGTGCTCCAGCTTATCCTGAGCTTCTCCCAGTGCCTGTGAAAAAGACTCATAAGTCTGTAAAGGTCTCTGGCAGAGTTACTCCTTGCTTTATAACCCTAAAAGTATTACAGAGCCAAACAAAAATAAATATAACCTTCCCTGTTTGTTCTCACCCCCGTGGAATGGTTTTCAGGAATTTGGCTAGTGTCCTTTTGTGGTTCAAGCTCCCCTTCCCAGAACTATATTCCTCCAGGCCTCTCTCCCATACCGTGGATCCTTGATCTAGCCTGGACTCTGTCAGACACAGCTTTTCCTCCAAAACCTAGTGGTTTTGTTCCTTCTGTAGATTATTCCCCCTTCTGTAAATCCCCATTCAGTTTGAGAGGCCAAAGACAAGTGCTAAGACCTGCTTTCTGTGTCCTTCCTGAGGAAACTGCACAATTACAAAGCCCAGCTGTCTACAGAAAAGCTAGAGAAAACTCCTTCCTTCAGCCAGTCAGTTCTATGTAGCTGTTATATTTGTGTGGCTGCCATGAAGGTGACTTCAGTCTCTTACCTGGGAGCATTTCTGCATGCAGCTGTAGCACCGTAAGGCTGCTGAGTATGTAACAGTTTAATGAAAAGCAGCCAAGTTTCTCAAGTTTGTGTGCTAATGTCCCATCTCATTGCAGATGCTGCCACAATGTTTGTGAGCTCTGAAGCCCAGGGTTGGTAGCGAGCGGCTGCTCTGATCGCTATGGCTGTGCTATGTCTTTTGTCAGTTATGCCCAACCTGCTTTTAATTTTGACTTTCTATAGGCACATCTATTCTATGTGAGATTGTACCTTAAGTCCCCTTTAATGCACAGACTGAAGGCTTGCACTTGTCCTGCTTAAGTTAATGGGTAAAGTTTCACTTGTTTCAGTGGAAACAGAGCAGGATACTCATCAAAGCCTCAAACTCTGTTTATGTAGGAAGAAGAACCAGATTTAGCCCAAAATAAGAGATGGGAAAGACCCATTGTATCATTTAGCCTCTGCTATTATATGTGCCAGTGGTATAATTAGTCTAATTTTAAATGCCTTGAATAATGGGACTATTGCCATCTCTCTTGGGACATGGTTCTGCCATCTAACAATCATATTGGCAGGAAGCCACTGCCTGATGTTCAAACAAATGGTTTATCTTTGCTTGATTAAGACTCACTAAAGATGAGTGCAGCCTCCAGAAATATGTTGTTTCCAAAGCTTAGAAAACAAGGGAAGAAGAGCTGTTATTCAATACAGAATTTGCCAGATGTCTAAAGAGGCTAAGGAATTCCTAAGCCTCTGTTTACAAAATCCTCCCTCCTCCTCCCATGAATGCTTAAATTACCAATCACTGCTACCACCCTGTGTTTAGGGTGAAATTTCCTTAACCAACTCCATTTCCAAAATTGGATTGCAAAGAGAAACAAACATTTTAATTACTTTTATTTTCCCTCTTCCCAATGGGTTTGCAGAAATTAACCTCTTAAACAGAGTTATTTCTTCCTTGGGTCCTAATCATGCTCTGGAGACCTGCTTGCCAAGGTCGTTCCCTGTTTTGAGGCCATATAAAGGTTTGCTGTGTGGAATTACTGCCTGCTGCATCCCCCAAGCCCTGGAGATGGGTGATGCTTCTGTACAGAGAATTTCCTGTTCAAAAAGAGACCCTGGGCAGTGCTGACCCAAAGTGCATTTCGGTGAAGCAGTGCTGTTAAGAAAAAGGGGCAGAGGGCCAATGCCTACAGACAGCTCTCCTGAGAAACTGGGGCTGTGAGGTTTGTGGACCATCATCACACGCTCTCCTTTACCTTTTGTTAACCGGTCATTTCTGAACTGTAATTTCTGCCTTGGTGTCAGCCTGCACCGACTGGACGCTCTCAGAGCTGGGACCAGCGGTACTCTGAACGGTGCTGCAGGTATTAAACTGATTTCCTTCCGTGGAGGGAAGGGAACCAGAAAGCAGCACTTCAAATGAGCTCCCTCCTCATGGAGTCTCTGAAGGGAATGAGGGCCCATTTTCTTAATTACATGTTCATTAGTATGTTTAGTGCTCTCCTCCCTCTCTTCCCCCAGCCCTGCCACCTGGGAGTTCCTACTATGTTACTGGAAAGCCACAGAGGTTTATTTAAATACCACATAGTCAGATTGGAATGAAAAGCTATGAAGCTTCCCCTCTTTAATACTTTTTGAAATTATTTATGGGCTATGCTTCTTGCCTACGTAGAAGGTGCCTTCTGAGATTCCTGCAAGTCAATGCAGAAATAGCTGTTTGAATTGAGCAATAATTAGAAGCATATGGAGCAAAGCAAAGCATCTGAGAGATCCCATTCTGTTAAGGAAACACTGCTCTCTGAAATAGATTTCAGCTGCATGTAACATTTTCTCATATGGGCTAAAAAGAAATAACATCATGTGTCTGGTTTGCACCTACCAAAGCTGGGAAATTCAAAGTAACATCTGTAATTCCACTCTGAATTCATTCTAATACCGCATGGCAATTGCAGCCCCTACGGTTGCCTGGATCACAATTACAATTTCTTTTCTTTGCTAGACTTCAGAACAATGGAGAAGCATCTTCTTTTTGTGGATGTGTCTGTATTTGGAGTTTTGGTGGTGATTTCCCCCTCCCTCCCCCACTCTTTGCACTTTTCTTTAAAGTTATTTAAAATGCGGAGGAAATGTCTGTGACTTAAGACAAGGTTACAGTCTTTTGTAATCAGCAGGCTCAGTCTGTGGAAGGTACTCAAGAGTTCTCAAATACTACTTTGCTGCCAAATTCTTATGTGCTTGATGTGGTAGATTGTTTCACTCATGATTTCTAAAAATAGCAGGTCCTGCTCTCATTGCTCCCACAGATCATCCCTTTGAGTTTGGAGATAACTAAAAACTCTCAGCACCTCCAGGGGAGACCTACAGCATCCAAGCTCAAATTTGAACTCTCCATTTCCCTTTCCTTTGCTCACCTTAGAGCAGCTGGGCACGGATTGCTGCGGGGCTGCTGTAGAATCATGTTGTTGGGGTGAGATGATTTACTTTTCGTGCTTATGCCTTACTGACCTGATAGCTAGCCATGAACTCGCTCGCACTTAGGCTGCGTTTTTCAAGAGGCAGGGATCTCTCCTACCCTGTGATGGAGTATCTACTAGCCATTTTAAAAAGCAACAGTGTTTTAAAATTACAAAGATACAAACTATCTCTGAAAACATAAATATTGTAGGACTCTAAAACAGTGCAAGCTTGTGATTCTCAAGATTGTTTACAAACAGGCTTGAGGATTTTGCTGGAAACAGAAATTATTCCTAGAAAAAACCCTCCGATTTTGAAGGAAACAATAAATGTTGGCAGGTTACTGTCTTCTTTCTGATGTGAGAGAGGAACATGCACTGGGCTCGGTGAGGCCGTGGCGTGCCCCTGCCCCACAGTGCTGCTTCCAGCCGCGCTCAGGGGAGTTGAGCGAGTCGTGCGATGGCTGATCCCGCCATGTGTGGCAAGGAGCGAGCGTGACAGCAGGACCTGTGCTGTAGGAAGTGATGCTGGGAATGCAGTAGGTGGCATTCCTCTGGTTGACCCTGCCTTCCAGCCCTATGCTGCTGTAGGTGCAGAGTTTTGCCTGGGCTCCGAAAGCTGAAATTCCAGCTGCTGATAGCTGTTCAAGTGCAATTGCAGAAGTAGGGACGTTGATACTGGTGCAAAATTCCTAACTGGTTTATTTTTATAAAGGCCACATCCCATGGTGGGGGATAACGTAGAAAAAATGACATCTAATATTAAAAGAATTACTTTCTGGGAAAAGCAACCAAGTCCTTCAGTAGCATCTTAGAAACTGCCCCACATGGTACATTAGTGATAGTGCTAACCCTGGAAACTGTGTAAGGATATATGTGTTAGTGATCTGTGGGCATTTGCAAGGTGCTCTACAGTGTTTTTACCTGAAAAAAACAGCATCTTGCCAGTGGCTCCTGGGTAGGTGTGGCTGAAATGTGGTGTTGTCACTGTCACTGTTATTATCCAGGTGTAGTGTGATTCTTTGTGCTTTCCTTGACATAACAGTAAAGGCATTTTCTGCTCTGCAAGATCTTATTCATACAAATTCTCATTGTGGTAGGGAAGGGTGTTGAGTTATGAAAGCCTGTGGGAAGTGGGACAGATGAAGTGGTGACTGTCCCCAGCTGGTCCCCTTGCCCTGTGCCAGGGATTGATGTCTCAAGGGCAAGGACATCTGCCCTCAGCTCAAAGCCGTTCTAAGACTGCTGCAACTGGTGGCCCACCGTGTTAGAGCAGTTCAGGTTTGGCACTGGCTTACTTAATTTCTTTGGGGTGCCAACTGAGCTGATTCCTGAAGCCAAGTTACTTTTGGTCCAGAGATCCCAGAGTGAGGGGCAGCCACTTGTGGGAGAGCGGCAGGGCAGGGCAAGGGGGTGGGAGCTGCTGCAGCCATCTGACTTTCATCTGTGCCTGTGACTCAACACTCTCCCTGACCACAAGGGTCAGCTCTTTGTGAGTAAAGTCTACAGGCGTTGGTCCCTAGATATTATGCAGATATAGGGAGTTTGGGCTCTCTGAAGCAACCTGAGCAGCTGAGCAATAGCTACTCAACCAGCTTCAAAATTTGCTCAGATTTTCCAGAGAAAGGCTCTGTTTCCGAAGTGTTTCTAAGGCAGCTATGCATAAAACATTGAAGATCTTAAAATTAGATTTACTCCAAAAGCATATCCTAAAGCTGACTGTGGTTTTGGTTTGGGGTTGTTGTTTTGGGTTTCTTTTTGTTTGTTTTGTTTTGTGTTGTTTTGTTTTTTAAATGAGACTGACTTTCCCTGTAGGATGATCTCAAATTCTGGGTGCCCACCACCAGGGCTCTGGGCAAGGAGGAGACCCAGGGTGAGCTTCTTCAGAGGCATTGATCCACCCCGGGGAAGCTGCTCACAGACTGCAATTGAAGCCAGACAGCCAAGAGCCTGCACAAGTGGCATTTTTCTAGATGCCTTCCCTAGGGTCTGAGGGCTTGTTTCCTGACAGGGACAGCTACAAAAATCCTCAACTGGCACGGGGCTTGTATAAAACTTTGTTGTGGGTTTTGTCCATCTTAAAAATATTCATTTAAAGGTAAATATTTTTTTCAGTATGTTTTTATCAAAATCACTTTTTAAAAGAATGTTTGTTAAAAACAAAGAAAAATCAATTTACTGGTAGTATGTGAAGTCATATCTTTTCCAAACATAATGAAATAAAATTACAGTTGGCTTAGAAGCTCAAGTGGAAGGATCATGGGGGGAAACCCAAAAGGTAAATAATACTTTTTTTGTGTTTGGTCTGAAAAAAATATCGTATGTGACAGTCTCTTCCTATTTGGGAGCATACAGTTAAAAGAAAAACCAGGTCCATTTTTAATGCAAAAATGCCAAGTGTTTATCTCTATAAACAGAAGCGAAAACAAAAGCCGAGTAAACCCAAATTGTATAGCCTCTGAGCCCAGGCACCCCCTTGACTGGAAGAGGAATTAGTGGTTTGCATAATCAGGCCTGGGGAGCTCATTTTGTCATGCTCAAAGGGCCACAGTGGTGCAACAGTAGGGGTGGAGGGATCAGCAAGCACCAACAATGAATTCCCTTCATTTTTCCAATTTAAGGCCTGAGTAGAGGAAATGCAAAGCTCTTCTTTTTTGCTCTCTTCCTTTTTTTTTTCCTTTTTTTTTTTTAAAGTGTAGATGAAAAGAGCCAGGCAGTAAGGGAGCCAGGTTGACACCTGTATCTGTGACAGCTCAGGCAAGGGAAATAGTGGGAAAGGATCCGCTGGCAGCAATTTGAAACTGTCCCCCTTCCTGACTTGGAGGCTTTGACTGATGGTGCAGCTTTGTGCAGCCATATGGTTGAACATCTTGAGGGGCTGGCAAAGAGGCGCCGGTGCCAGCGCTGGGAAGAGGAACCAAGTCATTATCGGAAACCAGATCTCTGAGGCAGAGGAAGGAGCCATTAATACAAAATTCTGCTTCATGCCTCACCGTCCTCTCTGCGTGTGGGGCTCAGCACGGCGCTGGGGGAAGGTGAAGCCTAGCCTGGCCACTGGGGATGGCTCTGCCGAGCCGTGATTAAAAGGAAGGTCTTCTTCCTCAGCGCTTACTGCGCAGCGTGGTGGCTTCACAGGGTAGCATTTCCCTCTTGACACACGCTCTCACACACTCCCTCTTTTTATTCACCCAAACCCCAAATCTGGCTTCATTATAAACTGCCACATGGGATCTCCCTGTGGAAGACGGGTTGCAGTACGGGGAGGAGAGTTTGTTCAGCCCGGGCTGGAGCTGAGACCCGAGGAGAGCAGAGCTCCCCGGCTGGGGCCCCTGGCAGCGCTGCCGCCCGTTAATGTAAAGCAGCACCAGGGCCAGAAAGATAAGAGTTGTAATGACCACTGTGGCTTCCCGCTTTCCCTTTTATTACTTGGTACATTACATTTGTTTCCAACAGAGAAGAGTTTATGTGTGAGTGGCTGCACTGGTTGTGTTGGACCAAGCTCCCTACATGGTTATGTGTATGGACTCCAGGGACAGAGCTGCACTTCCCCTTAATAAGCTCCTTGCACCACATTAAAGATAAAAGGGGAAGGGAAATATTTATATTCTGACAAAGCAGCTCTTCCCTTCAGCCTCTTGTTTTATTTATTAGCTTGCTCTGTCCCTCTTTTGCAGTTTTTTCCCCTCTGTCTCAGTGCTTGTGCTGTTTTTTTTCTCCTTTATTCACTAATTTCATCCCTGGGAGACAGTGACAGTGAAACTTAAGAATCGCTGCCCAAGACATCAGATTCAAATTGTGTAATTCCCAGCTGATAACTACAAATCTTCCCCCCATCTGTGTTTTTAACACAAAGTAATGATTTATAGTGCTTAAACATTTGAATATATTACATCTGGTTTACTCAAATTGCCTTAGATGAAACTGTAGAAATAGGGTACTGGGTTTTTTGATGGTGGTTGTTGTTGTTTGTTTGTTTTTTATACATTGCTACACAGATGCCGTATCTCCTCCCTTGTTTGTGTAGGCAATGGAAACCACTATCATTCTTGTCTGGAGAAGCCCTTACCGAGGCATGACACAGCTACACCGAGACCTTTCTAACCTCATTCATCAAACACTTCCTTTCCTCTGAGGCCTTATCCCGGGGGACCATTCATTTCCTTCAACTAATGTGCCACACGAAAGGAATCTTGGGTAGATTCCTGTGTCTGGGGCTGGCTCTGAATTTGTATAAAGGTTCAAGAAGACAGAGGAATGATATGAACACAGGCAATACGTGGTGTTCTCCTTCATTCCACTCTCATTGCTCCTTGTCACATGTTGCAGAAAACCACGTGCTGATTTACAATGCCAGGGGACACCAGCGTCCATGTAATCATTATTTTTCGAGCTATATTTTCTTACCTCAATCAAGTAGTTCTCTGCTAAGAGCAAAGCATCAAGATTAAACAAGAGTTGGTGCCCAGAAGCATCGCCTGGCTGACATTGTTATGTATCTGCCTGTTGCCATAGAATTGCAAAATATCTGCAGAGCCTTTACACCAGCACTGGTGAGTGGTGTAAACTGCAAACTGCTGAATGAATTACTTACAGCTGGCTGGGGGAGCCGGCTCCTTTTTACCATTCACAATCTCCCCCTCCCCCCAAAAAAAGAAGAGTGCCACAGCTCTGCTTCCAGACTGATCAGGAAGGCAAAGGAATTTGTTAATTGATTTTTCTCCCTCCCATATCAATTAATGAACCCCATCTAGGGAGATGTGTGCTCTTCTCCCTTAGTTAATTAATCCTTTTCCTTTATCTTCACAAATAACGGCAATAAAGCAATTAGCAAAGGATTTACAGGGTGTGGAGCAGTGAGAGATTCCTCTGGCCCCTCTGCAGCTCAAACTGTTCAGCCCTGTTGCAATTCAGCCTCTCTGAAGGGATTTGTGTCCCCTGCCCTCCCTCTGCAGTGTGGCTGCTCAAAGCCCGGCCTCCTCAAGATGTGAAATCCCCAGTTTGCTTTCCTCTTTGGGAGAGTTAACAACTTCGGTGCCAGTCCTTGGCAAAGGCCTTTGCTGGACTATGGCACAAGCCTTCAAAAGCCACAGGCACTGGCTACTGGTGGCACCGCCATCTCCATTGCCTGCGGTCCCAGGGAGGATGCAGCAGAGCAGGGTGTGCTGAGCTACCCCAGTGTCTCAATCCTGCCAGGTCAGCAGCCCCACCGCCTCCATCCCCTCTCCTGGCCTCCCAACCTAGCCCACGCACAGCCTCTGCCTCCCTAAAAGCCATCAGCAAACAGTTCAGCGCTCTCAGCCAGTAGAAAAGGAACCTACCTAAGCTGTACATCCTGCATATAGGAGCAGGGAGATCCTTCTCTGACAGTGAGGTGTTGGTTGGGTTTTGCCGTTCGCCCTAAATATTAGGACTCATCTGAACAGCTGTCTCTGAACTGCTTGACACAGCTGCCTTGATGGTGGATGCTTTTTGTGGAAAGACCCACAAAGTCAGCAGCATTTCCATACAGGATATTTGCACCCTGGCAAGACATCTGTCCCTGTGCTCAGCCCAGGGTTTTGTGTTTTCAATGTGCGTTGTGTGTCCTGCTTCTGCCCACTTGCCCTCACACCTCTGTGCAGGGCTTGGCAGGGGGGCTGTGAAAGTTCGTCCTGCAGCAGGAAACACAGCACCCTTCACTGGTTTTGACCATTTAATGATTCCAAATTATCATTTCTTATTATTTGCCTATAAAGATTATTACTCAAGAGTAAGTTTATTGGCAATGTCCTATTTAAGAGAAACTTTACAAAGTATTTATCTTTTCCTACTCCTGAAGGAGATTACCAGCACATCGGAGTATGCAGCAGGTCCTGAACCACTGCAGCAAGAATCATCAACATGTTCAGTCTTTTTTCCGCCCACAGCTCCCCCTTTGCCTTCTCATTAGCAGCAGTGGTGCATTGCTGGAAGGCCCATCTCCACCCTCCCACTGGAGGCACAAAGAACTGGAGATGAAAGTCGTCTTCTTCTGTGCTCCCAGCTATGAAAAGTGGGAGCCCTTCTGGTTGCCTGAATGACACAGTGGCCTGGGAAAGGCATGGAGATCTCAATAGCCCCGTCTAGAGCGGTCAGTGAAGCGTCTCTTCTGCACTGGAACCCTGAGGGAGCAAGCACTTAGGTCGGAGTACCCCCAGCCCAGGTACCCAGGCTTTCAAGAGAAAAAGGGCCCCATCTTAATGTGCGAATTGTCAACAGTGGTAGCTCTGCAGTTATACTGTCAGCCAGCATGCCCTGGCAGGGCTTTGTCTTGGTGCTGGGAAGTGAAGCAACTGACTGCAAGAACCTAAAGTAAGTGTCTGTGCACGAAGGAATGTGTTCAGACAGGAAAGTGTCCAGCCATCCTTCAGCCAAGATGTTTTACCTGGTGAAAAGTTATGACGGGTGGTATATGTTTGGTTTCCCCTTAGCCTCCTGTTCTTATCCCAGCCAGTGTGGTTAGCTCTGTGCTGTGGTGTGTCCCACAGGCTTTGTGAGTTGCCCAAAATCCATGAAGGGAAGAGTTAGTGAGCTCTACGAAGCTTATTCTGCTCTAGGCTGCTTGATCAGACCAAATTCCTACCTCCCAACCCAGGCTCCACAAGAATGACCTTTTGATGCAATGCATATAACTTTAACTATGCAGCCACTAAATATGTCTGGCTTGGGTCAATCCTTCTGTCACAGTGGGGAAGTGTCTTGTGTTTTTGTCTGTCGTGTTGCTTGCCTGCTTGCTCATCACTGCCATGCCTATCTCTATTTTCAAATGTAAACTTGGTGTG
The DNA here is from genome assembly GCA_027925045.1 of Hypotaenidia okinawae. Classification (NCBI taxonomy): domain Eukaryota; kingdom Metazoa; phylum Chordata; class Aves; order Gruiformes; family Rallidae; genus Hypotaenidia; species Hypotaenidia okinawae. Next base: position 13,556,389 of record BSDF01000007.1, on the reverse strand, counting down.
CCACTATCGAGTGACGGTGAAGAGATGTGGATGTTCTGTGTGACAGCATGTATATACTGGATGCATATTTGTCCTTAAGGCGCAATGCAATGTTTCATCCCAAGGGAAAGAAGAATGACCTTTAGTCTGTCTGGATATTTTAGAATCTGTCCTTCCTTTTCTGTTTCCTGTGAGGTTAAAGACCTGCTGGTGATGATTAAAAGTGCTGCAGTTTCTTCTCTCTCTAAACAGTTTTTTTGAGCTATTTCAGAAGCAAGAAAGAGGGTATAAAGGTTTAGCTGCATCTTCCTTTTCACCCCGATGTCCACCAAAAATCAGATTCTACTCTATTTTACTTTCTAATGAAAGTAAAACTTAGTAACCTTTTGTTTCTGATCCTATCCAGCAGTTGAACATCCCCTACAGCTCCCAGATTCACAGAAGGGTATTTTTTGTAGCCTTCGTACCAACAGCTTACTTCCAAGGTGCCAGTGTGGGATCTCTAGACTGAACCTCCTAGCTCTTCTGGGTTCCTGTATATTGGCATCGTAGCTGTTAGAAATTTATTCTTGATTGCAGCAGAAATGGTGGTCAGGGTTCATATCAGATCTTTTTTTCCTTGGTCTCCTTTTCTAATCCAGACCTGCTATACCTCTTTCTGCAGAGCCCCGGTAAAGATACTGTTGAGAAAACCCCATAACAAGGCGTTGCCAGAAGATGGTCTGCACGTTGCACAGATGGTCTGCATGTGTGCCACAACTTCAGTGCTTTGGGAAATGTTGAATTTCCTCTGCCCTGACTTCACAGCTGATTCCAACATGCACCACAAGCCCCTCTGACACTTCCGGGAGGTGTTGGGCTTGCAGACTCTCTGCAGCTGATCTGGGGAGATGCTGGGGAAATGTCTGGGGTTTCTGGACACTGAGTAACCTGGGGTTGCTACTGCATAGTACTTCCAGCTGGGCCATCCGACTCACTGGAATCCCACATAAAGGTGACGTCCTCAGAGTCTCCCTTCCTTCCAGACAAACTCTGTGGGCAGATGAGAGCGTGTCCTGTTAAACCCAGAGGTGTTAGCCTTGTTCTAATCTGTCTGCTGGATGTCTGCAAGATGCAGGAGATTAATGGTGCAGCAGTCTAAACCCACGTTTTGCTGTGAGTCATGTTAGCATATCGATGCAGCTTTTCATTCTCAGCATTTCTCAAAAGTAATTAGTGTAAAGTTCTCTGCGGGATCAACATTGGAAGTACTTTTTCCACTCCACATTCTCTTCTTTCACAGTTTATAATCTCCTCTTATGTCCCTGTGTTTGCAAATCTGCATGTAGCAGTTTCATTGATTTGCATTCATTCCACCTTCATGCTATCTATGACTATCTGAATTCTTTTATGGAATGTGGCCCATCTCAAGTAGCCAAGAAATTAGATGAGGCCAACCATCCTGCTCTTGAACTTCCTCAGATGAGAAGGATGTTTAAGGAAAAAAAAAAAAAAAAGCTGCTGCCCCTCCTGGGCTCCAGGATAGGGCTCACTGCCATGCAGTCAGGAGGTGCTGGAGGAGATCTGATTGTGCTACAGAGCATCTACTAAGATTGTGAATGGAACAAAGCAAAACAAAACAAACAAACAAAAAATCAACATTTCCAGTTCAATCTCTCTCTGTAGGCAACCTACAGCCCTACACGCAGACTCTGCTGCCTGGAGACAGGGCATTACTATAGGCTCCCCAAAGCCTAGGAGGGGTGAAAGCCTTCCCTGGGTTGGAATGCTGTGCTAGTGGTTTGTGTCCTCTCAGGTGGTGACATTACAAAGCCACCAAAATTCAAAAATCTACAAGGAAATATGCCAAAGGAGAATTTCCTGCTTTAAATGACTGTGGAAGTTGCTTCTCTCCCTCATTAGAACTACAGATTGGAGCTGGAGCTTTGAATAAACACAGTAATTTGGAGGAACACCTATGGGTCTGCCATCCAGAAGGGGAGGACCTGGCTTTGTGGTTGTGCACAGAGCTGGAATGGGGAGACCCAGACCCCTCTGATAGCTGTGGACGACACAGCACAGAGGCATGCAGCACCTTAGTCTCTCAGGCTGGCAAAAATCATATTTAAAGGTTTAGATTAATGACCAGGCTGAAAAAGGACTCTGCCTTCCCTATCTCACTTCCTCTGCCTGTGCAGCTCTGCTCAGGCATAAACATTACTTTCTGGTGGAGTTTTGGCTGGCCTCATTCTGTACCTGCCTCATTTGCTCATCCTCTGTCTTTCTTCCCTAGCAGATGGCTCCTCTTGGATCATGAACTTGCTGCTTAGTAATTGTATTAAGGTATTAAGAGATTACCCTCCTTAACTACCTTTTGTGGGGAGAGCAGTCCCTGGTGTGTAAATTGCATTTTGGCCTCCAGAAGTTCATTTTCACGTAGTCTTGGTAGTCATTGGGTGAGCTGGTTACCTGCAAAGCCACTGCTGTGCTTCTGGAAATCAGCTGGACACAACAGCTTTCCTGCACCAAAGAAAGGAAGGCTCTTTAGTATCAAGACATAAAGTCTCAAGAAAATTAAGTAACTGTATGTAGCTTAATAGGACCATGTCCCTTGCTCCCTGGAACTGAAAGAAAAAGGAGGATTGTATTTTTATTCTTCAAGTAACAGGACTTTTAACAGGACTCTTATCTGGCTGCCATTCTACCACCCTCTGTCACGGACATTAAGCTGCTGCAATCTTTAATATAAACCTGTACATACCTCCACTTATAGCATGCAATGTCCCAGCCTTTAAAGAGCAGCGTGCTAGGGAAGATTCTGTATAATAATGCACTAAATATAGGTCATCTTCAGTAGAATTTTGCTTTCAGCAAGTGGAACAATCCTATATGCAAAAAAAAAAAGGAAAGGAAATTCCCTGGGCATCAGTTCTGTTCACTGATGGGGAAGCATATGCTTGAACTGCATAAACACACAAACTAGTGAGTGTACAATGAAAAGCTACATATTAGTGGAAGAAAGATTTGCAGTATTTTATATTAAATGCTATTGATACCTGGAACTACCTGAATTTCCCAGGATGTTGTTATTGTCCCATAGTAGTTGGGACAAAAGTTCTCTGTCTTCTAGAAACAGTTCTGTCTGTGGTGCAGAGGGGTTAACTTTTTATCTGTAAAGCCTGACATTAACAAGTGACTTTTTTAAGTCTAAGGTGTGAGATGGAAGAAAAACAACCACTTTGTCTGAGTGTGGACTTGAATGAACTAATCAGTTGTCTGAATTACTTCTGATGCCACAACACCAGCACCCATCAAAGAGCTCTCCATGGGTGATTCTGAAATCAACTCATGGAAACACTTTGAATTTCACCTTTTGCTTCTTATTCTGTGGCAAGATGATAATGTTCAACTATCAATCAAACAGAAAATATGCAGGCAAACTGTAATTTTAATAACATTATTCAGGATTAGCTAAACATGAAAAGCCACTCAGAATGCATTAACTGTTGTCATAATATGACCAGAACATTGTGGGTTTGTTTAAGTGAAAACTTTTGTATCACATCTGTTCTTTGTTCGGTTCATAGCTTGGAAATTAATTTCTAATGAATGTCTAATTTGCTGCACTTTTCCCTGTGTCTTGGCATAAATACTGATTTATTGAGTATAGTTTGGCTGTAATAATTTGCTGTGAGCTAGAATCACAGCTCTGCAGCTCTTCATTAGGGAATAGTAAACACTTGGCATCTTTTAAGTCAGTTAGGCTGTGTCTAAAGTAATTTACAACAACATGGGTAGATCAGTACATTGAAGCAGCTTGGTGCTGAGACCCCTACATCCAACCTGTTGGCTTGGGAGTTTTTCTTTGGACTGGGTGGTCTGTTTGCCTGAACCAAATTTTCCCACCAAAGGTGTGTTTTGAAGCTCTCCAAAGGACTATGCACTGACTCAGACACTTAGGTCTCCATTATGGACTAGAGCTCATTCTGTTGCATCCAAAACAGTTAGTTCTTGTTTAGCATCCCCCAGGAGGAACTGAGCTGATGCACACCAAAACCACTCCACAAAGCAAAACAATTCCTACTAAGTTGGGATTTGTATTTGCTTCAAAACTTCACTGCTTCTCTGGACCACCATACTAACATCTAGAACATAAATAAAATGGAAAAAAAAATATTTCCATTTATCTGTTACCCAAAAGCAGTTTTGTTTTGTTGGTTGGGTTTTCTTGACATACCATTGTAGGTTTTTTATTTCTGAAAATAGTTCCTCAGTGACAGGATTTTCCAGTCAGTGCTGAGAACAAAAATCCATACAGTATCATGGCCAGACTTATGAAAGAGCTTGAGGCCTAATTTTTAAGGTGTTAACATTTCTAGCTACATCCAGATACCCAACTATTCAGATTCTGCTCAGAGCCATATACCCAGGACAGCTCCATTTTGTCCATTGTACTGAGCTCTGACCTCACTGCAGCTCTGTGCTTGTGTTAGTTTAACAAGGACCTTGCCTGGCCACAAATCCCATGTAAATATATATTTCTCTGTATTTACATTGTTACTAAGAGTTCAGTCTGTTTTAATGGTGGTCAGTAAGAGATCTTCCCACCACCATAGACTTTGAGTCAGATCCTCAGGCCTTTGTTTATGCTCTTGCCTGATTTACCAGCTTGCTGAGGTCAGCTTCCATTGGCTTAACATAATCTCTCTTCTCTGGCTAGAGGCTGGACCATCATCTGTCAGGATGGGTTCAGCATCCTGCTCAAGCTGTATTGTCTCTCTTTACATATAAAATCCTAAACAGTGGTCTGTTCTAATTTTGTCTTGTCTTTTGAGTCTCTGCAATTCTCCATTGGTGACAATTCTTTCAGAACACCACAGCTTTTTTCACCTGGAAGGAGTCTTCCATGGCAGCACCCTCTTTCCCCGGAAGAGTGAAGTACTTGGAGGCAGCCTGAGTACAACAGACAACAGCATTCCTGGGAATATGTTTCAAGTTTCCAAGGTTTCTTTTCTGAACAAGCACAAGAATCGAACATTTCTCCTGAGACTTCTTTCATGCATGGCCACCAAAATCATCCTTTACCGTCAGTTTTCCTTTGTGCCCAAGATGCATGTGGTGGAAAATAAAAGCTGGAGCTCATGTTCAAACAGTTCTGGCAGAAGTCAGCCTCCCCAGCCCTGCGTTCAGGAATTTAGTTCCATCTCTCTCGTTTTTAGCAGTGTGCAATTCCTGCTTCCTCAGGATCAGCTCATAGACTTGATTTTAGCAGATGTTCTCCTAATTGCATCATTTTCAGAAATACTGGTATAAGGTGAGACTTCTTCCTAGAATTTTTTATATCAGGCTGAAGTTGTCAGGGAAAGATCTTTACTTCCCCAGGAGAAGGGGAAAAATCCTGTTCCTGTTTTTGTTTAATAACAAGTCAGACACTCGATAAGCCTAAGAAAAAATTATGGCAAATGCCAATACACAGACAGGAGGAGTCTCTTTTGTTCGTGCAAGCAGCTGTTACACCTGAAGAGGTAATTAGAAAGATAAGAACACTAATTTGCAACATTCAGGCCTTCCCTGGGAAGGTATTGCCATGACAAAAGGAAATAAAGGAACTTGCAGTCAAGAACAGGGGCACTATCCACCATTTTTCACTCTTACTGGCAGCTCTAGGTAACCTTTAACCTCTTCCCACCAGCCTCCTCAAAGAAGCTACAAGATGCAGGAGAGCAAAGGAGAAGGGTCCGGTCTCCTCACACAAAATGCCCCGTGCATTTATACTTAGAACAAACGTCTTTTATTCTTATTCCCTTGTGCTCTGTTGCTCTCAGGTACTCCAACAGCTAAAAAGGAAAAGCAAAAGACCTGAAAATGCCACGCATGCCAAGAGCAGGTTGTTTTACCAGGACATTAACGGGCACGTTGGAAATCGGTTTTAGACATTACCAGCAGTTGGGATTATTTGGTTTGGTTAGTTTATTACTGTGGGTAGCTCAGTGCTTGGCTCTGGGTCCATGTTACACAGATTAATTAATTTAGTTTTGTAGTGCTGTACAGGGGACTTTGCAACACTGCCTGGGAGTGCCAAGGGGGCTCACAGGGAGAGCTGCAGCCCGGCGATGCCTGCACAAATACAGCCGCGAGGAGCTGTGCACTCAGCTTCAGAGGCTGCTGTTGAAATCTCCTCCCGTTAGGAAGTGGGACTCTTCTGCCCATCACCTAATTTCCGTGATCAAAGCAGGCCTGCGTTGCACGTGTGCTGAGACCCCGGACTGCTCACACCAAAGCCGGTCACTTCAGTGAGAAGGCGACCGGACCTTAGGAAAGGAACCTCTATCGGTAACCTGGAATCAACTGGTACAACATTTCTCCTTATCTGGAACTCTGTTCTCGGGAGAAGTATTGTCAGTAGCCGTGTGTTAATTGGCAGGAAATTGCTTGCCCTGGGCTCCTCTCCCCCTTGTCTCTCCTCTCCCTGAACTCCCCGTTCTCATAGTGCACCGCACTCCACATCTGAAGGCGCTGAAGGGAGAGATGGATTCCGTGAACAGTGAAAACATAACGTGCTGCTTCATCGCGAGCGGCCAGATGAGGGATACTGTTTTCAAAGGCTTCTTTGTCCATAAGATGGCGTTTGAATTAGGAACTTGTTTAGCCAGATTCTCTTGTTACAATTTACTGATTCATAGGGTGGAGAACGGGAGGGCAGGATGACAGAGCCAGACAGCTTCAATTAATGATTTTTTTAAAAAGATCTCATTCAAACAGAAATGGATATTAAAATACGTTCAGAATTAGGCAGCAGGAAGAATTATCAGTTTTAACTTACTTGTGCCTTTAAATGATCTGCTGGGGAAAATAAGAGAATTTATCACAACTTTTCAGAGAAAACTTGTAAAGTTGTAATAGATTAAATCTGTGGTGTTTTTCTTAAGAACCAGAAGTGGTGGAGAAAAGGGGACTTTTGGAAAAAAAAGTCTCCAAATCTCTCCTCGTGTCTCAATGAGACCATAACAAAATTTAAGTGGGGTTAGTAACGTGGAAATGAATTTTGTTTCAGCAATAGATGAAGCAAAGAGGAGGATCAAGTTCAGGTCTCCCACCTGTTCTGGCAGATGTTAATTCTTTTGACAGCTATCTCTGGATCAGATCAGAATGGATAAATCTGGAATTAGACCTAAGGAGATACTTAGGCCTTATCCCCCTGCCTTCTGTTTTCCCCAGGCTGATCCAAGCCCATTTGGCAGCAGGTCCCACCTGCACTGGGAGAGTACTGGGGACCTGAGAGAGCCAGTGCTGCCCCTTGTCTTCCTCTGTGCTCCTTCAGCCAGGTCTGAGCTGCTCGGACTCTGCCCTAGTGAAATCCTGGGGTCTGCCTCTCAGCTGCCGAGCGCCGCTGATTTTCAGAGCTTCTACTTCAATGTGTAAAGTTTTATGAAAATCTCCTGGGGTGTCTAATCTTACTGTTGGGGGAAGGGGGAAGGCTGCCTGGTCTTGTGTGACCTCAGCCATTTAATTTGTCTGTCTTTACTTCTTGGGTATAGGTTACCAAGAATGTAATTCTCAACTTCCTTACTCACAAAAAAAGGGCAATGGTCTAAGTTTGTTTTTATTGCTTTGGTTGACAAAAGAAAAATTGCTATCTGTGGTAGACTCATTCTCTCCAGGTCTCCCTCTGTACACAGGCACACGTGTGTATGTGTACACATGGTCATTAGAAACACGCACACACAAACCCAACTTTTCCCAGACTTTAAGTAGCAAAAAATATTTAACCCAGAAGACTATGATAGTGATATAAATAATATATACCTTTTTATGAAGTCCATTTTCACATCACAGGTTCCTTTAGATAAATTTTTCAACTTTCAAGTTCCCATCTTTTTTCCCCTGTCCGCTCCTCTCAAGGCAGCATTCAGAATAAGTATTTGAGTGTGGGGAAGGGAGACTTCTGAATGAACTTTAGCCAATTTAATAAAACTAGAACAAATCAATAAGCCACCCAGGCATCTAATGCTCTCAGTATTCCCACTGACGGTTCCACAACATCAAACAGTATGGAAAACATTTTCAAGGTAAGTCCTCTGTATTCTGAAACAGGTCCCTAAAGGCAGAGAGATGGAGGTTTTCTTGGCCTACCTGTTTAAAATGGGTCATGCTCTGCATTCACAATCAGCTTGGAGTCAGGCACAGTTCTTCAAAGCAAGAGTTCCAGCAAAGCATGCTCTGCTCGGGCTGGGAGTGCACTGCAGCCAAGGTCAGGGAGATGGTGCGATGAGCACAGTACCCTCCTCTCCCCAGCCATGTTTGGAAAGTTCCTTTCTTCTTAGCCTTGACTGGTGTGGCAAGAAAACTTACTCTTACCTCCACACAATGTATACTTATGCTCATGCCATCCTTAGATCAAATCCTAACCTTGCTTCTCCAATTTCAGTGAGAAACTCCGGGCCTCCTCCACTTTATCTGCACTGCTGGGGCAACTTTTATACCCAAGCAGTGGAAATGAAGCTTCTCCTGGTAGTAGATGTCCTTTGCTGATGTAATGTGTTTCCATTCCCAAGGAACAGACGCTATACATGCAAAACTACTTATGTTGGTACAGCTACCTCATGGTTTTGTCTATGTAAAAGTGCAAACTCAGGATGTTTCCAGTGTTTCTAACTGGATCTTGAAGGAATAGAGGGATATTGCACTGATGTAGGGACAGCTGCAGTGGATAAAATGGCTCATTTCTCTTGTATCTCCTTCCTTTCTCTATCCCTCCCTCCCCCAGGTGAAATTGGCTGTACCGATCCATTTAACTGCACTTAGTCTTAAGGACATCTGTCCAAACAGTGAGTCTGATCTGGGATCACAGTTCACCCAGCCCCAGCTTGACCCCAGGCTCTGCCAGCAGCTGGTGGCAGAGCTAACCTGGCCCTCAGAGAGAAGCTTGTGTTGTGCTAGGTGGGAGGTGGGCCCCTAGACGGGCCATGTGCTTTGCCATTTTTAATCCACTAATGTTCTTTTGTTCTGTGGAAGTAAGAAGAGAAGGTGACAGCCAGGGTGATGCTCTCATGGCATCCAGATGTGTCTCAGGCATGCAATGTTGCAGTCTGCTCACGATCAGCATGGATCAATATTTTCAAGTGTATAGCCCCACAGAGCTTATTCTATCTGTCACGTCCCTGGAGTCCCCACATGTGCTGGGAACAGTGTGCTGTCAGGTCAGCTGAAGTGTGGTTGTGCCAGCACAGTTCATTTCACGCAGTGCAGGTGAGGATGGCAAATCGTAATTCTCTTGGATGCCCCCTCAGCTCCTTTGCTCCTACCTTGTTATTACAGGGTCATGAGTGTAGGCATATATTTGTTCTCAGACAGGTGTATCAGCTCCTCTCCAAATCCACTTCTGGTGTCAGAAGTGGAGGTGTACCACAGCTCTTACACTCTCTTATCTCTAAGGAGTTATTAAATAATAGCTGACTTCTTTGCCAAATGAGCTAGTACATTTTCCCAGTGATTGCAGAGAAATTAAGGGGTCCTTGCTTATCCTCACAGGAGAGACTTTGGGCCCTTCACTTTATTTTCAGAAATCACTGCTGTTTCTGGGACCACTGAACTCAAATGCTGATGGGGATGCCAGAGAGACTGAGGTAAACAGTGTGCTATTGCAATGAGAGGCAGAGTATTTTGGGCTGGATGCCCACAACTCAGAGGCACCCCAAATCAGCACCTGCATTTGAAAAAACAGACCTCATTCGTGCTTTTTTCATATACCAGCTTTAGATGGGGATGTGAATCACAGATTTCAGTGGGGTTACCCGTGAAATTTTCTGGTATAAGTGCAAGGGAACTAGTCCTGCTCTTCCTTGTGCCCCAACGAACAGGAGTAACATTTCCTGCTAGAGGAGGACTAGTAGGGACTTTCAAAACCAACCAAACAGGGAAATGCATTCAATTGTGCTAGTGGTGGAGGGGATTTATAGCATGTTGTGAACTATCCACTTAGGCCCAGAATTTAAGCGGGGGGACAGGGGTGGGGGTCGAGAGTGCAGGAAAACACAGTTCCCTTGTTAAAATGAAAGAATGAGTTTAATACAGGCAGAAAGAGGAGGCAAGTCTTTTCCCTGTTAAATATTTACCATCTGAGCTGTGCTTAGGCTCCCGATTTTCTGTATCGCTAAAGGTGGTGGTACTGGTGACAGTAGGATATGTTCCCTAATGTATTCCTCCCTCTCAACCCACCTTGCATGGGAAACGGGCTGCGGTAACAAAAAGCAAACTGTTCCCTCCTCATGAATATTAATCAGTAAACTCCCCCTGCTATTTTAAATCGAAGGCTAGTCCTAAAGCCCTTTTTTCCCCCACTCAAGCATCCCCCAAGGAAAACCCTGAAAGTCCTGGGAAAGCCATGCACAGAGGCTGCCGTGACTAGAGGCCTTCTAGGCAGTGACATATAAAACTCTGAGGTCAGGGGGCACAGCAAGAAGAGGAATCAGCTTTGTTTCTGCTGTGTGTTGCTGAAAGCTAAACCTTTATGGAACTTTTCTAGCGGCATTTTTGCCTATTTAGCTTTGAAAACAAAAGATTTATTTATTTTTTCCTATTCATCGCAGTTTTTGTCCTAAGTTGACAGCAGTGACATAAGAAGGACCCTCCCTGTTCTGGGTTCGAGCTGTGTATGGTCCGGCCATCGCTGCTTTAGTACAAATATTACACGATCTTTAAGCAAAGGGAGGAAAACAAACCAAACCAAAACAAAAGGATTGCACAGAGCCAATGCAAACACCCATTACATCCATTCATTCTTCTAAATAAGAAAATTAAAATTCTCCCTGGCAAGTAAAATATGTTGATTGCAGCATGTACAGAGCTAGATGATGTCCAGAGACGCAGCTGTGTGTCTTCACTATCCACTCAGCTTCAGATCAAACCGGAGGAATATTCCCAAGGACACAGGGTGATACAGCCGGAGGTTGGCCTGCCTCCTAGATAACCCTGAGCAGTGCTGAGTAATTCTTTGAACTCAAAGCAATTTGCGATTGTGTTCAGAAATAACACACAGACTTGCCAAAATCCAAGAGTGTATCAGCAACCAACGTGTATTTTCCCAGTGCCTGTAATGATAAGCTGATGCAGAGTTTTGTTGTTTTCTCTTTGGGACAGTATTAGCACTTGCAGTATGCTCGAGGATTTCCCATGCCAAGGATGCAATTCATGTCCTGAAGAGTGTGCAGTCAAGAATGAAGTTTTAAAATCTTTGTCCTTTATCAAAGGATTTGGATAGACTTCAAAGAACATTATTATCCATGTCTTACAGCTGGGAAATCTCAGGCGAGGAGGGACGACGTGGCTTCCCTAAGGTGATCTGATGAGTTGGTGTCAGACCAGGAGTAAGATGCTTCAGTTCCTTCCAGTGGATGCCAAATCTCATCATGCTGCAAAGGTCAGTGCTGTGTGCTGTACAGACTAGATCTGGTGTACTGATTGAAGAATTCGAGTGAGAGATGGTGCATACTGTTAACAAATGGAGGACCTGAGGCAGGTGATAGACAGACCTGTGGTTGATGATTGCCAGTGAGCAATAGCTAACAGCACAAATCCTGTAGTAAAATGGCAGTAAAGCTCACAGGCCAGCCTCTGGGTGAGCATGAACAATAACCACATCTCAATCTTTGGAAACAATGTCTAAGGACTTCTTTTAAGGAAGGGGGTAGGGATATCGTGGGTTTTGCAGCTGCTGGTTTGCTCAGTCCATACCTGGGAGTAATCAGCCGTGGTACCCAACTGAACTGGTGATATTTATTTTCACTGATCTACTCTGGAGAGATGATACCTGATTCATGTAAAGGCAGAGTGGCATGTATTAAAAGTGTCTGATCCAGCATAAAGCTTGTTAACACAAAGATAAGACTTCATAAGTCTTTTAACAGCTTAGAGCCTGAAGAGTAAACACACATGAGATCAGCCATCTTAGGTTAGGTGACTGCAGTGGCTTTGATCCAGAACCCTAAAGCCACGTGTACTTCCATATTCTGGGAGTAATTCTAGGTGGGTATCCAGCTGCACTCAGAAGAGAGATTCAGGCAGAACTTGTCCTTTGTACCTGCAAGATCCGGATGGAGTGAATGGTTGATACTGGTACAGAGATGTATATGTTCTGCAGGAAGATCTCAAACAAAACTCTTGGTAAATCACAGAAGGTTTAAGAGGGTTTATCTAGCTGCAGTTGTCCTGCTCAGGACTTTTCCAAGGTGATGGCAGCATTACAATTTTTCCAAGACAGAAGAATGAGAAACACCTATAACTAATAACTGCAGGTAAAAAAAGTATTGGTAATTAGAGATACTTAATAGTTCCCTGGCTCCATTAAGTGTTCTCAACTGATACTTACTCTTGCTTTTCACCCTTCTTTGGAGAATCTGAGCTACAGCTGACTAAACCAGTTGGTGATAAACAAGACGGGGGTAGTGTCTGCCAGATTTAATAGAGTTCCTTACGTTTGTGGAGAGAGAATGCAAGTATTTGCTAAAAGTCAGGTTACTCATTTCAAATGGAAGTCTTTGGCTAGGGATATGTTCTGTGTGGTCACAATAAACCCTAACAACCAAAATGATGAGAATTACTGTCAGTTTGAAACAGTTTATTCTAACTGTATGGAAAGAATGTAACAGCTGTCTGTTCAGGAAACTACCCTCATGACAGTGTTTTATAAAGATACAAAATCAAGCATTTAAACATTAAATGGGAGGCCAAAGTGCAAACTGAGGAATGCATTTTGAAATGGACTTGACCCTGGCAAAAGTTGCGAGAGATCAGAAGCACATTTTGAGAACTGGTTATTTCCTCTCAGCTGAACATTTCTCAGGAATTCTTCTACCTTCAGGCCAAGAGGCCTAATTTTTCCTGCTAACAGGTGCAGATATTCACCACTATATTGGCTGTGGTATACTGACAATAATGGGGAATTTCCAACAGGCAGGTATGGCACTTGGGGGATCATGGAAAGTTGACTCCTGATCTCGAACTTTTGGTTTTTCTGGAAGTGTTACCTCGCCAAGCTAAGCCAGCTGCACTTGCTCATCACACTTAGCCTCCCTTCAGAAGAGGACAGGAGAGATGTTGAGCCATCAGCAGTCAATACTATGGATGCAATACTCTCTTCCTTGACATCACTCAGCTATGGCTGTAGATGCCAGAGCCAAGACTGACTGTGTTTTAGAGAGAGTCTCTGGGCTGCTATACCCATGACATGTACTGGCACTTTTACTCTTTGTGGATGAGTAATCTCCTGTAGAACATGCAGGAGCAGAATCCTTAGTTCTACTTTTTCTCCATTAGTCCCCCCTGTTGGCTTCTGCACTCCATAAATTTATCAGGTGACATCCCTTTCTCTGGGGCATTCTTTCTGTCCTTACCTAGGGATTTGAATAGCTCCTGCTTAGTAATTTCTGGGAGAACAATGTATGTCATTGATAGTGCAGTCCATAGCCAGCTTGCCTTTCACATTCCTGTTTGACTTTTTAAACTTTGTTATTTCACAAATATTCAGTCTTGAAATTTTCCATGCTTAAGGCACCTAAAAGAAAATTCTCCACTGGTAAAGTTGTCTAAACAAACTACCCAAACCTTGAAAGGATATAATTTCCCTTGAAAGTGCATCCTCACAGATAATTGATAGCATAGCCATCTTTCAGACCAGATGGTTTCCTCGTGGATGCTTACACAGAATAAAGTATGAGGAGCAAAGTAGCCCTTCTACCTCAGAACAGAGCCTGCCATTGCTTCTTAAGCTAAAACACACATTCCAGAAGGGTATAAGCTAATAAAAAGAACTCTGCATTTCACCTGATGATAATTAGCTTCACTGCAAGAGAAAAGTCATTTCTATACATTGGTTGGTTCTTTCTCTAATCTTTGTTGTTTTCTGATATTCTATATGTATATATATGTACATACCTATTAGGCAATGAATATAGTGCTCCATAAGACATAAAGATACATTGCAATTTATTCTTACACTTATCCCATGCCTTTCTTTATAGAGATTTGCAAAGGGTAAAATCTGTGTCTTCCACGGAAACGAAACCACATCCGGTGTGGAATTAACATGGTGTTTACAGTACTTCATAATCATGTCTAACAGCTGTGGTTGGTCTAGTCCAGCCTTTCATTTTAGGAGCATTGCATAGGTTGCAACAGTGTAATAGTACTTGACTTTGTGTTGAGCGTAGGAAGAACACATGACACCAGTCTCTTCTTCTTCCCTATGGAGAAGCTGTAAGTGCTGAGCTGTTCACAGGTGTTTGGAACATTGATCCTTTACTTCTGCAATGTGTACTATATGCTGCCCAAGCAGTGGTGCCCCCACTTCTCCTCTGGAAATGTAGCAGAACAGATGGGTAGTCTTGGAGGATGGACAGTCTCCAGGGTGGATTGTGCTGGTTAGGGTAGAGGTAGAGAAAGAAGATACCAGTTTAAGATAGCAGGGGGATTTCAGAGAGGCAGAGGCAAAGGAACCATGTTTGTATGAGAATTCTAACAGGGCATTTTGATGGTTGTTCAAAAAAAAAACCCAGAAAAAAGCCTACTTCATGAGGTTATCTGTGTATTGTGGAAAGAAACTACCAGGTATTGAATCAGTGGCAGCTCAACTGGGAAGTGTCTCAGAAATTGCTTGTTTGTGTTTTTGTGTGGGCAACCACAGGACTGTAGTCTCCTAAACTGACAAGAGTAGGGGATCATGAGAGGAAGGAGATGGTATTTGGGCAGAATAGAAGGAAAACACATGCCTTCTAAGGAGATAACACTTGGGCATCCATCACTGGGAATCATGATGGCTATGCAGTTCTCCAGCTTTTTGTCTCTCTTCCATATGAGCAGATAGCAAAAGGGGGGATGGTAGGACTGCAGGTATTGTTCTGCAGAGGCAATAGGAATGATAAAACAAAGTTTGTGAAAGCAAAGCAGTGTAAGAGAGATTGATCTACTGCTCTTCTGGCAATATTAGCATTAATATTAATTTCAGGGAGTGATATACTTAAGAACCATACTAGAGTCCCCTTATTTAAATTCTTCACTTTTTAATTCTTTTAAAACTTCTACTACTCTTTTTGTTTCTAAGAATTTACCTCATCACAAGTAAGTGGTTGAACAGGTGATTCATGCAACACTCATCAGTATGTCCAGCCTGAGTAATACTATCTGATTCCTGGAAGCCTTATCCTTCCCATCTCCACTTTTTGTTCCACCCTTGTCTTACATTGTGTTCAGTCTGGAAGCCGGCAAGGGCAGGGACCTTGCTGGGTCATGTTTTTGCAGTGTTTGTGCAAGAAGTCCCCAATCCTCATTTTTCAGCCTTTGGGGAACAGCAAAAAGCAGCTGTAACCCAGAGCCTGCTTGTGGAACATGAGAAGAGTTTATCCTTTGATGGAGAGTGCCTTGAGCAGGATAGTGATGGCTTTTGCGTGGCATTGTGTTTGTGGAGGGGCTGGTCTCTTCCCAGGGAGCCCGGCTGTGCTGGCAGTTACATCTCCTGATTCCCAACCAGATGCTTCCCTAAGTACCAACTGCACCGGCAGGGCTGAGGCTGAGAGAGCATACCGTGTGCTGCCCCTTCATGTGCCCTTCTGGGCCTTGGGCTAACCAGGCTTCAGGAAGGTCAGAGAGGAGAAGATCGGAAGATGAAAGGGTCTTTAGAGTAAAATTATCTGCTGAGATGCAAGGCAGAGTGACTTGTCACTCAATTATACTGGACTTTCAAAGCACGGAATGAAGTGTCACACACAGCAATGCAGCCCTTGTCAGCCTAGCGTGTGGGAGGCAGCCCAGCAAAGGAGAGGGAAGTGAAGAAGGTTTGTTCAGCAGCTGGCACAGCAGCTGGGCCCTGCCAGCTCACATACGAGTTGTACCGTGCCTATCAGTGACCAGCTTCTTCTCTGGCTGTGGCACTTGGCACTCTGCTAAGTCTACTCTTGTAGTTCTTCCCTGGCAGAAGGCTCGGCAGCAGACCCGCACCCTGAGAAAGCACGAGGACCAGCACAGAGTTTTCCATGCAAAGGATTTTAAGACCTGCTCATATAAAGAGATTAATAATCAAGTTAGTGGCTTCTAAACCTCATAGTGGCAAAGCTGATTTGGAAAGTAAACTAGTCTTAAAATTATACGATTGAATCCCTATTAACTACTCCTTCCGTGTAGAATACTTTGGCTGGAAGGCTGATCCATTTCATGCACCTTTCTGTCCAAATCAGTAAGCACTGGATGAACACCAATCATGAACTGTGAAACTCAGAGCCTTGTGAGAGGAAATAGCTCTCTCATGAAATTCAGAGGCCTCTATAACTGTGCAGAATGGATGTAAATAAGTGTGAGGATCTCCTTCAGAGGCCCTTCTGACCCAGACTGCCCAATCCTCCTGGATGAAGCATCAAATATCATTTCTGTAACTAAATTGTCTGTACAATCTGTGCTTTTCAGTGCTGTGTGAACATTCCAAAAGTGCATGGTGGTTGAGATTTTCAAAAGTCACAGGAATTAATACACTCATAATAGAGCTGGTGCCCAAGTCCCTGAGATTGTGCAGAAAGGCAGTCGCAAAAGCTGTTACAAGGATCACAGTGAGAATGCCTTGGGGTAGGAGCTCAGTGTCATCCTAATTGGAAGCTGAGAGTTTTCACAGTTGGAGCTTCTGTTTGCAGCATTTTCCTGAATCCTAGTGTCCTTTAACAGTCTCAGGAAAACTCTATAAACCATTCCTTAACACAGACAGGTCCAAAAATCTGTTCTGGGAAGCCAGGAATGCTTGGGTTTTACAGAGGTGATTTATCCTGATTCCTTCTGCTACCCCATGTATCTTTCTTCCTCCTCAGCCCCACAACACCTCTTGCCAGCATCAAACACTGTATTAGAGCCACCGCTGCAGCGCATCATCTTAACACTTTCTTCCCCAAGGGTGGAGATCTGACTGTATTTGCCACAGTGGACCTGGAGCATGGCTGAGCATCCATCCCTCTGCTTCTGCATCTTGAACAAAGAACATTGCTTTTACCTTTCACATTCTGGGGAAATGATGCATCCATACTATACCAGCTTCTCAGCCCCGGTCACACTGCATACACATTAGCCTGAACCCAGTCTGTGGTACCAGGCATTTCTCTTGGCAGGGAAATCAAACAGAGAGTAGGGCATGGAAGCTCTGCACCATCCAAGCAGCCTGCCCTACTGAGAAAGGACCAGGAGCACTGCATGGCATATATAATAAAGATACTATAGCCTAAGTATTCTGGAAAGGATGCTCAAAATCAACCAATTTGGGATGGATAGTTTGCTGATACCTCCCTTTTCATCTTCAGAACTCTTGATGATACTGTAAGTGCTGTTTCATGGTATAGGCAATTGCACCCACTTCTTGGAAGCTGAGCATCAAGTTAGTTGGTGGAAGTCTGAAGCAGCTCGGTAGTGAGTAATCAGTATGGAAAGCAAGGTTTTCCTGTTTTGTCTCTGGTTAGGTTTTCCTACTGACCAGTTGTTATCAGAATTCTGCAATCAGCCCAGCATCCATCAGGAAGAGAGAACCTGTGTTGTTAGAAGGGAAAAAGAGCATCAGCTGATTTCAGGGAGAACTGGTCCAAATTTATGGTTTGCTCTCAAAGGGCCTGACAAGCATCTTATTGAAACTGATGGAACAGCTGGCATTGATTATATTGAGTTCAGCTCCAACATGAAACTCAGCGCACTCTGCAGCATCTAATGATGGCTTCCTACAGAACCGCCTTGGAAACCCGATCTGCTTTCCTTCCAGCCCCATTCCAGTCCAGGTTGGCTTGTTTCTTTGTTCACTAAAGCCCTTGTTGACTAAATCATCTGGGACAAACACATAACTGATGCTTAAATCCCCAGACAAAAGCAAGCACAGATGCCTTTTCTGCTTTGAAATATCCACGGGTCTTTCTCTGCCTAGCAAGAATCCATGCCCTGAATGGACTCGGGGAGGACAGAAAGGGACTTGCTGCCTGTGAGGCCTGGTTAATATGCCTCTGACTGGCTGGCTTTGTGCCTTCGTTTTAGCTCCTCCTGAATGAGAATGGCCTGCTGGCAGGTAGCCTGAGGGCTAGCTATGGCTAGCTATGAAAGGATGAGCTGGGAAACAGGAGCAGGAATAAAAGTAGAGGGTAGCAGATGAGAAGAGGAGAAACCATCCCCATGGACAAGCACTTTACTACTGAGACCACATCTTTGTGTAGTGTAGCCAGTCTCTCTTTTTTGTCAGCTGCAGATCCCTGCAGCACTCTCACCTTCTTGAAAGTCGCTCAGAGGGCTGTTTGGGAGCTGGCCTTGCCTTGTCGATTACTTTCTCAGCTCCCTAAGCACCCCAAGGCTGAACCACAGGTTCTGTGTCTGAAGGCAAAGGGCTTTAGATGCCATGTGACAGTGGCATTGGCAGAACCCTGATCGTTCATACAAGTTGCTGATGTGTTTTCCAGTTTGGGAAGCTCACAATTAATTCATTTGCATGACATACACTGTAGGAAGACTTTTCTGCTCTTTCTGACCATCTGGTTGCTGCCAGACTCAGGTTTCTCAGATATTAGCCACAATTTTTAGGAGCTAACATTTATTGCAGTGTCAAAGGTAAATGTTGTAAATCAGAAATAGTGTCCTGAAATGGTGCATATTCTGCTTGAGCACAGCAAATAGCCTGCTTTCAGCTTCTGGAATTTGCTTCATAAGCCCAGTCACTAATGCTAATTCTTTTGATTTATTTGCATGTTTTTAGTGTGAAGGTAGAAGTCAGTGGCTTACAGAAGCTCAGACTGGTTTGCAAAATAGCCACTTGGTTTTCCAGGTGGCTTCTAAACCTATATTTAGGAGCTTCTCTTCTGTCTCACTCTGAAGCCATTAAGTATGTTTAGCAGCTGAGAATTATACTGAGATTTTGAAATAATAAAGGTAGAAGAAAGAATCCACTAAGAAGATGTAACTCATGGAAAGGTAACATGGAGAAACAGTGGTCATTCAGTGTTAAGCATGAAGTCTCACATGGGTTCTGGCTGATTTAAAAAAGAGAAAAGGAAAAAAATCATTAACTGAAAGGAATAAAACCAGAGGAAATAGGAATTGGATACTGTTCAGCTCCCCATGTGCACTGTGAGGGGAAGCAAAGAGAGCTCTGCCTGTGCTGGGCTGTCAGAGCCAGGGGCAGTGGGAAGCCATGGGCTAAGCTTGTTGTTGGTGTTGATTTATCTGATTGATGGAAAATCAGCACAGCAATAGTAGCGTTCATGGGAGCTGCCAAAGTACTACATTTCCCTCGGCAAAATCAAAGGGGTCTGAGTCCCTTGGTAGCTCAGAGGATACTTGTTCTCTGCTTGTGGCACAGAGCCCTGCAGAGGGTTTCTATGCAGGGCCACAGTGCTCTTCCAGCTGCCATGTCTGTAGGGAAAGGGCTGCGTCGAGAGGGTGGGAAAGTGTCACTGGTAAGTCCTTGGTCCTTCCTGCTTGTTGCTATTGTGTTTTTTTAATGTGAGGGGAGGTCTCAGGTATTTTATTTACAAGAAGTATTTCAGGGAGAACTTTCTGTGCTAATTGCCATGCTGTTTACTGCCAGAGAGATGCAGGGTTTATTACTTCATGCACTTTAAAACTGGCAGAGGGTGACAGGGTTTATGATTTAATTTCTAGCAAGTGTCTCTTTTGTTGGGGGTAGGTGAAATGTTACTATCATCTGTTCAAAGGTAGAGTGACAGTTTTGTACTAGAACTCAGCTAACTGCATCTCAGAAAAATGCTGATACAATCACACATGAGAACTGGATGAGATGAGACTCTTCTCTCCCTGTTTCTGCAGCGCGCAGTGGAAGCTGCTGATATTTGATGAGCAGTAACAAGCTGCCCTACTGTGACACCCCACCAACACCAACTGTTTATGCCAAGTCTGCTGAGCAACCAACGTGCTGAAGAGGCAGAGTCATGTTTAGCACAATAAGATCCAGGGACTTGGCTATGTTGCAGTGTTAATTCCTGATATTGTTGTTGCTGATGAGAATTTATCTACAGTTTCAGAGAGGCAGAAAAGCCCACTCCTCAAAAGAGGAGAGTTAGAAAGCAATTGTTTCTGCATGAGCTGATCCCATCAGTCTCCCCATGTGTTCAGATTCAGGATGCTAGGTTGGCCCTACCTCAGTGTTGCAAGTTTCATTCAAATGCCCCTTATCCTCAGCAGCGATGTTGTTGATGACTGCTTCTGGAGAGTGCCTTGAAGATGCATTACCTTAATACCTGGTTTGCTTTGCCTCCCTCAACCTCTCTCCCCTGTGTGCTCTGGAAGCCTCCCTGATGTCTGCTGAACTCCAGCCTTGCCCCATCGTGGTGTGGTGCATGCACCCCAGCCCTCAGCACAGGTTCCCTGGAGGGTCAGTTCTGGGGACAGGGGTTTTGTCCTCACAGTTTCACACTTGGGCTCTGCTTTTTTCTTGCACAGCTTTGCTGCATTTGCACAGGGGCACAGCACAGGCATTGCAGGTGACTGCAGATGATTCACAAGAATACAATCGGGGTGGGATTGTTGTATGGGAACTCACCAGGCTCATAACGTTTTTCCTTTTGGCAATTTAAGAGCATAGGTTTCTTGCACTATACTGAAGAAGCCCCTCTGGCATTTGTGAAGCCTAGTGTTCCCAGGCTGAAGCCAGGTTAACTGAGAATTTATCCATGTGCATTCTTCAGAGAGAAGAGTGAGGGATCAACCTAAATGGGAACAGGTTTGCTGGCTACATTTAAGGTGTTTGTATAGATCTGCTACAAAGTTGAAGTGGTGTACTTGGGGATGAAAGCACCATGTGTCCTGGTAACTGTGGCACCTATCCATCTTTATAACAGCACATCACCCTTATCATCTGCATCACACACCTGTCAGAAAGGGCTTACCTGCCCTGGTGTCAGACTGGCTTGTCTTTGGGTCACTCTGGAGTAAAATGGGACATCTGCTTCAGAACTTCTCCCCACAAAGTTTTTTAACACTTTGTATCTTCCCATGAAGTCATTGTACACTGTTGTCCCATCTCCCTCTATTTCCCTCCATATTGGGGTTACCCATCCTCTTCTACTTTCCTGTCAGCGCTCCATATGCTCTCTTACTCCACAAGAAAAGGCTCAGTATAGTCTCCATGCTCTCCCCTCCCAAAGCTGTGTCTTTGGTCAGTAGAGAGTGACAGACCTAGTCAAAGCTGACAAGCCAGACAGCCAGGTGGCAGGGCCCTATTGTCCCTGTAATGGTTGCAAAAACATCTACACAACTCTATATTCATCCCAGAGATCAGAGTCCCTTCACTGCAAGCCTAGGAAGAACAAACTGACAAATATCTGAGCTGGAAGTGGACTCCCCCTGCGAGGAGGCTGGTTACCACGTTAGAGGAGAGGGAAATTCTGACTCATTAAATAGGAAAGGATCAACTCATCACGTGTCCTGGACTTTTTAAGCAAACACAGCAGGACAATAGAGTAACTGTGCCTTCCCTCCTCCCCAACCCCCCAAATAACCGGAGTCCTTACTTCAGCAAGTGCCACATAGCACACAGTTATATGACTCGCTTTACAAGGCTTCTTGGTTTTAAAAGTGACAAAAATTAGTGCCTGTAAAACTCCTGACTTTTTATTGTCACCTTCAGAAAGTGGCACACCTCTTCATTGGACTGTCGGTGGCCTCAGACTACTTTTCTGCTCAAGAACTGTCTTTCCTAGGACATGTTGTAGGATGTAAGGGGATGGTCAGTCTCCCAGTTACCCTACCCGTGCAGTCTGTGAACTTTTAACAGTGCAGGTATAATGAATATATTTTACTATAGCAACTTTTTGTGTCCTGAGCACTGTTAGAAAGGCAAGGAGTGCTATTCTGAACACTTCTGCAAACCAGCTCTGACCTCAACAACTGTCTCCTCTTGCCTTAGGCTTTCTCAAGGGGAGTGGAGTACTCCTCTGTTTCTGTTGTTCCTCTTTTGACCAGCAGTTCTCTGTCCTTCAGGTCTGATGTGGCTTTACCTTTACCTAAACTGTGGGTGACCTGGTTTTCCTATTTTAGTCTTTTTATAGAGCCCCCTCCTTCCTGCCCCAATCCATTCATGCTTTGGGGAACTGTGTTTTCCTCTCAAGTGCACACTTTCTTAATGCGTGGTCTGAGACTGTCTGGGGAAGAGTAGCTCTGTCTGCCCTGCACTTGCCATCCACCCATGGGTCCCTTCTGAAGTGCTTGGGAGAGGAAAGCTGGCCCTGATTGAGGCATGGGGGCTGCTACTGTGAAGTCCATCTACGTGAGATGACATCTGATTATAAGCACTCACCAGGTACAAAACTTCACAACACCTACCTGACACTGGAGTCAGACCAACCATTCTCTGTTTTTTTTAGTTTGTACCATTACCATTAGTGTCCCAAGGAGCTTCAGCTTGAAGCTTTGCATCTGTTCTATCATTTTAAGGGGTTATTATTTAATTTGTAGCAGCTTGGGTGAAAACAGATGTTGCGATTGGTCATCCAAGACCATCCAAGACTGGGAATATAGCTCGAGTCCTCACCCAAGTAAGACTCTCACTGAGTTTACTGTGTAGCTGGCATTTTCTGCTGACCTACCTGTCTGTCCTACTCTCTTGACCTAAAAACAGTTTCAGATAAATCAGTGTGTTATTTTTTTGTTTTAGAGTGATATTGTGGCAAGCTAACGGTTCTGTGGAGACACGGTATTGTCCCAAAGGAAAAAGGCACTTTCATCTTTTAGTCCAAACTTCGTTGTGGAAAAATAGCTGAGTTTAAAAAAAAAAGGGCTGTTTTTTTGCACAGATCATTCTGTTCCCAATTTGCATCACGGCCTATGAACTCTTCTCTTCTGGCACAGCTGAGGAGGCAGGGAGGTGCAACACAGCCTGGAAAGAAACAGCAAGAGGTAGAGGGGCAGGAACTTCTTAATCCGTGTAATTGCCGAGCCAGTATATCATGTTAGTACCTCCTAAATTCTCTAATTTGTTGGCCTCTTTAGATGTGTCTGATCGCTCTGCGTGACAGCAGAGAGAGGCAGAAACTGGTTTTAGGAGATTTTAAAGAAGCAAGAGTTGCAGAGGGCGTTACTACACTGGAGATATCAATCGGTAATCCCCAGGAACATGAAGATCATTAGCTCTGGGGATCTCGCTGTAGTGTCACTGCAGAGGATTTATTCTGTTCAACACCAGAAATACACACAGGTGGGGAAAACATAGTTCTCAGCTTCAGGAGCTCTCAGCCAGCTAAAACCAAGCTAGCCAGGGATGGGACACGTGGTACTCTAGCAGAAGTGTTGGCATTGGCCTTGCTTTAACTTTATTAAAGAGGATCCTTTTCTGTGACAGACAGTTAGAGAAAAACCTCAGGAAACCCAAAGAGCGGAGGGTCATTTTAAGTGCTGTTGTTTGCTCAAGTGCAGCAGAATAACCAGATGGTGCTTCTGCCTGGCATTTTAGAGAAAGACTCTCCAGAGATTGAAGAACAAAGACTAGATATGTACGTTTATATATAAGGGGAGGCAGAGAAGCCCCCAGCAAGGGAACAAGCCTCTTTTACCCCAGCAGAAATTATTGCACTGCAGCATGTGATGCAGGAACCTGTGGAGAAGTTGTTGCCCAGCATCAGCACTTACCAGTGCTCTTTGCTCTCTGTGGCAGGGTCCTCCAGTCCCTGGGTCTCCTTCCATGTTGGAAGACTCAGTAGAAGGGAGAAGGTGACTATAGTGAAGTGTGCATGTGTTACGAGTGGGTGTCATTTTGCTTTCTGTCTTCTGAAATAAGATTCACGCCGTTAACTTCAGTAAGAGGTCTTCCCAGAATCAGAAACATGCACTAACTTTTTTCTCCCCTCTCTTTCCCCTGCCTCCCTTGTTCACTATTTTCCCTTCAGAGTCTATATCCTCCCATTAACAAAGGAATAAAAATTCATCACCGCAGCTGTCTCACTGCTGCTCTGCTGCTCCATGCTTAATATTCAAGCTGGAAAGCTGGTGTTTTTAACTCAAAACAGGAGAAGAATGACTTACACTGCAAATTTGTTAAAGTTTCTCTCTGCTTGTGCATGAAAACTGTCTCAGGTTTTGCAGTGGTCATTTCTGCTCCTCATATCAAATCCTGAAGGTCTCAGCTCCTGAAGTTGTTGCTGAGTCACCAAACACCCATGGGAGATTTGGCTAAGATTTGGTCCAGTGGGTGAAAGTGAAAGAGGGGAGAGTGATTGTGGAAGTAAAATACATCCTATGTGTGAAAACTGGGGTAGTTTTCATTTGCTTCCCATCAAATCATACTTACTTTGCCTATAGAGGCTGTCCCTGGCACTGTCTTGTTTTACTGAGGTTTTTTGGTACCCAAATATCATCGAAACTGGGAACACAGGGCACAAATTTTGCATCAAAATGTCAACATCACACTGTGGTTCAGCCACATAAATACCATTCCACTTATGTGGTGTTTTCTGTGCAGCAGACATGCATCCCAAGCTGTACCACTGGGCAGGAAGATGGTATTGCGTCTGTGTCCACAATGGGATCTGGATCAGATCCCTAGGTCAGCCACAGCTTAGTTACCTTCAAACAGGGATTACATCCTTCTGTGACACAGGGCATTGAACATATTTTTTTTGTGCTAATGTAAGGACTTTTGGTTAGAAACTCCAAGAAGGAGAAGCTCTTAAGCTGTAGGATGTTGCTTTCCATGCAAGGAGTCCCTTAAAATGCATAGAGGAGCCCATGCTAAGATGTTGTGCTCGTGTGGTGGGGTGGGCATAGCTGTGTTTGTTCTGTAGGGCAAAAGGAACACTGCAGCCAAGACACAGGCCACAGGTATCCCACTCTGGTGTCACTTAGCCTGGAACAAATGAAGCTGGGGCAGTGGGGGGTTGAGCCTTTTAAAATAATGCAGAAAACTCGGGGGAGTGTTCAGTGAAGACCTACATTAGTCTCTTCCACTGGTGCCCTGCAGCTTTTAATTAATCAGGTCCAATTATTCAACCTATATCCATTTGAATAGTGGATAATACTGGAAGGAATTCACTTTCAATGGGATTTATGCCCCCTTCCCTTAAGTCATTTTCAGATAAGAGATTATATATGTTATGAAGTCTGCACAGATCAGTGTGATCTGAGCGGCAGTACTTCATCCCTGTTAACGCTGCCATGTATTTATTCAGGGCAAAACTGGGGAATCGGGAGGACAGGAAACAGTCTCTTAATTTGGCAGGAAAACAATCATTTATAATTATTTTGCCTTTAATTCAGAGAACAAACACAGCTGTTGTTTGAGGCTCCTAATCTGATTACTGAAGTGCTAGCCTTTCAGGCCAGAAGGAGCCAGGGGACAGGCTCTGCCCTGAGCCAAGAGAGAGCACGTCTCTTGTGCAAAAGAGACTTGGGTGAGGAAAGGACTGGATTTGCTTCCAGGTTGTGATTAGACGCATGTGCTTCAGCTTACTTCAAACATGCTACTTTTCACCTTCTATTTAATATATTCCTTGCTTGGCTCACATACCTGAGGTGAACTGGGAACCAATCAACTGTGGGTTTGTGCTTCTGAAGGAGTGTTGCTGATGTGCTGGGAAAGTTCCTAAAGTCTTTTCTCACCTTGCATCCTCCACCTTCTGCCTCCTCTCCCAACTGCCAAAACATCAAGCTCGCCAGTGACAGCAGAGGAGTCGAGGTAGTGTCCCATCCTGCACAGCCGATAGCAGTGTCTGGAAGGCCCAGGCAGGCTCAGGGCCCAGTCATGTGAAGGGCTGTAAGAAACAGCCCTGCTCATGGGCAGCCTTATGCTGTTCAGGGACAAGTCACTCTGGGAGGCAGCAAACATTGCTGTCTTACCTTGTCCCAAACCCCTCTTCCATCCTGTCTTTCTTGCAGTGATGAGCACATAAAAAGCTTTGACATCTGCACAGGAACTGGGGCACTAGAGCAACACTTTCTAGCTCTTAGAAACAAAAGAGCCACCAATTAAAAAACTATAACTGCCTTTCTGAAATGGGGTGGCATTGTATTTCCTTTTATTCTCCTAATGGAAACATTAGTCACTGATCAGTTCAAATGAGTATCAGTGTATAATCTGTTAATGTAGCTATATCCCATGGCAGCTGTGGGTTTCTGAGGATGGAAATACACCAGCTCTCATTCATCTGTCTAGGGAAGTTTTCAGGGATTCAGATATTTTCTACTATCTCCCTTCCTCTGTAGAGGAAGAAGTGTCCTTGAGTGCCAGGGACAACTTGCAAGGAGCAGAGGTGATGAGCAGAAAATAGCGCAATGAAAAAAGACTATAGGGGACAAATAACAGCATATGTCCTGTTTGGCTGCAGGGGCCTTCTGTTTAAAGCAAACTCTAGGGTTTGGATGTTGTATTGTTCTACCTATGCAATCGGGTTGGTTTTTTTCCTCTGTGCTTAGTCTTCAACAGCAGAGATCTCTCAGGTTTCAGAGTCTCTCTGTAATTAGAAAGAGCAGCTTAAATCCTGACTTCAAACGAGAAGCCACCAATCTGCTGTGTAAACAGAGAGATTGAGTGAGCTCCCGGGAGGGTCTTTAAAATATGTTCTCCTAAACCCCTGGGGGGCAGGAGCCAAATCGTAGAGGGGATGAAGCCCCTCATTGCTGCCAAGCAATCACACACATTTGGGACATTAAGGAGTGTGTGGAGGGAGCTGCCCGGTGCAGCTGCATAGCATGCAGGTGCTCTTAGTTTCAAGAGCGTGGCTGTACCTTCTTTAATGCCAGATTTCTGCTCTTCTGCAGCCTCCCAAGGCTGCATGACTTTAGTCTCCATCGGGAGGGAGGCCAAATTATTTTCTGCCTAGGAAGTTGAATGGCTTAGTGCACGGTACCAGCTTCTATCAGCTGCAGGGGAGAAGGAGGATGTTTGGAAAACACTGTGATACCTGATCTGACATCAACTTTGCAAGGAAAAAGTTCTTTATCATTTTTGAGTAAATTTGAGCTGACAACTGACATCTCAGGGGTTTGAGATACATAGCAGTTCATACTGGACTGGCACTGGGCTCCCTCCAGCTGGGCCTGCTTTCCTGTAGAGCCAGGTCTAAATCCTGACAATCCTTGTGCAACGTTTTGGGCAGCTGGCAAAAAGGCATCTGCACTCTAGGAGTTAGCTCTGGAAGGGCTTTGTAGGAGCTAGACATGCTGTATGGGACTGGATGAAATTTGAATCCCGGAAAGCCTGTGACGCAGGGAGCTGTGGGCTGCTGAGCAGCTCTCAGAGACCTTGCTGTGGCACTCCTGGGCTCTGCCTGCACGCTGGTGAGGCTGCCCCTGGAACCAGATGCAGAGAAGTGGAAAATTAGGCACAGCTTTGTTTGAACTACACATTTCCAGTCATTCTGGAAATGAATTCTCATACCTGGACTGCTGGCTGGCAGTATACCATGTGTAGACAGTTGGAAATGAAATGCAGTATTCTAGGGGGAAAGTATCTAAAGGCACACAGTCCTCAGTCATCTCATGGGCTGTGCAAGTGGAAAATCACAAGTGATACAAGAGAAGAAAGAGTTATGACTGCTCTCTTGGAGAAGAGTTCCCCAGAAACTGCAAAAAGTAGCAACAGAAGCAAGAAATGATGTGAGATTTGACCTGGATTAAATAAAGAAGGCTGGTTAGCCTGAAGAGGTCTTATGTGAGGCCAGATCTTTAACTGGTACACATCAGCATACTCTGTCGAGGTCAGCTGGCCCACAGTGATTTAAGGGAAGAGGGACTTGGAAACCTGTTACACTAAAGGGGATGGGAGTGTGATAGTTAACAGCACATTGAATATTGTGTGTGACTGCAGAGTGTTATGGTAGCAAGAGAAAGCAGCTAATGAGATTCTTATCTATGTATGAGAAAGCATCAGATATGGCTGAGGGAGGCACCAGCTCCCATCAGTGCCTCTGATGAGATCTCAAGCAAAATACATTGTATTTAGGTCTGGGCTGTATCACAGCAGAAAGGTATAGATAAATCTGGGAG
Source organism: Hypotaenidia okinawae (assembly GCA_027925045.1). Taxonomy (NCBI): domain Eukaryota; kingdom Metazoa; phylum Chordata; class Aves; order Gruiformes; family Rallidae; genus Hypotaenidia; species Hypotaenidia okinawae. The sequence goes on along the minus strand of BSDF01000007.1, from coordinate 13,528,444 downwards.
GAGTCAGGGAGAGGCACTGAGATGTACTGTAGGACTGGAGGGGCTGACTGGTGAAGAAAGGGAAAATAAATCAATAAATAAATGCAACATAGACAAGGAGGAGCCAGAGAAAACAAGATTACATGTGTCCATGTGCTTGCCAGGTGTGAGTTCCACAAGGGAGGGGAATAACGTAATCGGCTGTAACCAGGAATAATGAGATAAAATTATAAACCAGGATTGACACTAATATTAGGTCCTCCCCAGGGTACCACAAAGATGAATCTCCTCTGGGGAAAGGTAAGTGTTTTTGCTGGCATACCCAGCTGGAGAAAACATCCTTGGCCCTGATGTCTTCCATGGTAATAAGCCCAGGTAACTGCTGCAGTAAGGTTTTGGGTTTCTCTGCTCTGTTTTTTACCTCTGTGTTATGATAGATATTGATAGCCGTGCCCAGAGCACTTCTCTTCTTGCTCCACTTGTATCCTTAGCATGCAAGTTTGGGCTACGCTGAGAAGGGTCTTGCTTCACCTCATCTCTCCCCCTCTACTGAGAAGCAGTGGTGCTGGGAAAGGGTAGCACTGGAGTGGGATGGGGGTAGGGGACTGCCATTAGCAGTCTGTTGGGAGAAAGTTGCCAGCAGTAGGGAAATAATGGTGTGTTGTGCATGTGATCCTTTGCCCTTTTGGCTGATGAAGGAGCCTCAATCAGTCTTGCCCCTCTGGGTAGGGGATGAGAGTGCACACTGGGCCCTCTGTTAATAGCTGGGAAGAAATTCAAGCAGTCAGCACCACCTCCTTCACAGGCAGCCCCTCAGTCAGTGGAATAAGGCGTGAGTTTCTCAACTGTAATGAGCTTGTTTTTCCATGAGATTGCTGTAATAAGCTCTTACGAACAAAGAGCTGCAGGATACAGAGTGAGTGGGTGATAGAATGGCAGATGAAATTCCATGTTGATAAACGTAGAAGTAATGTGGGGAAAAACACTGATAAAGTGGATGTGAACGTACTTCAGCTATTACCACCCAGAAGGGAGAGCTGGAGCCATCCTGGGGAGGAAAACTGTGCAGCATCAGTGAAACTGGAGGTGGGGGGAGGGAATGGTTGGGAAAGGAGCTGGCAGCAAAACAGAAAACATCATTATACTGCTGTATAAATCCATGGTGCATATGTGTCTTGAATGCTGCATGCAGTCTTGGTCCCCCAGAGAGGATGTAGTGGAATGAGAAAAAGTGTGGCAGTGCTGGCAGGAGTCCTGCAGTGTGACAGGGGGCTCTGGCTGGGAGTGAGAGGCAGGGACAGGGCTGGGAGCAGCCACAGGGTGAAATTTTAAAAGCCCTGGGTCAGGAGTGACAAGCGTGGAGGCAACAGGTATGAAATTACTCCCTTGCCAAGGAAGACTAACCAGGCTCTTCAGCTTTGAAAGGTGGCAGCTGAGGGTGTTACACTAGAGATCCATCAAGTCATCATGTGCATGGAGACATGAGTAAGGAATGATTGTTCACTATTTATCACAGCATGAAATCTAGGGGGCAGGAAACAAAGTTATGGGGCAGAAGTTTTAAGGGAAAGTGAAAAGAACTGCTTCTTCATCAATGCATGGCCAAACCTGGAACTTATTGCCACAGGATTCAAGTCAATGACATAAATGAGTTCAAAGAGTTTGGAAAACTCATGAAAGCAAAATCAAAAAGGGCTGCTAAACTCAGGGATGCTTATGCAAGCTCTGGCTCAGGAAGTTTCTCTCCTCCAGATTGCAGGAAATTGGGAGACTCTCCATCCCATTTCTCTCCTGTGTTTTGCTCAAAGCTGCCACATCGACTACTGCCAGATAGGATGCAGAAGAAAATGGACTTGAAGTCCAAGCCAGGTATGGCAGAAGCTCTGTTATGGGTCTACCTGTGGCTAGATCAGCACAGAGTCCATGTCCTCCAGGAACCAAGGCCACACTTAGCATATAATCTACTCATTCTTGTGACTAATGCTCTTTCATCACAGTCCTACTCCAGGGAAGGGTTAGCTGTTCAGGAGCATGTGAGATTAATTCCTAACAAAGAATTGTCCAACCCTTTCCTTTAGAGGAGCAGCCACAAGAAGATAGACCTTTGTTGTGCATCACTGACTGCTTTAGGTCATCCCCAGAGATGGATTTAAAGCAAAACCTCTTGAACCCTCTTGAACTTTAAGGAAACTCATTCCTGGATTTTCCATCTGGCTCAAAAGCTCCACAAGGGACTGAGATTCAAACACCTCTGAACTGAGAAGTCTGGAGCCAGATCCACAGCTGTAGCTTGAGGCCATCCCGAGCTTTTCATGTCAGGTTTCTTTTGAGAGCACCGGCTCCCTTCCGCACAGCACAGCTGGGCCACAGGCCATGCAGCAGATAGAGCGAGAGGAATTCCTCTCACACAGAAAATTTACCTTCAGGTAAACTATGTTAAGAAGGCTTCATTATATCAGACAGCTGTTTACTCTGCTGCAGAGTGTGAGGAGGCCTTCTTTTCTGCTTTTCCAGGACTTTCATCTCCCGTCTCTTTCAGGAAGAGTAGGTGTAATAAGATTTAAAGCCCTGCCATGTAATTGTCATGAAGTTTATATCCCATGATTCCTGTTTGTGAGCAGAAATAAATTAAGCACCTGGATAAGCCCTCTCTCTCTCCCCTCTCCCAAGCACCCAATGTGATGAGAAAACTGCTGAGAAACAACCACAATTAACGGGAGGGTCACATTTAGTTCAGCACCATCGGCTGGTTAATTGGCTGATTCCATTACAGCTCCCCTTATCTGCGTGCCAACATAGCTTCTAACAAGCCGCTTGCTGGGTAATTAATCCTGTCCAGGGTTTGGATCCTGAAGCTGGGTCTGCTTTAAGGGACTGTACCATTAGGAAGTGCTTCCTCTGCGAGCAGGACAGCTTCACTCTGAGCTCCTTGCAGAGCCTGACTCTGGGTCTGGCTGGGACATGGGGAGACATGGCTTTCCTCAAGGAAAGCTGCCCTTTGGTTTTCTGAAACCAATCAAGATCCTGTATTTTCCTCCTTGTACTTAATGCTGTGTGACCGATCATCAGCCAGGCAGTGCCCTGAGGAGTTAACCCCCTCCATGCAAATGCAGATAATTTTAATGAATAAGACAATAATGAGGTAGAATGATCTCTGCAAAAAATGGGGAAAAATCATAAAGTAGCCAAACTGATATCTGATTGACAGAAAGAAAGAGCAAGAGGAAAATTAAGATGTGGAACCCATCCAGCTAGACACTGGCTTGGTGGGAAAGACTGGGCTTGAGGGTTCAGGCACAGGTAAGAGCAGACACTGGCAGACAACAAATGGGCAGCTGGTGGCCAGGGAGGTCTGTCACTTCTCTCACTTTTGTACCTCCTGCCACAGGCTGCAAGGAGGGCTTTTGGGGGTGAGGTGTACCTGTGTTTGTCCTGGTGAATGGAGAAGACAGAAGTGCAAATTTAAATACTTTAACCTAAAAAAGTCCTTTCTGGATTCTCAGATAAGCTGTGTCTGAGGAAGCATTCACCTTGGTCCTCGGCAGGCTGTGACGTGCCAGGTTGTGTGCTAGACAGCCAATGGGAGATATGTACTAGGTAATTAAGGCAAGAAATTCAAAACATGGTGGAGGTGAATTATTTGAAACATTCATTTGTTTAGTCCCTATCTACTGATTTCTCATATAAATACTTCTAAAAATGAGTGCCTGGAAAGTCAGTTACTTTGGAATACTATCCTTGGAAGCAGGCATTGGGAAATGCATGTGGAGAAGGCATAGTGCCAGAATTAGCAGGGATGCACCAGGGATCTAGCAATTGGATGCTTTGAGCAGTGGAGAAGGGGGAGAAGTGCTTGTATTTTTGCCACCTATTCTCAATCAACTCTCATTTTTCGGAGGAGATGGTTACCTCCAGCTTTTCTCATGGAAAACTGTTGCATCAGGTGCTCTCAGTCCTTGCTTTAACTTGCATCAGTCACATGTGAAATTAGCCCAGGAGTTATTAACATTCACCTACATAGTTTTTAGATTTGAAAGCTGGAAAAGAAAGGAGATGGTCTTAGAGACAGCAAGGTCTAAATCAAATAGGATGTAATGCAATGAATCGTGAGGTGTTCCTCAGAGCCCACGTGCAGCTTGGCCAGTGCAGGAACACCAATGCTCCTCATGAGCTCAGGGACCTCTGCGTAAGCTCTCCCAGCTCAGCTGGGTTCTGCTTCAGCCAACACCCTGGTGGGCTTGAAGTGTGCAGGACAGGTACCCAGTCTGAAGCAGACCTCAGAGCAGAAAGACAAGACATCTACCTCCTGGCCAAACAGGACATGAAAGGGTTTGTTACCTGGGTTACTTGGACCGTCAGGAGACAGTGGGGACCTGACACAAATTTCTAATTGTGAAGGTCTGTTGTAGCCTATATCCATGCACAAACCCCCTCATTATCAATCGTTTAATAAATCAAATTTGGATTTCGGTCTGTAAACTTGTCTGCACCTGTCAGTTCTGGCAGATAAAACAAAACACACAAGAGGCATGGGGTAGCAGAGAGATACTGGTATGAGAAAGGACTGCTTTAAAAAGTGGTGTCACTGAGGAGCTGGGGAAGGCTTTATGGCTTGCAAGTGGGTGACTGTACTGAGGAGGGGAGATCAGCATGATAAAGACAGAAGAGCTGAAAGGACACAATGGGAACTGGGGAGCAGGGAGGGGAAGGCACTGAACCAGGCATGGGGTCAGCAGTTGAAATCTTGAAGAGGAAGGACAGATGGAGGGGAGAGAGGGAAGATGTGACATTTGTAATGAAACCAACTTTACTAGTGAGGTTTGGGTGAACTAGAAAGTGGGAAGAGAAGAGATTACATGGCAGCAGTGAAAGGAAGAGATGGACATGTGTGTTCAGTTCATTCCACTTACGATCAGTAGCTGAAGCATCTTAACAGCATAACAAACCCTTGATTAAGAGAGCGATAGAGTTATGAAGGAATGAGGATGCCTTCAGACTCTTGTGACCAAGAGAACTAGTGCCTGCTGCTCTATGTCCTGTTTTCCTGTGATGCTACTGGAAGGCAAAGAGTTGGATGCTTTTTTCTTGTGATCACTGATGTCAGAAAGGGAAGGTGTTAGGAATTTTGTAGTCCATGCTCTTCAAGCATAGGTTATTGTTATGTTTCTGGCTCCTAACAAGTGGGAATGCTGGAATGTGACACACTGTCTTCCCTTCAAATGTGTGCCTGTTTGACAAGTCTCCTTTTGGCCTGAACAGCTGCTCCCCCTTTTTCCTGTTCTGCTGTGGGTTAGCTAACCAGCTCTCAGCATACTTGCTCCTTTTGGGGACAGAGAACTCTGGACACTCTCAGTTCTCTGATGTAGCCCAGCCCCTTAGCATGAGGCTCCCAACCCTGCAGCAAGGAGGGGCTATTCTGGAAGAACTCTGGCAGGTTGGTGCTACCTTGGGGTTTGCTGGCTAACTGTGCTGGTGCATTGATTTTCCCCTGCTTTACTGTGTATGGGGGATCCTTGCATTTCTAGCTGTGCTGCTCTGCCACTCCACAGCTTCAGTTGTGCCTGTGTTGGGGATATTCCCGTTTCATACAACTTTGGAGCTCAGAATTTGTGGGGGCTGAACACTTTTGAAGAGAATTATCTGAGGAAGGCAAGAAGCACTCCAATATGTCAAAGAACAGACTGGGACTATTGATGTGTTTGGTGCCATGTTTTCAAACTGCTGCCTGCTGGGAGCCACATCCATCTGTCTTTTGTTTCTTCTTCCTCCAGAAGTATGCACTAAGTACCATCTGATTACTTAGAATGAAACAACCACTGTTCAAGAGAAAAATCTAATGCAATTCAGGTCATCCTAACTTCAATGGATAAGACACCTGAAGGCTTTGATATTATTACTGAGAATATTAGAATTGAGTGTCTAAATGCTGTATTTAAAGTATTTAGAACACTGGGAGATTTTTCAGCCTGAGCAGTAATAGGGTTGATGAAGGAAAATCCTGAGAGTATCAAGAGAGAAGTTAGGAGTTTGGTGGTGGTATTATTATTACTTTTTTTTTTTTAAAGACCAGGCTGCTTTTACAAAGGTAGCAATGAGAAATCGTGCTGGGTTCCTGTACAATTGTATTGCCCACAAACTCTTGAATATCAAATGTGACCTGTTGAAATCTGTAGTCCCCATATCCTGCCAGAAGAGAATATATGTATGTCCTATATATATTTTTTTCCTACTTCTTCGGGAGCCCAGTGTCAGCCAATGCAATTCTCTCTGAAAGATGAGAATTCTAAAGGGCCAGGCCCACGTATTTCTGATACCATCCATGGAGACTAGCTTTTCTAACAAGCCAGTGCTCAAATCTATTATTTGTATCAGTGATTGCATTGTGGCTTCTGGTCTGGTTGTTAAGGGGTTTTTGTTTGTTTTCTAGTGAACTTAGAGAACATGTGGTTTCTGTCGATCTGCTTATGCTGTGGGACATCCAATTCTAAGGTGTTGCCTGTACATTATAAATAAGATGCACACATTTTAACCAGGTACTGTGCTGCCTTGTGACAAGTCAGAGAAGTCCCTGGCTATCTCAGATGAGATCACTTGTATTCTGTGGAGCGTGGCACGTGAGTTCTGCCAGCAGGAAGATGCATCAGACCTCTTCTGCTTGCCTTTTTCCATAGGTTTGGTCTTTGCATCCCTTCTGAGGCAGTCTGTGTGCTCTTTATGGATGTGATTTTTTGTTACCAAAAACCTAGTGCTGTCGGTAGTGCTATTTAGATGAGCTGATACTAATAAGTGTCTTGTTCATACAAACATATCTTTCCGATGAGGAAGGTTTTATCAAAATAAGGATACTTTGAAACTGTTTTCACACAAGGAAGGAGAATGGGATGGAAGAGGGGAGAGATGTGTTGCTTTAGCTACCCTGGTCTAGTTAAAGTAGCACCATTTTTGTGTGTAGACAAGAGCTTAGGAAATGTGCAGGGCTTAGTCTGGGGGACAGGACTTTAAAGCAGTCATTGAAGTCTAGTGTCAGTTTTCAAGGCTGAAGAATATTATTTTATTTAGGCTTCCAGACCAGCCTTGCTCCAGGAATGCACTTAGGTTGTTTTTAAAGCAAACATGAAATCAATAGCCTGGTGTTCTGCTCTGCTATTTCTTGCCAGAGCCTAAGGACCACACATGGGTTTTCCCTCCTCTTCGTCACACTGCCAGGCATGCTCTTGGAGAGCAGTGGGCAGCTCTTAGGGATGAACGCGGAGAGGTTCCAAATGGCCAAACACACATCGGACATCTGGGCAATTTTTGCTGCAAAGTATTTTCCATCAGGCTTCTCTCCAGATACTGCCGTGAAAGGACCGACTCACACCACCCTGTCACAGATTTTGTCCAGCCTCTGACTTCAGTGGGAGTTTTATCTGAGTAAAGCTCAAATAGGAGCCTGTCAGCTTACCTCACCATGTATAATGTTCCTGGTGGAAGCCAGGGCTGTGGTTTTCACTTTGTCCCTGGCGAGTATCAGCTCAGAGAGCAATGGAGCACTGTGCTGTCCTGCACATCACTCTGGTGGTGGGCCTCAGCTCACACCTGCCTGGACCCTTGCTAGGTGTGAGAAAACAACTTTTTTGTCTCCATCCTGCGCTGGTCCCAAAGTGGCAGATTCTGAAAGCTCGCCCATGAGGGACAGACTTGTAGCTAGGTACCCACTCCTGACTCCAAGCAGCCATCATCCTCTCGAGCTAAATAACAAGTTCTGGCCAGCTACTGACCTCCGAGCCAGTGATGGAGAGGCGAATGCTCCTTCGGTTCTCGGCAGCTCCCTAGAGTCAGGCTAGCCCCTCTCCTCCCGCGGGGCTTGAAGCTGAACCGTGTGGCACCAAGGTAGGTCTCCAGTTAGAAATGAAAACGCGCATTAGCAAAGAGGAGAGAAACAGGCTGAAATTGGAAGTGACCATTTCGCGTTTGATGTTATTCACAGGAGCCTGTTCTTCATTTAGGACATTAATAGTTGTAACAGAAGCTGTAATATTTCAACAACAGTGGTGATTAGGAGCAAAGAGGCAGCTAATCTCCATCTAAAAAGAGCTAACTAGCCCGTCCTTTAGCCCCCACCGCACTGTCACATTTAAATACCATGAATATTCACTGCTTGGCACCCAGCTGGCAGCTGAGCTGTTTTGACACAAAAACCTTCAAACTCAAAGAGTTTTTAATCAGTCTGCAAGAGAGAGAAGAAGAAAGTGAGAGAAAGAAATAGGAACAGAGAAAATGAATCAATGAGTTCAACAGAGAGGGGGTACCCGAATCAAGTTAACCCCTTCCCTGCTCTGCAGCCACCAGTGCTGCTTCTCTGTAGCCCTCTCCCAGGCTGCAGGGGATGGAGAAGGGGTACCCCATGCCTCCTGGGTTCTCGATTTCCCCTGGGTGCTCCATCCCACCTTGGAGACCCATACCCCCGGGCACCCAATCCCACCTGAGTGTCCGTTCACCCTGGCTGCCCCATTTCCTCCATCAGCCCCATTCACCGCATCTTTCCCATCCCACCCTGATGCCCCTTGCCCCACCCCATCCAGCTTCCCGTACTTAGAATGCATCCTCTCCTGTCGCCTCTGCTTGTTTCTGGGTGCAGGGCTTTTTTCCTCTCGCCCTTGGCTGTTTGTGGCTGGTTACCAGTGTGCCTTTATTACAGGCAAGAGAGCTTCACTTGCAATATGTGATGTGCTTTAGAGCAGCCAGTCTTTGCCTGCAGAGTTCTCATCTCAGAAAGGTTTGGCAGTGTTAGCTGCCCTCTCTGATATCCTTACTGGAGTCTCAGCGTTGCCTACAGCCCACACAAACCCCTTTGCTTCAGTTTTTGCAGCAGGATGAACCACGCAGCTGGAAACACAGAAAATCTTGCCTCATCCTGGAAGAATGAACCCCACAATACTCTGAAGGCCCAAGTTTCCCCAGGACTGTGGGTCTGGGCACCGACGGATCATCCTGCAGTCCCCATTTAACCTGGATCACTCCCGTACGCACAACTGCATTTCTGTGGAGCTAGCCTGAGAGCACAACACCGGGTCTGTGCAGCTTTGTGCTGTTGTGTCAGCTTTGGGCTGGTTGTGGTGGACAGTTTATACCTGATTTGGCAGGAAAGCAGGATGACATAGGCAGGCTGCTCCTATCTACTGCAGTGCCTTGACATGTGAAACTGACTTGTCTGAATTTTCCCAATGTGTTTAACTTGGTGGAGTGAGTTTATGCTGGATACATGCTTCATGTCATATGGCTGTGACATTTTTGATCCAATACTGGAAACCACAAAGTCAGATTTATTTTATAATCAACCCGCAGCCTAAGTCTTGAAACTTTGTGGCCCAGACTGCAGACCTCAATCACATATGTGGGAAATCTATACTTGCACCTCAGCTGGCGGTGTGTTCAGGGCACAGCAGGGACTTCTCTAACCTACTGTGTCTTCAGTTAGACTGTCGTGTTCTTAAATTACACATAAGGCTGTTTCATCTGCCTTCAGTGTCTTTAACACTGAGATGCACCTCAAAAGCCACTGTCTTTGTTCCATTAAGGAAAACTGATTTAGGCAGGTTATTACGGCCATTGCAAAGGATATGAGTATCCAGGAGGGGTCTAAATGAGGTGGTATTGTGCAGACCCTCAGAGGTGGACCACTGCTGAGTGGGGGCATTACAGATGGAAACAAGAAAGCAGTTCCTGGAAATGCAGCCAGTGGGGAAAACAAGCAGCCAGCACTGGAGGAGTGAAGTGGGTAGCTGCATGCCATTGGCAGTGGAACAGAAGATCTGGTGGGTGAATAAAAAAGAGTAGGGGCAGAGAGGAGCTTGAATGCCCTGTTCCGTGGTGTGATGGAAAGGGTGCCTGCCACACTGGGAGGATTGAGAGAGCAATGTGGTGGTGGCAATGCTGTGTGAGTCAGATCTGCACTACTCCAATCTGTCTGTGCTGGAGGTGGAGCATTATGGATGTTGGGGAAAGACCACAAGGAGAAATTAATGCAACCAAGATGGGAGATGAGAATCTGGGAGCAGGTTTTTCCTGTGCGGGTTCCCCATCTCTGAAGCCAGCGTAAGATTTATTAGGAGTTACTGAAGCTGTGGTGACTTTTACTGAATACAGTGTGGAACTCCTTTGGGAGGAAGAAGCAGAAAGATTTGGGTTCCACAACTCATTAGTGCTCTCAAGATCCTGTGATGCTCTCCAGACTCAGAGATCTCACCCAGCACTTCAAAATTTACAAGCATGCACACAATAGCCAAATGCGCTTTGCAATCTATTCCCAGGCAGCAGCCAAAGTGGCTTTTGCATAGATTGGTACTTACTCTATTCAAGTTGATAATTATTTTGAATGGAATACTCCCCATGAAGCATGCCTGGAAAGGCATCAAACCCTACAGGCTGTGGGAGGCATATCCATCAGCTGTACTCTGGGATGTACTCTGGAAAGGCTCACAGCTGGATGGGAGGATCCATTTTCCTATACACTTAAATGAGAAAATGACACGTGCTTTTCTTCAGCTTCTTCTTGCCAACATCTGGCCACTACTTACAATGAATTTGCACAGTTGCTATGAACTATATCTGGGCATGCTTCCTGTGCCTGTGGAAAAATGTGGGAATCTAATCATCCAGTACAAAAACAAGGTGTTACAGCTAATATGTGTCTCGAAGACCCTGAGGACATGGATTTGGAATGTTTTAGAGGGGGTGGATCAAAAGTATTTTACTTGACATTTATACAGTTTTCTGTTGCCTGACTCCATCGTATTTGCATAGAGTTAACACGTTCTGCATTAGGTCAGGGAAATCGACGCTGAGCAGCAGGTAGCAGAGCTGCAGAACCGGCAGCACTCACTCACTCACCTGAGTCTGCCCTCTCCCCAGCCTATTGGGAGGGGAGCACGGTGCTGTTGTGGTGGTGCTTGTGGAGGGGTAGGGGTGGGGGGTGACATTAAACATAAAACGGAAGCTGTGGCCATCTGTGGTCATTAAAATTCCGTGACACCTTTTGGTACTGAGGCGCTTGGTGCTAAAACTAGCCCACTTTGCAATACAGCAGGCAAGCTTCGTGCAGCCCGGAGAGAGCCTGCCTCCTGACGTTTGCCGGGTGTGTTTTCAGCCTGTGGTGGAGAGTGGGGCAGAGCCCCACAGAGCCTGCCCAAAAGTCACTAATCTCAGAGCCAGGAGCAACGTAGCTACATCCCTGTGACCAGAAAGCATGCTGAGAAGGAAAGAGCTAAGTACGCAGTGTGCAGCATGCTAATAGCACGGCTCTGTTGTTCCTGCAACCGGATTTGCTCTCACTTGGTGGTGCTGGATGGTGCCACGTGCACAGACAAGTCTATTTGCAGGAGACCCTGAGGATCCTTGCAGTGAGCTGCACTTTGAAAAGTAGCCTGACACTCCAATGCTATTCCATGAAATAGGAAGGGTCTCAAGCTCTTCTTGTAGGTTGGGTCACATCTCTGCAGAGAAAGCTAAAGTTTGGGTGAAAGTAAAGGCACCAAAGAAAATGGAGTCTAAATCAACACATAATGGGGTAGAAAGGGGTGGTGGCGGTGGGGACTTTCATTGACTGACAGCTTACAGACCTTGTCCTCAGCACTTGCTCTCATCTCCTAGTTGCCCTGCTGTGCAGTGACCCAGAGCAGGAACCAATCCAGCTGAAAAATAAACAATTTTTTTTCCCCTTGGGTTGTTTTTTATGTGGATCAGTTCTCTGCTCTCACTCACCATGTGCTGCACAGCCTGTGCTGGCACAGCTGATGGCACAGGGTATGGGCGAGGAAGCAGTGTGGAGGGGAAGGGCAGCAGGGTTACTTAAACTGAATTTAAGCAGTCTTCCTGTCAAAAATGCAACCACAGCCTGATACCAGAGCCTGCCTGGAGTGCCCTCTTTGGAGTCAGGGCTTGTGACTTGCACTGATGAGGGGAGGGATACAAATGCCTCTATCAAAAAAGCTGCAGAAACTCTGAAGCGATCAGGGCAAATCACCCCAAAATGCTGCCACTGGGAGACTCTGCAGTTGATGCATAAGGATGCTGCAACCTTGTGTAACTCACTGGTGCCGCACCCAGATCCTGTAAAACAACAGCGTCTTGGTTCCTTCCTGTCTGTCCCAGCTCTCTTCCAGAATATTTCTTTTCTATCCTCTGGGAGAGGAGAAAAAAATGGTGGTTGCTTTTGCCCCTTCCTTGGCACATCCTGTGTACTGGGGAGCTTGCTCAATGTTCCTGGTACTTGCCTCTCTGTTAGGAAAGCATTGTGTCTGCACCCCAAAGGAAGAGCTGGTTGGTCTGGCATTGTTGGTGGAATCCCCATGACACCATCCAGCAGCCACTGCCCAGGGGGCGAGCATAGCCACCCTGGATGCTACATGCCCTTGCTGTCAATGGCTGCTATATTTCATCTCTCTGTGCTGCTGCTTCCCAGGCAGCATGTGATCCTCTGCGGCGTGCTCCGGCTTCTACAGGGAATGGGTTAATGCTATAAAATGGTCTTTTTATGGAACCTCTTGGCAACACAGAAAACTTTCCCATTGCCAGTGTGTCCTTTTTATTCAACAATTTGTTCCCAGAAAGCAACCCATTTAACCAGATTTTCTCTATTAAGGGGCTTCAGCTACATTTGTTGTTTTTTGAGCTTATTCGCTGTGCTGTAAACCACAAAACAGTGTCCTACAATAGATTTGTCTGAGGGAACTGAAGTGTGTAGTGCTGTGATTCTGCCTGCTGTAGGAGCTCCTTGAAAGCCAGATGTCACATTCAAAGAGTAATCCATGTTTATAAACACATGGTCACACACACTCAACACTTTCAGCAGTCACCAAACTAAAATTCAAATCCTGCGGTTCTGCTTCCCTACCCACCTGCCCTGCACCAGCCAGAGCAAAAGAAGGAACAGGATCGTCTCTTTTATTTCCGTGAGGAAAAAGACATTACAGCTTGCACAATGCTGAATTTAACTTCCCAACTGGGGCCTCTCATCTGTAAGTTCTTGCAGACAGAAAAACACCAACTGCTAGCAAGATAATCCAATTTCCCTTCCCTCGCACTCTGAGGAAGAGTGCCTACCCCACCCCCCCCCCCCCCCCCCCGCCATGCTGGGTTTCAGTCTGTCGAGAACTTCTCCCGACCACTACACCACTGGCAAGATCCATATCAAAGCTTCAGCCCCCCAGGGTTCATTAGAAGGCATTTATTTCTGCATATTCGGGGGGGGCAGGGAAGGCAGATAACTTTATTCACAATGCAAATAGGCTGCCCTTACTTTCAACCCTTCCTTCAAACCGGGAGACATTAAAAAAACATGAGCTCTTCTAAAATAATAAATACATTAATTCTGCTGGATGTTATATTGCTGGTGCCTCCAGAAAAGTGCCTGAGCACCATTTGATGGGAAAAGCCAGAGAAATCCGTAACTCTGCTCTTGCCCTTGCTCCTTGAAATGCTGTTAGAAGTTCAGTTGAGTGGGCCGAACCTGTATTAGAGCACTTGGCTCGTTTAAGAAAGATTGTTAGTAGGTAGTTTTGCACAACAGGACTAAGATGCTTCAAGGGATGAGGGAAAGTCAACCCAATTCTCTCTGCAAATTTGAAGTGCTAGTCTGTGGTTTACTAATGGGGAGCCGTGAGTTCCTAAGCTCATCACAACGCAGCATCCTGCTCCCCTAGTCCAGAGGGAGCCAGCTATTAATAAATCAGAACCCAGTGCGAAGCTACAGGGATAAAAGGATCTACATTAATATGAAAATATTAATATCTGGAAGAACAGATTATCATCTAAATGGGTTAGAACGAGATAGCACCATTGTTTAGAAGAAATGGCTTGCTTCAAATCTCATTAGAGTTGTAATCATGCTAGCAATGGAAGATAACTTCAGAGCCTTGAAAGCGCTTTGGATGCTTGGTGTATGTGGCAGTCATGGTGGGGGGTTCAAACATCTGCCCAAGGCTTGCCTTTCCTCCTTCATATGAGCTGAAGGATCTGCCTGAGGGAAACAGAGATCCCAGGTACAACCAAAGGGGATGATGCAGCTTCTTCTGAAGGGCGTGTGGCTCGTGGAAGCACTGTGTTCCTTGATAAAATGGGCACTGCACAGACACCCATGACCAGGGATGAGCTTCCCTGCTCCATGCCCCATCAAAGCTTTATCCAAAGCCACAAAGGGTGGGAGGAAATCTGCAAGGTTTTCTCTTGCTCGCTGGTGCAAACCGAAGGCAACCCTGCATAGCAGTGCCTGCTGTCAAGGGGCAGAACAGAAGATCATATTCAGGGGCTGTTTCCTCTGAGGCCAGGGCTCCAGGGCAGCCTCTCCAGGGACATCTCCACAGTTGCCTCAGGCGCTGTCTGGCAGGAGTGGCTGGCTCTCAGTGCTCATAGCATGCTTCCTTCCAGGCCTGGCCAGTTTTTCCTCACTTGTACTGAGTCTGCAGAATCTGCCCTGGCAGGGGCTGTGGTGCAGCCTGGAGCGTACAGGCAGCTGCCTGAAAACATGGGGATAGCTATCGCGACCTGTCTAACTTCATTGTCATGCCCAGACAGGAACGGTCCTTCCTCTGCTGGCTGGGCAGCTGCTTTCCTGGGTTTCTGTCTGTCACCTTCAAAGAGTTTATGGTTCTTAGGCCGCCTCCTCATTCATCCCCCAAGGCTCCTGATCTGCACACAGGATCCTCAAACGTGGTCCTGAGCTATCTCCAAGCTTATCTCCCAGCTCTGTCTGCATGGCATTGACAGTGGGAGGGAGGGTCAGCATCCCTGTTCCCAGGTCCCTTGCAAACAGTCTTTTTTCAGCTGAATTAAATCTTTCAGGTCTGTGTTCAGCTGAATGGCTTCTGAGAGGCTTTTGTATAAAACAGACATATAATCAGGTGAGAACCCTTCTGCACCTACCCAGCGAAGCCTTGCAGCTTTTCACCAACTGCAGGACACAGGTTTGTTTGTGCAGCTTGGCACACAGCTCACCAGCATCAGCATGGGAACTACTTACTAAGGAGGAGACCTGTGCAACAGCATCGTGCAACAGAATTGTTCCCAGACTTCATCATGGGGATAGCTGGCTTGGCAATACTGTCACATGGTGATAAAATCAAGAGCCCTGTTCAGTGGCATAGACTCTTTTCATCCTTTATATTTTAAATCCAGTCAAAAAAATCAAATGGCCTGAGATTTCACCCACAGAGAAGTTTCTCCAAAGTAAAGGGAACAACCATTTCTGATGAGAAGATCGAAGCAAACGTCACACTGTGTTACTCAGAGCTGTTATTTTCCTATGGTACCTGCAGCACTTCCAGTCTTAGTCACCAAACTAAATTTTCCAGCATACCCTTCAGGGAGATGCCCAGTCAGGCCAGCAGTCTAGCTCATGTTTGCTTCACCACAGCCCCAGAAAGACCTGTATATCATAAATACAGACATGACAAACTATGGCCCAGCTGCCCTGGGGAGGACGGCGAGTAGAGTCGAATCTACTCAAGATATGAAAGATCTTTCATAACACGTGGTTTTGACTTTCACAAATATTGAGACTATTCCTTGCATTAATGATAAAGTGGAATAAATGAGCCCCATTTTCCTGGATAACGTCCCTCTGGAGTTTCTCTGGGACCAGAGTGGATCTGGCATTTAAACTGAAGAAATCCCTGCCTAGTGTGTGGAAGTCTCTGGAGGGGCCACAGATCTGCATTGCAGCTGTTGAATACGGCATCTTCTCTCTTGCTTATCAGAGATCTGTGTTTCTCCTGGGAAAATTTTGCCCAAAGGATTTAGACCTTGCCAAATTTTCAACTGGATTTTGTTTGTTTATTTTAAATTTCTTTTTAAACATCTGAAACTAACAAACTTTAAAAATGCTCTAAATCTATCAACTTGAGTTAATCCCTTAAAATAAAATAATTAAAAAAATATAATTCCTCCAGGCTGCCAACTTCTAAGACTTAGTCTAAAATGGATTTAAATGACTGTAATTCTAAACCCTGATTAAGTGGAGTTTAATTGGAAAGAATCGATGTTTTTTTTTCTCCTGTGGTATTGCACCTGTTTGTGGCATCTGATCCACCTGAATTTTAAAATGGTTCTTAACAAACATGCATGTGTGTGTAAAATGCTTCTCTTCTGACCTTTGTGCCCACTCTGCAGTGACAGGGAACACAGGTACCCAAGGAGCAAGTAACCCAGGGCCAGCTCGGCCTCATCTCCTCCTTAGTCAGTCCTCCAGGAGAGCTTTCCCCATGTCTCTGCTCTCCTCCTGCTTCATGTCTGTATTCATTTATCTTGCATAAAAATCAGGGCAGGGATGGAGCCAGATATTTTAGGTCCAGAACAACCTCTAATTTTTTCCAAGGTTTCTACTATGCTGAAAGGCAGAAATTTTATATGATGCTACATGGACCGTGGAGGGATTGTCTGTCTACAAATGCAATTACATCTCCCTCAGCTTCAGGGGTGCTCCAAGCAAGTGGATGGGCTGGGCTCTATAAATAGTGTGTACTAATCCATGTACGCCAGTTTATAGACAGGGATGGTAGAAAACACACAGCTACAGTCTACTCAGGGAATCTGTTAATATTAGAACCTCAGGGAGCAGCTCTGCTTACCTCATAGACAACTGTTTGTTGGAAATATCAGTTCAATAAACATTTTTCTCAGCCTCAGTATCTTAACAGTACAGGCATTACAGAAGAGGATGATGTTACAGGCCTTTCCAGTCCTACTGCAGGGCTCTTCTCCCCGTTGCAGAAGTGTGGGTTCACAGTTATTTCTCACAGCTGCCAATATCTAGACATCTGCAGCATGTGAAACACTTGGTGTTGGCAATCATAATGAACCCTTCAAAGTGAAGCCACAAAAAGCTACACTTCCCAAGGACCCCCAGTCCTCTGGGTAAGACTCATAGTGAACTCTAGAGGCTTTAGATGATACTCTAGTGCATCTCAGCAGTAAATATGTTTGCCCTGGAAATGGCTTCAACTGCATATTTTGAGTGAAATCTCTTTGCTTTGATCAAACCTGGGGTCCATGTTGTCATCTGGTATCCTCCTGAATGGGGGTAACATACAGACCTGTCTGATGGCATGAAGACTGGAGAATCCTAAGTCTCTGTTTCTGGTGGCTATCCAGGGAATATGGTATTCACTGAGGAGGAATGATGGTAAAGGGGAACAACCCTCTAACATAAAGTGGATTCTGATGTTTGTATCTAAGCTGTTGCAGAATAGACAATGCCTATTGTCTTTGAAGAGCTTTACTACCTGTCTCATAACCTCAGAAAAGACTTTGGGATATTAGAGAAGAATCAACCCCACTCTCACCACATTAACTCTCTAGGAAATAAATACAGTAAAAGAGTTATATTTGTCTTAGTGGATGTTGCTTGTTAATGCAATCTCAAATTCAGAGGGTATTGCATTTGAAGAGCTTTTCTGGAACTATTCAGAGAATATGCATGTGATTGGGTAAATGGGTGGAATATGATTTAGCTTTAAAAGATCTGGCTCTGTAACAATATGTATCCCTAAAAAACATATCTCATATTACAACCGGCAGGATGAATGTCTTGCTTTGATAGAGCAGCATCATGGTGGCAATGGCTCTATCTAAAAGACTCAAGATATCATGACATGCTGTTTGGGGCCAGCTTGCTGCAGAGGAAAGCAAAATTCCAGGCTGGATCCACACCCAGAGTCTCCATTCTCCCACTGCTGGAAGCACTGTTTTGCCGTGCTTGTTTGACTAGGGACTGGTTTGGTTTTCTTCCAGACCGGTTGGGCTTTGCCTCCTTATAAACTTCACCATGTACTGTCCTTTCCCCTGCCTTATCTCCCTGTCTCCTTCAAGGGCACCAATGGAATGCAAGACGGGTGCTTTTGCTAGGAGCTGTTCTGAGCTGAGAGGACAAGCCAAAGCGCCCCTTTCCTGGGGCTTGGTGTTTCAAACAGCTTCCGCCTGCGGGGAGGGGATGTGTTGAGAACGTGTGAGAGAAAACACTGAAAAGGGCAAAAAAGCACAAAAAGGAAGGGGGAAAAAGTACAGCAAGGAAGCTAGAGACAAACTTCAAGTTGTGGATTTTTTCTCACCCAGGCTCTAATTAGGAAGCCTCTTATGAGACTGTGAAGCTGTCAGGCTGCCAAATGTCAGCGTGTTTATCAGAGGTCAGGCGAGTCTTCCGTCTGCGGCAGCTACAGTTTGGTGCCACAACCTCCTGGGTCCTTCCAGCCTGTGTGACTCACATTTGGCACTGGCACCTCCGGGGGCTTTGAGGCACAGTGGAGAAGCTTCCTTCTCCCTAAAGAATCCAAAAATAAACCTTTTCCTGGGATCTGGCTGCTTCATCCTGGTTCTGTGCAGAGAGGGTTAACCACAGGGTGCAGAGCCCCTTCACCAGTATGTGACTCAGATTCCCAGGGAAATCCCCAGCTTATCTGATGGAGCCTGTTAGTCTGCTAATTGAATAAGCTCCTATTAAAAGTGCAATGTTTTTTAATGACTGCTAACAAAGGGCCAGATTCTGATCTGGTCTTTTAGCTTGGGATCTTTTTTTTTTTGCTGATGCTCCGGCCCTGCCCCTAATTGCAGCCATGCTGGGTGGGAAGGAGGCAGCCACCTCCCCAGCTTCCCAGCTCCGCGGGCCTCTGCAGAGCCGGGCCTCCCTCAAGAGCGTGGAGCTCAAACCAAAGCACAAGCACTGGGGCTTTCCTGGTGCGAGTGAGATACCAACTGGGCATCAAACTAGTGTTTTAATGAGCCAAGACTTGATGAAGTGCAATAGGCAGGAAGCTTTTCATGGGGATCTTTAGGAAGAGGGAGAAGGCGGCGTTGCAGCCATCAGAGGAAAGCATTTGTTGGGAGACTACCAAGGGCTCCATGTAACATAATTGCTGCAAATATCTAATAGGCGATCCAAGCCGTGCCCCGAGTAATTAACTTTCCCAGTGTTGAAATCAGGTTGATTTGTTGATTCTGCATATAAGATGTTGTCTGTGTCTGCATAGGAAAAACGCTGTGTATGCCTCTGCATATGCACATTCAAACCTTAATTTTAATTAAAATTATGTGCATTATATCTAGATCTCTTGTTCTCTATGGGAATTGACTTTGGGAAGGTATTTGCCTAATAGGAAAAGAAAAAAAAATGTGGTTAGCATTTAAAGTGAACTTAGCTGGGTTCCATGGTACTTCTGAAGGAGAGAGTAACAGCTCGGGTTTCAGGCAGGCCCCAGCTGCCCCAGGATGGGATTGAGCTCTCTGGCATGACCCTGTGACCACAGTTGCCTTCCTTGTCTCACCTGAAACTCCCAATGGATTCCCCAAGCATACATGACATCAGATCCATGAAAAGTTTTCCAAGATAATTATAAGGAGACCTTTTTTTGTTTTTTCTTGCTAGCCAGGAATGAGATCTGACAACCTTCACCCCCACGTGTCCCCACATCCACTCAGTTCCTTTATGTGTCCCTTTTGTTTCTCTCCTAGGAAAGTTTCTATTAAAATGCGGGAGCTTCTTTTCCAAGGTCCCACATATTCACACTGATACCGAGCTGCTGCTTAAAAAGTTTCATAAGCAATCCCTAAAGAGGAGCTTCCCCCCGCCCCCCCCCCAGTAACAATAGTGATGTGTCAAAAATCTCAAGCTCCTGTTATCAGAGGCAGAGTCTAAAGCCCATTTCTCAGCCTGTTTCCTCTTCCCCGCTCCCGAGTTGTCAGATGCTGTGACACGGCTCCATCACGCCACGACGAGCAGGCCCAACAAACAGAAAATGATTTCCAACTGGCAAACACGCTGTTTACTTTCTAGAAAAATTGCACTTTCCCATCTGACAGCTGATCAAGGGATCTCCTGCTGCTGTCAGCATGAAGAAGTGTTTAAACACAGGGATGGAAGTTTAAACATTTTCTCATTATCACAGAATAAAAAAAAATTAAAAAATAATAAAAAAATAAAGGCATTGAGCCTCTCGGACCACCTGCTGTGCCAGTAATGAAGTGGTGTCACATGACCAGCCGGGGAGGACTTTTATCTCTGCCCCAATATCATTACTGAAGTGACACCTGTCACATGACCCGCATCAGGGCTTTCATCTGGGCTCCCCAAATGCAGTTCTGCCTTGTGAGGGGGATTTGCCTGGCGCTTCCCCCCGCCTTGAAAGAGCATTGCCCGCTTGCACCGTAACAGGCAGGGGTTTGCAACTATTAAAGCCTGTGGATTTTTTCTTGGGGATATGTAATTTGGCCAACAAACTTCCTCTGGGCTGAAGTAAAACAGAATCTTGGCCTGAGAAAGAAGTTATTTCGTTTACTTCAAGATGTTTTTAAAGCAAATATTTAAGTCTGCTGTTAAATTCTCCTTACATAAAAGGGGATGTTAAAGGATTTCTCCAAAATCTCAAGCTTGTTTTTAATTTTTTATTAGGTGGTGAGAAGGAACAGTTTGATGATCATCGAGCACAATGATCTCCATTTATGTGTACTTCATAAACTCTCACCTGCTTTACCAAGGCATCCTACCCCTGCCAAGAGAAAGTCTTTTCTGGAAAAGAGGAAAGGTCAGTCTTGCACCTCTTTTCCAACGTCTGGGATTTTTGTGAGGTCTTCAAAAGCAAACACCTAGATTTGTGATGGGCCCACAGACATGATAGCAGTACTGAGTACTTACCATTCAGTTTTACCTCAAAGCATCAAACATACAGATGTGACAGGGCAAGACCACCCACATGAACTAGATGTGAACAGGTTGGAGATAAGAGAGATAAGAGATAAGTCTGAACTGCATGGCTTTTCCCTGCTTCTCCTTTCCCAGCTCCACACTCAGCCATGCCTGAAGTCTGGTACTTCTCTGCCTGCTTCATAACCCGATTCAGCTCACTAAAGCAATGAAGAACTAACTCAGTAAAAGAGTTAATAGTTCTCTACCTGTTTAGTGAGTTAAATCAGCTCATGAAGGGCTCAGAAAAGTGCCAGAAAGCAAAAGAAAGACTGTGAAGCTTGAAGCAGGGAGGGAAATGGGGGAAGCAGGACTGCGTTTTGGGTGGCACTAGTATACGAATTCGTATGTTTATTGTTACCTACTCTTCCTGGCTCAGTACAACACCGTGTCCATTTTCCCTGAGACTGTGCAGGCCAAGGGATAGAAAATCTACTGAGATCAGCACTCCTGGTGTAAATAGTACTCCTGTGAGTCTGGGGGAAGAGTGGTTCTGGGGCAGTTGCTCAGATCCGGCATATTTAAGGCAGTGGGCCTCCAATGTTGAGCTAATGAATGGAAGACTGCTGGGTTGCAGCACATGCTTTTGCCAGGCTCTTCCTGGCTTTCCACCCCTCCAAATACAGAGCTAAAAGGTCTCACTTGACCCTTTGGCAATTTATCATAAGAGCTTTGGCCATTATGAGGTAGCAGCTATGTAAAACAGCAAAGCCATTCGGTCTGCTGCTCCAGGGCAGAAGAAATTTACAACTGATGTTCTGGATAGACACCCAGAGGAAAGTGATTCAGTTCCCATCATTAGGTCCCTCATTGCCCATGCATAACAAATCCTTTCATTTAACATATCTTGAGCATTCAGTGGCTCGCAATTAGAAGCAGATATCCAACCATAGCCATCCTGTGGCAGGCGTTAGAGATCCTGCTTCTTCATTGCTGTTAGTCCAGCCATCTCCAAGAGTGCAAAAGGAGCGCAGAACTCCCCTACCACCACTTGGGCATCATTTACAGACACTCTGAACATTCATATGACAGTGCAGCATAACTCAGAAGTGGAGAACTATCTTCTACCTACGAGCCAGCCCCTTTAGAAAAGTTTCTTACTTGTACCAGTTTGTAGGAGTTTTTGCAATGCAACAGCTGGTGCCAGTGTGCTTCAAAACTACTGTTTTTCTTCTAAAAGGGCTCCAGATTCCCATCTCTCCACAAACAAACCTGCACATGGGAAGCTGACACACCGATACATGCCTAAGTAGAACTCGATAGGATACTCTAGTCTGATCTTGCTCGTACTGCTGTGAGGTCACTGTAATGTTATTCCAGATGCATTGCAAAGCAAATGAAAGACAGAAGGTCCTAATAACGAGACAAATTTCTCTTCAGTATTGCAAAGGGAGGTCAGGCATTCACACTCACTTTGAGAGTGGCCAGTGTTTGTGAGATCTGGGTCCATGCAGTCTAGAGGTGGAAAGACTTTTGGGACATAGCTTGCCTTTTCCTCAAGGTAGAGAACTTTATGGACTGACACATAACATAAGGAATACCTCCTGTCCTCCTAGCTGAGCACTGCCTGCAGGCACTCTGTGTGCTTTTTGATACAGCTTATCTATACATCCCTGCAATTATATCTATTGCAAGGGCAAAGGGGAACATAAACAGTTGTGCTGCTTCCCTGCCCAGATCTGCAGCATTTGGTTAGCAAACAATGGGCTGAGATAGGGCTGGAGACGTAGCTTGCTTACACTAAAATGTCACCTTCCAGCTCTTTCTATGGTGGCCACCCATCTCTCTGGTGTTTTTCATGACTGATTTTGTTCCAGTGCCTCAATGCTCTGCATAATTCCGGCTCAGAGAAGTTATCCCAGTCATGCCAGTGACACTACTCAGATGAGTCAGAAGTATTCAAGGTTTGTGTGGTGGCACCTCAGTGACTTATCTTTGTCTTCCTTTTCTTCCCGGATCTGCTGTGAAGCTGCACTAGAAAAAGTATCCCAGAAAACGGATGTTTTGGAGTAGGTAGTACATGAACACAGTAAGTTACTTGCTTTCCCAATTCTTCCAAGAAGAATTCTACGAGAAATTTCCCAGTAACTATAGTTGGGAAAAAGCTCTCAGATTTCCCTATGTATCCTCATCAGCACTCACCTCAGCTTAGCTTTCCTTCTCATAGCCTGTCAGCAGCCCTGAGACCAAGGAGATTAAAACACCCTGGTAACTCATTAATGAGCCAGGACTCTTTGCAACAGCTGGACCAAACATGGGCGGTGTTTGGCTGCATCTTAATTCTTGCCCATCTTCCCTCTGCTCGTCAACACCTGCACACATTTGGGACCCAGTATAAGAAGACCCCTGAATTCAGCTCTAAGCAACCAGTCTGCAATGCACGTGTCTAATGCTCTGCTGGTGTGAAACCAGTATGCTGGTAATCCTGTTAGTAATGGCAGAAGCTCCCTCTAGGAAATTATAACAAATAGTCTTAAACAATTCCTTTTGTTGACAACTTTATCCAAGAAACCATCTTCCCTGGAGACTTCTCTCAACTTTTGTCTAATCCCCTCCTTCCCTCAGGAGCTCTTTTGTTGAAGGAGATTGTAGGCAAACCCCAGGAATGACAGGTCTCTGTAAGCCTTGGATCAGCCTCTACATTCTTTCAATTGTCAGTCCCCATCTGTCCTGTTTGTACATCGATCTTCTGGTCCAGGGATCTCTCTATTAAGTGACACATGGCTGAGTTTATTCTGCAAGTCCAGTGTCCAGACTGTGCTGTTACATCTTCGTTGCCAAGTCAATCTTTCTGACATTGCTTTCTGAAAAACAAAGGGCCAGACATCTGTGCAATTCCATTCTCTTCTTCTGAAAGGTGATTTTTAAAAAACCACCCACCCACCCCACCCACCCCCAACCAAAGTCTGTCCTTGTTTTATGCTCTCAAAGATTTTTCTTCGTTTTCTCAAAATCAAGAGTTATTTCAAAGGTCCTTGGTATAATGGAGGGGAGAATCTGTCCCCTCTTGCAAAGGAATTCTGTTAGGATAAAAATCCATGGCCAAAGTCCTGACTCAAAAGGAAAAATAAATCCTGTTTACAGATATTCCACAGGACTAATGACTTCAATTGCCTTGCTTCTTACGAGTTGAATTAAAACAAGTGCTATTTTTCCTGTAGATTCAACTACATTTAACTAGTACAGTAGCACATGAATTTAAGAGGCACTGCATTATTTATCTGCATTTTGAGAGGCAGCTTGCAGACAGAAGCAGATTCCCATGATCATACATTCCTTCTCAACAGGTAGAGGGAAAGAGGTGGAATAGGGTAGAAAATGGATGGAGTGTTGGCATGGAATGTATATCACCCTGGAATAGATGCCTGACACTCTCTCTTCCCTTCCCAAAACTAGAAGGAAACACAGGGAAGAGACTGTGATGATGTTTTGTCCCTGGCTGTGTCTCTCAGGGCTCGCGGATTCATGATTGAGCCTGGTATGTTTAGATTTTTGGTTTTGTCTATTTTTATAACTTAAGCCAGGTTGGCCAGTGAAGGAGGGCTGGCCAGTTTCATTATGTTCCCAGGAAATTCCATTCTCTCATGTGCCAGCGTGAGGCTGTTGTGCTTTAGATACCTATCTACTTCTGATTAGATTTCAAAAAGCATACAGAACCCCCTGCTTGCCATGGGTTGCCTATTAAAATGAGAAAAAGAAATTCTGTTTCATTTATAACCTTGCTTGTGTGTTGGAATCCAGATGCCTTTTAAAAAATGGGAATTAATAATATTAGCACCATCATTTATAGAATGCTGTCCTGTAATGAAGCACAGAAGAAAACTTGAGTTGATATTTAAGCTTGTTTAGCAGGTTTTGTAAGGTTAACATAAGAAAAAAAATATTTTGAGGTTTAGAGTATTTCTTACTATTTTCATGGCTTCACTATTTTAAATTATGTATTTGTGAAATAGTCTCAAATCTGTTAAAACTGGCCAAATCCACATTCACTGAACACTGAGGCATGAATGCCCTCCTCAAGCGAGTTGTCTTGGAGGCCTTAGTGGAACTGACAACCAGCTTTTTTGGCAGGATTAGTTCCTCTCTGATCACAGAAAGGGAACAGCCACCCTGCCTGCCCTTAGCTGAGCAGGTGAGCAGGGAATGTATTCAGACTGCTTCCAAAACTCAATCTGGTCACAGGCCTGGCAGTGTCAGGTCCTCCCCAAAAGGACTCGGGGCTGTCCTGTCTGCCTGCTGTTGTCTACATGATGAGGGCAGATGGGGTGGAGACCAGGCACTGAGTGCCGGGACCTGACCCCATAGCAGGTACAGACCATCTACATGCACTTGAAAGCGCAGACAGGCAGCTGAGGTTTGCCCTGCTCTCACAGCTAGGTTGCCTCTTAGCTTGGCAGACAATAAGACAGTCAAAGTAATTTGGCCTCAAGATGGGTTTCCAGGTCTGCCCTGCAAACACAGACCCAGCCAGTGACACTGATGGGACACATGCTGTTAACAAATGCGCAAAGTAAACAGAGGCAGGATATCATAAAAAGGGTATTTTCTGGTAATTTCTTTCAATAGCAGTGATTGTACGTGATCTTTTGGTCTTCTGTAACAAAAAGGAGATGGAAAATGTTGTTACTGAAGCATCGTTTTGAGGTGTGTCACATTAAAATAGCAATTAATTAAAACCAAGGATGTCAGGGGCTAAGGCAGTTTTGCTTAGCACTGCTCAGGTTCCATTGTGTGTGAAATCAAGTGAGCTATAACGTAGGAACTCAACAGACAAGGACAAAGGTGAGCAAAGCAATTTGGTCAGTTTAAGCAATGGGGAAATGAAGCAATATTTTGACTGTGGGGAGGCATCAGTGGAAAGGGCACTGATCTGAGACTTGGGAATATGATGAAACCAACCCAAACTTCCCACTGAGCACTGTGTGTTGGGGGCCATTGGCTTGCTGATCTCTTCTCTCTGAATGTGAGATTTCCCACTTTGTCCTCAGCCTGGGATGTGGTCCAGCCCTGGGTTGGTTGGTTCTGTTTTCCCACCTTGAATACACAAATGAATTCATGTGCTAAGGCAGCAGCTTTAACAGTGGCAACTACAGGCTTACCAAAGAATTAGTCAGTCATCCCTCCTCTCTACCAAAACTTGCTTGAACCTCCTGAGAGATGGCCTCTTCTGTAAGAAGCAAACACGTCACAGATTTCAGGTTGCAGTCTCACTCCTGGAACTGTGAGCGCTGATTGTCCTGTGGAAAAAACAGGTTAAAGAGAAAGCTGCAAAATGGTCCTTTTCCTTCACTGTGCTGCTTTCCTAATGCTCCGGTGACATTAGCCACAACAATATAAACTAATTCAGGATCCTATTTTTCACAGCTCTGTTCCTTCTGGTTTTTTTTGGAAAATGATTCCTTTAATCTAGGCCCCTTTCTCTAGAAATCTCATGCACGGTTTCCTTTCTTTTTTCTTTTTTCTTGGAGCAACCAGCAAAATACTATCTGGTAGAATGGTGGTAGGAATGCAACCCACTAATCAAAAGGATTCAAATGGATCTACGCACTGCTAAGCACTCTCCTTCCCACCCAGCGGAGGGGGAAAAAAAGAGAAAGAAAAAGAGATAGAGCGAAGGCACGGAGCTTCTCTCCTTCAGCAATCTCACAAATGCAAAACCTTCCACTCCAGTGACTCCTCATTAACTTACCAAATCTGACAGTCTAATTATCGGAGCCGCTTCACACTTAGAATAAATAAATACTAAAGTGGGTGTTTAAAGAAATTGAGCGGTGAAATTCAGTCATCTAGACAGTCAATAGAGAGTTTATTTTAAATTTTTATATTCTTATGTATTTATATCATTTTAGGAAAGATAATGAGATAGTTGTCTTTCAGGCTAATTGAGTTCCTAGGCTCATGGTTGCTTGCTGTCACAATGGCAAACTTAGCTTTAACTTTTGTGCCTTAGAAATCTGATCGCTACATCCCCATTTGCTCTTTTCTGCTGATAACTGGGTGAAGGCAAAAGTGCACCTGAGGATGGGAAATGACTACACGGGAGTTCCAGTCTGGATGTCTTTCACTGCAAACAAGACAACTAAATCTTCTCAGATTTGCATTTAAGAGTGTTAAAGGGAAAGGGGAAGTCAAAGAAACCTCAGCTGTAACTTGCAATTAGACAAAATACAGAAAAATGTCTGCTAACCTCTGATGCAATAGCGTCTGCCTCCATGAAAGCTATTAACAGCACAACTCCCCCCCACCCCGCTCCCACAAGAGCAGTTCATCTCCCTGAACAATAAGACCTTTATAGAGATTCTTTGGCCTGAGATCAATGCGAGTCAGAGCATTTGATCCATGTCTGTAGGACTTTGTTTCCACAAGTCATGTGGGCCAAACTTTGCGCCGGTTGTGTTTTGCTCGCTCCCCAGCTCGTGCTCTTGCAAAAGCACAACTGGTGCAGAGTTTGGCCCCTTCTCTCCGAAAAGCTGAACAGCAGAATGTTTTAGGAGAAACAGAATAGTGTCCTCACCACCTGGCACACTGGTTTTGCATTGCTGGGGAGAGGTAACAGAGACCAACCGTACCCAAAAGGAGCAAGTCCCTCCTAGTCTAGGATCACATCCGCACAGGACTCAATCCTCGTCACTGAGCACAAACGGGACTTGATGACTGCCATGCCAGTGGGATGCCCAGGGTTGAATGTCTCCAGAACTGTGAGAAAGCTCTATACTGAGTCTAGACATCAGTGTGGAGGGGACCTGAGGTGCCAGCTTAGGCTGTACTGGCCCGTGAGCCTGAGTTGTTTGGCCAGAGCTCCTCTTGCAGTATGCTTTCTTGGGATCACACTGGTGCTAACCATGAATCTCACTGCTCACCCTCCCTGCTTGCAAGCCTGCTCAAAAGCATTCAAGGGCAAAAGAGAGGGAAAACAAACCAAATCTATAACTAAGAATAATAAGCTGCAATTGTTACTGTGCCTGACCTGTCTGACAGCAGAGTGAGATACCTTCTCAGAAGGCCCTTTGCACTTCAGGACTGACACTGAGTTGAGAGCACAGCTCACGCTTTCTTGATTCAAGGATCTCATCTTTCTTCCAGGAGTGATTAATTGGACAGAAAACATTCTGCTTTAGCAGGTGGCAAAGGGTTAGACTGAAGTTTTATCAGAGCTGCTGTAGCGCAGGGCTGCACTGCACAAAGATAATTGTCTCAGGATTGGCTTAGGCCAGAAAAAGGACAGCAAACGCTCCAGCTTTAAAAAAGGTCATCTCTGCTACCCCTTAGGCTACTAGCCACAATGGAAGGAAACTGCAGAATCCCCTGCTCCTCTCCTCTGTGGCTATATCCAGAGGTGCTGGTGACACATGTAGAATTAAGGCCACCAAGACGATGAGTGGGGTTTCAATCTAAGCCTTAGCAGCCCCTTCTAGCCCTAGAGGCACGGGAGAAAGAAGCTGTAGGAGAGCCCCTTCTGTGGACCATCCCCACTCAGAAAGTCTTCCTCTCTTACAACACAGGTGACATTTTTCCTAGCACGTTGCATGCAGATGAGCATAAGCAACATCAACCTGTTCCTCTCTGCAAGGACTGACCACCAGGAAGCAAAGAGCCCTGTGCTCCCTCTCCCCTCCCCAGGGGCAGCAGCCAGCCTCTAGCCATTAGCATTCCCTTTGGTAATCAGAAACATGCCATTGGGGGGAAATTATCTTTGAACCACTGATTTCTCCAATTATTTTTTCCCAGGAATTGTCCTTTGATAAACATCCTCTAGCTTCCAGCTTGCCATAGCAACTTATAAAAAGTACAGTTATGGATACAATTATTTCATAAAAATAGAAAATATTTTCTTATAGGAACCTTCTATTTTTTCAAATGTTGTTTCCCTCTTAATTTCTCACACACCTTGGGATTAACCCCCTCCTTCTTTCACCTTTCATATCCAGCTCATTCTTTAACTCTTCTGCTTTAACTTTCTCCTTCAGAGGATGGGGATTAATAGCCAGCATCCTATAGAATATAGCTAAAATATGCACTGTGTTATCCTAGCAACAAGAATTTGTAAATTACATAGTTAAATTCCAAAATAGTGTGATGCCAAAGTGACACAAGACAACAAATGTCACACACTATTATGGCAAGAGGGATGGCTACATGGGGAATTATTCAGAATTGCCTAATTTTTACAGGCTTAATGAGTCACTCATGAATATGGTCTTGCATGATCATACTGTACTTGTCTCAGCCCTGTGCACTTTGATTCTGCTCCCAACGTGTTGGTTGCTATGATAACACCATGCAGTTTCCTGTCCACAAGGTACTTCTCGCCACAATATGGGGGATAATAAATATGGGATGGTGCATAAACCCAAGTGAAATGAATCTGTCCCCTCTCTGGCAGCGTGTCGGAGAGATTGACACATTATGCCAATCTGTTTTCTCATTCCTTCTATTTCTCCTCACTCCCTTTCTCTCACACTGTCTGTCTCTGTACCTGTTTTTTTCCACACTCTCTCTCTCTCTCTTGGCACTGACACTTTCATCTTCTCCCTTGGGGATTGGAGATGTCACTGCGGGAAGTGCTTGTCCGCCTCTCCGGCAGCAGCAGAGCCCTGTGGCTTTGACAAACCTCATTTAATTGGGAGGAAGCCAGGAGGGTTTGAAAGAACTGAAACATCCACGAAACTCCTTTTATCAGGCATAATTTAAACTCTGCATGGAAAAAACCCTATATGTATAAAGAAAAGTCAACTTCCCTCCTGCTGTGTGTGCTCCCCTCCTCCCCCCCGGCACAGGCAGGCTCCTGCGAGATTCCATCTTTTCATTTTTCTAAAAGTGTCAAAGTAGATTTGTGCTCTGTGGCTGGGTGAACAGAAAAGGAATGCAGATGTCTCTCACTCATGCACACACGCACACACAGAGCACCTTCTGAAGGGCAGCGGTTTGGGAGAGACACTGGCTGGCTGCTCCTCAGGATGTGTTGCAGGAGCCAGAAATTAGGTTTTCAAATAGCTTGACAACACAGCCCAAGAAGGCTTCTTCTTAATTGCCCCTATCTTAAAAAAACCACCAGCAGCAGCAAACTAACCAGTGTAGTGGATGCCCAGGAGGCAGCAGGGAATGCAGGGGCTCTCCGACTTGGTACCCAATAGGAGGGGGAGCTCTTCCTAGTGAGGAACAGAACGTGTAGCTTTAGAGACCCTGTATTTATTGCCAGCTCAGGGCAGGAAAGGCAGATCTGTGTGTATGCAGCTGTGGTCTTGAGAAGGGGGCAAGGGAAGAAGAAAATAAAGCAGGTAAAGCTGAGGCAGTAGTGGTGTGACAGGGTTTGAGGAGCAGCTGTTGCCTCTGAACATCAAAAGGGAGCGGTCCGAGGGAATTGGGGCTAGCACATCATGCTGAGCAGCTGGGAATTCGGGACATCAGGAGGGACCAGCATGTGAGTTACACTGAATACACAGTGTAAGCCAGCCCAAGGGAAAGCTCCGGGCCCCTGGGGTTACAGGATGGGGGAGAAACAACCTGTCAAAGCATATACACCTCCATTTTGTAAACGCATGGTTGCTGGCAGCCCATCCAGGTCCCCTCCTGGTATTAACACTGTGGTCAAGCAGGAGGAAACAGAAAAACAAGCTGTCACATTTGCAATGGGATGTAAACTTTGCAGATGTAAACATATGCAGAAAGGAGAGAGAATGACAGAGAGTTTCAAAGTACAGGAGAAACTCATAGTAAATGGTGTATCAGGTAGCTCTTTCTTGGTGGTAGGAAATCAAGTTAACTTACCAGCAGGAACCTGATAGAGCTGAGGAGGCAGACAGCTGAAGAAGCCATGAAGCAGCGCATCTTGCGCGGAGATCCGGCCTTGAGGGAAGGCTGTAAGCATCTTAGAGGCCAAATCCTCTGCTGCTGGCACCCTGCTCAGCCTAGGAGTACAGAAGAAAAAATAGTATAGCAGGTGAGCACAAGCCATAAAGCTGGAACTAAACCTTGGCCCAGCCCTTCTCAGAGCTTGAGGCAGAGATAGTGGAGGGACACAGGGGAGCTGGATAAACCCACCCCAGCTATATAGCTTTCCAGGGAATTTGCCTTTCTATGTGAGTTTGATTATATTGGAATATATGCATCCATGCTTTCAGTTCAAACTCATGTTTTCAGAGGAATTTTGAAAAGAAATTGTTATTTGCCAAAAAAAAAAAAAAGGAAAAAAATATTGTTAGTAAAAGGGAAGGAAAATGCTGCTATAGGAGACGATATTTTATGTGTTGTTTCTGGAATATTTTGGTGCTGCCAGTTTACATTCACAATATAAGTGCACAAAATAACCTGACTGGCCCACTGAGCAGACCAGAGGTCAAAACTAAAACACTAAAGACATTGCCGCTTCCCCTTTCCCTTCCCTAGTATCAGTAGTGCAGCTAGCTGTAAAATGTGTTGGGGATTTATGGAGATGAGTTTGTTTCTCAGGATGAGTGCTTAAAATAGATGTAATACACACATGCTCCATGCCCAGCAGATACCAATGCCAAGTGGTTACTTTCTAGAGAAGCACACAGCTGGGGACAAGGAAGTGGAAGAGAGAAAACAAACCAACAAGGAAACAAATAAAAATAGTAATTTAGTTTTACAGCTTTTACTTTGTTTGTTTGTTCTGATCATGTTTCAACACCAGGAGGCCCATCCGAGAACGGCCTGTTGTGCTTCCTCCCTTGGCCCCCGATGGTGCTTCCCCCTGAGTGACATCAGGTGTGGGATCCCCCTGCCCCTGCAGTCCCCCTCCCTACAGAGGGACATCTGACTTCCTGACATTTTTGTTTTGAGGAGATAAAATGTAAAAAAAAAAAGGAGAAAAAACAGAGACATCCTGAGAAACAGATTTATAAAAGGCTCCTGACATCACTGTGGTAGTTAACTGCTGGATTCTCACCTCCAGCAAAATGGTCTGAGCCCTGTCTGCCTTGGGGAGCAGGGATGGGACAGGCTGCTTGCTAGAGCTGCACCACAGGCTGCCCCTGCTGTGGCAGAGTCTTACCAGAGACTCTCTGCCCCATCAGTCCCTGCTGCTGCCAACTCCGGCACTGGACAGCAACACGGTTCAGTGCTTCCCACCATGGCTCTGGGTTCCTGGTAGTGGCCGAGCTCCGCACAGAGCTCCCCTTTGATTTCTTAATTGGCCATGGAGAGTCATGGATGAGTGGTCCGTATGAAGCAGCTCTTTCCTTCCCAAGAGCCGAACATGCTGAGGCGGTCGTTTGGCCATCGCAGCATAAGGACTCTGTAACGCAGAGCTGGAGTTGCCCACGTGCAGCTCAGAGCTCTGCTGCAGAGGTGCTGGGAGAGCCAGTCAGTATGGGGCTGTAATGGGGCCTGTCAGGGGATTATGGCCAAAAAGCAGAAGTGCAGTACAGCAGAGCTGTAAGGGAAATAGTTATTTCTTTGTTCAGGCTGAGAGAGGATTTGTTCTGTTCCAACCCCTGTTACCGGGTTTGGGATATGCTGATCTTTGTGTGTTCCTGAAGATGTGCATGACAATGGGTGGCATTTCAGCAACCTGTGCTTTGCTGAAAACTTCAGTGTGTTTGTTCAGACTTCAAGAACAGCATCTGGGAAACGCAGCCACACTTCCCTCTGAGCAGGGCTGGATCCCAGTGATGAGCTGAGCAGCTCATGAACAGCAGTGATGAAAACTGTCCTTATGTCCTTAAAGAATATTTGATTCTTGACCTGTGCATGAACACAAGCTGGAGGATAAATCCTGTCTAGTCTTCTCCTACGTATCTATAGAGCCTGTTGTGTGCCCCAAAATCAGTATTGGGGGGATTCAGTTTTAATAATTCTCTGAGCTAGGTTAGGGCACTTTGCCCTCATTTCTTTCCCTGATATGTATATACATTATGTGTGTGTGTACATGTCTATGTTTGAAAAATTCTCCATTCTCCTAGCACACTAGGGAGTGATTGGGTAGTGGTGGTGGGCCTGGTCAAGCTGAGGTATGTAGCCCTAGCTCCAGCCTTGCAGCTTTTTGCCACTGAAGAATGTGCATTTCCCCCTCCTAACTAATCACAAGGTTATTTCATTGTCTTGTAAAAATGCTGCCCTAGCACATCTTCCTTACCACTGTTGAGCAATGTTCCTGCAGTCTGTTTCTAGAAATGAAACCCGGGGCAGTGCAAAGTCTGCCTTCAGTCTGGGCAAGAAGGCCTGGGAAAGTGTGACTTTGTGAATGGAACTGTGTCCTGCAAAAAGCTGTACATAATGTCACCGAGTCACTGCTTATCTGAGAATAATCACTACTCCTCTGAGAATAATAAACCCACTACTGGCTGCCTCTACTACAATCTCTCAAAATCAGTTGCTTAACTGACCTTAGATCTGCTTGTTACTGCAGAGCCACCCCGCTCTTCTTGAGCTTGCCAAAAGAGCTCATTTCAAGTTAAATGATTGCATAAAGAAACAAATAAACCCAGAGGCGATTTTGACATCGCCGTTATAGGCAGCTTACCTCTCACAGATAACTCGGAGTCTCTGAGGTCTCCTGGAAGCAACCAGTTCTAGAAAGTGTAATATGGAATCACAGGATTAAATGAAAATCAAGCCAAAAACCATTCTTTGAGCCCTTACAAAAAATGTGTGCTCAGAATTTCAAAGGGCCTTATAGAATCTGTCATCTTAGTATTTATAAATATACATTATTGCTATAGGACTCGAGTGCCAGCATTGATGTTAATAAGGCTGCTCCAGTTCTGTGACCCTTTCCTTTTATACATCCGTGAACGTAGGCCTTGGGCCTCCTTCTGTTACAGTGCAAGTCTTAGCTTTGACTTTAAAAAGCAGCGCCAGTCCCTAAAGCCTTCCCATGAAAGAAGCAGAAAGACGGTTTGCAGGCCTGAATCCCAGCAATTGTCTTGGCTTACCAAAGGGCTGCTGAGCTTCATGTACTGCCCTGTGGGCATATGGGGCTCTTCTGCACGGATCTGGCAGAAAGACTGAGGACAGAGTAAAGGTACTTGTGGGTCCCACTCTCTCATTGCCCACTGCTCTTGTCAATCCCTCACTAAGTTTGTGCTTATCAAGGTAACCATTTTCATGCACACCTTGTACTTACTGATTCAAACATCTCTACCAGACTGGAACTTTGCAGTGTTTGTAGTTTTGGGAAGGCTGTGTTGTTGTTCCCATTTGTCAAGGATGCATTTCTAAACGTTATGGAAAATGCAGAGGGATACATTCCTCAAATGTTTTTTCTTATGGAGCATGAATTTTCTCAGGCTTAGATATGAATGAATGGCTTAAGCCTGGAAGATTGCCCCTTAAAGCTGATCAACAGAGACATCTTGCATCAGAAAGGCTGTATCTTCTACCCAGCTACATTTCCTTCAGCATCATTTCTGACAGCAGAGATGAACTGTGCTCTAGCAGGAAAGGTGGTGTAGACCTCTCCTCCAGCCCAGCCTGGACAAGCATTCCCGTGAGACCACCAGGATGAAAGCACCACTGGTCTGTTGCCAGTAAACTTGGAGCTTGTCTGGGACTTCTGCTGTCCTGTAGGAGAGCATCTGCCCTCCCTTCCTGCCAGTGAACACCAGCCACATCATTCAGGGACAGAAACTGTTGGCTGTGGGCAGGGAGAGCAGGAGTCCCCTCTGCCTTTGCCTGCATGGCCATTTCCACAGTGCCAGGCTGTGACAGAGATCTCTGTCACTCAGTGCCCGATTTGGTGCAGAGACAATTTGAATAAGTGCAAATGACTGAACTTCCAGCACTTAACCTTTCCAGCAGCAATCTCTCACTATTAAGCCAGGCAAGCAGGTTGTTAAACCTGTCTGTCACAGGGTAACAGTTCACAACTGAAGTGTTCTCCTGCACCCAAATACTAAGGTAATTGCTAAAGCAGTAAATGGCAGTATAACCTGGGATGGGATTCATGACTCTTTAGGTGCCAGAGCACTGGAATTATCGCCAATATATAAAAGTTATATGTTAGTAACTTGAATAGCCCCTTCCCAAATCCATCACTGAGATTAACTCTGGCAGAATATTCCTCTTGGATCACTAATAACATTTTCTCTGGATCCTCTTTCCTTCATTTTGCCCCCTTGACTGTAATAAAAGTGTAGAAATAAATTGTCCATGCTGAGGAGAGATGTAAAGTTTCCAGGCAGACTAGCAGAAAACCAATTTAACAAATGGTTTAGAAAGGCACAGGATTTTTTAGTACAAGGTAGAAATTTTTACCTCTTCACAGAGCTGGCCAAAAACTTTCAGATGTTGTAACTTTCTGCCAGAAAATTTTGATTTGTGAGATGGAGCCATTCCATGACAATATATCAGTTTCCTTTAATATTTAATAAAAATGTAAAGATGGCCTAAATATCATACTTTAACTCTACTGCAATATTTTAATATTAGTGTTCTTTCATGAGTTTAACATAAAAGTTAAAATATGTGTGTTTGTTAATAACAGAAGGGCAAAATGTGTCCGTGATACCTAACTGCAATGTCACACTGGTCTTGTGGAGTGCATTTTCAGGGTTAACACTTCACAGAAGAAACAGGGTTTTCTTTACATTACAGATAGAAATATCAGCTTGCTTACTGGGAACTAGGAGGAGTACCTGAACTATAGTTCTTGCTGCCTCAAGCAAGCCTCTTGACTTAAATTTATCATTTATATAATGTTGAGATTAATAATTATCTGCAAGGGGTAGTGTAAGAGCCAGTGAGCCAAGTACTGCTGTCCCTGTCCAAACACATCTCTAGAGAATTCTGCTGGAGTGAGGGCTGCCAGACTTGCCACTTTGAGTATACTGATCTTTGATTATAAATGGAAGATATGGGTAAGAAAACAGTGTGTCTCTGCTCAAGGATTTAATGCAGTTAACTAATCCACTTTAAATCAGTTCAGATTAATCTCCTGGCTGACCCCATATAGACAAACCCTTAGAGAATGCCGAGGCCCCATTGTGTCGAGCAGGGTAAGAACAGAGCTACTGTAAGATTAAGACCAATCTAAAACTGTAAAGCAACGTAATTAGCAGCTGCTTAAAGGTAAGAGATAAAGAATATTTGGATATAATTCCAAAAAGTGGATGAACTGCTGATTTAATCGTTTTGCAATGAGTATCTAAACATAAAGTGATGGGAACGTGTAGGGCTGATTGGCTTTTTCAGAGCAGATCTGAAAGGTAGCTTGGGTTTATTTTCTATCCATATGCAAGGCAGTGTGTGCTGATGAGGAAATACCTTCTTCTATGAAAACCCAGGTGGAAGTGGCTAATGAACTGATAATGAGGCAAGCAAGCCAGAGGACAAAAGTTAAACTTTCCTAATTGATGAAGAAAGAGAAAGAGGATGCCAAGTGCCGCTGGACGAAGGTGCTGGGGTTGCTGGCTCCCAGAGAAAATTTCTCTCATTAGTGAAACCTCTGTGGCTGCAGGAGAGCCGCAGAGCTCTGTCTGTCTGTGTGGCAGGCTGGAAGCTGCAGCCTGTGCCCGGTGCCAGGCAGATAGGAAGTTTCCCTGCAGCCTGGCCAGCGTGTACTGCATATTGGTTCCAGCGCTGCTCTTCCCTTCGGGATCAAAGCCACATGAGTTTATTATGACAATAAAAAATTTCATCGTTTTAGAATTCATTTTCCAACCACCCCATTTGTTAAATGAAGCATAAGCATAAAAAGTGAGATAAAAAAAAAAAAAAAAGGAAAAAAAGGAAAAAAAAAAAGGAAAAAAAAAAGGCGGGGTGGGGAGAGCACTCGGAGTGCAGACTTCATCTGCAGTCTCACAACTGTCACCTGAAGTTTGCGGTCCAGAGCCTGCTGCTTGTTGCCTCCATCTGCTGGGGACATTTTGGAAACGCAACTGAGACTGGAAACCTGTACTCGGGAGCAAGAGGAGACACTGGAAAGCGTCTAAATCTCGTTCAGGACAGCAAAGCCTGCAGATAAGTTTAATTTAAAAGTCACCGTTGCATCTGAAAAAGCCCGGTGTGCCACCTGTGTCTGCTCAGCGCGATGGTACAGCCCGCCACGGGAAAGTTCCTGAGTCAGCCCGTGCGGTACATCGCGCAGTGAAGCTCACGCACGGTGACCTCATCGTGTTATAAACAAATAAGTGCTGTTCCCTGCTCTTTGGCACCCGAACGTCAGAAAAGGGAAACAAAAAGCAACGCAGTGCATTGGGCGCCCCAGTATTCCCAGTTTGGCAAAAGCACTAGCTTAATGTCATGGGCTGTGATTCCTAATCCTTTCCTGCCCTTGACCCCTGCTGTCTAGATTTAAACTTGTAACCATTAATGGGGCTGGATCAAAACACTGGCCTTCTGGTGTCACCAGTGGTGTTTAGAGGGGATTTAAACTCCCTGCTTTTCAGCGCAGTGAAATGAACACAGCAGTAGATTAATGCAAGGATTTGAGCTCACACAGCATGAGAGCTTTCAAAAATAGTGTTAACAGAGCTACAACTGCCTCTTTCAGGGGAAGCAAAATGAGGGGAACAGAACAAATGAACAAACACGGGGCAAAGCTTTGTCGCTATGGGCAGGGCTCCTTAGCCTGAGGAACCAGGGAGAGGGCCAGCCAGAGCCCTAAGATGTGGGGCAGGAGCTCTCCCAATCCTTCATGCTCCGCAGGAACCAGTTCTTAAGGCCAGGCTGGGCTAGACCCATGCTTTCAGGCCCCATGGCTGCAGGTTATTCCCTACCCCAAGTGTCTCTCCTGCAGAGAGGGGGACATGACAAGCCGTGGGGCTGGCCACGAAAGAGTTGCTTATCCATCCTCCTGTTCCCCTAGGGTCAGGCACAGGTTGGGCTTTTGGCAAACTGTAGGCAATGAGGCCCATTTCTGAGCTTCTTTGTGTGAGAATGCATGGAGCGTAGGGTGGGCAAGTGCTCCTTTGCACTTTCCATCCCTTGCCAGTTGCCCACGGAGGGAGCAGGGGAGCTGCTCTCCCTTCAGCTGCCCTGTGTGTGCCTGGCCCACAGACCCCACAGCCCAAGCTGTGTCTCCTCTTCAGACTGCATCAGGATGCGCTCGAGCTCTCAGTAGTGACAGGAAAACATCTAAAGGTTTCCAGTTTTCCTTTCAAAGATTCCTACTAACCCACCTGGCCCAGGAACCCTTCCAGTAACAACCTCAGTCTGGGTCTGAGCCTACACTGCTGAATCCAGTGGGAGTTTTGCCATCAACTTCAATGAGAATAGTCTCACACCTCAGTGCTTTGTTTTGCCCGTGTTCGTTCCTTGCCTCGGGCAGGAACCTGTTTGTTTGTTTGCTGCCTGCACTCACTGCGCACATCAATAGGACTAGCTAAAAGCATTCAAGCCGGCAGATTTGGGGAAGCCTCCGAAGTTTGTTTCCTTATCTGAACCATCCCAGCCACTCAGATTCCCACAACTGGGTTGAAAATAACCTCAGGAGACAGACTGCTCAGGCAGATCCCACAGCTTCCACTTGGGCTGAGCCTGTCCTGGGAAGGGGAAACAGCACTTGTGCTTTGGGAAGAGAGGGGAAGTGCCCAGGAGCATGTGAGTGACAAACAGCTTTAAACAAAGAGACTAATCTGCCTTCTCACCACCATCAAAACCTGACTTGATTTAGTTCACGGCTAGGGTGAATAGTCCAACCTTATATGTCTAACCTTCTTCTATACAGACTGGTTTGTATAATCCAGGTGTGATCTGACGAACATCTCTGGGGCACCTCAGAGCTCCTTAGGCAGGCTGTGAGGAGGGGAAAAGGGATGTTGCCTCTCCAGCTGGTGCAGCTACTGCCCCAAGCACTGCCTTTGCATCCCATGTGTTTGCTAGCATGGTGGGATGCTCCCTCAGGAAGGTGTCCTCTAACTCCTGCATTTCTGTATGCTCCAGGCACAAAAGGCACCAGTATCACAGGATCACAGCACAGGTCAATTCTGCCGTGCTGGAGTCTGTTAAGGAAACTTCCTATCGAGCCTGAAAGCAACTCAGACTTGAACACTGGTTATAATGACCAGACTTCACTGGAGCTATTTCCATGCTGCCCAGGTGCCTGTCCTCTCCCTTCCAGCCCTGGCACTGGCTTCACCCACAGCAGCAGAGGACAGTGCTGCTAGTCAGACAAAATAGAGCTAAGTGGGAGACGCTGCTCGGGCAGTTCTGGGCAGGCACACATTCTCTGCTGTCTCTACCAGGTTCTTTGCTAGTGTAGCCTTAATGTTTTAACTTTCAGACTGTTCCTCTATATAGCTTTGGGATACCTAATCATCACTGAGAGTTTTTGGCCTTGTGTGAGCAGATGACCAGCCTAAAAAGAATTCTTTGTATTCAGTTTGTGTGTCCCCCCCAAGCATTTCTTTCCTTCCAGAGCACCTTTCCCAACTTGTAGACTACCCAGCCAAGCCTTCAACAACTTAGAGAAGAAAGTGCTTCCTCCAGCTGTCTGCTCTGTGCTTGCTCCCTATCCAAATTAAACTTGCTGTGGACAGCGACACATTCCCATTTCACGCTGGTTTGATTAATGTGTCTCAGCTAATTGTGTGAAGGATTCCAGTCCTTTCAGCTGTGAGACCAGGTTATTGTTCAGCCAATCGTGGCTACCATGTGAAAATGGAGGCTGTTTAGTGTTCACGCACCAGAATCAAAGGAGGGGCATCTTGGACTGGGTCACAGAGCAACACCCACTTCTTTGAAAAGATGTTACTATGCTCTACTAAACCTGTAAACCTCTTGCTCAAAGCAAGTCTTCTCCCTCCTTCTCTCCCCCTGCTCTTTTTTCCCCCTTCTGGATAGGCAGGCTCCCCCCACCTCTCTCTTAGGGTACAAGTGAAAGAGAATGGCTAGATTCTAGGTGGGTAGATTTCACATTCCAGGGTTTTTAATATTTCACTTTTATATTTCTCTTAGAGAATGACCCTGCTGAGAGGCTGAGAATCAGTGCTCATCATTTCCCCCTCACTGACACTTGAATATATTTTCCCAGGAGAAAACATTAAACAAAAAGAGAGAGAGAGAGAAAGGGAGAGAGAGGGGGGAGAGAGGGAGAGTGACTGAGCTAGCTTTTCAAAGCATACTTCTCAACCTGCCCACATCAAAATAAGAGACAACTGGCCCTTTGAAGTCCAGGACACAGACTTCTCTACCAGCCCATGTGGAAATAAAAGAAGCCAGCTTTATAAATCACACAGATTTCTCACCTTGCCCACATCAAAATCAGGGACAGTGACCTCTCAAACTGAGGTTGAAAGGCCTCCAAACCAATCTCCATAAAAATAAGGAGAGTTCAGATGAACTATGTCTCCAAGTACCTGTCAACTTTTCCAGCCTAAACCAGGAGACATGGGTCCTTTGCACGGAGGAGTGGATGCTAACTACATTGTCAGACTTGCAGTGATGAAATCTTCCATCAGTTTAACACACCCAGCGCTCAGTGAGGCAACTTCACCAGGCATGTACCTTTGCTTGCATCCTAGGCCAATCCCGGTGTTGTAGGTCCTACACCACCACCATCATTAAGTAGCTCAGGGGATTTAGTAACACTGAAGCATGGGATTTTTCAGAATGAGAATTAATGACCCAAAAATTAAGTGGCTAGTGGCTCAGAGAAAAAGCTGGAATTCTTGTCAGTTTGGTAATCCTACCTACCTGGATTATAATTGGGGAGCTTGGAAAGTCCTGGCCAAGTGTCCTCAGTTGGGACTCCCAAGACCTGTGCAAAAGAGGAACAGGAGTGAGAAGAGCAATAGCCTCTGTCTGCCATTATCCTGCTTTGCTTCATAGCTGGAGGAGTCAGTCTGGATGGAGCAAGACTGTGTCCTTTACTGTAAATCAGCACAGATTCACACTGCCCTGGCTGGTGCTGGATCTACCACTGTGCATAAAGGACACCGACATTTTAACACTTGATTTTATAGTAGAAGGGATCCTGCTGAGATTGAATGTTGCTGCTGGGCACATCAGTGAAGGCGTATGCAGCTCACTGACAGGTGCCACTTCTGCATGTGTTTGCCAGCCCAGCAGTAACACTGGTCAGCCCTGTTCACCAGCAGAGCTGCACTGGGGACACTTTCTACCCGCTCACACTGGCAGCAGCTGATACACTTGGCAGCAGCATATTTTAGTTGCTGAAATGTGTGAGACTGAGCCTATCTGAATATCTCTGCTGGCTGCAGTTGGGGATGTTATTCTTGTTGTCATGATATGTCATTATTATTACTGACCGCATGCAAAGTGCCTTGTACCTATTGATATGGATTAGTTGTGCTAAAGAGGAAAAGCCACATATTTAAGAGGAGTTCACAGCATGTGATAAGGCATTATAAATCAGTACTGCTAACCCCATGAATTCAAAGCTTATGATCCAGACACCCCCCTGCCAATTATCAGATTTCCTTAAAAAATTGACAGAGGTTTTCATTCACTTCCTCTTCTCCAATATTAGATTTGTCTCACATTAGTCACACTTTTCCATATGATAGACCATTTTCCTTAAAATGAAAGCTGAGAACTATGATATGGGGAACTTGGCCTCGGAGAAACTTGCGATAAGATTGCAAGAAAACAAGCATCAGTCAAAAAGAAATACATTAAAGAAGGAAGAACTATAAAGCCTGGATGTTGCAGTTGTTATGCATCTGGCAACCGATTGCTGTTCTCACTCACATTTGGGAAGCAGATGTGAGGATCATTACAGCTACCTGAAGAAGACAACCAAAAGCAGGGACTGCATCTCACCACTGTCATGTATTACATGGTGGTCTGTGGGGGAAGCAAACTAGGATGGCTTGCTGTGGCCTGTGTTTCCAAACTACTTATGGACTCAGCCCGCCACAGCAAAGACCAAGGGGAAGGACCCTTGTCTCTGCTAACCTGTAAAATCAGTCTAGGAAGCTCAAAAGCTCCCCAGAGAGAAGGTGTCTTCAAGAATACAGCCATGTGAGGAGGTTGGAAGGTGCCTCACATCAATTTGACAGCTTATGATGTCAAATGAGGATGCATTCTTGACTGGCATGTGTATCATGTAAGTAGCACAGACCGGCCCAAAGCAAACTCTGTATGCACAGGAAAGAGAGAGGTAGAAACTGAATCTGAATCTAGAATTTGCTCTCTTTTGCTACCCTTTTAGCTTTCCAGGAAGCCACAGCAAAACCTCTCAGCTATTCTGCATTGAAAATCCAGGTGTGTGTTCTGAAGTGTCATCCTGCATTTATCTGGGCCCTCATTTATCTAAGTTTCTTGTGAGCCACTGCGCAGCAATCCTAGAGGCATCTGAGGGAGCTGCCAAAGTTCAGTATCTAGTAAAGTCATGCTCTCCAGTGTCAGTTCAGCACTGTGCCTCTCTTTGGTGAAGAAATGAAAACAGTTATTTTTTGCAATCTGGTACTTTGCTACAATAATGTTTTCAGCAAATGCTTACATTTTTCTGAGTTGTGGTGTGAAAGCATTCAGAGCACCAGTCACTGAATGCCATATGAATATGGATTTGTATTTGTCTTTTCCACGTCTTTTCTTTACCAAAGATGCTATTCCAACCCATGAATTTGGATTTATTGTTGAATTCCAAGGTAATGGGGAAGGTGATTTTTCAGATCCCCCTGGACCTTTACTGAGATTCCTTGCCAAATCAGACAATGAGCTAGATTTATTAAATTGAAATTAATTGTACTCTGGGGATTGTTTTATCTGTTGTGTACCCAC
The DNA here is from genome assembly GCA_027925045.1 of Hypotaenidia okinawae. NCBI lineage: Eukaryota > Metazoa > Chordata > Aves > Gruiformes > Rallidae > Hypotaenidia > Hypotaenidia okinawae. The sequence goes on along the minus strand of BSDF01000007.1, from coordinate 13,486,110 downwards.
CCTAAATCTAGCTGTTAACTCTCAGGTCAAGCTCCTCTATACTTGCTACTCTGTCATTCTTCCCCAAGCAGGCAGTGAAAGGTCTTGGTGCAGCTCAGTTCATTCTGCTTTGGAAAAGGCAGTCTCAGCCAGAAACATATTTACAATGCCTGTATTTCAGCAAGGGGTTTAAGTTGGTATGAAACAGTGTCCTCTCTCTGCCTTCTAACTGCTTGCTTCTCCTGTGGTGAACCAGCTGAAGGGATCAACCTAGATGATTTTGTTGGGAGGTTGTGTTTTACATAGAGAAGCCTTGTAGTTGTTCAACTGGCACCCGTCACGCATTCAGCTCAGCCACAGAAGCACGGTGGTGTCATGCTGCAGCCTGATCCAGCCTGTGTGTCCTTCTCAGCACAGTGTTCATCAACGAGATGGAGTTTTTGAATGCAAAACCTATGCATGATCTCTTGAAATCTGAATGATGGATGCTCAGTTTGTCAGGTTTGCTCAGTCTCCATATGCCATGAGAGAACCGGAGACACTGCAGTTTGCGTTCACACAGGCCATACTTCCATAACCAGCACTGCCGGCTGAATTAGCTCTTTCCTCTTCATCCCCTTCCCATTTGGGCTTGCTCCTGCATCATCCCTTCCTTAGTACTGACAGTCATTAGAGCCACTGTTTGTGCAGACTGATGATGAACTAGGTAAATAAACTGTTGTCATTTAGAGTAAGCAACCTTGGGAGAAAAACAAGTCATAGTTTCCCCAGTTCACATTGCTCAATGTGTGAGGGGTGACACAGGAGCAGGAATGAGCAGCCAAGGAGAGACATGGAAGATGGAGACTGCTATGGGGACACTTGCCTCTAGAAGAAATGTTGGTGAAATGACAGTCCCGATGATTCACCAGGACAAACACGTTTCACAGAACGGGGGGTTCCAGCTATGTATCTCTATGTGCTACATGGAGAGAAGCACGCTGGGTGATATAGACTCATGTACACCAATGCAGACTGTCTCCAAACCAGTGCAGGGTGCCTCTATTATTAGTATGTGAAAGGAACTGACTACTAGAAAACAGTAGGAATCCCCATTCTGAACCTCACACTCTGCAAAATATCTCAAGTTAGGCATCGAAAGCCTCTAAGGAGCTTTGAAATCTTGGCCTAACACAGAGCCTCATTCCAGGCTGTGTAATAACATAAAACCTTCTGTGAAAGGCACTAATTATTTCATGGCTCTTAAAGCTTCCTCATGATTTTTAAATAAGGGTTTTTTTCCCCTTCTATAGGACAAATCCTATTAATCATGGTATTAGTTATAATACCAGAGAAATGACGATAGGGCTATAACCCTCCAACTGCAAAACCACAGGAAATGTACCCAGAGACTTCAGGGCTCTAAGTGGAAGGATACCCTTCATTCTCAGTCTGGGAAACTGGGCCCTGCTCTGGCTTTGAACCCTCTTAATTGGCCAAGAATAGATTATTTTTCTTCCTCAATAATTCTTTTTTTTTTCACTCTCTATGAAAGAGAGATTCAGCTTTTATTTAAATGGATTGAACTTGAGTCTAAGAATTGGACCCATGTGCCTTTTTATCACATTCTAGCTAAAAGCAGAGATGAAAACCCTACCAAGCAGGGGCATTTCTAGATGAAGGGATTAAGAAGGAAAAAATTGACTTACACAGACTTGAGACTATAAAGTCCTTTCTCACCACTTTCCAAATTTCAGTTTTCTGTTCTTTCTCCTTCGAAAAATCCACATTTGGGAAACACTCTATGAATAAGAGTAAATCCCTGGGAGAACATGTGAAGGGGCAGACACCTACAGCAAAACCCAATAGGAATCTACAGGCTAACCTTCCCAAAGGCTCAGGAACAGGATCAGCAGGGAGCAGCAACCAACATACAGAATCCACTAGTGCTGGCCACTGCCTTGATTCTACCAAGCCACGCTAAGGACGTGTCTCTGTGTTTCAGTTTCCCCAGCAGAAAAAACAGCTTAAGAGGCTCCTGAAAATGTCTGCTTTCACTCACTGCTGCCTTTATAAAGTAATTTCACACTTTCCATTATGCCAAAGCAGTCTCTAGGGCTGCACCATAAACTGGATGATACAAAATGTTCCAAGTTAAAATGAAGAACAATCTCTGAAAAACCTGAGAGTCCTGCCATTTTCAAGCAATATTAGAGCTCTTTTGTGAGAATATGGTGTACTGTATCCTACAGTAAGTAAAGGATTTAGCAAGGAGTAGAATTTGCAGTACCTGCACACCTTTTATGCCTTCTTCAATTTGATGTCACTTTAATTGCCTTTAAATTTTTGATGAGATGACAAACATCAAAGGAAAGTCATTTGATTTACTCCTGTGTCTGTAAAAGTTGCCAAATATAAAATGGGTTACAAAATCTCCTATGAACTCGGGAGATTGGACCAAATTATTTCTGCTATTCACAGGACCTAGGCTTAAGACTTCAAAATTAAGAAGGGGGCCGGAGCAACAGATTCTTTTTTTCCCTCCCATCGCCAGGTATATGTTACTCACCGCCCAGATCTTCGCCAGCTGTTCATGAGGACCAGAAGCTCCTGCAAATATTGGCTGGCCCTGGATCATTTCAACAAATATGCAGCCTGCACTCCTGCAAGAAACCCGAGGTATTAACTCAATCACAGGCATGTCAAATGTGATATGATACGATATGGTACGATATGATACAATATGATTGTTGGGGTCACAGGGGAGAAAGGAAGAGAGATAATTGTGGGAATGGAAATTCAGAAATCCTGAGACAAGCTGTAAACCCTATCTATATATTTTGCAGCTCAAGTCTGAAAAGTACCAGTCTGATGTGTAGGTATTGTACACCTACCTCATGTCATCTAGTGAGAGAGAATGTGTGTGTGTGTATGTGTGTGCGTGAAGCAAGTCGGGACGTGGGGCGTCTGTACATATATAATGAAATGCAGGCTTCAGTGAAGGCTGATACATCTTGACAGGATGGTGCTAGGTAGGATGCAGCCCTATTAAAAACTCTACTGACTGTGGGAAATCAGGAAGGTTTCCTTTGGGAAGGACATCCCTGGTCTTGCAGCACTGTACTAAGCACTTGCAACTGGCCCTTGTTGCAAGCTGGATGTAGCATTGTTATCCTCATCCAAGTTCTACAGATTGAAACACTTGAATTAAAAAGCTGACAAGTGAAACAGGATGGAAGGAGAATAAGGGTGTATCATGTTCACATCCCTCCAGGATTTTAGAAGAAAATAATGCAGTCTAAGGTCCATACAAGTCTGTTGCCATCTCATCAGTACCACCCACTAAAAATGTCCCCACCACCCTTCATCTGCAAGACAAGACAGGTGATACCCTTGGGAAAAAAGCCCACACTAAACACAGTCTTTTTCTTCAGCTCTAGTTTGTTTCATGTTTCTTTCAATTTATCCTGTTACAAACCCAGCTAAAAAGACGGTTGTGGCAGAAGCCTGTGGAATACTAGATTGTTTTCCATGAGAAAAAGGTGCAAAATTGGAGTGGTATCAGTAGGAAAGATAAATGGGGAACTGCTACACACTATATTGGCTTGAAGGATACATTAGACATGGAAGGAACCCAGAGGCATTAACCACTGGAGCAATTTTTCCTACAGAAGGAATTAGCTCTTCACCAAAGGCAAGATTTCCTAGCAGAAAGAACGTGGTGACAGCAGCAAGTTAAAGTATTCTTATTTTTATGCCATCCCTTGCTCTGTACTTGTGCCAAAGCAAATCAGCCAGCTTAAGAAAACCCTACCAAGCCCTGCAAAAAATGCGTAATCTTACTAAGGTGGATTAGTCCTTCTGGCAATAATGAGGAGATAGTTGTGGTCAGGGTAGACTTACTTATTTGCAAGTATTTCCATCTCTTATTGTGCAGTATAAAACACCACTCCTTTATTTTTTTAATCTTTTACTTCCAAACTTTTTCTAGGCTTCCTATCTTTTCACTAAGCCCCATCCCAACTTTTCAGGTTTCAGTCTCAATTTTCTTTGGTTCTAGCAGATTTGAGTCCTGTAGAAAACCCAGCCTTGTCTAACAGGCTCTGAGAGCGTTATTTTCACTTACTGAGCAATGGCTGGTAATCTCTTCTGGTCATCTGTACTGCTGCGTTACCCCTTGCACCTTACTTTTGCAATACTGTAGATGCTTTTCCCACCTGGCTGTGGTCAGCTGAAAGCCTGACAAGCAACTCATCTGCAGTATTCATTTTGGTCATCCTTGCACATCAGGTGATGCCAAGCCTGTTTGCAGATCCGTATCTAACACTGTTTTCGTAAACATCTCTGCTGCACTTCCACTCAGCTGCCTGTGCCCTAACCTTGGCCCTTGTGAGCTCAACTCCATACTTGTCTTATATGCTCTTACAGGGTCCAGGCATCATGAAACTTAACCCACAGATTTTGCAACATAGATTTTTTTTTTTTTGTGTTTTACCACCTCACTAGATATCATTTTGGAACCCAGAGATGGATTCTACTAGGCCAGTGTCATATCAACCCTCTGTTTTCACAGCTGATGTACATGCCCAAATGGCTCACCTGATTTTGCAACCACAGGGGCTGCTGTAATCCACTGATTCCATTGCATGAGTTTAACTGGATGTGGGCAGAGCAATTTAGGTACTCTTGATTTGTAGGGAGACGAGAATCAGTTCTATTGGGTTTTGGAGCAAACAATATTGATATCCATTCACCTATGGTTTGGGTTCTGATAGCCTAGCTAGGAATGGCCATTTGTCTGGCAACAGCAGAAACTCTTTTTTCCTAGATTCAGCAAATATTTGCTAAGAATTACTCATGAGCAGAGAGTTCAAACATTCAAATCTAATGAAGTCGTCTTTTCACTAATAGGCAAGCTGTCAGTTTGAGGACAGGAACAACCTGTAGGTTGTTACAAATGTACCTTCTGGTAGAGCTCTCTTTTGTATTCCTGGTTTATTCCCATTATCTCTGGAAACCTTTAAACCTCAGTGTCTCTAATAAAGACAAAACTATCACAGCAACCACAACTGCTGGAAAGGAAGAGCTTTTTGTTTCCTGTAGCGAGACTCAGCTGACCAGCTCCCTTTAATGCCTGCTTGATACTGTATTGATTCATCAGTGGCAATTACCACTGTTTCTATCTCTGTGTGTTTCCAGATGAAATACGATTCTCTTTACAAAAGCAAGCCAGAAGTAGCTAGAAGAACTGACATATGGGCACACACCTCTTTTCCCAGGTACTTTTGTCTACCTGTTAAAATAGGACTTTGGAAACTAGTGCTAGTCATTATATTAGCCTTTCAGTAGAGACTTCAACTTTCCTTACGAGATACAGGGTTTAGTTCCTGCTCTGACAGCATTATGAGGATCCTCCTACTAATGAAAATGATTCAAAAACCTTTACTTTTAAATATTTATAAAAATTTAGACCTAGCAGGTTTTTTATTTTTCCCTTTTCTTTTTTACTCCTCTGATACTCATTTCCAAGGTCCCCTTACCCCTTCAGGTCTGCAAGTTTCTCAAAGGGTTTCAGTCCCATAGAGCTGCTGTGGGAAGAGGTAGGGCAGAGGGAGGGGTCTTCCAGGAAGAGGCCTAGACTCGACATTCCAGCAGGTGCCATATATGCATATGAAGCAAAACAGAGACTGTTAAAGTAATAGGAGAGGTATAACTGGTTGTAGGGATATTTACTTCCAGTGAGCATAAACAGAGCTGTTTCAGACAGGATGGTTGCATCTGCCTGCAATCCCCAGGGCAGGTTTGAACAATGCATTTACTACTCAGCCTGCGGTGATGCATCACACAGTGGAGAGATGACTCCATCAGGATTAAGATCTAAGACATCTCTGTAGCATCCCGTAGTTCCCTCTCCACAGTTTCTGGGGCAGTGGGAGATTGCAATTTTATATTTAACCAGAAATATATCCTTTATCTTGCTCCTCATTGAGTGTGGTCTGTACAGTGGAGCCTGTAGTCTGTATCTAACAGTTTTACATAGCCAGTTAATGCAAACCAGGATGGGGAGAAGGCCGTAGTGGGCCTGGCAGCTCCACGTTAAATGACTGCACAGGAGCTCCTATTCTATGTGAATCTACCTGGGAAGATTCCTGTGATTCATTTTTTTTTTTTTAATAGAAGATTACACAAAGAAAGCCTGACTGTAAAGAAGACATGACTTAAGGCACTCATGATGTTAGCAACTACTAGTGCATAAAGCAGTTGGTGTTTAAAAGAAAAAACCCTCTTTCTGATATGCAGTGTAATCTCCCTGAATCTCCCTGAAACGTTAGTCTTCCTGAAATCCCTTAATTGAATTTTCTAAAGTCCTGAAGAGATAGTGAGGGAGAAAAAGAGAAAAAAAGATACAGAGAGATTAAAGCAGCTTTTCTAGTTAGTCCGAGAGCGAGTGAGTCTCCTTCTGTATCTCTTCATCTATTCAAGGCCTCATTCACTTCCCATGTGCCTCCCACTGACAGTATTGCTGCTCAAGCACACTATGCATGAATTGCCATAATGTTTTATTTTGTTATAATTGGTTTCTTTAAACCCAGGTTTTAACACCCACTGTCTCATGCAGTTACCAAAGGCATTCTGACCTGCCTTCATGTAAATTGCAGCATCCAAAGGACAGAGGGTTTTTTTCCCCCTTTCTTCCCAATAGACAAGTAACATCTGTGTGAATTCACATTATTTCCTAATAGACAAAAATCGAACTTAAATGCAGTGTACATCAAGATAATAAATGACTCTTGTTAGAGGAAGTTACTGAATAGAGCTCACTGAAGTACTCTCTATTCTCTCAGCGTGACATCTTTCTTTAGGGCAACACTTTGAATGTTGTTATTATAAGGAGGCATTATAACAAAGGTGCCTATAGTGTGAATGTAGTTCAGTGGGACTGTGAGTACTGTGCCGTTAAAGCCAGTTGCTGGATAGGATCTTTCTTACTGCTCCAGTGTCACCTCACTGGGGCAGAGCTCTGTAGTGGATGTGCTGGTTCTGTACAGGCAGGAGCACCAGGGTTTCTGTGTGTAGCTGAGCCTCGGAACAGGCATCAACTTTCAGGAAAAACCCAACAGGCTGACACCAGCACCTGCCTAATACCAGCCCCTCAGTCGGTGAGGCAGGCATCTTCTTCAAAGTCAGCAGACGTTCCTGAGAGACTGTCTGGAGGGGAGAGGTGACAGGTAGTGGGACAGAGAAGACAGGACTATTTAGATTGGCTTAGCAGCTGGAAGCCATTAGAGTTTAGCAAGGTTTTCCTCCTTGGAGAGATCTTTAAGAAATTAAATTAGCAGCAGGCCCAAGGAAGTGAACAAACTAAAACCTCCCATTTTCCTGAACTGCCCTCCAGACTTAGGCTATCAGAGTCTCTGATAAGCTGCAGATCTCTGGAGGGGGATACAGCCTGAGAAGGCCTGGAGCTTACCCAGCTCTCTTCTTGCACATTCTTCAGCCTGCTGTGCTCCCACTCTTTCCCACCCTTTGACTCTGCAGAGCAGTTAAAAGTCTTGGTGTGACAAGCACAGGCAGAAAATGAACTGAAGAAAGGGTAAAGCAGCAATACTATCTACAGATGTAAAATTTCCCCAAACAAGGATAGTGTCCTGCAAGTTGATGAGCTGCATGTTGTCCATGAGTAAGTCAGGACTGTGTTGCTGGAAGCATAGTCAGGCTGGTGCAGAAGTGAGCCAGAATGTCGATGATCCTTAGGGCCCAGCTACACATACAGACCAGCCCAAAAGGACCAATGGGATCCCTGTGAAACCTTCATTGTCTCCTGCTTTCTGCCTGCTCTCAGAGACCCCTCTCACTTTAGCTTTGCTAACGTGTGCCTCGTTTCCTATGATTCCCAGCCACACTAAAATTTTGGGTTGGAGCTCATAAGGTAAGAAGGCTTTAACAGAACAGCTCTTCTCCTGTATGAAATGCAGGGTGCATCTGACACATGTTCTTTGAGAAGAACAAAACATGACAGAAATAATTTAAATCTCAGACACACCGATCTCCAGACCCATTCAGAAACCTTTTAATGCCACCTTTTGTTACCAAGGCCAAAGTCATAGCAGTTGTGACTGGATCAATTGTTTCTTCACAAAGCCATTGCAGTAGAGAGCTACCACTGACTCAGCTGTCCACACAGATACAAAACAGTAAGTGCCATAAGCAAAGGTGTTCTCTTGCAAGACCCAAAAATGCTTCATAAACATTACCAAAGTAGATGTATATATCTCATAAATATCATCAGAGGAGGTTTATATAAATCCATAGCTGAGATGTAGCAACATCATTCCCAATAACTTTTGTGAATCCAGCAGTACCAAACTTCCTACATAACCTAACAAACCTCACGGGTGTTAATTCCTCTACTCACAGCTACATCTGCTGTAACTTGATTGATTTAATTTCATACAGATAAAGATGATTTCCCCCAAGGGACCCCAGATGCTTTGAAATTGGTCAGTACCAGATATCTAGATCAGAAGAATAATTTGTAGCTCCAAGCAACACATCAGGAGGACGGTACCAGAGTGTCACCACTTCAGAGGAATATGTCTGTCTGGGGATAGATTTGGCACAAGCAAGGCCTGCAAAAAAAAAAAAAAAAGAAAAAAGACAAAAGACCACTGTATTAGGGCAGTCCTTCTACCTGTGCAGCACACAGATGATAATAATAGGACACAAGACATTATTTTCTCTTGGATCTTTAAACACAAGCAATCCCAATGCAGTTTACAAGCAGTTGAGAAAGGGCATCTGAAAGGGCATCTGAAATATATCTGTGGGGCAGGTCACATCAATCAATATGCTGTGTTTTGCAAACCATTTGTGACTGAAGCACCCATCCCAAACCAAGAAAGGGTTTTGGTTCAGCATATTGCTGTGGACTCTACATGTTACATTCTTTTCAGAAGAGAGAGGGGTTTGGTTCTCAATTCTCTTGAACCAGTTTTATGTGGCAGTAACCGCTCTGACTGAAATGAGGTTTCTCCCTGGACCTATCAGTACAACGGCAAGAAAGGCTGGACTGACCACAGAAATAGTTTCCTGAAGTTCAGTAAGAGGTTTTGCTTTTATGCCTTAATTGTCTGTGGATACAGACCTACATGCACGCTAAAGCTTCAGTCTGGACAGATATATTAGTATCCAAACTGTGACTCACCAAAGTCAGCTAATTTCAGCTCACCAAGGCAACTGATGAGCAAGTTCTGGGGTTTCAGATCACGGTGAAGAATGTGTTGTTGGTGGGTGTAAGCCAGGCCACGCAACAGCTGGAACATGAAGAGCTAGAAAAAGCCAGAAAAAAATATTTTAAAATTGTGAGATTTTGCAGTGATACATTAACTCTGAACTTCAGGAGAACTCCTGAAATAAAGCAAGTAAGGAACAAGTCAGAATCCCCAAAATGAGTAGAGCTGGCTGAGGAAGAGAAAACAGCAGTGGGGTGTGACTGTCTGAGCTTTCTGAGGTTTTTGGGGTAGAGTATTTGGCTAAGGGGGCAGTTACAGTGCAGTCCCTACGTGCACCTTTTGGAAATTTAACTTTTCTTTAGGAATGGACTTCTGATTGCAGGAGCAAACACAACTTGGCAAAACACAGACCCGGCTTTCGGAACAGGGTGTTCTGAAATTCGGTGTTCATTCTGAATTCGGCGTTCAAAACAACCACACAGACACCAGCAAAATGAAGGTTTAAGGAGCTGAAAGCTTTGCCCATTTGAGCCAGCTGACACCAGCAGAGGGGGTTCGGCAGCCGCGGTACACAGCACCTCTTCCCAGTATAAACTGGACCAGTGAACTGTCTTGACAATGTGAACTGTTATCTTCAAGCAGGGAGAAAATACAAGGACCTGATTTGAACATATAGAGAAAATAAGATACGAGGGATGAAGCATGCAAAGAAGAAAGCAGAGAAGCCAGCAAGCAAGCAAGCAGTATCTCACTACCATTACCATGGCAGTGTAAATAAGCTAGGGGTAAAATAACTTTGGCTCAAACAGGGTATAGAATTGGAGAGTGGACAGAAAAAAAAAAACATAGCAAAAGTAGTTAGACATCACCAGAGAAAAGATGTTTTTCACCAGAAACTTAATCTGAAGAGGAGGAAACACAGTGACACCCATAGGTCATTTTTGTACAAGAAACGTGTCCCTGTAATGTTCTGCATACTTGCACCACATTCAATAGGAATCACTCAGAGGAAAAACAAGCAACATTTGCCAGTAAAACCGAAGCAAGCTAGATGACCCTCCTCAAGGAGCAGCAAATAATTTTGTAGTTCCTGCTGACAGTGAGGATTTTGGACAGGAAAGCAGAACAGCTGGCTTGTGTTTACGCACAGAAATGCCAGTGAGTACATGTTACAGCCAAGTCCGCCGTGGGCTTTGCAAGCCCACCTGGTAGCAGAGCCCTTGAGCTCTGTGCCAAAACTACAACACTGCATCTTGGACATATCTGAACTTTGAGGATGTTTAAAATCTGGGGCCCGGAGAAACTTCATTTGAATTGGTGTTGCTTAACAACTATCTGGTAAAAGATGTGAACAAGGTGGGAACATTTGAAGATGACAGGAGTATTTAGATTAGCTGTGATAAGAAGTGACAGTGAGGAACTTCAGAGAGATCTGACAGAGTCAGATGAATAGACAGTTTGATAAGATACAAAGTTATTGTTGACAGCTGTAAGATAAATTAAATGAAGCTGCTCAGGAAAAGGACCCAGGCATTCACTGAGGACATCTGCACTGAAACTTTAAATCAGCATGCAGCAACAACCCTGAAAGTTAATTAAATGTGAAGGTGCCTACAAAGGAGATTAGAAGACTATTATAACATCAATGTATAAAGTAAGAGTACTTCTTCAGTTGTGCTTAGGCCCAGTCAACCAATCTCAAAGAGCGGCAGTAGAAAAAAAGAGATTTAAGTGACTGTAAATATGAAGATAGTTCCAGATGAGGAGAGAGTGAGATTTGAGAGTTTTTAATTAGAGAGGTGAAATGTATCTTCTAATGATACAAGGATACAAATCTGTAGAGACAGATTTGGTGACCACAAGATGCCATTGCTCACAAAAGTTGAATATCCTGTTGCAGGCTCAGAAAATGGGAAGAGGGACTAACAAAAAAAAAGGTGCTGTGGAGACTAAGAGGGAGGTCATTACATCTTTATCAAAGGCAGCCTTTCTCCAAAGTGTTTGTCATATATGGAACAAATAAATATTAGCAAGCAGTTTACAGTGACCATACACAATGGAAAATAAAACTTCCTTGTGCTGTAAGAGGTATAGGTCTTCTAAGGAACTCACCATAACATTACACAAATGAAGTCCTCCAGGATGCTGGCCCATGTACCGCGCTAGATCTGTGTGCTAAATAAAAGAGGAGAATGTGAGGCAAAGCTACTTGTGTAGAATGCTTCTACCAACAATGCCTCTTCCGTGAATGAAAAACATGTGCAACCACTACAGAAGTATCTCTCACCCTGGTGAGCATCTGATGTTGATGCAGCACATGAGGATGTGCTTAAGTGCTCCGTGAAATCAGGGACCTGGCTGACCTGTTGTCTCACTCAAGCAGTTTATGACCTGAAGCTGATAGTTAACAGAATTCATACCTGTGCCAGAATTTATCATGAAGCTGCAGTAAGAACTCATAGCCCCTGCATTTTCCGTAAAGTTTGGTTGATAGCTATTGGCAAAAGCAACAGAAGTAGCAAGGCTCAGGCTGAGAACTTTTTAATTGGCACCCTGCCCTCCCCATGAGACCAACCTGCAGCTTGGTCATGGTGAGCCGGGGTCAGTGCCAAATCTGACCCCAACTGGCATGTGAGCATATGTCATTACTTCCTATCCTTGCTGCTCCAGAACAGCACTTTTATTGTGTTGTCAAGGCAGAAATTGAGGTAAATAGTGTCTGCCACCCACCCAAGTGGAGACAAGATGTGGAATCATTTTTGCATACAGCTGTCACACATACAGAAAGAAAAGAGTAAAGCTGTGTGGCTGGAAAGCAGGAGATCAAGAAGGAAAATCAATCATTGCACTAAAGGACTACAACTCATGTCTTTGTAGATGTCTCATGATGCAGTAAATTCATTATGCAGCCACTTCTCTGTACTTCCCAGTACACGCTCCACGGGGAGCTAGAAAAAGAGCAACTCACCACATACTCGAAGACAAATGTTAGTGTCTCCTTGGTCTGGATAATGTCATGAAGCAGTACAATGTTGGCACGTTTCAAACGCTTGAGAAGAGAAGCTGGGGAAACACAGAAGGAAGATCAGCGTAACCACTTCTGTTGGAAGTAGTACGAGACAGTGCACAGAGCAAGGCAGTGAAAATTAAAAACTGGGGAAAAATAGTCCAAACTTGTCAGTTCTGTAAGAAGCAGCAGCTACTGAGTCTGGAGGAGGATGGAACAGCTCCTTAGAGAAGCCAGCATCAGCGCATTGGGCTTGGCAGGAACCCATCCCTCTCTCAGAGGTGGGATCTTGCCTCCGTCAGAAACAGCAGTTCACAGTTCCCATCTGTCAGCTTCTCAGCTGAGGAGAAACTATTTCTTCAGGGCAAACGCTGAGAGGCAGGGGCTAGGAGCAACCAGAGCCAGAATGCAGCAGCTCCCAGCCTGTCACCGAGCTTCTTGTCTTCTCATCCACCTCATGGCACGGGCCCTCAGCAGAGCCCTTAGGAGACTTTTGAGGAAAGCTGAGTTTCTATCTGCTTCCAGCTTCACAGAATCCAGGTGTAAAAATCTGCCAAAAGAAATCACTGAAGATGCTGAGCTGAATTCTGAATTCAGCTCTCTGCTTTCAGCTTGCAGAAAGCAGATTGGTTACTTTCTCCAGTCGAAAACTCAAAGAGCAAAGATGATGAATTTACTCAGTGAATAGTAACTTGTTTGTATTTATACACCTTTGGCATGTTTTTTCTTTTGGCCTAACTATCTAAAAGCACCCTTGCAACTGTGTGGCCTTGGTCCTTATATGTGCTGGCGTGTCTTTGCCAAGCCCCAGCACATCTAGGGTGTGGTGCTGGAGGGGACAGCACACAGAAGAGTCTCTGCCTCTATACAAACCACAGAGCACTTACTGATGCTAAGAAAAGCTGCAGCCTTCTGAGCCTTCTGTTAGGTTTCTCATGATAGAGCAGGCTCCAGCCGACACGCTCATGAAGGATGTTTCTCAGCAGAAAGTCTCAAGGATAGTCTTTATGAAGGAAGACCTTCATCATTTGCTGCCTTCAGTTTGAGACAGTAGTTGCCAGAGCTCTGTACAGAGGAGAGATGTGGAGAAGTGGTGGAGCTGGCATCACTCTGTCTGTAGGTCCATGGCACTGCTGAAGAATCCAACCTGGGTGCTACACCACAATAGTGCACAGACAGAAGCCCCAAAGCTCAACAAAAACATGGGTTCCTGACTCCAAGTGTTAGTTCAGCTTCTGACGTAACAGAACAGCCTCAGAGTTGCTCCAGACTCACCCTTCCCTGCTGATTAAAGCCAAATTAGTTTACTGTCAGACCATGCAGTGCTACAAATTTCATCCCGGTAAGGCATGGGCACGCGATCTCCTTTCTGCTGAATTAGCTGAAGCACACAATACAGAGCTTGGGCCGTCCATGGGAGGCCAAATGTGTTTTGGTCTTGCATAAAAGCAGCTTCTTGTTTTTCAAACAATCTGCAAAAGATGTTTGTAGAGTTTCATGCTGGCAAAGCAAATTTATACTGGATTAGCACTTTGCCTTTTGTGACCATAACAATTTCACCTGGTTCTAAAAGCTCCACAGCCAGATACACTGTGTTACGCAGCTGTGGCCTAAGCATCTGTCAGTACCGAGACTGCTGAGCAGGAAGGGATGCCTGACGCAGCATAACTGCCGGGACCAGCACAGACTGAAAACAGCTCTTGCACAGAGCTTGGTGCTGCTACAGCTAAACTGCCTCTAGCACTGATCTTAGTCCATTCAGCTCTCAGCAGTACATTTCCAGCACATGGAGTATGAACCTCAGACATGCTCCACATGAATCTGGCAAAGACACTGGCTAGATCCCATCTGCTACAGAAAGGAGCTGCTAACGGGGCTCTGTGATACCTCAAAAATCCCACAGTACCAGGCTGTTGCTCCAGAGAAGCAGTAAAGAGGATCCACAAAAATATGGAGAATTCAGCTCCTGTGCCTGAACCAGGCCTCGGGGGAGTGCTCCTCACTTGGTTGCTTCTACAACGCCCTGCCAGGGTGTCAGGTGCTGCAGCCAGAACTGAACTTTCAACGCATTTTGTCTCCGTGGGATTTCCTGGAGTGAAAACCCTCTTTGTCAGGGAGTGCCATTCCTCAAGGGTAGCAGAGAGTGCACCACGTTAATAAATCTTGTGCTTTGTTTGTGCCACTGACTTACATTGTAAATTTGGGGTGTCAGATGCCGCAAAGCTCATCAGTACACAAAAGATCTATTTAAAGTAGACCCTTCACAGGATCACACTTGTTTTCTCCCATAATGAATGAAGTTAAGGCTCTCAGCCTGTCCAGTAGAGCATGCCAAAGGGATGCTGATCTTTAGAGCATCATTAGTTTGATGTAGATGAAGCTTTTAAGGCTTATTTTACTGGTGGGCTACAAGGGTAGGTGCAGACCAAAAGCACCACAGCAAATGCATACAGGAAAGTGTCACACAAGCCATTCTGTAAAACAGGCATATTTAGGTATCTCTCTGCTTTCACCCAGAATTGGACTAAGGACTTTCTTATCTTAATTTTTCTGTTATAAACCTGGAGTAGGCCCACTGGCCTCTCTCGATATTCTGAGTTGACTGGTGTGAGAGTCCTTCTGTGCTAGGGCTGCTCTGTGAAAGCTGGCACATCTGGTCCCTGACACCCCATCCCCACAGCGACAAATTCAATCCTCATCTCGAACTGCAGCAAGAAGCAGAAAACAAAACGCGTGTGACCTCTTACACTGATAGCTCTCACTAACACCAGACAGCAGACTGGCATGAAGGCTGCATATTTCTGTGTAAGGAGGAAACCAAATTATGATCCTCTTGGGACTGCAGAGCAGACGAAAATAGAAGCCTTAAGCAACCAGGCAGTTTGTGAGCTTGGTCTGTAGGGACATGTAAATACATTCAGCCAAAATCAAGCACTTAGACAAAAGCATTTCTTTCTCAAATAAACTGAGAAAGTTCCAGACATTTTGCCCAGTGCTCTACAAAGCCAACCAACAGAAAGAATTTTTCACCAGGAAGAAATATTAAACACCTGTTTTATTGAAAGTATTTCTCTTCAGG
This sequence comes from Hypotaenidia okinawae, assembly GCA_027925045.1. Taxonomy (NCBI): domain Eukaryota; kingdom Metazoa; phylum Chordata; class Aves; order Gruiformes; family Rallidae; genus Hypotaenidia; species Hypotaenidia okinawae. The sequence goes on along the minus strand of BSDF01000007.1, from coordinate 13,470,833 downwards.
CTGGGATCTGTGATGCTCCAGGTATCAGCTGCCATCATACAGGAAAGTGGCACTGTTTGTGATGACAGCAAGGAGAGACCCTGCTGCAAAGGGCAATTTCAGTCCACAACTGCAATCAACAGTAGCAAAAACTGTTGTGCGGTGCTACTATATAGAAATGGAAGTGAGAAGGCAACCACTGAGCACGTAGCAGGCAGGAGGTTTAAGAGGGCCCTACACTGTGAAAAGGACACGCTCTGGCTGCAGCTGACACTTTCCTTAGCACAAGCTCAGCTATATCTGTGACAAGGAAATACACCAACCCTCCATCCATCACATGCTCACCCAGCCCAGTACAGAGGCATCTTTCAGCAGGGCATAAGGAAATGGAGAGTTTTTTGAGGACAGCTGGCACACTGAGTAGGCAAGAAAGGACTTAGGAAGTTGTCATGTGGAGCTTTTTCAGTTTAAAACAAAAGCTCTTCAAGAATGTCTCTCACTCTTCCCCGTGTTTGAAGAAGCTCTTTATGTCTTACCTTCCCGAATGGCTGTAAAGGGCACTCCCTCCTCTGCCTCCAGCCTGATCACTTTCAACGCCACTAACTGGCCGTTGATCCTGTCAGGTCAGAGTGAAAGGTCACACAAAACACCTCAGTGCTTGGCATGGCAACATTAACAGTGTCCTGGGGCGTTCCACACTTTTACTCAAGGAAAATTTCTATGGCTCACTCCCCCACCCAGGCCAAGCTGAGAAAGGAATTACAAACTACCTTCATCTCACCTTCACTAGCAGCAAAACGGGAGCCAGCCTGCCTGGCTAGAGCAGGCTGTTCTGCTGAACGGGTATTCTGAGTGCATGGCTTTGGGCAATGTTCCCCCTCTGCCCGCTCCCTCTGCTCTCTCCCTTTCCTGCTCTTACATGATGGCAGCATGGCCTCACCCCAATTTTTTCCATCATGCAGGAATCCCTCGTTCCAAGGAAAACCCTTGTTCCCTTCCCGGTGCAGATAGCATGCTGCTGCAGAGCAAAGTGTCTTTGTGGAGCCTCCATGGCTGTAGTGGAGGAGTTCCCTGAAAAAAAAGGGATGTGGCTTTGCAAATATCCTAGTTAAAGGCAAAGCTGGACTTTTGATTAGCCTTTATCTTCCTGTAAGTACTCTGAATTCTCCAGCTTCAAGCTTATTCTTATAGATTCCCGAAAGGAGTGTTTTAAGCAGGCACTGGGAAGGCAATAGTGGCACTGGTGGTCCATGCTCACCTGCTGATCCCCTTGTACACAGTTGCACAGGATCCTTCACACAGCTTCTCAAGATGTACATAGGATGTGGCAGCTCCATACGGGATGCCTGGTCTCTGTTTCATGAAGAAATTTTATGTGTTTTAGATTGCTGAGTAGAATAAGAAGCTGCAAGCATGTCACTGTTACTCAATACTGATTCATGGCTGGAATAGTAGGATAAAAATTCTCCTGTCTGGATGCTGTGCACTCACCCATTTGAACCTCTCCACAACATCCTGCTCCTGGAAAGAATCAGAGTGACTCCAAGGCCTCTGCATCCTGCACCTCCAACTCAGGAGGGTGTGGAGCCATGGAGGCTGCCGTGAGGGTAAAGGAAGGGGTGCTCTGGTTACATCCTCCGACAGCTGGCATGGGAAAAGGACGCAAACTGTATCACTGGCAAACCACAGCTTTGCTGATGTGATTCTTTCTCCTCAACTGCACTGGCTTTGAGCACTTGAGGTCATTTTCATCTCCCTCCCCACCAGTTGCAGACCTCCAGCATGGCTTCTCATCTCCATATGTAAGGGGAGAAACTGTCTGTATGTTTGTGTCGTGGTAAATGGTAGTGCATAGCTCAAGAACACATGAAGATAAAACTGCCTTAATTGCAAAGGACACTTCTACTAGTATCATTCTAAATTCATGTTATTCTCTCTTACCCTTAATTTATTTGCCTCTAGCTAGCAATCTGTTAGAGCAGGAACTAAAACCCAAATGCAGGAGAAAAATTTCAGGATGATTAAATTTACGTCTCCTCTCCTCCTTAACCCCTTTCCCCTCAGTCCCCCACCATGCTGAGCCTTTCTCACCACAGCATAATTTACGCAGCCTGTTAATTTGGCCCATACAGCATAACAGCGTCATAAACTACAGGCTATAAAAATAACGGTCATGAATGGCAGGCAGCCTGCAAGCTCCTCCCGAGCAGCTACATTGGATGGGTGCCTGCTTTATCATTTGATTAAAATATGACAGGATTTGTACTCCATGGCATGCTGCCTCCTCCAGAACTGTATGTTGTTGCTCCCTCCCTGTTTTATAGTCCCTTATTGGCATAGAGCTCACTAGAGTACAATCTTCTCCCCGTTCATCACATCAAAGGCATTTGTTGTCATCTAATGCACAGAGTTCTCTTTCAGCAGCTTCACGAGCCCAAAGCTACAACGCTTGATGCTGTCTGGTTAGAAGCAAGCGTGAATGCTTTGTGTCCCCACAGCAAGTGGAAGAACACAAGCTTAACCTATCACTATGCACAAGTATCATGGTGTGATATTAAATACCTCTGCTGTCAATGCTTCTTCCATGTGCTGATGGCCTTGGATATGTAGGGAGCCCCTTCTCTCTGAACAACAGCTGCAGCATCCTGGTCTGACAGCACTTAGACACAACATGTCTCCCATGTTGTTGTCCTGATGCAATTGAAATGTATCTCTTTTTTTGTCCTTGGCTCCTCCTCATCCCTCCATCTCTGGTAAAACTGTTCACATGACTCGCATGAGGTCTCTGTCTCAAGCAGTCTTGTGATTTTTGCTGTTTTTCTTTGAAAGTCCAACACACCATGATCCAAATTGCAGTTCCATTGATTTCAGCTCCATTGATTTCACAATGGCAAGGACGCAAGAGGAGAGGCCGCGCCTGGCTTGAGGCCGAATTAAAGGAAAGCCTCCGGCACCGCAGCTAACAGCACGGCATGTTTTACGAGACCCATCCCAGTGGAACCAGGCAGGTACACAGTGTGTACGTACGCAAGCACAGATACTCCCACGTGTATCTCAAACGCGTCCCGTACACTTGTGCGCGTACAGCACCGCTCCTCTCACGTGCACACGCACGCGTAGGTGCGCGGCCTCCTGCAGGCAGCCTCTACAGACATCGCCGGTCAGCAGGCCGCGGTGCGGGCTGCTCCTACTTAAACCAGTCAGGTAGCGAAACCGGCTACTGCCGGGAACCCAAAGACGCCAAGCCCCGCCGCGGTCCCGCGGGCGGGTCCCGGCCTGTTTTGGCCCCGGGAGGGACCCGTCGTCGCGCGCACCGGAACCCGCCCCGGGCTGCGGCCTTTTTACCCAGCACCCCTGCGCGCGCGGCCTGGCGCCAGGCCCCGCCCCCTGCGCTGCGGAGGCCCCGCCCCGTGCCCTCGCGTGAATCAGCTGATCTGCGCCCCGAGAGCCGGCGGCGAAGCCGGCGGTCAGAGGGAGCGCGGCGCCGGGGGAGGCGGCTGTCGGCGCGAGGGTGAGGGAGGCGGCAAGAAGGAGAAAGATGAGGGAGGTGCGGGGGCAGCGCGCGCCTGGCCGTGGGGAAGAGTGGAGCCTGAGTCACGTGGCGCGCCGACCTGTGTGGGTGCGCGCGCGCGTGTGTGTGAGTGCGCGCGCGCGTGTGTGTGAGTGCGCGCGCGCGTGTGTGTGAGTGCGCGCGTGTGTGGGCACGTTCCCCTCGCCGCCCCCCGCCGGCCCCGCGCAGCCGTTAGTCACCGCGCGCTCCCGCGCCCCGCCAACGGCCTCTGGCGGCTGTCGGTCCCGCCGCTCGGCTCTGCTGGGGGCATCGCGTCGTGCTCTCTGACCGGGAGCCGCTCGGGCAGGGCAGCGCTGCCCTGGCTGCAGGGCAACAGGTGGGGAGCGTGGGGGTTCTGAGGAGCAGCGGGGGAAATGGCTGCCTTCCCCTGAAGCGTAACGCTACGGCGGGAACCTGGTTGGCTCGAGCGCCCTGGGCCGATCCGCGCGCTTCCTGCACCTCCCACACCTGAGCTTTAGGGCAGGAGGTGGTGTGCCGTTGTGCGGCCCTAGTGATCAGGGAACAGGCCCCTTCTCACCCAGGGCAAGAGCTTGAGAAGCATCTCTGACTGAAGATGCTCGACACCCAGCTTCCCTAGAGGCTGAGGGAGCACAGGTGTTAAGATTTATTACCGTAGGTTCCTAAAGGGCTCTTCCCTTTCCATAGGAAGACACCACCTAAACTTTAAATAGTATGCCCTTTATCTCCTGCTTCTGTTTCAAAGTCCTTTCTTGTTGCGTGACTTGGTTGCTCAGGAGTTAATGTTTGAACTTTCAGAATCTGTTGAGTGATAGTGCTATCAATACCAGTCCTAGCAGTGTCCTTTACAGATTGTGTAGCATGCTGCCGTTCTCACAGACCTCCTCTTCCAGCACAAAAAGATTTAGTTGAGGTGCTGGGGGGGCAACTAGAATGGCCATAAATGATGGGTAGCTGATCTCGGTTGTCAAGCCTTTGCCCCTGGTGTTGTAGTGCAGCCACTTATAAACTATTTATATTTGTAATATTTCGGTTTCTGTGAAGCTATCCATTTTCAGAAGCACCTGCAAATGTGCTAGGTTATGAAGGTGTAAATGAGAAGGGGATATTCAGAAGTTTTTTCAGTTTCATGAGTTTGGTAAGTTCTAAATTATTAGTTATGTGCTATAGCAGATAGCTCTCAGCTGTGTTTGCTTAGCTGATATAATGCCCTTTTGCTGTTGTGTTGTTTGTTTTTTTCTCCTCTGATGCCCTTACTCTTATTTCTTGCTTGCTGCCATCATTCATTCACTGGAACTGCCATTAAAAGCTTTGAGCCCACATCTGAAGGAATTGCTGCTGTCCTTTAGTAGCGAGTTGTTTCATTTTTCTCCTAGTAGATCTTCATACAATGTTTAAAACAGTGTTTATAGCGAGTCAGTGCTGACCAAAACAAAAGGCCTTCTTGAACTGGCAGCATGTTACATGTGAAGAGCAGTTAGCAGTAATGAAGGATGATACATAGGTGGAAAAGACTAATGTTGATGTCTGGTTTGAATTGGGAAACTTGAAGGTAATATCTTTCAGAACTTGAGTATATAAATTTGTATTAGAAACCTCTGGTCTTTGTATTGAAAAATATTGCTAGATATGGGGCAACAAATTATTAAAAAAAGTTTTTGTGAATATATAAGTAAACGTATCTGGAAGTTGTAGAAGCATTTGTAGCATTTATTAGCTGTAGCATGTGAATAAGCACACAGGTCTGATTGGAGCTCAGAAATTTCTGAAAGTCAGGGACATACCAGTTGTTCCTGTTCAGCTTTGACAGTCAAGTTACTTTTATACCTCTGATACTACTGAATGATCTAGTAAAGGATGCAGTCCCATAGATATGATAATAATGTTTATTCCACATGACCCCTGCTGTAGCAGTTACTACGGTGTGGTAGTGTTTGATTTCTGGAGAATTTGAATTAGCCTTCTGCTCTGTATGTGGAAAGTATGACATCAGTGCCATGCTAGTGACCATCTGTCTGTGACACAAATCCATTGCATAATTTGGCGCTATTTGGCACACTTTGCTTTTTATCTCTTGCAGTGGTGAACCAAAAGTGTAGCTAGTAAGTATATATGGGCAGAGCAGTGCAGGTGCTGGTATGATACTGATCTTCTGTACCATGAGAATCACGTATTGTGCCTGGCTGTTCTCTTCTATGAACATTAAACCTAGTAACTACTCAGGTAATCTCAGTGGAAAAGAAATAATGTCTATGTGATGCTGCAATGTCATATTTTATAAATGTGAAATTAGGTGGAAATCAACAAGGAAAAATGTATCTATTGGAGGAAGAAACTTTTTATTTATAAGTACTTGGTTTGTAACTGTGACCAAAGGGCTTGCATTTTTTTAGCTGTGAAATGGGAATAATAATGTGCTGCTCTAGGAGTGAATGAAAACTTCCATGGAACTTGAAAATTATTTCTAGATGTCTTAAAAGATGTCTTGATTATGGAAAGAAAACAGTTTGATGATAATTTTCCCTAATATGCATAGCAGTGCAACTTTGTGTGATTTTTGGGAAAAGAAAACACATTGCCACAGTCTTACCACTCTCTTAATTTCTAGTCCACAGCTATTGCAGGTTTCTTACTTAACTATTACAGAAATAATTTTTCAGTTGAGCCTTGGAGGGAGATTGTGCAGAACAGTAAATGGGATGCCTGATTTTAACATTTTGTTATAAAGTTTTCACGAGAATTACAGTAAATTTTCCTGCAGTTGAAGAGGAGCTCATGAGAAGGAAATAAATTCTTTTAGCCCTTTAAAAAAACCAAATCCCTAAATGATAAAACCCAAGGATTTTGTGCCTCACCTCCCTGATCTTGAATAGGTATATACAATGTAAATTATACGATTGCTGATACTTTGGTGACTATCAAAGCTCCCATCTCTTCATCTGATTTGCTGATCCATGTTTATATGTGAGGCTATAGTTCTTCACAAAGATATGCCAGCATTTTCAAGACAAGGAATTGCAGGGTTAGGTGGTTTTGAGTGGGCTTAAAAAAACCCTCAATAAACCAAGCACAAATGTACTTACTCTGAGCTGGAATGCATCACAAAGTTAAAGTTCCAAAAATAATGCTTTTGTTTCCTTTGATGTTTTGTCAACACTTCTGTTACTGAAGTGTTGTATGACAGTTTCCTTATATTAGTGAGAGCTTCTTTGTTAAGATTTTAAAAGTTAACTTTTACAGTTGTGGGTGGGTTTTTTTCCTTAGTTGAGAAAGGAGAGATGGAAGTGTCTTGAAAGCACGGTCTAGTGACAAGTGTGGCTTTGTGTGTGTCTGTTCCTAGAAAGTATGTTCTGATTTTTTTAAAGCAAGGTATGTATGACTTACCACAATACTGTTCTACTGTATTAAGTTGTTTTCATGTTTTTGTGGCTCTTTTATGTTGTTATGATATGTTCTTTAACGGTCTTGAAGCCTAAATCACTATTTTTAGTGTTCCATTTTGGAAAAGTGAAAATATTTGGTATGATGTGTTGTTGTTTCTGTCTGTAAAGGTCTGCTTAGTACTTCATTATTCAAAGCAGTCTAGTGAAAGTGTTGGGATTTATGTTAGTTATTAATAAACTTGATGATTACTGTTTCCAAGTGTGAATTATAACTTCTGTATGCAATTTACAGGTTTGCATATGTTGTCTCTTGTAATCAGGACTGGCCATATATTATTTCTATTTTCTGTATGTAAGAGCTTCACACTACTAATTCTGGATTTTTTCTGAGAGATGTATTGTCTTAAAAAACTGTTACGTTAAATAATTCCTTTTCTGGTTTTATTACAGTGGATAGCAGGCAACACCTATAATAAAGCAAAAGGGTCTAAAAATGTTTCACACACATTCATTTGAATAAATATGATTACATGCCTGCATTAATGTAACTAAAATTTTCAATGCTTTCATCTAGTAAGGCAGGAAATCAAGGAAAATTACATTTCTTTCAATATTAAGAATCCAAACAGATTAAGTGTAGCTTTGTTTTATTTCAAGAGAAGTAATACAAAAGTATCTTCATGAAGATGTTAAAGTGAGGGTAAACTTGCAAAATTCAAAATTCAAAAAGATAAAAGTGTCTGTAAAGCAGCCACTGTTTTATCTTCGGTTTCTGTGGTCTTATCACATCTCCATAGAGAGGCTGCTACCAGTCTGCATGAAGAAATATTTTGAACTCTTAATTGGCTTTTGCATGGGCGTTAACAGAACGGTGCCTTTTAATTGTAATATGTGCTTTGGTTCTGGAATAGAGTTACAAATCAACTTCTAACTGCTTTTTGGCCGTACAGATCCATTTACCTTAGAATTCTACAATCAAGCTGAATTTATATCTTAAGTTAGACTGAAAATGGATCAGTTATCCTGCTTTGAAGTTTCTTGAGTGGTATACTGAGAATTACAGTGAGGGATTGATGTTAATTTCTGCCTTTGAACTAGGTTTTGTTCAGTATGTCCTTACAACAGACCTATTGTGAGATAAGTAGGTAGAAGTCAGGCTGTTTAGCTTTTGTCTGCCAACTCGGTGTGAATGAACTAAATACTTCAACCACCCTCGTGTTGTGGAAGTGGTTATTTATTTAACATGGGATCTAAAGATTTGCTGCTTGTTTATTAGTGTGTGTGTGTAGAGGGGGGTTGACTTAATGTTACTTGCAATTAAATGGCTGTTTTTTATGTTTTACAGTTTGTGGAAATTACATTGTTCCTTTTAAAAGAGGAGTGATTAGGTGGTGATGGAGTGCTGCCACTGACAGATGGACTCACAGGAAAGAAGGTGAGAGTGAGCAGCTAGGGGAAGCTCTCTGAAATATGCCAGCTTGTGATCATCCTGTGAAATTACTGTTGGTGTACTCTTTATGTAACTTACACTGTAAAAGAAGAAGAGAAGGAACTGCTTCAGTTTCAGTTATGTCTGAAACTCTCAACTCACTTCAGCAGTAACTTTTTAAAAGTTGATTGTTGAAACTTGTGGAGAGATAGCTATAGGCTGGAAACTTAAAAATAACATTCTCTGATAAAGTAACCTGGAGCAACAGACCTGTACTAGACTATTCTTTTGCTCCTTGTTTCTTCCACTAAGCAACCTGACAGAGGTCAGATGTTGTTGCAGTAAGTCCTGGTATGTGACTGCCTGAATTTGTCTTGCAGTGTTCTCTGAAGAGTTATTAACTTATAAAAGCCCAAACGTCAGGCTTTGGGCTGAACTTGATGCACCATGTGGTCATGAAAACTCTCTGCAGTATCATATTGTGTCCCATTTAAGTAAAATCTGTATCTTAATTTTAGCTAAATGTCCTAACTGTGATGTTGGATTTTTCTAACTTTTTTTTTCCTGGCCTATGTATTACTCTGTTTCTTTTTAATTTACTTCTATACTAAACACAAGTCCTGTTTATTTAAAATGCAAGATGGACTCTTGTTTTTAATACTGTGTATGTTGTTTGGGTCAAAGTGTTTATGTGACTTTTAGAAGAGTTCTTGACTGTCTCCTTTTTCTTGATCCCCCCCTTGTTATGCGCAAAATATGGGGGTGTGTGCAGGAGCTAAGAGATATAATTACATCACTTCGTAATTGCCATCTTGAATGTTTCAGGGGCAGATTGTGAAAAGGAGTTGTTTATCCTAGGCACCACAAATGCTACCCTAGCAAAACTTTTAGTTTAAGAAATCCGTAGTGTGCATGAATAGTGCCTTACAGCTTTTGAACGTGCTGCGTGCATAAATTGTCCACAGTGTGGCCTCTCAGACTCTTTCTCTGGGTTTGCTTCAGTGTTGGAATACATTTTGGGGTTTTTGTGCCTTTGCTTCCAGACAAAGATTGCCCTTTCATCAAAGCTCACTACCTTTTACATTTGACTTCACAAGTTCATGCAAAGCTAGAACAACTGCTTTATGTGGGGAGTGAATGACATAATTCTTGGCAGATAAGGAGCTAAACCTACTTTTTCCTGTAGGATAGAGAAGGATCTATTTTATATCAAGTTTTAAATTAATTTAAAGAAAACCTGTAATTAAACTTAAAACACTGTCAGTCTAGATTGACGTTTAAAAATACTTTTTGTGTTGCTTTAGATAAAGTGATTCCAAAATTTTTAAAGCTCTGCTTGTTGTCAAAGGAATTTTTTGGCTGAATGGAAGAAGTTGCTGACTGAGTGTTTAAACCAGAGTTTGCTGAAGAGTTAAACCAGCTTTGGATAGTTCAGTCACTCTTGCTAGCCAGATATTCCCTTTGTGTTTCAGAATCTTTTTTTTGTTGGGTGTTTTTGGGGATTTTTTGTTCATTTGATGTGAATGACTGACTCACTGGAATCTAAGAAACTCATTAGGAATTAAGAGGAAAAAAAATCCCCACCAAAACATTTTTTTTCCTCTCAATGTAGAAATGAGACTATATTAAGGTTGAGTGCCTACAGGTGTAGTGTTTTGACAACGCTGAATGAGAGGAATTGGCGCATGGTAAAATCTGCACATGTAGTATCCTTTGCTTAGTTACTTTTAAAGTTGATGTTATTTGAGACATCTATGTGTATTTCAGACATACTTGATATTCTGTGTAGCTGATAAAAACATGGTTGCAAGTCTGTTTTTCCTGCATTTTGATTTCCAAAAGCTGAATAAAACATAATAAAGCTTTAACAGAGGAAGAGTTAACGTTATGAAGATCATGGTTCAGATAGGAACAGAGTTGCTTACATGTGGGTAGAACTGATGCAATGATCTCTCTCAGCATACAATGGCAGAATTGTGTATTAATTTCATCTCCTTATTGTGAGCAGCAAATACAATATATAAACGCTCTGTCAGTTGTGAGTAAGTATCTTTAAGTGTACCAGCAACAAGATCAACTGATTTTTAGGCAGTAATGTACAAATGTAAAAGAAAATTATTTCAAATAGAAGATACTAATTTTTCATTGAAATAACATTAAGGTTACCAAATTGTAAAAAAAGTATGTTGACTTCTTGAAATGAAAACTAATGCCTAAACTTTGAAGCCTTTCCTACATATGTGAAAGGCAAACTATGCATCATTGAACCATATAAAACTTCAAGCTGATTCTGTATTTCCTCCAATTTTTTGTAGCTCAGAAGAGGCAGAAGGAGCCAAAGAGAGAGGCCTGGTCTATGTCTGGAAGGCTGGTTCCTGCTCTGTAACTCCAGAAAGGCTTCCAGGCCTTGGTGGAAAGACTGTATTACAGGCAGCCCTTGGAACACATCATGGGTTACTTCTAACTGAAGGTAATAAATGTCTTAATGCTGAAGATTTGAGGCAATAACAGACTTCAGTTACTGTCAAGTTTTCTTAATTTATATTTTTTCATTCTGTGTCTCATACACAACTTTCAAACAGATTTTTAATTTTGACAATATTTCCCTCTTAGTTATAAGTTACTTAAAACTGTGTTGGAATAGAAATTAGATGCATAGTGTTATCTTCCATACTCTTAACAATGGCTCTGGATTTCCTGTTTAAAGATGGTAATTAATCAGCATCATGCTAACTCAAAATGATGCCTTTCATTCAAAAAAAGACAGTACAGCAAGAGGTTCTCTTGATGCGCAAGAGCTTTAATTTCTGGGTGCTTGTGGAAGAGTGTGTAGCTGATAGATGCATTAGAGCGAGTCTTGGTTTGTGAGCTGCTTGCTACTGTGAATTCGAGTGTTTCTAAAAGCCAGTGTCTGCGTAGCTTGGTCCTTACTTGTACTGATCTTTGGGCATACAGTTGAAACACTAATCTGGAAGTTGCTGCTTTGATTTTTCTCTGCTGATTTTGGAGGAAAGATTCCAGGTTATTGGTGAGACTGCTATGAGCACCTCTGCTCTATTTGAGTTGTTGGAGCTCCAGTTTGTTTTTAGGACATGCTTCTTTTATGATTAAAAGGACATTTTGCATGTGTATTCTTGACTCATTAAATGTGTTACACTTTGTGGATATGACTTGCCATTTGTCTTTCACTGTGTAAACAGCTGTTCATTTTAAAAATAGATTTCTGCTTTTCTTTAGAATTAGCAAAGACCTGGCAATGCAGCAATCTTTTCTGGTAAAGGTAATAAAATTTTAGAGATGCAGCAGTACAATGTCAAACCTGTGGCAATACATTGACCCACACCCCCTTTCTACCTGATAGGACAACCTGTTTTTACTTTAGGGTGGCAAATAGTGCAGTTTGGTGATGCTAGACCTCCGTATGGAAAGATTAGCTCTGTGCTTAGTCATACTCTTCAAGCATAGTTGTATGTCCTTAATGTGTTTTATGTTCTTGATGTAGAAAGGATCAATAAATACACTTAACTTGAGTATAGTGGAATTTTAGCAGTTACACAGTTGAACAGTGCATGCATTGCATGCACATGGAAATGTTAACGTGAGGTGTAGAACAGCAGCAATAGCAGTGAGCAACCAGCAGTCTTCATATATCAATATCCATGGTTTTGCTGAGCCTAGAGCAAGCTAAAAATTAGTATGTGAATTACCTGATTATTACCTGAAATTATTACCTGAATCTCTCTTCAAATTTTTGTATTGGTTTAACTTCATTAGATTCATGTTACTTTGTGGGGTTTTTGTTGTGTGTTTGTTTTCCCTCCCAGGTGGAGAGGTTTACAGTTTCGGAAAACTGCCCTGGAGATCAGGACCGGAGGAGCCATGTGCTAACAGTCCTATCTTAGAAAATACGTTGCTTGGCCATCATATTATTACAGTGGCAGCTGGAAGTTTCCATAATGGAGCTGTGACAGAAAGTGGAGTGGTGTATATGTGGGGGGACAATTCGGCTGGCCAGTGTGCAGTTGCTAATCAGCCATGTGTGCCAGAGCCACAACCCATCAGCATTTCTGATTCTGAAAACAGTCCACTGTTATCAGTGAGGATTTTGCAGCTAGCATGTGGAGAGGAACACACGCTGGCACTATCACTAAGCAGAGAGATATGGGCTTGGGGCAGCGGCTGCCAGCTCGGTCTCATAACAACAACTTTCCCAGTGACAAAGCCCCAGAAGGTAGAGCACCTGGCAGGACGTGTTGTGCTCCAGATTGCTTGTGGAGCCTACCACAGCCTGGCTCTGGTACAATGTCTCCCTGTTCAGGAAATGAAGCCTATCCCAGAGAGGTGCAATCATTGCAGTCAACTCCTCATTACCATGACCGACAAGGAAGATCATGTGATCATTTCAGATAGTCATTGTTGCCCGCTGGGTGTAGCACTGTCAGGTAACCAACCAGAAAGCCATGTCTTCTGTCCCTCATTGGAGAGTCTAGAAGGAAGAAGTGTAGCTGGTGGCCAAAGTGACAACTATCAGAAACCACTTGTGGAAGAAAATACGCTTGTTGCTTTAGAATCTGATGGAACAAGTATGCTTTCCAGCAACGATGGACAGGAAGACAGTGGAATTTCAAGTCCTGGAAATACTCTGTTTGCAGAAAAAAAGAAGTGAAAGAGTACGTAATCAGTTTATCAGGTCACTCAGTAAATGAGGTTCTGGAGAAAAACATCTGCACAGAAATGGAGCAGGTTGGTAAGCTAGTCCCTAGCATTTGCTTTGCTACAACTTCTCTTCTATGTGAGACACTGTTATTCTTTTCATAAATGAAAAATTCTGTTACTGTAACATAGCTGTGGTGTTCTTGTAGTTTTAAAGTGTTTCTTCTCTGTTATGGTTCTCAACTTTTAAGTGGAAGAGTTTTTGTCATTCAACTGTAACTATTTAATCTGAGCATCCTTGGCAATGCTACAGTCTCTCCTCTTCATGGGCCACAGTTACCAGAACTACCTAAGCCAGTTTTCTGTCTAGCTGTTTCATGATGCATGGCTTTCCTATTTGTGTGGGACATTAAGCTGATAATTGTCCAGTTTACTTTTAAGGTAAAACTTGCTTTTCTGTATATGGAACAAATCCCTTGCAAATCTGTCTAATTTCTCAATAAGTTAAACATTCTAGATTGCAAGTAAAGATTGTAAAAGTAATGTTAAAGTGTTGGCCCAAAGGCTCCGAACATTAAGCATGTAGGGATAGCATCAACTTATGAACAGGGATGGGAAATGTAGAAATTGGTTTTCTGACATGGAAAATAGTTCAACTTCAGTTTTTATGCTGTGGCAGAGCAGAAAAGGAATAATTTCTCCATAAGCATCGTAAAATGCTTGATAAGAAGTTTCAAAAGCTGTTCCCAGCTCCCTGCCAATATATTGCATTTTCCACTATTTTGGAAAAAACCCAACTTTTTTTAAGGTGGGAGGGAAAGAAGATACAGCCCAAAAGCTGTGAGAAAACTAGTCCAGAATCTTGCAGTGAAGTCTTAGCAGTCCCTGTGTAAACACTGTCCTGCTGGGGGCTTATGGTAAAGGCAATGTCTGCAAGGAACATGGCCACTGTGTGGCTCGATATGCAGAATTCACAGCAGAATTCTGAAAGCTGCTTTTGTCTTTTCAAGCATTGTATAGATATCCAGGTCTTATGTTTGTTTTTCAATAAACATTGTGCAGATTTACTTCCTTTTGCTTTTTGCTAATGCACATGCATTCTAGCAGTCGTGTATCTCTTGGACTCATGCAAGAACTGCCGTTAGAAAAGTACTGGAATACATATTTTAGGGCTCCCTTTCTCAAGTCCTTGTTCCTGGGATATTTCCAGGGTGCTGCTTCCCTTGCACAGTTCCAGGAGTAAACAAGCCTGGGATTGGTTCACTGAATGTATACCGAATTGTGTAAACATGTCAAGAGCAGACAGGAAGAATCTAATGTAATGTTTCGGCATTAGTAAAATCCTTTGCTTTCCTACAGAAATCGAGTTTGCTTTTCTGTATGGCCAGGCATGCATCTTTCATGTAGGAATAAACTACAAGTAAATAGGACCAATCCCAATCCTTTAGCCTGGTTTTTCACAAAGAAGCCAAAGATTGTTTTCCTTCTAGCAGGATAAAAAAAGCTATAATATTTATAGTAAAATATAGTAAAAATATTTATAGTTCCCACCATGCATTAGGTGGGAAAATAGGACTTCATTTTAACATTCAAACTATTTGGCAAATATAATCTTGTGTGTTATTACTTATGTGGTAAATTGATTGGTGTTATAGGTAGTCATGTGCTGGTACTAATGGTGTCTTCAGTCAGTTTGTCCCTAGTGTGACTTGATGATTATTAACTAAGCTTTATACGGCTACAAGAGTAATGTAAGAGGGGATGTAGCTCAGAATGGTCTTAAGACAGACCTTGCAAAATGAATCCATGAATCAGTTTTCCTATTAACTTACTGAAGGGTGAACATATCTCCCTGTAAATACTGCATGCTCATTGATGCACTTTTATTGGTGGTGAAGAAGTTTGTAGTAAGTCTAAAATGAAATCCCTTCTTACATTTCTTTGTGAAGATCCATTATTTTGGTACTAACCCTAAACTGACCCACAGTCTCACATGAATGAGTTACAAGACAAGTGCAATGGACAAAACCCGGTTCATGTAGAGCTTGTTCCTACCTTAAAAAATGTGATTCTGAGGAACAGATACATACCAATGTGTAAAAAGCTTCTTTATAATGTCTTGTTCAGTATAGCCCACAATTTGAATAGTAAATATCATCATCCTACTGTTATGTGCTGTCTAATATGATAGTCTTCAATTTTTCTTTGGTTTTAGCCTTCTCAAGAAGAACAACTCAGTGCTTGTATCCCTGGCCCTCCAGGTACCAGCACATCTGCCTTGAACAGCTTGGTGGCCTCTTGTGCATCAGCAGTTGGTGTGAGAGTAGCTGCTACATATGAAGCTGGAGCATTGTCTCTAAAGAAAGTAATGAACTTCTACGGCACTCCTTCAAGTGAACCGGCATCTCAGCCGGGTGGTGGTTCCCCAGGGCCTGAAGCTCTGAAAGACAGTCGAGAGGAGCAGGTCAGACTGGAATCCATGCAGGGGAAGAAGAGTTCCAGTTTAGTAGATATTAGAGAAGAGGAAGCTGAAGGAGGGAGTCGAAGACTTTCCCTGCCTGGCTTGTTGTCACAAGGTAAAAAAAAAAAAAGAATTGGTAAAACCAAGGGACTGGAAAAATTTATAATAATGTGAAGGTTTATAACTGGAAAGAAGACATTTATAAATCTAATCATCTACCAAAGGATAGGAATTACAAACTGTATCTTAGGACTTGAAGGTGTTGGAGGGCATGAAGACTAGCAGATACTGCCTAAGAAAACCAAAAGCATAGTGGGTTTAGGAATGTTCTTTATTGGTAAAGTGGGTACACTGTAGTAGTCTGGGTGTCTTACTGCAGACTGATGCCAAGCAATCTCTCATAAATCGTGGAGCAGATAAAAATCTGCATGGCCTGTAATCCCTGCTGCACTGAACTGGTTTTGAGCCAGGGAGATAGAAATATTCCAGTTCCCACTGCCAAAGTTCAATGTTGATGACCTTCTTCCCTCAGATTTTAGTGGTGTTAATCACTCTGAATGTGTGGGTGCACAGTTTAGTTCTGTATTGATCTTGGATCTGAGGGGGGATTTTAGGAAGTACTGAAATCTTGTTCACTGTGAGGATATGTTTTCTTTCCAAACATACTTTAAAAAATGGATTGTTTGTTTTGGTTCACTTGCTTCAGTATAACTATAGTTCTCATATCCTTTAAGAGCTGGTAAAAATTAGTTGGAATCTGTCTACTTTCAGTGTGTGTTACTTCTGTGTATCAGTAACTTCATCTTCTTACATGTCAACCTTTGCTCTCAGTCTTAATTAAGACCTCTTTAAGAAGTCTTGATCTGATACCTCAAATGGTACTGTTACTGTGTAGCACAGTTTGATGTACTTACCTAAAATGATGAGCAAATTTCCTATCTCTTGGCCTGTTTTCAGTGTCTCCTAGGCTCTTACGGAAGGTAGGGCGGGCAAAAATGAGGACTGTAGCTCTGACTCCAACCTACAGTGGTGAGGCTGATGCTCTTTTACCCTCTCTAAGAACGGAGGTATGGAGCTGGGGAAAAGGGAAGGATGGACAGCTAGGACATGGTGATGTTCTGCCAAGGTGAGAGTTCTTTCATAGAAGTTTCGAAGGTCATTCATCACCTGCCTTGCATTGTGTTCTTGTGTTGTGACCCAAGTTTCTCCAAGTACCATGTCTTATGCTCTACTGTTACTGAACGTCAATCAGTTATGACTTCTCCCATTGGAAGGAGTTTTGGTGATATTTTGACTTCGTCCAAATTGCGGTGAGATTTATCATCAACTTTTGCCCTTCACAACCTTTTTGCCTAAGCTGGTTTAGTATCAAGAGATCCGTGTATGTTTGTTTTTCTCTAATTTGTTTTGGGGGAAAAAACAAATTTGAAATGTGTTTTTTGTCTTAAGAATAGTTCTATAGCTCTGAATCTTTCTTTTTTTTTTTCTTCCCCTCCTTCTGGGTTCTGGGGGTTGACAGGCTTCAACCACTGTGTGTGAAAAGCCTAGATGGTAAAGAAGTGATTCACCTCTCTGCTGGTGGCCATCATTCCTTAGCACTCACTGCCAAATCCCAGGTAGAAGTGATTGCTGTCATTTACTGCTTGTCTGTCAAGATACGTGTTTGCACACTGGATGTGTTGTACTACTACTTAGTATGTGCCCATGTATATAAGCTTACTTCTCATGTCTAGCTGTGTTTCTTGCAGGTGTATTCATGGGGCAGCAATATCTCTGGCCAGCTTGGTCACTCAAACTCCCCAACAACAGTCCCTCGTCTTGCAAAGGTACTTTCTGTTTTCTGTATTTTTCTTCTTTTGGTTTAGGGTGCTTCTTATACAGATGAGTGTGAAGTAATTTCTACAAACTGATCTTGATTAGGTATGTGTGTGCTACAGGCTAATAGAGCCCTTGGTTTCTTTGGCTTATACTGTGAATACAATCCATAGATGTAAAAAAAAAAAAAAAATCTTCCTAAAAAATCCTTTTCCGAGACTTGCACTGTTTTTTGACCACATTGAAGTTCTAAAACTGAGAAGTGACTTGCTCTGTCTTACCAAATTTCACTTCTACATTGTATTTGGTTTCTTTGATATTGATGTTGCAGTCCTGAAACTTAAATACCTCGGAGCACTGTTTTTATTCTAAACATTCTTCTAATGTTTTTAGCTTTGCTAGGCCATGGCACACAATTTCTGTATTTCCAGACCTGTTTTGGCAGTGGGTTTTCTGTTTGTTTAGAACTTTTCATCTTGAGTGAATAGCCAATTAATCACTTAAGTTAGGCCAGACCCTTGCCTATGCTTTCTGGTTTAGTGGAAAGCTAGTGGCAGAATTTTCCAGCTTAGGCCTTATGCAGATTCATGTACAGCATGTTAACTGTCACAAATTTATAGACTCTGTGGTTAAACGTAGAGGGGAGAATAGTGTTCCAACATCATTTAAACTCACTTGATGCCCATTTGAAAATAAAACTGACTTATAACTTAAAGGCAAAGGATCAGCCATTAGAAATAAGTCCAGAAAGAAATACATTACAGTATACATGCAAGAAATTTATTTGTTATGAAACACTGCAGCTGGAAAAGTACCAGTTGTTGCAATACTTTTTCTTGGCAGGTGTATTACATGCATGTGTGCCTAGAAGAGCTAAGTACTGTCCTCCCAGCTTCAGGTGATGATTTCTAATGTCTCTTCCTTCCTTGTGAATTTTAGGTGTGTGGTGATGGTGTTTGGAGTACAGCAGCAGGACTAGATTATTCCTTGTTCTTAGCAGATGAGGAAGACTTTCAACCTGGATTATATTACAGTGGCCAGGAGACAACACCAGAAAACAATTTGTATGAAAATAGCTGTACTAAGAGTCCAGTTTTGTTACTATCCTGTAGTAAGGTGAGTGGTATTTCTTTTAAGTTAATCCAAATTATACTGATGGTTTTGTAAATAGCACAGTGATGCTTACTCAACTAGCTTTAAGGGTGTCAAGTAACTAGTTCCTATCGGTCAAATAAGGAGTGCAGTTTATGGAGGGCAGAGGGGAGGCCTAATTAGTATTGTTCTCTTCCCTGCCTGTTCCTGAGTCTTTCCTTCTGTCTGAGGGACAAGTGTGTCTAATCGATATCCTTCCGTGTGTGCATGTTGCAGAAGTACATCCTTATATTGTGCTCCATTTTCACAAGTCTTATGTTTATTCTTCACTGCAATTACTCTTCATTTTCCTGTTGTTTCTCAAGTGACAGAGAGCACTGCCTGCTCTGTTTCATTCTGCTTCCTATGCATGCTTCTTACTAGTTGGCAGAAGGTCCCCCTGAGTTCTGCACCATCTCTTTCCTTCCCCTCCCTTTCTCTCATGGGTGTATAAGGGTAACTGAGATAAAGCACCAAAATGTTTATTTTCACATTAACCATAAAATCATAGAATGGCATGGGTTGGAAGGGACCCCAAGGATCATACAGTTCCAAGCCCCTGCCACAGGCAGGGCCACCAGCCTCAGGCCTGGATCTACACAAGGTTGCCCAGGGCCCCATCCAACCTGGCCTTGAACACCTCCAGGGACGGGGCATCCACCACCTCTCTGGGCAGCCTGTTCCAGTACCTCACCACTCTCTCTGTAAAAAACTTCCCCCAATATCTAATTTAAACCTTCCCTCCTCCAGCTTTAATGGGAGAAAGGATGTGCCTCTGCAATTTTTTTTCAGCAAGCTGAATTCATATCTGCATTCAAGTTGGTATGTGGTGTGGGAGTGTATACTCTGACTGCATGCCTTCTTCCAAGTTGGCTGTATGATCTCAGACCAGCTTTTGTTTTGAAGGTAACAAAAAGGAGATGGTTAGGGTAGAAAGTGGCTCTTTGTCTCAGCTCTTATGGGTCTCATTGCTACTTGCCTTGATTGAGCAGAATAACAGTTGGAGAGGGGTGTTTAGGAGGGACCGGGATTTACACACTGAGGGCCATGCATATGCATGCCTGTGTGCACAAGAACACATGCACTTGTATTCCTTCTGGAAGATTGTTGCTAGCTGTTCCCTTCTCTTGCAGAGTGAATGATAAGGTGTTTAAAAGAAGAATAGATGTTGTACTTAGTGACTTGGTTTAGTGTTGGACCTAGTAGGGCTGGATAGATGGTTGGCCTCAAAAGTTTTTTCCAACCAAACCCATTCTGGTTCTACGAATTGTTCTGTGGACTGATTGTGGAGTAGCTCTGGCTCAGTGTTTTTAAGGAGTTCTCTATTTAACAATGAAGGAAATAAGTAGAGCTCAAACAGTGAACTAATGTATGGTGTTGCATGTGAACCAGAATTCATGAGGAGCCACGATACATCAGTGGCAAATGTGAGAAGAATTTTGCTGTGGAAACTGCTGTGGAAAGCAAATACCTACTAATACCACTTGTAGTATTAATGTATTTATTAGTATTAGTAATATTACTGTAATATTACTTTTATCAGTAGAATCATAGAATCGTAGGGGTTGGAAGGGACCTCGAGAGATCATCGGGTCCAACCCCCCTGCCAAAGCAGCTCCCCAGCTCATATTGCACAGATAGGCGTCCAGACGGGTCTGGAGTATCTCCAGAGAGGGAGACTCCACCACCTCCCTGGGCAGCCTGTCCCAGGGCTCTGTCACCCTCACTGTGGAAAAGTTCTTCTGCATGTTGGTGCGGAACTTCCTGTGCTCCAACTTGCAGCCATTGCCCCTTGTCCTGTCTCCACAGACACTGAAAAGGGGCTGGCCAATTCCCCCTGCATCCCATGCTTAAGATACTTATAAACATTAATTAGGTCCCCTCTTAGTCTTCTCTTCTCAAGGCTGAACAGTCCCAACCTACTCAGCCTTTCCTCATAGGGGAGATGCTCCAGGCCCTTAATCATCTTCACAGCCCTTCTCTGGACTCTCTCAAGGAGATCCCTGTCCTTTTTATAACAGGGAGCCCAGAACTGGACACAATACTCCAGGTGGGGCCTGACCAGGGCAGAGTAGAGGGGGAAAATTGACATCTTTCAGCTCCAGAAAGGATCATAGTTCAGAGCAAAGTTGTTATAGTAAAGCCTTGTTTATTCTCACTTCTGAACTAATAGGAGAAATAGCTGATGTAATGATACTATTTAATACCAACGCTGTTGATATAAGCATGAAGTATATGGCAATTCTCTGTTAAGCTTGGACTGGTCGTATAAGTCACCTTAACAGATGGTCTATTTATTGTCTCAGGCTCTGTCAGTGCCAGGAAAATGAACAGCATTGACTATGTATATTTCTTGTAGCTTTATTGTTCTTGTATTAAACCAGTATTGAATGGATTGTTTATTGCTGTAGGTAATTAATACTTACTGTCAATTAGTGCTCCTGAAGATGTGCTTTATTCTATATCGCCTGGAGTATAAAAAGAAAAATTATTAAAGATGTTTGCTTTTTTTTACTTTTCTCTTTTTCATCTTCCAGATAGGGTACATAAGCAATGTGATAGCTGGTGGTGACAACTGCTTGGTCTTGGTAGACAAAAACGTAATGGGATATATTGCCAGTTTGCATGAGTTGGCTTCTACTGAGAGAAGGTTTTATTTCAAACTGAGTGAGATCAAATCTCAGGTTCTTAGACCTCTTTTAGGTTTAGGTAAGAACTTACTTTAATATTTTCTTTGACATTAATTCCCCTACATTCCACAACAAATTTGTTTATGCAAAATTTACAAGTATTTATATTTTTTTCAAAGCAAAAGGTAAAGTCTTACTCTTCTCCCCTGTTGGGATGAACTGGTAAAATATAGCTGCATTTTGGCATCTGCATTTGTCCTTAATATTTGTACTTTTCCTGGCTGTTTCACATGAAATAACCTCATTATTTGAGCTGTATTTAATATAAAATTGTTGAATTCCTGATTCTGCATAATGTAGAAATTGCCAGTAAACCAACTAAACAGCACCTTCTGATAATTCTCTTTACAAAAGAGAAGCAGCCATTAATAAGGTAGCTAAAGTGCTTTCTGGTCTGTTACAGATAATTTGGGCAATGCAAACGCAATCCAGTTGTTGCAGGAAATGGCAAGCAGGTTCAGCAAGCTATGCTATCTCATCGGTCAACATGGAGCTTCTTTAAGTAGCTTTCTTCATGGAGTAAAAGAAGCCAGGAGTTTGGCCATCCTGAAGCATTCCAGTCTCTTTTTGGACAGTTACACTGAGCAAGTATCCAATTCCCTCTCACCCTGAGTCTCTGCAGGCTTAATCTATTGACTGCTCGCCCTGAGTTAGGGGAAAGCAGGTGATAAGGAAAGCCACTTAAGTAACTGTTGTGCAGGTTGTATTCTTGCAATTTAAAATGTATGGAGAGTTTTATACAAGCTAAATCTATATATTACAAAATCTTCACCAGTGGAGCATGCTGAACAGCTTCAGCTTCCCTAATGCAAAGCTATGTACAAACTCCCTTTTTGGTTGCTATTGGAAAGTGGCATGTTTGTTACTTAATAGTAAGGATATTGTAATATAATGTAATAGAATTACCATGAGTAGGCCACTAAGTAAAGCTGCCTTTAGGAGGGTTATTGTAGTTACAAAATGCCTTTTCAGTAGTCATTAACTAAAAATTGTCTTCCAGAAGAATGACTCTCTTGTCCCAGTATTTGCTAAATAGCTAGTGTTGCACCTTTCACCCAAAAAGCAGAGCTGTTTAGTGCTCAGAATTAAGTCTGAATTCTTCTGGTTATTATTTTTATTAGCTTAATGCTTTTGGGAGAGTAAGTCTATGCAGTCACACTGTCTGATGTCTTTCTCCTTAGTAACTTTGTAGTTGGTGGTTAATTTCATACAAACGCAGGGGAAGTCTCATCATGCTTTATACCTTTAGATGTATGCTTCTATGAAAAATACTGGCTTGACCATGGGAGAGTGTGAAAATGTCCTCTCTGACTGTAGTTGTGGTTACCAGACATCTGTAAGGCAACAAGATTTCAAGATCATGAATGTCAGTTGATGCAGTAGCATTTTGAATGTGCAGCTAGTTGCACTTTGTTCTAACACAAGCACAGCAGTTACTGCTTTCACTTTCACTGTCTCACTGATAAACTTATCCCATATCACCCTACAAGAAGCTTTCTTCTCCATTTATCAAATAGCTCTGTGTATTTTCTCCATTTCTTGCTTAGGTTTTCTTGTAATCCAGATTTCCAGAAGTGGTTCTCATTACTCAGATTAGGAAGGTTTAATTTCTGTTTCTTCCCTGTCGAGGACTGAAATATCTAATATCTGTTCTCATTGTTACAGCCTGTCTCCTGCTGTACCCCTTTGCTTTCTAATGCTGTGCACATTTTTCTGTGTGTGGCATCAGAATCTATGTGTGCACCTCAGAATAGAGCCTTGAGCATCTTCCAAGGATCCGTCGTGCAACATAAGTAATATTTACTAATTGGCCAAAGCTGAGACCTTTTCCCTTGAAGAAAGGTGGTGTTTTTAAAATGTTTTCCTTTTTGGTGGTAAAGTGAAAGGTGGAATGTTGAATAATGGGAAAAGAAATTCCCATTTGGAAATTCCTGCCCTGAATGTAACTAGCAGCTGACAGTGTGAAACTGGTGAAACAGCGTATTCTGTATGGACCCAAATCAGGCAGAAACAAAAAAATGAGTGGTGTTTGCAAAGTAAGCTCTCTGCATTGTGCCCATGGCAGCAGGGATGTGGAGCAGTAAGGAGTGTTGTGCCCTCCATGTGGAAAGTGAATACTAAGTGTCCCAGGAACTTCGTGTCTTTCGCTGCGTAATATTTTTCAAGTACTTCGGTTAGGTGTATAGTGAAAGACATTACAGATTTCATTGGTAAACTGTTGGAAATCACAATAGTTGCTATTTCCAGGGATGTTTGTGTTTTGTAACTGAAGCTCTTTCTTCCCCATTTCAGGTATAGTACTTCAGTAACAAACTTCCTTGTGATGGGAGGATTTATGCTCCTTGCAAAGCCAGCAATGTAAGCAAATCTTTACCATTTTCTGGAGTTTTTTATCAAGTACCAAAGAACTGTAAAGAATTATGTGTGTGTATGTGTAATGAAAATGGAAGTACTTGGTCTCAGCTTCCTTGAGTACACTGATTCCTTTTCCATCAGATGAAGAAAGTTACTCTCAACTCTTATAAAATTTTGGATTAAAATGCTGCTGAATGAATTCAGTTACTTTATCTTGAAGGTGGAGAAAGGAGGAAAAAGCGTAAGTTATTTTGAATGTCTTGGAGAAACTGAAATAGATTGGAGATAATGATTTTTTAAAAGCTTAGTCTTGAGGTTAAATTTTAATAATCTGTTCAGTGTTTGCTAGTATTTTATCCCTTCCAATCTTGCTGTCAAGAAAATACAGAAGAGCACACTTTTCTTCAAGAATTAGAGTAAATAATGTGAATTCACTTTTAAATCCCTTAAGTTTAGGGTTGTGCTTTAAAAAGATGCAAAAATAACACTTCTGTACGTATATGTTCTCTGCTTCTCAAGGCTGCTCTACTGTATTTCATGCCAAGATGCTCTGAAGTGTGAGGAAGGAATTGTGCCTTAACGTCCAAGAGAGTATATCTGAAGTTTATAGCTTTTTTTATCAGTCCAATATATTACTTTGTCTAGTAAACAAAGTAATGACACAGTGTCTGTCACTAGTGCTGTGAAGAAATTGTTGCAGTGAGGGTGTTTTTAACTTGAGGCATTCCCAGGTTTACTTCCTAAATTCTGTAATATGGGAGTAATTGTTACAGCTTTTTATGGAGCACTTTGAAGGTAGTGTAAATGGTGACATTAGCAGCTCTCTGAAACACCAGGGGACCTAATGCAATGAACCTCCTGCACCTGGGGACCAGTACCAAAGAGTAAATACAAAATCCTACCACATGGAGACACTGAGAACCCTTCTGCATATTTCAAGATGTTTGTGGTGGCTTAGAGGAAATCTTAGGTCAAGTTTAAGTTCATTTATAATGAGTGCTGAAAAGTTCTGGATGCTGGAATTGCTCATACTGAATTCTTCACATCAGTGTTGAAGTGTCAGGTGTCACAGCTTCTCCTACTGCAACCAGGGTCTCGTTAGGTGAACAACACTTTTGCAGCTCCTGAAACTGCAGGGAGGAGGTGTCTTAGAAAGTTTTGTCCTGGTACTTGCAAAGACAAGTCAAGAGTATCTCTGCTGATAATGATGAATATCTGAATTTCTACTCTGCCCCCTCCTCAAGGGATGCTGTCTTAAGTCAGTAGTTAACGATGTCAGCCTGTCTGTTACGGACATTCTCCAACACAAATGCAGTAGAAGTAGTCCCAAGGTTAAAAAGCACTGGCTTCAGTAGAGTCTCCATTGTTGGCAGGCTTTGGAGCATCTCCTCTGAAAGTAGACAAGTTGCACTTGGTGTTATGAATCTGTTACTTAAGTTATCTACAGAGGCATCTCTGTGTCAGGGTCTTGAAGCACGTCAG
This sequence comes from Hypotaenidia okinawae, assembly GCA_027925045.1. Classification (NCBI taxonomy): domain Eukaryota; kingdom Metazoa; phylum Chordata; class Aves; order Gruiformes; family Rallidae; genus Hypotaenidia; species Hypotaenidia okinawae. The sequence goes on along the minus strand of BSDF01000007.1, from coordinate 13,445,926 downwards.
AAGTGCGAGCCATCCAGATGGTTAAACTTAATTTTAAGGAATATGGTCTTTGCTCTAAAGATGACTTTATTCCTAAGGCTTGTTGTACACAAGAGTTCCTAAATATCATTAGCAGTCCTAGATGTGGTATGTTATCTTGATGTGTGGAGTCTTACTAAGCACGTAGAATTATTAAGGGCCTTGCTGTGCAGTTCTCAGCTCTGCTTTGCTGTCCCTGGGACCTGCTTTCTCAGCCTTGCCTGATTCTTGCCACTTGTGGTTTAAATGCTTGAGCTGCATGTGTGTTGGTGCAGATAAGTCACATGTGCCAGCACACATGTGCACACAGATATGGTGGAGGAGAGGGAAAAGTAGTTTTCTCTTCCTTTTAATGAAGAAATCCTGGTTTCATGTGCTAATGCATTGTCTTCAGAATCATTTCCCTCTTCTTCTCTGAACTAGATTAGTTCTCCCTCTTGGAAATCAGACTGAGGATTGAACAGATTTCCTGCCTTTCTTTGAGGTAGGATGTAATTTTTCTAGTTAGGGGAAAAACCGGTCAGTTGCCTTGAACAGCAGGGGTGGGGAAGAGATTGGATGTGTTTAGGAAAGTGCACTGGAGGCCTTTGTGTATGTGTCAACAGTTAGAAACTTAGTACTTTAACAGTAATGGTGAAGTCATTCCACCTGTTAACTCTCTTACTAATCAAGTATTAAAGGGGAAAAAGACAAATAGTTACTCTCCAAGTGGGACAACTTAGTCAGCTTTCTTCAACCAGTTTAATGATTGAGCATGTGAGAGTAGAGATAGTTAGACCTATGTGTCTGTATTACTATACTGCCTTAAACCAAATTTGGAATAGATGAATAAGCAGCATGCATTACCTTTGTAATTTTTACCTGATGATAATCCAAAAAAGGGTGTTCTAAGCTCGTTTGTGTAAAACATCACTTATGTCTGGCTGGTTTTTTTCCTCTCCTCCCTTTGTTCCCCAATGGTCCTATCACTTAGAGACTTCTTGAGTAAAAACCAGGAGCTGCTACAGAAACTGTCTGAGAAGAATGAGGAAAACCTCCAGCTGGTAGAAGTCCTGAATGCTCTGTTTTTCATGCCATTTGGACGGCTTCATAATTACGCTAGAACTTTGCTAAAGCTTGCCACATGTTTTGAAGTGGTAAGCTGGCTTTATCTCTATCTGAATGAATACAAATGAAACTTAGGGCTCGGAAGTAACTGTGTGAAGCAAATGCCAGGCAGTTAGAAATAGCTTACTCCTCACAGAAGCTGCCTCAGCCCTGTGTTTGCTGCAGGGAAGATCATGTACACTTATTTGCGCAATCTTACACCACACCTGGACAAGTCACATGACAGGTAGAACTTGTTACCCTGCCAGAACTTGTTTGTGTGCCTGAGCACTTAATTGCAAATATATTATTTTGATGCTTGCCTGTCGGTTTTCATTTCAAACTGGTGTCATTCCTGTAGCTACCCTTGGCTGTAATACTCTACTAAAAATGCTACGTATATATTGGGTGTTTTACCATCCATATAAATATACATAATTGTGTTCTTCTGAAATAAAAGATGACTAAGCAGGAACAATAATTACTTGCACTTATCCCAATATAGTAATTTAAAGTATTATTCCAGCAATTACTAACACTACTTCTGCTGCAGCTTCTTAAGCTGTAAGAAGATAGATCATGTAATCATATTAATGATTTTCCTCTTAATGTTCCTGGCACTGTTTTGATTCTAAAAGCTTCCAGCACACCAGCTGATGAGCAGTTGCACTGCAGCTTGGCTAGTGCTGCTGGCACAAGTATTGAGAAACACTCTCAGGTCTGTCTTACCTTGTGCCCTTTAGGCATCTCCAGAATACCAGAAGCTACAGGATTCTAGTTCTTGTTATGAGACCCTTGCTGTCCATCTTAGCAGGAAAAGGAAAGAAGCAGAATACACGCTCAGCTTCTGGAAGACCTTCCCTGGGAAAATGACGGTACAACAACAATCGTCACTCCATTCGCAGTTCCAATCTCTTGCTGTTAGCTTTATACCCCGTGTCTATTACTGGTGCTACTGTCCAAGTTCTGCTTCTTGCTTTTCTAATTTGTGGTGTTGTAGTATTCTTAACTTTAGAAAGGTTGGGCCTTTAACGGTGGCAGACAGACAGCACTGTCCTTAAGTGGCAGTCAGTGAGAAGCAAGCTGCTGCAGTTTTGTTTTTGACCTGCCCGTAGGATTCCTTGCGGAAACCAGAGCGTCGCTTAATCTGTGAAAGCAGCAATCGGGGCCTGTCCCTGCAGCATGCTGGGAGATTTTCTGTGAACTGGTTCATCCTCTTCAACGATGCTCTGGTACACGCTCAGGTAAGAAAAAGCTTGTATCCAGGAATAAACCCTTTTCTCTGCTTCAACCAACCTCATGTAATTTTTTGGTGGAAAAGACATTTCTACAGAAACACAAAGTGTGATAGTACTTTCGTATTTTTAAATACATTTGAAATTATGTACTGTTGATGTTTGGTTGCTGTTGCCCTGTGGCTGGCATGGTGTCTGTTGGCTAGCTCTTGGCACAAGGTGCCTATAAGGAGCCTGTAATGCTCAGTTTTCCCTAGTCCTCAAAGACAGGAAAAAAGCTGTTCAGAAGAGACATGGGGTGGGGTAATGGATCAATACCCAGTGAAGTTTCCCTTCTCCTTTTCCTTGCCTACAGTTCTCAACGCACCATATTTTTCCCTTGTCCACACTGTGGGTAGAAGCTCTTTCAGAAGAAGCTGGTAACGTGTGAGTATTCTTGTTTGTGATGCTGAAATAGTCAGATACCTTGGGAGGGAGAAAGAGCGCTTTGTAATCAAGTATTGTAAACCAGGAGAGGAAGAGGCTGCATGCAATCATGTACCACTTTCTTGTTTCAGAAAACTTACTGTATTTCTATGTTTTAAAAACAAAAAAATTGTTCTGATGTATAAACATGAGAGAGAATAAGGTAGTGGAGAGGAAAGTGCAGTGAGGTGGTCTTCCCTGCTGCTTCTTTTTGATGCTGACTTTAATATGAAAGTGAATGCCAGCTGGTGTGGGGGAGGGAAGATACAGTATTCATGTTCTAAGAAACCTTGCCTTTTTCAGGATGAAATGTCACTGGTTTAAAACACTTTCTCCCCCATGTAGGAATGGATTGAAGATTACAACACCAGAGGAACAGTTTGTTCTTGTTTCTTCGTCACCACAGGAAAAGGTAGGCATATCTACAGATTTTGTGTAGCTTCAGTGATAGGAGTGAGTATATCTCACCTACTGTGAAACAAAATAGGCAGAAGTATTGTTGAAGTACTCTCCAAGAATGACGTCTTCCTTTGACTTGGTGTGTGAGTTGCACTTGACTGTAGCAGTTCTCCAGTTTCCCACACTGCACAGAGGAGTACACAGGAGGTTGCTGTAGTTGCTGTAGCGGTGAGATTCGGTGCAGACAGGGGTTAGCTAAATTCTGTGATAAAACACTTTCTGTTTCAGACCAAGTGGCTGCGGGCAATAAGCCAGGCAGTGGATCAGGCCCTTAAAGGGACTTCTGACTTAATCCTGTACGGAGCTGGTGGGAATGTGCCAAGACAGGAACCTCCCATTTCTCGCAGTGCCAAATACACCTTCTATAAGGACCCTCGGTTTAAGGATGCCGTCTATGATGGGAGATGGCTTTCAGGAAAACCCCATGGCAGGTAAAAGCACTTGAACCTAACAGTTGAGAACAAAACAAGGCAGTTGCTGCATCAGTAAGTGGGCTCACTTGCAGAAGTTACTCGGCAAGTGTGGACTAGTCATGTTGTGCACATGTACAGCTTTGTATTTTTTCCAGAGGGATCCTAAAGTGGACAGATGGAAGAATGTACTCTGGCACTTTCCGGACTGGGCTGGAAGATGGGTAAGATCCTCTCATTCCTTGTGAAGCCACAAGGCAAGAAATACCTTTGGTTGTAGGAGATACTAACAAAAAACTTTTAATTAAAGGTTTGGCAGTGAGTCTTACTGACTCAGGGATATCTATGTTAACAAGATGTATCTGTGTGTTCATATGTAGAAGAACTCTCATTTATCCAGAGGTATGGCAGTTACCTTCACAACAGACTCCGCAACTGCAGGATCAAAAACTTGCTGTATCATAAAACCTGAAAGTAATTGGGGTAATCATGCATAGGATGGAGGCAGGAAATGGTAAAACAGCCAAGGAGAAAGAACAGGTGGTTGGGTGCAAACCCCTAAGCAGGGGGAGACAACTAAAAAGTCAAGTCCCTGTTGCACAGGTAACTGTTACCTTCGTATGTTGCAATATTCTTTCAAAATTCTGGTTTTTTTAATCCTAGAAAATGCAGTGCCTTTCAACCAGTGTAGTGGTGCATCTTCTCTAATGCTTTCCTTGCTGTATTTCTGGTATAGCAAAGGTTTAGTAATTAAGGAAGGAGACAAAATCTTGAATTGAGATTTCAGAGCTTGGGTGATGAAAATAAAGCTAATGAGAGTATGCGATCCTGATGATTAAGATATCTTGTACAGAGGAGTGAAAATAAGATGAACAGAAATCCTAGACATTATCAAGTTAGCTGGTGAGACAAATAAGACCACTTGAAAGTAACTTAATAATTTATTACACAACTTTGAATTAATTTATGGATTGCATTGCTGGCAGTCTCCTTGGGGCACTGTTGAGGCTAAGAGGTTAACTTCTTTCCAGAGGCATTTTGTGTGGATCTTGTGAGCAGACGTGTCTGTACTGGGCAGGATAAAAATATGTGAGGGGTCTGACTGGCTTCCAGGTGTATTTTCAGTGTTGAGTTGGAGGGGAAACTGAAATGTGGTCTGGCTGCAGAGAGCTTTTTTAAAATGTTCTGTAGCTATTGGTATAATGTCAAACTAGAAGAGCAATCAGAGCTTTGGTCACTTGTAACTCTGCTGACTTTAGGGTTGTTGGAAATGTAAATACTGCAAATAAACCCCCACCAGAAATAAATGGATTGCTGTTTAGCTGTAATTGCTAGGGTTATCAAATGCATGTATCTGTATTTCAATACATGTGCTATGGTCTTGACACTGAAGAATTGTAATGCCTTGTTGGGGTAGACGTGTTTTCAGGAGAACCTTAATAACTGGACTGTAATCTCAGAAGATTAAAATCAGTAATTTTGTGCCTTACACTTCTCAGGCACACTGAAATTGCAAACAGTTCTATGCCATTGTTTGAGCACAGTTGGAAGATGGCATCTTTTTCTTAATGTTTTCTGTAGTACTACGTGTTCCCGTATTTCCCTGGGATAAAGATGTACTTGAATTATTAGGACCTGAAGACAACAAAGGCAGAAGCAGTCTTAGAATGTGACAAGACTTGTGACCTTTAGGAAGCTGAGAAAAATGCTGTGGTGTGGTAGAGAGTGGAGTACTTAGAACATGCCATGATCAAACAGAATAGTAGTGCAGACTAAATTGACTTAATGATGCTGGAATTCTTTTCTTCACTTTAAAAGAAAAACAACAATAATAAAAAATAACCCATAGCTGCTGTAGGTGAAGAGATACACTAAAAATTTATGTAAACCATTCTGATTTTAGAATAGGTCAGTGATATGTATATTCTCCTGTATTTAATGAAGTGTGCTGGCATTATAGCCACTTGTGTTCCGTTTCCGTGCGTTGACAGGTATGGTGAATACAGAGTGCCAAACAAAGCACTGAATAAAGATGACCATTACGTGGGGTTCTGGAAAGAAGGCAAAATGTGTGGGCACGGAGTCTACAGGTAACACATAGCACTGGTGTTGCTGTCCTTGCAGAAGGGAGAGCAGGATTGTTTCTCCAGCATTCTGCTTACCAAGCCACTGTGGCTGCCTTGTTATATTCAGACTTGCCATTATCGTTAGCTTGGCTGATTTTTTGCTTTGCTTTTGGTAGGTTGCTCACAATGCACGTGCATTGGTCTCTTCTATCTATGCTAATGGTGCCACCACCTTTCAATAGCAGAGGATCCTTTCTTCTGAGAAAGAAATTGACCCTCTAGTGGCCTTGCTTGGTGGCAAGAAGGTGGCTTTAAAATAACAAAGCATCAAAAGACGTGTATTACAGACTCATTTTTATTCCAAATGTACTTTTACTATAGTTCCTGCTTGGTGTACCTATGGTGTAATTCCTAGAAGAAAAAAGAGAGGGTTGATCTCTTCTGGGGAAAAGGGGAGGAACCAGACTGACAAAAACTCAAGAAAAAAAAAAACCCACATTGGGGAAGTAGATGATAGGAATCTTACTCTCTCTTTCATTATAGCTATGCTACTGGTGAGGTGTATGAAGGGTGCTTCCAGGACAACATGCGTCATGGGCATGGTCTGCTACGCAGTGGGAAGCTGACTTCATCCTCTCCCAGTATGTTCATTGGGCAGTGGACAATGGATAAGAAGAGTGGTTACGGAGTTTTTGATGATATCACAAGGTAATGCTTCAGTTCCACAAATCCTTAAACCAGTCTGATGTATGATGGCAAGAAGAGTAGGAAAGGATTTGCTCTGTTAAGTAGCAGTAGTAGTGTGTGTGTCTTTTTTTTTTTTTTTTTTTTCCCTTTTATATGAGGCTTTCCAGGCTGATCTAAAGAATTGGGTTGAGAGACTGCTGCTTGGTGCTGCTTCTGGTGTGCATGGGGGGTTTTGCTTTGTTTTTTTCTGCGTTGCTTTCCTGTCATACTGCCTGCAGACTGAGTATGTTGTCTTATGGAGGTGTCTTGTACGAGTGCTGAAAGCTTTATGAATGTCATGTGAGGAGTATTCCTACATCTCAGGCCTGTAGGACTGGGTGTGATAGTGACTGGGTATTCAGGATTAGGTAAATTTCAGCAGAGGGAAGATGCTTTTTCTCAGGACAGATTAGTGAAATGCTGGTCTCTAAAAACAGAATTGCACTAAATTTATGTGCTAGATGCACACTGTCTGAGAACAGATCAATGTATTTTTCAGTTGCCAATTTAATGCTGTTTCTTCGTGAAGAGAACTTTCAGAGACCGCCCAAGAAAACTGGTTTTGGTCTAACTGCACTGAAAGCTCACTTAAAAAGCAGACTATTAAAAAGTCTGGAGGTGAAGGGGATGTGTGAAAGCATGTGTGTGCGTACTTTTCTGCAGCAGAGCTATTGTGGCATCTCTTGGTATTCCCTGATGTCAGTTTTGTACCTAGTCTTGCTCAGTGGCAGTGGTGGTTCTTACACTCTAGTGTCAAGATGTCTCCACAGACATTATTTAGCCATTTATATACCTAGGGCAACCTGAGACATGGCAGCTTTCCTCACAGAACCTCTCACCTCCAGAACTTATCAATGCAGTGGCAGTTCATGGTGAGGAAGGAGCTTGTCAGCTACAAGTGAGCTGCACCTATGGCAGCTTCCTTTCTGGTTTGGGAAGGATATGTACATAAGTCTGTGGCTGAAGACTTGTTTTCTTCACTTATTCTTTAGCCCAGGCGACTATGGAATAGCTGCAGCCACTCTTTACAGCTTGCTGTCATAATTGCAAACCAGTCGTTGGAGCAAGTGGGACTTTGCACTCTAAGCTTCCACCCTGGTGACTGCACATGCTCCAGATGTCTCTCAGAGAAGCTGTCACCCATCAGAGCACCCTGCAGCTGGCATGACCAACCCCACATCCTGCTATGGGCTGGGTCCAATTGGCTGCAAGATTACCCCTGAATTGAGATCAGTGTCTAGGCTTGCTCTCTTGGCTATAGCCATTTTTTCCTGGATGCCAAAAGGAAAATGCTCTGTAGTAAGCAGAGTTCTATTAAGTCAATCATTAGTTTCCCTCTAAAAACAAAGTCCTTTTGCAAGTTAATGTTGTGGGGGTTTTTTTAACTATTTATATGGTGAAAATGTCACGTTCTTGTTCAGAAGAACTATAAAAACAGATTGTTTCAAAATATTTGGGACTTAGGCTTAGTTTCAAACACTCTACCCTGACCTCTGTGGACTTATGTGCATAAAAAATATTTTCAGTAGTAGTGTGAAAGATGCTGATGCTTAAAGACTGTGAGCAGTCTGTAATTGAATAATAATTTATTAATGGCATGATCTTTGTTAGGGTATTATCCAGAAACTTTCTACAAAGGGATCTGTTCCCTTACAATTTTTGGACTCTAAATGACTTTCTAGGTCTCCCTCCTGTCCTCCAAGTAGAACAGCTTGGTTTCTTTCATTTATTATCCTCTCAATTGGAGTCATCTGAGTTTAGGTAAAGAAATCAAAAGCTTTGGTTAAAAAAGTGTCTAAAATAAGCTTTGTGCATCTCTTCTACGTAACTGTTAAATACATCAGGTAGATGCCTGATGAAGCCAAAAATCCCCTTACATATGCAACTTAAATCTTAGATAAAGCTGACCCTGATCAGCTAACAAATTTCCCTTTTTCTGTGTGCAGTAGCTACTGCTTAGGTGGCTTTGGGTAGGAATTAGGCTTAACTGGGCTTCAACATTGTTTCAGATCATCAGGAACAGTTTGCTTAGATGTGGCCCATTTGTCATGTGAATTGTGAAATTCATTATAGTTATTTTTAAGGCCTGTATTTCCATGTAGCCAGTGAAATTAGATTGACAGACCTGAAGCAAGTGCTGAATGACTCTGTTCTGAAGGTTTCTGTAATGGCCAAATATTGCAGTGAAGCCAAAGCAAGGGCATAAATGTACTGCTTGGACCGTATTCTTCAAACTTTGTTTCTCTTCAGAGGAGAGAAGTATATGGGGATGTGGCAGGATGATCTTTGCCAAGGCAATGGTGTTGTGGTTACGCAGTTTGGACTGTATTATGAAGGAGCCTTCAGCACCAACAAAATGATGGTGAGTTGGACACTGTCTCTGAGCTGTAGTGACTTTTTCTCGAAGCGTAGTACCTTTCCGGGGTAGATGAGTGTATGTTAAGCTGTGTAAACTTTCTGCTCCTCTAGCCTTCTGTTGTCCTGGCTCTTTAAACTGTCTTTGTTACCCCTGCTCCGTTTCACATAGGACTACTTCAGAAATGGCTTTTTAAAGTTGCTTGCTAAGAATTAGTAAGAGGCTTTTCAGTGTATCTTTTGCTCTGTGGTCTGGCTTTCTCTTACAATGACCACATTGTATTCTTTACAATTCTCTTTACAGGGGACTGGAATTCTGCTTTCTGAGGATGATACAGTCTATGAGGGGGAATTTTCAGATAACTGGACTCTGAGTGGAAAGGTTAGTGCTACAGGTGCCAGCTCTAAACTGTTGCCATTAAAAAAAAAAAAGAGCCCCTTTCCTTGTCATTTGGGTTCCCATTAGTTAATTTTTTTATTATCTTCTCTCAAGGGAACACTGACCTTGCCAAATGGAGATTATATTGAAGGTCTCTTCAGTGGAGAGTGGGGATCTGGCATAAAAATCACAGGAACCTACTTCAAACCTAGCCTGTATGAGAACGAGAAGGACAAACCCAAAGCATTGTGAGTGGTGAATAAGAAGTGATTTCTCATATGGTTTGGTAATACTTTGGAACATAATTATTGACTCTTTTCAAAGGCTGGTTAAAAGCACTTTTTCCAAAGAAACAGATTTTGCAAACATTTTTCCTTTTTCATGCCCCTTCCTCCTGCTTAGGAAATAAGATAAAAGTTGTCTTTATTAGTTGTTCTTGCTTTAATTGCTACTTGAATACGCAAGTTAACAGCGTGAAGCTACAGGATAGTTGATGTGCTGCTACTGTCCTGTAGCAGTCTCAGAAGTTCTATTTATTTATACCTGAACCGACTGTTAGAACCTGACTTCAGAGCTGACTTCAGGGGTACTGAGAGTGACAGCCGCTCATGTGTAACTTCACAAACCCTTCTGCCGGTTATTCTGTTGGTACTCGAATAATAACGCCAGTGGGTGTACCTTTGGACAGAATTCGCCCAGCTATCATGCCTCTTCCAAACAACGCGTAAGGAAATAACAGAAATATCTGCTGGTTTGCAAGAGAGCATCTTAACACCTTGGCAAGGGTAAATTTGAAAAGAATGCATGTAACACTAATGATAGCAGATGCATTAGGTCAGTTTACTAATTATCTCTGAGCAGGGAACCACATTTGTTTTAAGTCACAACTGAGATGTCTTTGAGTTGAAGAAATGTAAGTAAATGTGAAAAGTTGTTGGTGAGATTTCAGTACTTGGCAGCACTGTATACTAGTGTGTGTTGTGCAGGATTCAGTATCTTTGAAGCATGCTCTCAAATTTCAGATTAAAATGGGAAACGCCACTCTACTGTTTTTACCTAGATTGCTTCTCAGTGTGCTCCCTGAAGCATTCACTGGTAATTTTTGACAGTGCTGACACCTACAACAGGATGCAAAGTTAAGCAGGCCTCCCTGCTGAACGGAACACTTGCAACCTTAGCAGCTGTCTGCTTTTTACCCCAGTAGGGAGTCTATGAATAAATGTATGTACATATTTGTGAAGATTGCTTCTGAAATAAGAGTTTCATCTACCCTTTTCAGGCTCTCTTGAAGTTGAAAATCTTCTGGTAGAATTTGTGAAAAGGCTTAGAGCCTACTCTTTCTACTTTGTGAAACCAGAAGCACAGGGAGAGATCAGTGTTGATAGTTCTCATCTTAAATGTGGTGGAAAAATATTAATGAAAGGTCCGATGATTCCTGACATTTGCTGTAAATTGGGATAGAACTGTTAAGCCTGACAGCATTTATTTGCTTTATGAAAGCTTTTCAAAGCCATAAATTTCATTATGTGTCTGTGATAAATATCTGTGTATACAGGGAGAGCAAGAGCTCCTGGTTTTCCTTTGGCTGTAGGGGATAGCTGAGCATTGGCTGTCAGTGAAAAGATGCCTGAGCTGGTTTTACTCTCTACCAGTGCATTGCATTCCTAATGTGTTGTGCAGCAACATACATGGATGCTACTTTTGGGGCAGAAGCCATATACCAGTTCTCAGTATTTATCTATGTGGCTATGCTGTTTGTACAGCCCAAGATGATGAGATATTTGGGACGTTTCTGTACTGTCTTTGCTCTGTGAATGTGTCCAGAACTTTTCTGAACAAATACCAGTGATGAGGATAGGCCCAGTTACATGCAGCACCTCCTGCTTTCTTGGAAATCAAACCAGGCCTTTTTGAGTTTAAACAAACCATTTCCTGGAGGACTACAAGAAAAAGCAAGACTGACTTGTCCAATGTAATAAGGCTCATAGTGGTTACCACCTGTAGGTTTTAAAAACATTTTAATAATGTAACATTGTTACATTGATTGATGCATGTCAGTTAGCAAGGAAAAAAGTATAACTTTCTGTAAGTGTATTTTAAAAGGTGTTGATAATCAAGACTAAATAATAGGTTGTAAGTTTATTCTGAGCGATTAATTTGTTTCACAGTAGAGACTGTCAAGTGTATCAGCTTTTGGTGAATACTATGAGATAGCAGACTGATGTTAGCATTAAGTGGTTCTCATGGCTGAATGTGTCATTTCAAGACTGTTGATTTTAACAGACTTAACTGGTCATCTTATTAGGCGGAAACTGGGGATCCTGGCAGTGCCTCCTGATGAGAAATGGAAGGCGGTGTTTGAAGAATGCTGGAACCAGCTTGGCTGTGAGAGCCCAGGGCAGGGGGACAGATGGAAGGCCTGGGACAACATTGCGGTGGCCCTGACCACCAACCGACGGCAACACAAAGACAGGTTGGTTCCTAGAGAATGTAGTCAGCAAGATGAAGCAAGTATTGAGAAGAAACCAGAATCACACTGGTTGAGTCTAGAAACTCTTAATTGTAAAAGTTCAGTTAAAACAACAAGAAATCCCAAACAAAATCAGAACTCTTAATACTTGACACTGTGAATGCTTTTGGGATGTACTCGTGTTTAGAAAGTGTTCAGATGTTGGTTTTATGGGGGTTTTCCCACTTTATGTCTAATAATCTGTACAATGTCTTTGTCCTTTTTATAACTGCAGCCCAGAATTACTGAGCCGCGCACATACACAGACACTGGAAAGTTTGGAGTTCATTCCACAACACATTGGTGCCTTCACCCTGGAAAAATATGAAAATATAAAAAAATACTTGATAAAGGTATTGTGACTCTCAAATGCTCACATAGCATGTTGGTGAGGCATGATGTCAAGCTCACTTAGTAATAACTTTCCTTAATTCCTTCCATATTTGCACTTTTGGAATCCATGTTGTATTCAGTCATGTCTGCTCGTAATTCTCTAATTTATTGAATTACATATCAGAGTGAAGATTTGTGTCAGAGCCCCTGAAAGGACTTTACATGAGACAGTTCTGTAAAGCTGAAACCGAAGCCTTACTGAGGGAGCAGATATACAAGGAGTTCAGAATTGCCATAGATAAATGTACATACTGCAACAGTGCTGATACATGATTACAATCCCAGGTATTCTCACCAAAATGGGAAATTGCAGTGCTTACCCAGAAGGCATCTCTGTCATGGGCGGAGGAGAAAGATTACGGGCCACCAACTGCGTCTTCAGGTGGTGGTTCTTCTCACCCCACTCCCCTTCTCCCTATGGGGGGAAATTCCCCAACACCCTTTATACCTCAACTGTAGCTGTTCCCTCCCAGGGATGATGTTTAACGTGACTTGGGTGGAGAATCGAGTGCTGTAGTCATACCTGTTTCGCACGTGCTTCTCTTAGCTCACTCATATTTAGACGTGTCAACTTGAATATTACTTCCATGGATAATGAAGCAAAAGGTCTCACTCCAGGCACCATGGCCTTCAAGATTCTGTACAGAAAGCATCTATCTTTTTATCCTGCATTCTCCAGCCAAAACAGGGCTGTCCTGCTGCCCTAAGGCTCCATCCCTCAGCAGCTCCTCACACCAGCCTTGCTGACCTCCATCCATGATGTTTGTAGAAGAAATAAGCAGGCACCAGTATTTTTAATGTCTTATGTGCAATTCTGACCTGTATTCATCTAATACATAAACGTTGTAATCCAAACGGCAGCTTGTTAAACACAGCTTGCTTTTTGATGCATTTATAGTGTTTTTTCACAGCCAGTTGTTGGATCTGTGACACATCTCTCTTGATTTCTTCATTTGTTCTTGTTGGTTTTTTTTTTTGGTGAGGTGACCTATCTGACTAGCCAATTAATATCTTCCACCTCAGGCTTGTGATACTCCTCTCCATCCACTGGGCAAGCTGGTGGAAACACTAGTAGCTGTCTACAGAATGACCTATGTTGGAGTCGGAGCTAATCGGCGATTACTGCAGGAGGCTGTAAGAGAGATAAAGTCCTACCTCAAACGCATCTTCCAACTGGTTAGGTAATGAAAACTCTTAATTTTCAAGTCAAACTACTGCTGAATTAAAGATGCTTCATGTACTGAAACCATCAATTGTTTATATAGTCTGAGTGTTCAGAGGGGACAGGCTCAGCATATTCCACTGAAGATCATCTTAGCATGGATGAGCAGTGAAGTGTTTGCTTAGATTCTTAAGAGTAATTACAGCTTTAATTGGGTCCTGCCACTCTCCAAGCAGAAATATTCCACATCATAAACCATTAGGAAGCTTTGGCTGGAAGGAAGTGATGTCAAGGTACCTTTGTTGGAGGGGCTTTTCTTTCCCCTCCGAGATTGCCTTCTAATGCTGTGATTTGAAGAAGCTTCATGACACTAAATCGGATGTTGTTACGTGTATTGCCATTAGGTTCCTGTTTCCCGATCTTCCGGAAGAGGGCAGCACGATTCCGTTTCTGGCAACCGAGACTAAGGGAAGGCGATCGTTCTGCAGTGGGAAGGCTGACTCCAGATCGGAATCTCCTGAGCCGGGGTACATAAAGGACTTTAAAAAAGCCCCATCCCACAACAAATTCCTATGAATAAGCTCATGCTATATGAAAGATTTGTTCCAATGGTTTATTTTTCATTAAATGGTTTATAGCTAGTTAGGCTTTTAAAACATCTCCCTCTTCAAACCACTCATTTTTTTTTTTTTTTTTTATAGCTATGTGGTAACCAGTTTTGGGTTGCTGCTCCCTGTGTTACTGCCACGGCTCTATCCTCCTCTGTTTATGCTGTATGCCTTAGACAATGAGCGTGAGGAAGATATTTACTGGGAATGTGTTTTACGCCTGAACAAACAGACTGACACGGCTCTTCTAGGTTTTCTTGGCGTGCAAGCGTGAGTATGTTCCAACAATACAACAGAACTTAGAAAATATTGCAGCATCGAATTAAAGCAACTAGAACCCCCTATTGTCTAAAATGCTTTTGGTTAAAATCCATCTAACCATATTTTGAAGCTAGTCAGTATGGTTGAGCAAATCAAAATTTCCCTCTTCCAAGCGGGAAGAGGAAGGGAGGAAAAGATTGGCATCACCACAAAACCAGAGTGAGGTATTTGAGATTAGCCTGTTTTCCAGCTATTTGTGCTAGATGTAGGTTGATCCTGTAGAAGGAGCTGGTTTATCTTGTTGAAGAGCATAGCAACTTCATGAAGTGAAAAATGCTTTAAGACTCTGCCCTCTCAATAGACTGCATTTGGTTTCTTGCAGGAAATTTTGGCCAGGAACTGTATCCATCCTCGGAGAGAACAGAAAGGTATGTTTGTGGGGCCTTGCCTTATATGCTTTCCCTGGGGTTTCTTTCAAGAAGCTGAGATTGTGAAGAAGCAGTCAAACAATTTCTGACCGGAACTCTTGCTGAAAAGATGCTGTGCTATGCCTGACATTTGTCTGCTACTTAAAAGCTCCATTAGTGATTTCTTACAATAGCTGTCAGTCCAACTTTGTCACTTACGTCTTGCTCTATAATGAATTCTAATTCAGGAAGGCATTTGCTTGGTCTCTGATTATGAAAGTGTGAGAACAAGTCTACCAAGGAGTTTTTCAAGCCACTTGATTAAGCATTATGCCATTGTATAATTTCTGATTAGGGGAAGAATTGTACAGCTTTTATTCTTAATCATTGTTGTGATGAAGGTGGCTGAACACTTAGATAGTAATTGTCTAATAATCTCTGTGCTCCAGTAAGAGTGGTTTTGTATTCATAACTTGGAACAATCTGAATATTTACAGTGTACTTTTAATCACATCTGTTTATTAATTGTTATGCTTCTGTTGGAAACTTTCCATTTCCTGTAGTTATTTAGATACCTCTGCCTTCAGGTCACCTTCTCCCTTTTTATAACAGGCTTGTGCAAAGTCTGTAATAATGGGAAGCATGGCTTTCATCAGAGTAGCTGCTGTGCGAGGACAAGCTGATAGTCCTTGGTGGAGATTGAGTGTCACTCCAAAACCCAAACAAACCAAACCTGAGAAAAGTCTATTATCTCCGTGTTGCATGACACACGGCTCTTCTGCTGAGTAAACCTGCATAGTAAATCTTTCCCTGATACACAGGTATCATCGAGTACAAAAGATGCCTGTTTTGCCTCCGCAGTTGAATGTTTACAGCAAATCAGGTAATTCTCTGAAATTTGTCTTTTAGTGTTTTACTGTTCCTGCTATCTAGTTTACTTGATTGTGATCCTTTACCTCTCATCTTTTCTTTGGTGACCCTGGTAAGACAAGTCACTCCTACTAAAAATATTACAAATTCTCCCAATGAAATGAAGTATAACCTCATAAATGTGACTTATAATGCATCCATAGGACACCATTTAAAATCAAAAGTGAGAGGATATCCAATCAAATAAATGTGAATTACTAGTTATGGCAAGATGCCCTTTCTGTGTCTGTTGGCTGATGTGAGAAATTCTGCCATAACAATAGAAATTAAAAGGGTTTAGAAAGGATTTCCCCCCCGCCCCTTCTTTACCACTAAGCTAAACCACCTTAAAACTGTGTGCAGTCTCACTTGCACTTGTGTCTCAATCCAGTCGGCACAGCCTGGGCTACCGCACGGCCTTGGCAGCTATGGCTCTTACAGTGTGACTACCTGGCTTATCTTATTGGGCATGAGGGCATGCTAGTTAGCAAACGGCTGTCTTACAGACCTGCATCTAAATTAACTTCTTGTTATCCCCTTTACTCTTGCTCTCCAAACAGTACCACATTTACCCCAGCTGACAAGCTGAAGGTGATCCAGCAGACTTTTGAAGAAATCTCTCAGAACGTTCTTGAGACCCTTCAGGAAGACTTTCTGTGGTCCATGGATGACTTATTTCCTGTTTTTCTCTATGTGGTGCTAACGGCGAGCCAGGTAGGCAACATAGGTTGTATGAGTACCTCTACCTTTACGAAACACTCTTGCTTCCGCTAGCTTTTTGTAACTTAATAAATTTTCCTCTTTGGCCTAAAAAATGTTTGAAACATTACGTGTGAAATGGTTGTGGCCTCAGAATGAGATTACAGAAAAGCCTGGTTTTGCACAGCACCATGTGCAAAAAGTAAAAACATTATAATGGTACTCTTCATTTATCTGTTCTCTCCTGCATGTGACAGGATAAGGAATTTGGGATCTGAGGTGCATTTAATCGAAGACCTGATGGATCCTTATCTGCAGCATGGGGAGCAAGGCATCATGTTCACTACCTTGAAGGTATGAAAATTATTCAGGTTTATTAGAAGTGTTCTTTGGAAATTAATCAGCCTTGAGCAATGATGATCAGCTTAGGAAAACAGTGTGAACATTAGGTTGCAACTTCTTTGACATTTTTATTGAAGTTTTAGCTAGGAGGAGCAAGGGAACTTGGCGTAAGATAACCTGACAGTTCCTGCTGAAATGGTGCAATGTACAGAAGTACTGTACTCACGTGTAAGAGGAGGTGACTGTTCTGAATGCACACCTGCAACATAATAAACCTTATTCCCTTTATAAAAATTGGAATAAAGTGCTGCCTTGGAGATTAGCCATGCCAGTAATGTTTCAGTCTGACATTGCATCAAGATACTTCAGCAATCTATTTTTAAGGGGGAGGAAGTCTCTTTACTCCATCACTCTCCACATGCTATTTAGTATTTTTATCTTTTTCTTAAGTATGGAAAAAGGGAGAGAACCTGTTTGGATGAGTATCCTGTTGTACACTAGGACCTCCAAAATCAAAATAGGTTGTTTCGGTATCTCAAAACTGTTCAAACAAGTGTGTCTTGTCACAATTCATCTGGTTGGAGCTTTTTTTATGGGGTTACTTTGGAGGGAGGCTGTTAATTCTCAAGCTGAGCTGGAAGGTAAACATGAGGATATTTTCTGTCTGTGCAGACTGAAAATAGTTGGATGCAGAGGTTTTTTCATATAGGTTATTTTTATAGTGCTGCAAAAAGTGAAAACTTATCTAAGAATCTTTGTAGTAGAAGTCTTATCTTCCATGAGTGCAAATTTGAGGCATTCATACTAAATTTCTGGTCATGGGTGACCCAGTGCATATTTGAACCAGCATTAAGGAGTGAATACCTGTCCAGCAGCAGGTCTGGCTATTATCCAGATGATAAAAACCTTTGCTTTTCAGCTTTTAAAATGGTTAATCCCTGTATCCTTGTCCTGTAAATATTTTTTTCTTTTTTTGGCCCTTCTGTCAAAGGGCAAAGAAATACTTGGGAGCAAAAAATGTGCTTCATCTTGGCAAAGCTGTGAACTGTAGAATTAGCCAGAGCCTCAAATCATGCAATCTTGCTTCATTAAGAATTGGACATAACTTGTAATTTAAATCTCCTGGTGTTCTTTTTGCTAGTTTACATATCAGATGATTCTCATGTGTTGAGTGTCACTGTATCATCACTGCTTGTAGAAAAGCCTTGTCCTCTGTTTGCTTGGATAGAAAAGAAAAAATCAACCCTTTTGTGTATGATGCTTTATCAGCTTGCTGGGAACTGGTATTTATGTTAAACTGAACTTTGTTTTAATTCAGGCATGTTACTACCAGATTCAACATGAAAAGCTTACCTAAACCATTGCTTACGACCTGGCTCTGTGGGATAATGTACTCAGTGGAACTACACCAGTATCTACTTTCTTCCCTGAAGTGGCACTTAGGAAATACTTTGTGACGGTTCTGTTGTTACACTGAAGCACAGACGAAAACACTCAGTCTTTCTTCTGAACTGCAGCCAGAGGCTATCTGTGAAGTGGTGATGAAGCTAGAGTCTTGGGTTTGTCAAGTACTTGCAAAGAATTAATTTCCTACTCTAACAGAAAGACTTACTCCTTTTCAATTAGTGATGCTGCAAAAAGGCATGGCATCTACATGTGAAAGTCTGGACCGCATGGCTTCTAAAGCACTGGATTTGTTTTTGTTATTCCTGGTTTGTCAACAGAGACGTTTAAAGAGAATGAATTATGCCACAGAACCATTCAGTCTTCCTGAATTAAGCTATTATGTTTGTTTAAAAAATAGAAATATGTTAGTATTTATAATGGGTAACTTATACTGTGTTTGGCTGTAAAGGTTTTGAGGCATCTGCGTTGAACAGAATTGCTGAATGCAGTATTGATGTGCTGTTGTGGAAGTAATCACGCTATTACTACTAGAGTTACAAAGACATTCACCATTCTTTCTATTTATGAAATAAAAGGCACTGACCAATTCAACTTTTGGCACTGAATTAAATACCTGAAATCTGCAGTGTTCTGATGTCTGAGGACAAGCATTTTCTCTGGAAGCCTGGGTGACAGGAGAATGAGAACGTGTTCTTGAACAAGCTGACATTGGGTTCTGTTTGAGACTCTTGCCTGTTAACTTCTGTGTCGGAGCAAAAAAAGCTAATCCTGTTGCATTTTTGAAAATGTAGAGAACAAGTAGTTTCCCTGGGGGATTTGTGTGTGTGTGTGTTCTTGTGTGGTTTATGGTTAACTTTATTTATACCAATAACACTTTGGGTATTGCAGGTGCTGTTCTTTACAATGGCTGAGTTAAAAAGGGGAGAGATGAATAGATTATAGAATGGAATAACGGATTATGTTATGTCAAACTACCACAGATAACGCTATTCTTATTTTTGAAACAGTAATCATGGCTTGTGTATTGGCACCTAAATGGAAAGAAACATATGTCAAAATACTGTTTTGAACAGTGACTGTAATGTAGCAATTTTCATAATAAAGTAAAAAAGATTGGTCTTTCTGAATTTTTTTTTTAGTTTTACCAGAGAAGAGTAAAGTAGTTCTGGCAAGATGTGCAAAAACTATTGTTATACTTGTTATACTCACAACATACTATAGAGGTAACAGAAAACACAAGAAATGACCTGACATTTGCAAACAATTTTTTTACCTTAATCTTATTTTTAAATTATATTGAACAATTTGAAGCAAGATAAGAAAAAAACCTGGTAGGAGCAGAACTGCTCTTTGAAAAGTAGCTTTGCTGAACAGCTGAGTAAATCAGTGACAATGACCTCACCTGCAGAGATCTCCACTCTGGATTTGTTTCATATTTTGTAGGGTTGAGACACCTCTTTCCCCCATTAACGTTTGTCATGGAATGATGTTAACCTTCAGCTTTGTCATGCAGAAAGCTTTTTCACGTGACCTTATTCCCACACTGATTCTATGTCTTAAACTGAGAATGTAGGTGGGAAGTTTTTCCATAATCTTTCTCCCCCTGAGGGAGGATGTGTATCTACCAAGTACATAGCCACCTTCAAATGTTTAACTTGATTTACTGTGAATAATACAAAGTTGATAGCTGAAACCCAAATAATACATCTACCTTTACATATGTACACATACATATATACACACAACCTTTTAAAAAAGTAGTGATAGCGCATTTGAATGTAGCTTGCTGATTAATGGAAGGAAACAGTCTGGGCTGGGTTATTTTTGGTCTTTCTGATATATAGCCCAGTTATTAGCAGGAGAGAATCCTGGGATTAAATGTGCTTCTGACACAGATTCCACTTTACAGCCTATGGGGGCTGTGATGCATTAGGAAATCAGTACAGACCAGCTTTGGCTTATGTATTTCCGTAGCTAACAAACAAATGACTTAACCTGCAGGACTTCTCTGTCTGTATTGCTTCGTGGTAGTTCTATTTTTTTCTCTTTTGCCTCTTTTTTTCCCTGAAATTGAAAGCTGGACATTTTTTGTGCAGCAGCAGACACCCTGTAGACAGCAACAGAAGATCAGTGTTACAGTATTACAAATTCTTATTGGGATTGCAGGCGTGGTAGCTAAAGGCAGACACTACGAGATGAACCCTGTGGACCAGGCAAGTTGCTGAGAGTACCAAACTGCTTAAGCAAGACAACTTTTTATGCAAGAAAAGGGTTAAGGGGATTTGTTATCTTCTCCATGGTAATGAGTAGTTCTAAGGTTAGGTTTCTGCGGATTAGAAAGGAGAGGATGTCCACAGATTAGCTAGGGCAGTGGGGTTACTTGCTCTACTAACATCCAGCGAATTCTCTTTCCCTCTGGAAATCCTGCATGAACTGAACATGGTGTATTCTGCGGTGTTTGCAGGTAAGAAAATACACACTACTGAAATGGATGTACTGCAGAGGTGCATTTCCCCTATGCAACTGTGCAATTTAACTGCTTCTCATAGCTACAGTAAAGCTAGTTAAACTTGTGTAACCTATTTAATTCCCATCAGCTAAATATTAGCAATATGTGTGAATGGGGAGTAGAAGCTCAGATATTTTTTCATTCTCCCTAATTTTTCACAAAGTATTCTAGTTTGAATGTCAAGTGCTATACAGTGCTGACAGACCTTTGCTAAAAGTAGGTTCGCTTCCTAGCTGTACTTGTTAGAAGCAGTTTAGGGAACTACCTGTTCTGGCATGGTGAGAGATGATATAGAGGAAAGATCTGTGACTGATATGGGACAGTAAAGCAAATACCTAACCATCTACTTCTAAGTTGATTCAGTGTCAATGTGTTGATGTTGTCAGGTGGTGGTTGTCTGGATTGGTTTGGTTTTTTTTAGTAAGCCCAAGCTGTTGGCAGCTGTTGGCCGGCTGCCTCGTGACTGCAGCGCGCTGCACGCAAGTGTTCTCTGAATGCGCTGCTCTTTAAGGAAGCCACCTTCAGTAGCATTTACCCCCATGTAAACAACATACACCCCCGTAGGAGCAGGTAAGCTTTTGGTTTAGGAGGCAGAGTGCATCATCACTGAATATATCTGATTACAAAGAGTAACAGCATAACTTGTTCCATAGTAACCATACATATGTATGCAGGTGTGATTAAATTTCACAGAATGCCTTACATGAATATTGATTCAGTCCTTTTTTAACCTGTATCATCTCAGACTTGAAATAAGTGGTTCCTGGGTCAAGATAAGAAAAAGCAGCTGACAGATTTCAGTGATGAGACTAGCGTAATTAGGTCTGTTTAATGCAGAACAAAAAAGTCCTAAATAGTGTGTGTCACTTGAGAGATGCTGTGTCTCTTTTTACCATTTCTTGCCTACTTGGTTTGCTGATTTACAGCGGCTTTCTCAGGGTGTCCCCTGCCCTCAACTAATCTGCAGTCTTCAATGTGCCAAATCATGAGGTTTTTTAAATTTACAGATAATGAGTCGTTTTATTGCTAAAAATGCTTAATAACCTTGTTGAGCATCTTAACCAAAGAAGCTTATTAGAGCAGGAGGTTTGATAGTCTGAATCTCATGTTCTCATCTGTTGTCTTTAAACAAGCCTCAAAAGGTGACAATTCCAAAAACTCTATTAAAAGCTGGGATGGGGTTCCCTCGCAACTTTAGCCTTGCACCAGTAAGGCCTTCTGGTCTGTCTGACAAATAGGGTCAAGGAATTAGGTAAGACCTGTAGCCCAAATTTGGGGTATTTGGATGTGAGATGATGGACTGCTTTTGACTAAATTCTGGCATGTTCATACTGGATATCTAGTTCTGTCCTTAATTATAGGCAAAGAGAAATGTCTTTTATTAATAAGGGTCTGTAATTGCGTGCAATACATGTGAATGGGAAGGCCATAATGCTGGCTGGCAGATTAGTGAGGTAAGCCTTTTAGCAAGAACTTCCATCTAATTTATGTAGATCCCTGGGATGAGGAGACCCTGAGTTCTGGCCTTATACGCTGCATAGGTACACATCTCAGGAAATGAAGGCACAGTAGTAACTGTAAGTTTGTTTGAACTCTGACCTTTCCCCTTAAGCAAGCAATTTAGTAGTTTTTTTCTAAAGAACTGTATGGAAGTAAGATATTTCTCTCCTCTGGTAGTGACTTATTCATAATCTATTGCTATGCAGCTGCTGAAACCAGGCTCACAGTTGGAAACTGCTTTCCTTTTGTTGTCTGAAAATATGAAACAGCTGCTACTTCATGAATGAGGTGAGCTGTGTCGTTAAGACCTATTGGCGGATTTTGATGTTTAAATGCTGTTTTTGTCAGTGTGAGCATAAACTTTGTAGTTTAAAAAAGCAACAATGAATGGAAGGGTGACTAATGGTGTTTATTATCAACTCTAGCAGCTCTCTGATAGCTACACCGAAGGATTTCACCCAAAAAGGTCAGCAGTCAGTAGCTTTCCCAGTTTTTCTTTAAAATCTGAGGTCAACCTTCAAGACAGTCTGCCTAAAGCTTCTAAATGCACCCAAGTTAATCCCACACCGCTTTTCTGTGGAAGCAGTAGTGATACTAGAAGCTACAAGGCTCTCGAGGGGGAATCTTGAGAGTATTTTAAAGGTGTAACAATATTGGATAGTATTATAGCAGAATTGGGAGTGTTTTAGCATTTCTAGCTCTGTCACAACAGGTATTTTACTTTTTTTTTAAGGAAGAAAAGGTAAGGGTTTTTTGAGGGATGTAGGTGATGAGATTTTTAAATCTGGACTTTCAGTATGTGAAATATACAGATCAGGAGTTGGCTCTGTTATAGTATGTCTGAAATGTTTCAAGACAAAACACAAGACCACATGCAAGCATCCTTTACCAAAAAAAAACTGTAATCAGGTTTTTTAATTGAGAGCATGCTGTTGGATGTCTATGTGGACTATATAATGCAAAGCAAATGGTCATTGTATGTGGAACAGATGACAGCAGGGTCTGTCTTTAGTTCTTGAAAAATCAGAGGAAGAAAAGAATTATAAAGCTAAAGAAGCTTTAGAATTAGTAATAATAGGAAATGGAGCTTCTGAAATGTGGCTTATGGGATAAGCTGTCAGAAGAAGTTTTCTTTCAGGACAGAACTCACAGATTGAGTACCATCTCTTCGTAACTGCTTCTGCAACTGAATCTGGAGCTACAGACTCAGTTTACAGAAATGGGGGAACAGGATGAGGACACAGGACAGAGATGACCCAAGCTGAAAGTTACTTGTGTTTTCATACTACCATTATTCAATGAAAAACCGTGAGCACCACTGTACTGTGTCCTTTGCAACTTCAGGATTCCTCTTTCCAGGTCTATACCATCCCCCAGTAAATACTTCAGTCCTACTCCTAATGTTTTCAGTAATTAAGAAACAGGTATTCATGACTAGATCTCTGTGGCCTGCTTTGTTTAAGCCATCATTAGGCAGATCAACTGTGCTTAATGAAGGGGAAGGCATGCTCTTAAAGGAACAGAACTCATACTATTAAAAAAATATAAATAGTTGCAGCTCAAACTCAGTTCCCAGTGCATGTCTGGTAGAAGGATTCAGTGTTACATTCATAAAATACAAAATATAGTTGTTCCCGATGGAAAAATTTATTGTGTAGTATAATGTAATGTAACACTGAAATGGAAGTGTTGGATTGGGTATTGGGGGAGGACCAAAATATATTCTTGTTGGTCTTTGAAAGAAGAAATCAGAATTTTAAAAGCAATCTCTGGACTAGTATTTCAGGAAGATGTCTTGCTAGGTATGGAGGTAACTTGAAATTAATTAGCAGTGCTCAGTAATAAAATGCTAGAATCATCATGTCCTCACTTCTGAATGTTTTTTTCTCCCTTAATTTCTGCTGCCTCCTGAAAGCAATTTTATGACTTAACAGGAGAGGATGCATGTTCTAAAAATAAGCATTAAGAAGTGTAGTAAAAGTGACAGTAATGCCTTCTGCTTTTATAAGCAGATCAAGATAGATAATACTTTTCCTGCTTGTACCTTTGATGTTTCCTGTCCACAGAACAATCTAGAGGGAAATGTCTGCCTTTCTGCTTTACTATTGCAGGAGAGAAACTACTGTATGTTTAACAGAATTTGGTAAGGCAGTCACTGTGCATACAGTGTCACCCTGTAGTTCACTGTTGGCTGAGGTGCTCAGATATCTGGTACTGCAGGTTTTTTAACTTGTACTCTGAATCATCTCTTATATGACCAGTTTAAACATTGAACTCTTTAAGAATAATCTTAAAATACTGGTAATTATGACAGTATCTTCAAACTTATATCAAACAGAAGCTGAAATTAAATCAACTAGGATGTAACGACAATTTGGAGCTTTCATATACAGATTCCTGATGCTTTGGGGTCCAAGTGCACCCTTTGGTGTTCCCTGGGGAATTCCCATACTTGGCAAAGAAGAGTTCTGAGACCTCTGAGGAAATCTTGTTCTGCCTTGTTTCCTATTGGCAGCAGATTGGAGAGCTTCCTCCGATTTTAGTCAAGGGAATCACTGTAGGTTAGTGATAGGTTGTTACAGAAGCTTAAAGAATGGAAAGAATTTGGAAGAAAGTTTTAGAAGGCTTATTTTTATACACAAGAAGTTCAGTACAATATGGATACAGATTAATTGGTGTCCACTGCTTAAAGATTCCTAATTTAAATTTTAAAGGAAAAATAATAAGGTAGTATATACTACTTTTTATAATGAATGATACTATAGGAGGGGTTTTTATAATAACAACTAACTTTGACTCTTATCTCTAAAAGTAGCAACCAATTATACAAATTGCCTAAGAGAGTTATTGATATTGGAAAGGTAAGTTGTGAGGCTGGTTGTTTGGGTTATTTTGTGTTTTAATACACTGTGACGAATTAGAGGAAAATATGAAATCTTTGTAGAACAAATCATTCAAAGACCTTAAATTCTAACGGTGACAGAAACAGGAATCCCTTTTTTGAAAAATCTTGTCCTTGTTCAATGAAAATTCAGAAGAAACTCCAGAGTCTTTCAATTTTAATATTACACTAGTAACAAGAGAAACACCATATGGTTTTGAACATGATTATTTTTCAATCTGTGTTTATTATTTTGCAAGCTTTAGAAGTCTTTGGGGAAAAACAAATAGCTTTCCATGGCAATGTAGTTAAAAAGCTGGGGAACACATGATGTGTAAAAAAGCTTATTTTAGATGGTTTAATGAAGCAAGCTAATGATAAATTCCATGAAGGAAATAAAATGTCATATTGCAGTTGAGGTTCATCTTTCTGCATTTTCAGTGCAGGCAGGTAACTGAATTTTAGAGGTGGGAGTCATGCTTGCAACCTGTTGTGCACTTCAAATAGGAATGGTTGCCCCCCTGATTTTAAATTCTACTTTCTTAACAATCTAAAATACCTGGGAGTATTCTAATATGAGTATACTTTTCTCCCTAGTTCAGCACCTATGTTTGTGAAATGTACTCGGTGTGAATGCAGTACTCAAAGAAGTGGCTGGAATCTCCTTGAATAAAGGAAGAGATGGAAGTGACAACAGTCTGCAGTCAAGACAATGGTACAGTTTTTGCATTGCTTTTTCAAAAAGAAAGAAAACTGACATAAAGTTTTATTCCTTGGTCCCTGTGACTCTTCTTCCACTGAGTCATGAGAGATAGCAACATGTCTAGAAGTACTATAACTTAATAATTGGAAGAGTTCTTGATGTTTAATGGTGGTATGCAGTTAATTTAGAGAACATCAGAAGAGAATACCTGGCATTTGTTTCTGGCTTATGAAGTCTCTGCAGTTGTATCAAGAATTACTAATAACTGCATGATGTTTTGAGTGTTTTTCTTAAGGAAATGATTCTCTGTAGTTTGAAGGTTTGTTTCTGTATGGAATGTCTTGGTCTATTTCAGCCCATTTTGATGTAGGGATAACATTCTAGGAGGTAATTAGTTCAAGTCATCTTAAAAAGACATGACCAGTAATGAGGAAACAATCTTGAAAAGTGTCTCTACTGAAGGTAACGTTCTATTAGGCACTAGGAAGTTCATGTAGAAAAGAATCCTTTTAACTTTACGCTTTGGGAGATATTTCCCTGTGGGGGGATCATAATCAGGGTTCACTGAGTTTATAATTCTTGTTTCATGCTTAGATATCTGCTTTCCAGAAAGAGTTGATTGTTTTGATAATGAGGTACTTTTCCAGGTTTTCCCAGTTTGGATACTCAATAATTCTGCCTGCAGGGAGGACTTAGCAGGCCAGTACCTGTAAAAATTCAGGCATAAGACAAATATCCAAGAGGAACTAAAGTTGAAGATAGATCTCACATGAGTGTTGGAAACATCCAAGTCTGGAGCTGGTACAACTAACTGTCAATGGCTATAAACACTGCTCAGGAGAGAAGTCGAGAGCAGCTTCCACGTTTAGGTTCGCTATGGTGCTTGGATGATAGCAGCTGGTAATACTGTCTGCAGCAGTCAGTACTCAGCTATTCTGGGTCTCCTGGATGAGCTTTAGTTTTAAGAAATTATTTTGACTTTGGCTGATGTAACTTTAGAAGCTCCAAGTGTCTTGGGTTTATTTCAACAGTTTTCTTGTATTGCAGTATTACTCAGTGATACATGCCAAGTTTAATATTGTAAATAAACAAATACAAAGGCAAGTCTCCAGATACAGTTGTATTTTGTGATTACTTGGCACTAAAAAGTAGAAACAGCTTGTGCTTGACAAAATGCACAGGAGTTGTGAACTTACATTCAGTGGGAGTCAGGAATCCAACTCTTATGGTCTCTTAAACCCTTATAGTTTAGTAATTCCTGGTGTTTAGTATTGTGTTAGTTTTGTGTATCTTGAAGTGTGTCACATATCAGAATTGTAATTTCTGAGGTAAAATTAAATTCCATGTGCTCACAAAAATCCAGTTGGTATAACATCTTATCTTGTCACCTCGTAGTTTCTGCCTCCTTGAGATTTTAGAAAGACACTGGATTTTTTAGTTTTCCACTCTATTAGAATACTGTTCCTAACAGATCAAGTGCTACTTCTAATAGTAAGAATGGGTCTTCCCTTCTCCTGGGACGTGTTGTGGGTGTCTGGCAATGGTATGCGTTTGGCAGGAATTCGTATTTTCAGTCGTGATATTCTCCCCAAAATGTCCATATGTCTCAAGAGCAGAGAAAAACACTTGGTCATCCAAAAAAAAAGCCTATAAAATGAACGAGGCAATTTTTTATGTTTACATCTCCCCAGCAGGAGGTATGAGCTTTAATCTACATTAATGTGTGTGGGATTCCCTGTTTTTTTTCTCAGATCAGTTGAAAATTGCTAGTACTGACCTAACCCTGCTGATTATTAACGTAAAAAAATAAAGCTCTCGTGAAACAGTTGACTGTAGGAAAAGGCAAAACAGACAGGGAATGGGTACATTTCTTGGAAGTATAAACTGAGGACAGGTGAGGAAAGGGGTTTTTCAAAGGCCTGGATCACTGGCTTTGGTTGGTCTTCTATTTGAAATGAAATGTCTTGCACTTTTCTGTTTCTTGGGCTCAGGTATATCTCATGTTCTGACTCTAGTGCTACAAGAACTGAGTTTGCTCTGTAAAAGAGATGTCAATGGCGTTGGCATGTTATATGACCTGCTCAGATCTCGCTGGCTGCAAGCACTTTTAAAGGTAATGTAATATTCAGCTGTGAAGGCAGAGGTTTCCCAGAGAACAATCTCTAAGAATATATCTCTTTTGCCATATCAGGTCAATAAATGCTTATTTACAATAAGTGCTAATAGTCCCAATGTCAGTCCTAACACCAGCAGTCCCAGACATTAAAGCTCTTCTACTTTACATTAGGCAAGGGAGATGCACTGAACACAGCGTTGCTCAGCTGTCTTTTCGCTTCTTAAGTCTCTGTATGGCTACACATCCCACTTTTTGGCATGGATGCTTGTGATTTTTGGGGTTTTTTTTTTGTTTTTCCTACACTGCTCTGGTGTGTCACTGAAGATTTTGTTACAGAACATAATTTTGACTGGTGTTTCCCTCTTGAGCTGAATTGTATCTCTGAGACAAATTCTGTACAAATTTTGCTATTCCTCTAACAAGGATTTTTAAACTATTTACATTTTAAAGAAGAAAAGCTTGTGGTGGATAAGAATGTCTGTAGGTCATTTTAAATACAGAGATTTATTTTAAGTTGAATTTACTTTGTTAATCGGGCCTGCAACTAGGGAAAGGAAGTAAGGTGTAAGTCAGAGAATTGACACTACCAGGCTATTGTTTTGTGTAATCAGCTTGTCCTACTGGAAAATTCATAAACCACATCATAACTGGCAAGCTGGCTGATAATATGGAAAGACAATGAATTACAGAATAGATTCCAGATGCTTTGGACATTAAGGATTGAGATTGGAAGCTCTTTGACTCTATTTGGACTGAGAAGTTCCTAGAAATACAGTATTGTCCTTTTTATTGTGTGTGTATCTATATAATCATGTGAACAGATCATATCATCATTCCGTTGTCTTGTCTACCATGACATGCAATAGATTTATGAATGCCTCCAACACTACCTCGGAAAAAGACCAGCTCCTGTCACGCTGCAGTCATGTGCGTTGACTCGTGAGGTAAGACTGTGTATATGCTGTATATTGCTTTACATACTCATACCAAATTAGGCAACTTGGCTGAAGATTAGAATGTTCTGGCATATGTTTCATGTCTCAGGTCTGAGTACACTATATAAACTTGAAAGATTCTCTCATCACACATTTGTCAAACTACTGGATAACTCTGTGTTGAGAGAGGGGATTGAGAAATGTGTACAACTGTGATCACTTAACTGCACAAGCCCTACACAGTGTAATAAACATATAAATAATCTGTTTTAAGCACTGGCTGTATGTTTTTCTTCCCACCTAACTGTGTGATTCAGTCTTACGGCTGCAATCAAGCAGTCTGATTTGAGGGTTTTGAAAATATTTTTGGATTTTTCTAACCATAATAACTGATTAATTCTTAATTTTCTGAGTTAGAGGGATAGTAAATGACTAAGTAGAGAAGCTGACATTAATGATGAAATTGATTGAGGGACATGAGAAAAAAAAATTTAGAGCACATGGCACTGTGTCTGAACTAAAATAAAGCTGGCTGAGTGTTTTGCACCTGTGGTTATATTGTCCAATCCTTGAGCAAACTGTATGGATATTCTCCAAGTCATAGAACACGGAGGGGCTTAACATTGTTACCATACCATATTCCTTTAAATTCAGTTTAGAGTTTTCTTAAGTTAATTGTCCAGCAGAACCAGCCTCGATGCTTTCTCTCTTGCATTTATCAGGTGTTAGAGTCACTGCGTGAAGGCCCTCCGTCGGGAGAGATCAAAGAGCTAAGACGACTGCTGCGAGCGCCACATTTCAAGGCAAGTCCTGCTTAAGGACATTTTGCTCCTAGGGCAGTCTGCAGTAGGAAAGGAAACAGATGGCCAATTGTTCACAAGAACTGGCAGAGAAGCCAGAGGCAACATAATTTCCTAGTCTTGAACTAACCTAGTCATGAAATCAGATATGGACGGTGTACCTGAAGTACCTGTAGTAGGCTGCATTTTACTTAAGGGCTTGGCAGAGATGTTGTTTACAAAGTTAAATTCTGAGCAGTTGATGCAAACACATAAACCCAAATTTTCCTTGTAATTGCAAACCCTGCATATTTTTATCCTGGAGTTCTAAATAGAAATGTTTAATCTTTTGTAAATTTTCCAGAAGCAGTTTCTCTCTCTGTTCTTAAAACATCATTTCACCATTTGAATTTCCAAATGGAAAGAAGAAAATGTCAATGTGTGAAAGGGAATCTATGTTCTATAGAAACTTACTGATTTCCATTTTCTGATTAGTAACTGTTTAAACCGTTCTATTGTATGACCTTTGCTTAATGGTTGGTTGTTTGGCTTGGTTTTGTTTATAACAGGCCTTGCTATCTGCTCATGATACTGTGGCTCAGAAGGATTTTGAACCATCCCTTCCACCGCTGCCAGACAACTTACCCGAAAATGAAGAAGCTATGAGGATTGTCTGCTTAGTGAAAAACAACCAGCCCCTGGTGAGGGAGCTGTCCTTTGCCTGTCAAATATTTTAACTTACACGTATTGCATGTTGATTTCTTTCCAGGAACATCACATAGTGTGCATCATTGTCTGGTTTTCACAGAATCACAGTAATTATTGAGGTTGGAAAGGGACTTAGGAGACCATCTGACCCTGCTCAGGGCGAGTACAACTAGAGCACTTTGTTCAGTCCTTTATCCGCTCAAGGTTTGAACATTTGGCAGATGTTTTTAACTGATACAATGAAAATGCTAATAGGATTGAGAGTTATTCCTTTCTCCAAAATAGGAAGGAAGGGAGGAGAGCCTCTGAAAGGCTCTTTAGGAATCATATGTGCTTATAAGCAGAAAACACTGTATAGCTTAACTAATCTGTTTTAGGAAAAGATAGCTGTAATATTTGATATAGAAAAGATTTCTTAGAATCAGTCAATGAGATGATTTTAGTATGATGGAAGCTGAAGACAATGAAGGTCTTAGTACTGATAATGTTATGTTATTGCTAGATCTGTGTGGTATATCTTTCAATGCCCTTTTTCTCACTACAAAGATCAGACTTGAGATGTGAAAGGAAACTCACAGGGGTTCTTCAAGTGATTAGCGTGTTTTGTCTGTCTTTTTTTTTTTTGCCAGGGTGCCACCATTAAACGCCATGAGATAACAGGTGATATAACAGTTGCTCGTGTGATCCATGGTGGGCTAGCAGACAGAAGTGGTATGTGTGATTTGAAAGAAAATACAACAACTTGAAATAAGATATATGAAGTATAATAATAGCTTAGCTGCTGCAGCCTTCCATTGTAGAACAAGATGATGTGTATGTTGGACAGCACTGTAAATAGTGATATGTTGAGGTGACTGATGCTGGTTTCATTGATTTTTTTATATGAATGTGCTACGTTTGAAACTGAGTTGAAGTACAAATCCAGTTTTTGTTATGTATTCTTAGCACCAATACCTGGAGAAATCTGTCATCAGACTGATCAGGAATGTCCCAAACTGCAGCGTAGTATAAATACTAGCAACTCATTCCCTACTGCAGAAATGGAAAATATCAATAGTCTGTGATTCTGTAAGATGATGAGTGTTAAGGAATATATACAAATACTTCTTGGCGCTATTCTACTAAATGCTTTGGTAGAATTAGTTGTTAAGCAATCTTCCAAGGAATTTGCTTGGCAGTGTTATTACTTTATCATCCCAGAATTGAATGTGTTCCATGTTCCTTCGGAACTGTAAAGTAACTAAATGTAAAGCATAAGAAGATTCAACTCTAATTATAATATAGTTTCTTTTAATATTTTCTGGCCTTTGATAGAGAAGAAAACCCAAACTACAGACAATAGCTGATTAAGGTCCTAGTCTGATTAATGGTTTAATTGAACTGAGGAAAATATAAAGGTAAACAATATGGTGAAGACTTTGTAAAGGACAAAGTCCCACTGCACCTGGAATTTTAAAGGGTCTGATTCCAAGTCCCATGGTCTATTAATATAATGGGTTTAGCAGGAATAGGTTCAGAAATTAGTTTGGGAAATGGAGCTGTATTAAAATGTCTCTACCACTTTTAAGGCAAATCATCAATAGAGTGTAAACACATTGTATGGGGGAGGTGGGAGAAAATAAGTAAACTGAACACGCAAGCTTCTTGTGACCTACAGAAGTCTGCAGCCCTATCCTAGAGCAATACAGCCTAAATCCAAAATCTCTTCCTGTATACCTGGTGTACAGAAACTTTTAATGCTGACTTACAAACCTGTGGTATATGTGTCTCCCTGCCTCATCTACCTAAGATAATCCATGCTGTGATAAAACTTGTGCTGCTGCTTTCATCCTTATTTTCACTGTAGGGTTGCTGTATGCTGGAGACAAATTGGTGGAAGTAAATGGAGTTCCTGTTGAGGGACTTGACCCTGAGCAAGTTATTAATATTCTGGTATTGAATCTTTTTTCTAGTTTGCACCTGAAGATTAGCTGTGTGCTGGGGTTTTGGTGGGCTTTTTGTTTGTTTGGTGTTTTGGGTTTGGGCTTTTTTTTGGTGTGGGGGGAGAGGTTTACACACACATGTTCGTTCTCAAGTCTGACATTTTGGACAGAAAGTTCAGATTGTTCCCTTACTGTAAGTGAAGTTCACAACAGTTCATGAAACCACAATGTATAAAACCGGGATTAAATCTAACCCGTGTTCTGCACAGAAATGAATTGTGGCTATTCTGCCTGCATTATCTGGGAAAAATACTCATTTATTCAGACTTTACTGATTCATACTTTTTCTGGAAGTTAATATACCACAAGAAGATAGTGGAAAAAATGTTGGTCTAACAAGAGTCCATGTTTTAATGAGTCCATAAAGCAGAGTGGATGAGATGAGCTTGTAGGTGATGTGCTTTGCCTTGGAAAAAAAGGCAGTGGTAATTACTTATTGTCAAAATTCTCACGAAGCTATCTGTTGAGCTGTCCCTGTTACTCATAATTTTGTCCACAATTTTTCAGCGTTAGTAACACAGCAAGGTGTTAGTACCAGTCAGTAAGATACTGCTGTATGTAACCAGTTTTCTGTGTTATTTCCCTAGTTGTACTATTTCTAGGTGTAAGAAATACAAACATTATTGGAATGCTTAATTCACTACTTTATATCACTTGTAAACCAGACCCTGCTTCTAATTTAAATTAGATTTCAGTAGAAAAGTTTGGTATGAATTAATGTTGAAATTATATATATTTCACAGATTTCATTTAATTCAATATTTACTAAGACTCTGAAGTTTCATTCTTGAGTTTCTTTTTGAAAGAATACAGTATTGTCATACTGTCTACCTAAATTCTATTTGTAATATAGGCATTCTAGTAAACTCAAAGCCATGCTGTGTTAAGTTTGTGCTGCCAATGTGTGGTTATTTGTGTTGAATACCAGTCATATTTAAATCCTTTTTTAATCATTTAGGCCTTGTCTCAGGGGACAATTATGTTCAAATTAATTCCAGTTTCTGCTCGGCCTGTCAGCAACCAAACTACAGTAAGAGACATTTTTTTCTTCTGGATTATTACTGCAAACAGTTACCCCGATAATGTCTAAGGGTGTGATACAACAAAATCATGTTGCTTAGAAGTTTATTGCAATTCTTGAAGTGTTATTTGCCCTTACGGCTATGTCTCAGCTGATATCAGTATGGTGTTGCTGAAGCAGTAAACATAGTAGGTTGAAATATAGTTGTGTTAAAGGTGATGAAGACATTTTCAGATTCATTACAGGATGAAGGTTAATTCTTTTCACAATGGATAATTTTTTTCTTCCTCAATGAACAGAGAGGATATGGGGCTTCATCTTGTTTGTAAAACTTGATATCATCATGAAATGACTTAAGTAGCAGTAATATCTGGTCCTATGATTATAAAGCTGATGTTGTACCTGTTCTACCCAAGGCTTCCACTTACTCTCCTGTATTTCTTTCACCAGCTGTATGTGCGAGCAATGGCAGATTACTGGCCCTTGCAAGATCCTGCCATACCATGTGCTGATGCAGGTCTGCCTTTTAAGAAGGGTGAAATACTTCAGATTGTGGACCAGAATGATGCTCTCTGGTGGCAAGCCAGGAAAGTTTCAGATCTCAGTGCCTGTGCTGGACTTATACCCTCAAATCATCTTCTTAAAAGGTAAAGAAGTTTGTCATTTAATGTTTATCATTAGTTTAATGTTTGTCATTTCCAGTTTAGAAATTAGCCAGTTATTCAGATTTCGCTATTTAAATTTTTTGTAAGTTATACAGCAGTGTGATTCAGAGTGACATCTGATGAACATATTTCTGTTCTCTGTCGTCTTGCTCTCCTTCCCTTGAGTCCTATGTGAGAACAACCTTTTGAAAGCACCTATATCATCTTAAATTGTGTCTAAAGACTAGCATTTGCCTAGACTCTGTGCTAGTTGCTAAGACATCTAGTGGAGTGTAGCAGCTGAAACATGGGTGGAAATTAAGGGCCCAGACAATTTTAGGACCAGTGTCTAAGATTTAAAAAAAAAAAGGGGGAGGGGGAGCAGCGCTGAAGAGAAGGATATTAAATGTATGGTACAAGGGCACAGCTGCATCAAGAAACAATATTTATTTAATGTGAGACATGAGTGAGCTCTTCAACATTTGTCAAAACTAGATAGACCAGATTAATAGAGAGGAAAAGAAAAAAACCAATAAAAAAAAAAAGTTCTCAGGGAAGAACAAGGATCCCTTGCCTGTTATTTTCTGCATAAATAGACTCTTATTTTTATACTCCATGCTTTCAGAACTAGGGTAGTTAAACTGTTATAGTGCACTTTTCAGTCTGACCTCTAACCACATGTCTGTGCTACCTTCAAGAAAACATAAGGCCATGGAAGCGTAGGTGATAAGCTTCCATTTGTACTATATGTAAACCTAACTGTGGTCTGTATAATGAAAGCTGAGCATAAACTGGAGTTCCGTGTAGTAACAGGGGCAGTAGTACTTCTACCCATAGCAGTAGCACACTCTCCTACTTGCAGGAGTCTGTACCACAGTATGTCCTATCTTCCTGTCTCTATATAAAAACTCAAAATACTCTAAATACTTCTGGTCTGCTGATTTGGAAATTGCCTTTAAATAGTTCTGATAGTATGTCAGCTTTCATGCAGGACTTTGCAGTGGGCTAAAACATTGGTAATGTTTCAATTCTTGGTGCCTTCTGTCAGCTCAGTACTGATTGATGTATAAGCAATGAATCTGCCCAGAGCATAAAATGCTTGTGGACTGTTTTGTTTCTTCAACTGTGATACATTTATTTTTATGTAGGAAACAGCGAGAATTCTGGTGGTCTCAGCCTTTCCAGCCCCATCTCTGTCTCAAATCATCCATGTGTGAGTGAAAAGTTATTTTAATGGTAGAGTAGGAAAGAAAGGTCTTGTCTCTATTTCCAGAGATACTGAAATAGAAGCTCAGGTAATTCAGTTTAATTCAATGACATGGTTTCTGAAGCCATACTGTAACCCCAGAAGTGTGTTAACTATCGCTATGGAAAACAAATACTTAATGGCAGTTGTGCCTGCAGTACTGATGGTGGAGGTTATAGTCTCCAGTGTATTTGGGATGTGACTGTGAGGGAACCTGTGAACTTCTTCTGAAGGCTGTAATGTCTAGAAGCTCTCTGGGAGAACTGGGTGTGAATGTCTGAGCTGACATTTGTACTAGCCTGGTTTTCCAGGGACACAGGTAACAGTTCTGCACTGGAAGGTGACATGTGATATGTTTAGAATGTTTCTTTGTTATCAAAACTATGAAAGAAAGAACTTTTTTTCCTTGAGGTATAAGATATGCTATGCTGCCCATGAGTTTTTGTGGTAACAATCTAGAAACATCCTCTGCCAACTATAAAATACTGTCAATATGCAGTTATTCCCATAGAACATTCTACCTGTTTTTTCTTTCCCCACTTTCTTCTATGATTCTTTATACTACTATAACATTATTTTTCTCTTGTGGTAACTTCCAGACTTGAGTGTGTTTCATTGCCTAGAATTCTTCTTACACTGATTGCTTTGTTCAGTAAAGCTGGGGCTCTCACCATAATTTTATTGCATTTTTAACTGCTTCAATGGACATACCGTGGGCAGTAAGCACAGTGGAAGAAGGTAGGAATTTGTATCTGGACAACATTGCATTCCTGTACCTGGAATTAATATAGCGTATGTCTTTACAGGCTTTTTGAAAAGTTAAAGAAACTAAGCAGTTTAGTAAATAATGCAAAATGAAGTGGAAACTTAAGCTATGCATTATTGGGTAGGGAACTGACAGTTTGCATGGGCTGCTTTGAGGAAGGAAAGACTACTTTTCCCTTCTCTTTTCCTCTCCCTCTTTCTCTCCCATCTTCAGCAGCTGGCCCAAGCAGCTCCAAGAGTATTTCTTTAAATGACACATCTGGGCAGACTATGGCTGACAGATGCCCTGACAATTGCTCTGTAACTAGAAAATATCTCCTAGTGGTCTATCTGGAAGGGAATGCAAGAACTGAACACACAAACAGTGCAGTATTGTGAACGCAGGAGATCGCATTTCAGAGATGTGAACTGTTGTGGTCTTATCCTTTTCTTCCTTGTAAAAATAGCACTAAAATCAACCAAAGAAAACACTTTCCTTGAGTGAATCACACTGGAAAGAAAATCGTTTAAATGCTACAGGAGTGAAGGGAGTGAATGGAAAATTATATTCTGTCATGGTTTTATTTAATAAATATTTAGAGGATAAACGGAGCAACAGCCGTATTAAACTTGTTATTATTTCAAAGGGAGAATTCAAGTTAGATGTGTTTGTCTCTCTGCCACAAGCCCTTCAGAGCACTAGTTTAAGAGCCTTTTGCTCACTGAAGACAGAGAATGTCAGTAAATTGGAGTTAAGTATTAAAATCCTTAAAGATGTCTAAAACTGATCTGAGCTTCAAATATTTTCTTTCTGATGTCTGAGTTCAGTCTTGTAAGATCTGTAAGGTTTTTTCCTCCCCAGTGTTTTTCTGATTCAGATGATTATTTTTTCCCTTGTGTTGATCTACAGAGGATGACATGCAGATTGATGAGAAGTGTGTGGAAACAGGTAATTGAATTCACTTGAAATTATTCTGTTTGCTTCAAGGTACTGGCTAATTAAAACCTGATTTTATTTCCCAGATAAAAAAGTTCATTCTCTTAGTGAACTTAATGGTAGAAAATTCTGGTTTTCATACCCTGGAAACTTCATCTTATATTAGTGTATTAAAATGAGCTCTTTGTAGTTGTTCTGGTGTACAGTAAAGCGTTGTGCCAAAAAAAAAAAAGAAAAAAGAAAAAAGAGGGACCACCCCAAAAATCTGTCTGAACGAGATCCAACCTCTTTGATTCAAGTTTTGGGCTGTGGCTGTAATGTTACCATGTTTTTTGCCTACTGTAGAGTTAATGCCACAGATGATGATAGTCTTGGAGAACCCACACACTTCATTGTCAATAAACTGGTCTCAGGAGAATACATTTTTAGGCACCGAGCAAAAGTAGGTTTATACATGTAAATAGTACACGTGAAAACTCTTAGCTTGACTTGCTCCCTAAAAAGCACAGATCATTCTTCCTTCTCCTGAGGTAATTCAGAAAGCCCTCGTGGAAGGGTGTGATCCTGTAAGACTGGGTGGAGGGAGACCAGACAGTAAATTCAAGCATGGCAAACTGTATTGTGCCACCTCAGTGTAGAGAGAAGCAGAGAAAGTATGTGTGAGACAGACTGACTGGAGATGGAAAATTGATTTCTGATTCTGAAATTATATAGGAGGAAAATAATTAAAATTTGATTTTATTTTAATTTCTTTGCTATCTGGATTACTAAACAAGATGAAGAAACATTTGAGTCTGGTAAGTTTCTCTGACCTAACTCCAAATTCCTTGCTATTGCTTGTCTCTGGACACCCTTCTTATAGCAGAACAAGTGTCTTAAAAACAAGCAGGTGACAAAGACCAGAATGCTGGTTTAGCTGCAGAAGCCATTCTGGCTTGAAAAGCCATTCTATAAAATCCTGTTGTCTTAAGTCTTCCTCTTGTTCTCTGATTACTTTAGTACCTTTTTGTCCTGTTACCCCACAAGTGTAAGTATTCCTTCTGGTGCATCAGTACCAGATCTGTTTATCAAATGCTAATCAGTTATACCTGTGCAAGCTGTGACAGCAAGGGCTGCATTGATGTCAGTGGCTAATAGGATTACCACAGGGTAACAGAGGCCTGAATCCGCAGTGCCAGCAGCAGTTAACGTGGTAAAGAGAAGAGCTGTTCTGGGTTCCTGACTGTGTGCATACGAGAAACAAAAATGCTATTATAAAATTAATGATTTATGTATAAGACATAAAATCAATCAGTACGTTTTTATCAAGCTGGTTTTGGGGTGATTTTTTAAAAAAAAATGTAACAGCTGCCTATTTACAGCACATTGAGAGTTCTGAAAAACTCTTACAAAATTAATAATTTTCCCACTAAAATAATGTACTGCTGCTAAGCTTTTTGCTTGAGATATTTGGTAATTTTGTGGAGAAAATGTCATTCCACCTTACATCTCCTCTTCTCTAAAATGTTCCTACTTGCCAGCTAGATCTTCTCTTGTCACCGGTGGTTTGTTCTCTTCTCCCTCTTAAGCAATGCCCAAAGTTTATGACAGAACCAGCAGGTCTACAGGGCAGTCTTTTGCTTTCAAGTTAGGATGTTTCTGATAACTGCACTTGGGGATTACTTTTGCAAATCCTATTCACTGCTCAGCGCTGAGTCAGTTCCTGCTGTATC
Source organism: Hypotaenidia okinawae (assembly GCA_027925045.1). NCBI lineage: Eukaryota > Metazoa > Chordata > Aves > Gruiformes > Rallidae > Hypotaenidia > Hypotaenidia okinawae. Next base: position 13,407,613 of record BSDF01000007.1, on the reverse strand, counting down.
CAGTCAGAGGAATAAAGGTGCAAATATTTGCTGACCTATCTTTCACTTTAACCTGTAGTTGAACATCTGTATGATATGTTTTGCAAGTATAATACTGACATACATGCTGTGGCTGGGTCTTTCACTCCTTGGGGATTGAGAATTTGTGCTTGAAAAGGTATATTTTAGATTTAAAGCCTGCAGTGCTTGCCTCCTAAATTTCCTAAATGCATTGGAAAATTCTGGTTGGATTTTAAAAAAATCTTACTGTATACTGTCATCTCAAAAATAACTGGTTTATGTCTGTCTCTATCTGAACATGCAGAGGAGCTTAAGGAAGGTAACACTAACTTTTTTCTTCTTGTCTCATGTAAGCAGTAATTTCTTAGAATTTATCTGTGTTCATTGAATTATCAGGAACTACCACTCCTCTTACGGAACCTGATAGCTGAACTGCACTCCATACCATAGAACACAGGGTAGATACAGCAGAAATTCTCAAAAAGATTTGAATGATGGCTTAAAGACCTGAAGATGGGCATCTGTTAGCTGAACAGTACTCTGAACTTTGCCCTGAATGAGCAGTTTTGTGCCAAGTATTTTTTCTACACTTAGTACATATAGAGATACAGGAATAAAATTATATTTTAAATGTAAAAATAATGAAGACTGTATAGATATGAAAGAGGAGTAACTGAGATGTACCTAATTTTGTTTGGATAGTTGCAGGCTTATGAGGTAACTGTCAATTAAAGAATCTAGTGCTAAAAGATGATACATTGCATGCTTTGCAAATGAAAATAATGTTCCTGCCTTGGAACAATTACTAATTTTAAATATATACCTGTCTTCTGTACCTTATTCTTGCTTTATCAAGGCCTGAAAGGAACACATAGCTTGGTTAATTGTATGCACAAATAGGGGAAAATTAGGAGTCCTTTTTGGAGAGGAATCTAAACCTTGCTGACACCATTTTTTCCCTTTAGTTGTTTTCAAATCACCTTTATAAATGTCTAAACTGCTGCAGCATTGATCTATTGGGAAAATCACATTTTTGAGCCTAAAATACATGTAGAGATTGTAGCAGGCTAACCTGAATGGTTAAGCCTTCACAAGGAACAGCATGAAAATGGGACAAAAAGAATCAGGGGAAACAGATTTCATCTGGGATGTTGGAGCATAGATATCACTGATCCAAAGATAATTAAAAAGACATAATAAATTCAGGTCATTCTGCCTGAAAGATCTGACCAGATGCACGTTGCATTTTTCCAAGCATTGCTGCCAGGTAGAAATTGAGTTTCAAATTTTTTACGTCTGATTTTGAGATACAGACTTGTAGGTTATTGTAAAATCACAACTAAAGAATTCTGGTAAGCTAGGTTTCACCTGAAAAGCTTAAATTATGTGGAGACTTCTTCACTGTTTCCAAGTATTGTCTGTCATCTAGTTATCAGGAACGACACACATAGAATTTTGAGTTTCAAATCTAATTTGGAAAATACCAAGACAAGTTCACTTTTTCTCTTACAGAAATATTGGTCCTTTGAACTGGCCATTGGTCATGTGAAATACTTGAATATTTCATATGATGGAGTATCGTCTATTTTTAATATTAGATTAGACATGGTACTTTCATATGTTTACTGAATGTTGTTTTGCATTTGGGATCAGCAATAATTGTTAACCATCTTGCTCTTCAGCTTTCACTTATTTCATGAGTATTTGTTCTTCATATTCTAGAAGAGGAAGAATTTGGTGAATTTGGTCAACGAGTCTTTATTGGTATGCAATGATTTAAGATAAGTAAGATGGCTGAGCTTGATCTAGATTAAGTGCTTGTCTGAAGTTAAATAAATCCATTTGTTATTTCACCTAAGGACTTACTGAATAGAACTCTATTTTCTCTGTTTTCCAAACTTTAAGTAATTGCTTTCCTCCTACCACTACTTGTTGTCTCCATTTAAATATCTCTTCCTGTTAGGTTTCTACTGAGACTTGGCTGCCACTATTTTAACTTGACTGGCTGTTAAGATTCCCTTTACTTTAAGATAAATTTTACCACAGTACAATGTTGTCCTGTTGTCTGTCAATCCTGAGAATAATCATTAGGGGTTTCATTAGAAAAGTAGACCTAAAAGTGAGGTTTTCAGAGTTGGGTGGTGAGGTGGAACAATAAACCAATCCCTATTACTAGAACATAGTGACCTTTAAATGTTCAGGTTCATTCTGGAGGCTGAAGTAAATGTTCTGGATTTGCTTTACGAGAATGAACCAGCTATGCTATCAAAAAACAGTTGACCTGTTTCCTCGTTATGCTTGATGTGGCCAGAAACTTCTCCTTTGGCTTGTTTGGGGATCTTTAGTGGGTCTCTAATTCTGGGCTAATTTTCAGTAAGATTTGGTGACTTAGCTGTCCTTTAAAGCTCCAAGGTTCTACCAAAACGACATACCAAGCACAACAAAGAAATTCACTAACTTTCACCCTGCAAAAAGCTCAAAAACCTACTACCTTGTGTTGCTTAGAAAGAGACACTCTAGACTAAAGTACTAGCTGCCTGCATCTCAGGTATATTTTCTAGTTCTGCTGTCTTTGCCCCTTACAGCTGGTTTCCGTAGAAGTATGCGTCTATGTCGCAGGAAGTCCCGGACTAACCAGCAGTCATGTTATGCACGGTGCCCCAGCAGCTGCTACAGCACTCTTGCAGCTCCATATGAAGAGGTGGTTAGGTACCAGCGGCACCCAGCAGACCGGAACAGACTAATTATACTAGTGGGTAAGAGGTTAATTACTTTCTTATGCAAATTTCACAACCTGAAACAGAGTGGAGGAAACAGTCAGTCATGGTTTGAAACACTGAGATTTCCTGAGAAAAATCTCTTATTGGCAGGAGAGCTAAAAAGATTCCTTTAATAATGCCTGCTACAGGAAATTCTGTATGAAGCGGGGCACAAGCTTTCAAGTGATTTTTAATGATAGTGACTGAAAGGAGGCTGATGTTCTGCAGTGTTCCATGATCCTGATAAAGCAAACTGGGTAAAGGCAAATCCACTGTGCTTTCTAAGTCTGGACATATTTGATAATTTTTTTTTTTCTTTTAAAATGGTATTGCTGAGGTGTCTCATGCGTATGACTATATTGCTGGGAGGTGATTTGTACTCTGAAGCAATCATGATGCTTCAGTCACTTCTGAGACATTTTTTGGTGAATTTCTTTACATTTCATTTGTCTGTGCTCAATGTTAGAAAATGAGGGGTGTGCATATGCAAAGTGCCTCTGTCAGTAACATTAGTTCCTTTTCAAACTTGCCAGGTCCTGCAGGAGTTGGTGTAAATGAGCTAAGGCGAAGACTTATTGCAAGTAACCCACGAGAGTTTCAAAGTGCCATACCTCGTATGTAATGTTTCTCCTCTCCCCCCAGTACCCCCTTCAAATGTGATTAAGAACTGTCAGGTACCTCCCTCTTACCTTTGTATATTCATATCCGCTCTTTGTTGCATAGCTGTTTTTTCAGCTCTACTGCAGGACTGAGTGATTTGCTTTTATAAGGGTTAATTTAAAATACTATTTTTCTCTTTATTTTGGCAAATCAGCTAAAGGATTTTCAAGTGACAGCTCCTGAAACCTTTGAAGCCTTATGTAGCAGTAGATTGCATGTTTTTGTTTCAGTCTGATGTTTGCTTTTCCCGGATTTAAAAATGTTTCTGAGGGATATGGTAAGTTCATAGTGTTTAGTTGATCAGATATGAAAATGAAGGCAACAGAAATCAGCGCTTAATAGGCTTTGCAGCTTTCCCTATTAGACTTCTAGTCTCTGATGAGACTTGTATAGCTTAATTTGACATAATAGTTCCTACCTGTGCTATTTGGTTCTTGTGATATGGATAACCAAACATGAAACGTATGAATCTGAAGCTAGTTGAAAACTCAGGAATTGTTTTGTGCTTAAGATGCAAATGTGGGAAGGCTTGTGGGATGCAACTGGATGAACTTCAATAAGTCTTACCTCAGAAGAGTACAAACAGTTGTGCAACCACTTTGAAAGCAGTTGCTGATTGGTTTGAGTCACAGATAGTTGGATTAAGCCACTGTCCTTCCATTCCAAGAAATACAGATGTGCTTTGCTAATTTTCTAGGATTTACCACTGGATTGCCAGTAAAGTAGACAAGGCTTTTGCGCTGGATTAACAAATAGAAACAATTAATTTTATTACATGTGAAAATAGTTACAGTCCCTCATTAAAGTTGTCTTATTTTAACTTATGAAATTAAAAGAATTTACTTACTTACTTGCAGTTTTGGTTTGGGTTTTTTGTGTGTGTGTGTGTATACATATCTTCTTTCAGACACCACTCGTGTTCAGAAGAGTTATGAAATGAATGGTCGTGAATATCACTACGTATCAAAGGAAACTTTTGAAAACATGGTGTATAGCCACAGGTAACTAGGAGAGACAAATTACATTTTTGTTGGTTAAAATGCAACATGACCCAAGAAAAGACAGTTTTGTAGTTAGGTCTCAAGTCTGGACTCCTCCATTCATACTTACAATGCAGATTTGTTGTAAAATTTGGTCAAACTACTTGAGCCCATTGCTTCAAAAAATGTGTTTGTGTAGTTGCAAATAAGCACCTCAGCAATTAATCTCAGAATCCTTCTAAATGAAAGTGGGATGTGACGACCTGAGTTCATCTGATGTCCTTGTAAGTTATGAGTTTAACCCTTCTGGAAACTGGACTGCTTTTTAAAATCGAGCAGTGTCAGACATGTTTGTGATCTCAATCTCCATTGCAAAACCTCTGCAGGCATTACATCCGCATTAGGAAAAATTTCTTCACCAAAAAGGTTATCAGGGATTGGAAAAGGCTGCCCAGGGAGGTGGTTGAGTCACCAACTCTGGATGTATTTAAAAGATAGGTAGATGAGGTGCTTAGGGATACAGTTTAGTAGAGGACGGGTATGGTTGGACTCGATGATCTCAAAAGTCTTTTCCAACCTAGTGATTCTGTGATCTCCAGCACCTGAACTGTAGGGCCAAACTTTCAAAAGCATTTGCTCCCTTCTGTGCAGCAATAATCCCTCTGCCAAGACAGATCAGCCCAGAAGTTACATTCCTTGAGCTGTGCCACATGCTTTGAGATCTTCTGATTTATTAAGTTATTAGTACCATATAGATGACAAACGTTTTATCTTTAGAATCACAACCTCTAAAGATGTAATTTGGTACAAGAACATGAGCAAAAAATGCATCCTTTGGAGGCCTTGAACTGTAATCATTGTGATAGTGTGCCCACCGTAGTGGGGAAAAGCAAAGGTGGAGGTTGTTCATCAGTGTTCACTATGTTTTATGATCATTCATTCAATCTTTTAGCACTGGATTATAGTTCCTGAAATGGAATCCTTTGAGACTGAGGCACTCTTTCATTTTCCTTCTTACCGCTGTTGCAGAATGCTGGAATATGGAGAATACAAAGGGTACCTGTATGGTACCAGTACTGATGCAGTGCGAACAGTCCTTGATGAAGGGAAGATCTGTGTAATAGATTTAGAACCACAGGTGAGTTGTAAAGGGGCAGAGACTCTACAGTTTATCTCCTGGGAGGAAAAATAATTCTCCATACATTACTGAGCTATTGGAACAGTGTTAGTCACTTTGTCTCGTTTTTCGCTTTAGTTTACGGTGCTTATTAGTAATAGATTATTCTTTCCACTGGGTCTTGGGAGGTGGGAATACTACGGTGACAAGTATGTACAGATCACTATAGTTCATCTGTTTCCAAGTCAGCAGCTGCATTATCCGGTGGAATGGTACAGAAATTAATGCATAGTTTTTTAAAGCAAGGATTATGTTTTCATGCAGAGACTGTTGCATGGGATTTCTTCCTCCTCCAAGCCATGTTAGTTGAAAGTTCTCTTCTTCTGTTAGCAACCTCTGAACACCCTTTGGTGTAGCAACTATTAATCAAGCAAAAGCAGGGAATTATAATGCATTTACTGCTCTTCAGAACTAACTTAACAGATGGGAGTAAGCTGCTGGTGTATGTAACCAAACAAGAACCTCCAACCTGTGCTCGCTGTGTAGACCACTACTCATCTAGGGGGCCACAGTTTGCAAATGCTGACTATATGAGAAAGGGCACCTTGCACAGCTTCCACATATGCCCGAGCAGATGTTAGCAAGAGGTGCTTCAAATAGGGTGATAACCAGATGTTTCTATGCTGGGCATTGCAAAAATACTTCAAATGCAGTCTTTACATTCTTCTGTATTTTTTTTTCTTAATTACTTTTATTACATCTAACACTTTCAGAACTACATACCGTGCTAATCTTTTCACTTAAGACACTATTCACCATTTTTTTCCCTTCTATCTTCGCATTGAATTTACTGATGAAGATAACAGTAATAAAGGCCTGAGTTTGTAAATATCTAAGAGATTTAAACCTGTGTCCAGCAAAATCCTACTAAACTCTGAACTACTTGCGTATTTAGTACATAGGAGCTGTTTAGACTCCTGGGTTTCAGCATCTCTTCTAAGAGAATGTAGAGAGACACCATAACTCTAACTTTTAGTGACTTCTCTCTAATTATGCAAGGCCAGTGTATTCAGAGCCTTAGGTTGGCAGTGGTTTGGCTGATTGAAGTAAAAGTTGTTACATGACCTGTGGGGAGCAACTCAAAATCCAAACTGGTAGAAGGGGCAGATTAGGCCACATTTTATTCTTCATTTCACATCTAAAAAATGCCCTTGGGTTTATTCTGCTACACTTCTCTGAAAAAAGAGGGCGAATGGGTGGGGGTGTGTGAATGTCCTAGTTGAACAGATGTGTCACTATCAGGTTTTTTTGGCTGTGAGTTTAAAGGACAAGTTTTGGGAAAGGTATGAAATAGTAGCACATATCTACTCTTCAGTAACTGCTGTGAGACAGGGAAATTACTGCTGAGTTGCATACTTGTATTTGAAATCTGGTGGCTTGGCCAACTTCACATGCTGGGCTTTTTAGTGTATATGTGTTCCAGTTCCCTCTGCTGCTTTGCAGTAGGTTAAAAATGCTTATTAGCATCAGGGAACATTACACCACACAAAAACTTCTGAAGGCAGGGTAATTTCTTCCAGGATGGAGCGATAAATACGTACTTTTTCCAAAGGTAGCTCCCCTAGCAGTTAGATTTCAGATTAGTCTAATGTTGTTGAATGCCGTTAATAACAATGTCCAGTCAGTCACTGGAGTTGAAAGCATCTCCTAATAAGGTTAACAAACAGAATTAAGTGACTGGTATGCTACAGTTGCTTAACAATGTCTGGTTCAGGGATTATTAGTGAGGTCGTTCTAAAGTAGGTATTCCTGAAGCAGGTTACTGCTAGGTTTAGAGGTAACAGCAAGTTGTAAATAATTAGCTTTTTATGGGAGTAAAACCGGGATGAATTCACTTGAAACAGTCACTCTCAAAATCTTTTTACTCTTAATTTGCAGGGCATACAAGTAGCCCGGACTCATGAATTAAAGCCCTACATTATATTCGTCAAGCCACCCAGCATAAGCTGCATGAGGCAGACTCGTAAAAATGCCAGGATCATTACAGATTATTATGTGAACATGAAATTCAAGGTGAGATTTGGGAATAGAAGAGAATCATTTTATTATTGTGGGATTCTGATATATTAGAACATAATGCATTCTACTACGTCACTCTTTTAAAAAAAAAAGGTTATTGTGTCTTCAGGATCAAATCTAAAATATTCTTTTCTTTTTTTTTTTTTTTTTTGACCTGTTGGGTTTTCCCCCACCCCAAAGGGATCGAGGCTTTTTGCTTCAAAATGTCTTTAAAGGAGAGGCTATTTTGTGGGGTTGGGTTTTTTTAAATCTCTGTCTTGTGACAAGATTTCAGTCAACAAACACATTTACAGTTTGAACTGAAATATCTGGAATGTGCTTCGCTCAATAATTTAATCAAGTATTTTTTCATGTAGTTATAAGAATGTATTGGTATTTTACAAATACTTAATGACAGTATCAATATCAATTCCATACCAAGTTCTCTATATAAAACACAAATCCTGCTTGTAGGAAATGCACATCTTGTATTTACAATGTGTCTAATGCATTGTCAAATTATTACCTTGCAAATCATAATCAAGTTTAGAATCTTAAAATTTTGGTCGCATCAGTTCATAACTGTGTATGGAAATGAACCATGATTTCTATGGCAGAAAGAAACCTGAACACTGGGGAAATAAACTAAAATGTGGAAAGAGAACCCAAGTGTTAGCGGATTTGCCTTCTAGTCCCTAATATCCTCTGCCAGCACTCATCAGCAGAATAACCTCTGCAGGGCAAGCGGAGCATACTGAGACTTGAGGTATTTCTTTGGGAAGTCAGCTCTGTTTCAGAGGCTTGGCACTTGACTGTAGCAGGCATACTTTATACAGCAAACTGTAAATGAAGTAAAGTACACTATCAATTTGCCTCTTGTTTCTATGGCCCAAGGTGTTCTGCAGAGGCCATGCAGGTATGTTTCTCTACACAACTCTAAAGTTTTATAGACTGACTTTGTGTCTCACAGGAAGAAGATTTACAGGAGATGGAAGATTCAGCTAAGAAAATGGAAGCTCAGTTTGGTCAGTTCTTTGATCAAGTGATTGTGAATGACAATTTACAAGAAGCATCTGCACAGCTCCTGTCTGCAGTCCATCGTGCACAAGACGAGCCCCAGTGGGTCCCTGCAATATGGATATGCTCAGACACTCAGCCCTAATTCTGAGCAGCAGGCAGCTTCAGAAAGATTACAGCTTATGTTTTACTTCAAAGAATAATCCTAATGTCAGGATTGCAAGAATTTATCTTTGTATGTGAGGGATTTGGAAGAGGATTAGGAAAGAAGCTGCTACAGGAGATATACTATGTTCTGTGTAGCTCTTCAGCTTTTTATGTTACAGTTGCAGCCACTTTTGTACAAAAAAAAAAAAGAGGAAATACTGTGATCACTCAAATGACAAGAATAAAGAAAAATCTATTTTGTTGCATGTTTCCAAATAATTTACTTGTACATAGCTGTGGAAAAGTCCTTTCCTTTTTTTACCACAATGGTCACCTCTACTGTCTGGAAGCCTTACTGACAAACAATGTTCAGTCCAGAGCATGCTAACTTTGTGTAAATACTATTATTTATGAAGGTATTGGCATGCTGTTTATCCTTTTTACCTTTTAAGACAGATGCAGAGTGGTGGTGTAACAATAAAAATGTCTCTAGAAACCAGTTATCTTTATAATAATGTAGCATATTTTTTCTTTTGTTCCATCAGCTCAAGTGAGTAAAAGCTGACATAACAACTGCCAGAACAACTTACCAAAGAGGAGAAATAAAGTCAGAAGTCCCTTTTTTCCTAGTGGTTTGCTCTAGGGTAGCATGCTCTCTTCATCACATGGTACAGTGTTTGTTGCAAACATGTAATTTCATATGGCAGCTGTCTTGACCCTGAGGAACACAAGTAATTTTTCTGTTGGAGGAAAATCAACAAAAGCAATTTAAACATTCTAGAGAAAGGTCATTCAAAGCCAAATACTGGAGCTGCCCCTACGCCTGCTTGTTTGGGAGTCAGGCTTAGTATTCCTCGTTCAGAGGTAAAGCTGGAGAAAACAAAGTCCAGACATGTCATTGGTGTGGGCTAAGGACACATGGTGGATGAGACTGGCACCAGTTTTCCCCCTTACGCTGCTTAGTCCAGCATCTGTCCACTCCTTCTCCCTGCCTATTTTTCATGTGTTTTCTTACAGGCAGACCTGCTTTCACTATTAGAAAAGAAAGATGCTCTCATTAGAGCTGCATTTGCTTCGTGTCAATTTGTGCTATAACAATTTTTTGTTTTCCTTTCCCTTTACTGTGTATAGCTTTAATATGCAAATTGTATCCGTGGCTATCAGCTAAAGGAGGCTAGAAGCTTTGTAGCTTTGTTTTCGCACTACCCAGCACTGCCTTGCTGGGTTGGGCTGGCTCCGTGAGAGAGCTGCCGGAGAGGACGTAAATCCGGTGGCAGACAGGCCGGGCCTCCCCACCGCTGGGAGGGGCGCAGCCCCGGCCTGCCGCACCCCCACAACCCCGGCGCGGGGCGGAAGCGAGCACCGGCTCCTCCCCGCAGCACCCGGCAGACTGGTGTGGTGGCGGGCACGGCATGGCGGCGCGGCGGGAGGGCCTCGGCGGGGTGAGGGCTCGGCGGGGCCGGAGCGGGTGGAGTGCCCTCTGCCCGCTGAAGGGAGCCGGGGGGTCCGGCGGGGACCGGGCGGCAGGGTGGCAAAGTGCCGGTAGCCGCAGCAGCGCTGGTCCTGCGGGGGATGCAAGCCCGGTGTGCCTAGCGGTGAGCACCGACGGTGGGAGCTTGGTCCACCCTGGAAGCTGTTGCTGAAGCGTTGTACGGGGCTGTCGGCGGCAGCAGTTGCTGTCAGGGAGATGGAGCTGAAGCACGACACGGGAGCGGAGCGCCCTGGAAGCGTGGCTCCTACATCCCTGCTCCGCGGGGAGGCGGCGGTTGCCGCCCTGTAGCTACTCGCGGGAGGTGGGATGTAGCCGGTCGCAGGGTCGCACGTTTCTGCTCTTCTTTTGCTGGGGGCTCAAGCAAGTATTTTATCGTTGTTTTCCTATTTTCATCCATACATGTATATAAAAAAAAAAAGGTGGGGAGGGGAAACATGCGAAGCTTTAAATCTATAAAGACTGGTTAGGTGTTTTTAAACCTTAGAGTTTGTGCATACGGACCCCCTTTGGTACCACCTCTGAGGGGTGCTGGCAGCTTAGCTCACTCACTTGTTGCTGTTTCATGCCCTGTGCTTAGGCGTGAAGGCATTTTCTGCTCTGCATACCTGAATGGACTGCCAGGGAGTCGTGTAGTTTGTTTTTTCTTCCCCGAGTTCCCTGGTGTGCCCCACCGTCCTATGGCTTGGCTTATGTTTGCAATCACAGGCTTTCACTAAGCACCTACTTGTGAGAGTCACTTGGCTTAAGGGACACTACGGCTATGTTAGCACTCAGTAGTTCTTCTGTCAGTGAAAATGTCCCTGGAAACCTGTGCCCAAACTCACCCTTTCTATGGAGCTTTGAGTCAATTTCTACAGGCTAAGAAACTGGAAACTAATACAGTAAGGCTAGTATTTGCATGGCAGAGTTGAGGACTTTCACACAGATGGGCATTTGCTAGTGCCTCCTTGCAAGTGATGCCCTTTGTTGCAAGAAATAGATAATACAGAAATTAACTCTTTTCAGTTGGGTCGGTCATAGTAACAAAACAGAGAGGTACTACATAACATAAATGCACTATGCAAGCAGTGAATGTTGAATAAAAGTTGGAGGTGGCCTTTTTAGGTGGGGTTGGGTTTTTTTTCATTGTAGTTTTAAAAAGCTCCCCATAACTATACTAAATACTGAATAATTACTCCCCCCAAGATCATAGAAAACAGTAATTGATGAGCTCTGATCTTCGTCAATTCTTTTTCTCCTTCATTGTACACCTTTATGGTGTGACCAATCCTGACTGTTTTGCAGGATGTGCTGCTCTCTACCTGTGTAAATGGCACATCCTGTCAGTCTTCTGTATGGCCAAAATCCAAGGGAGAGATTTGAGGCCTAATCCTGCAAACCCTTCTTCACAGGAGGTATCTCATTTGCTTTGGGTAAACAAACCTAAGTAAAACTTGCCCACTGGAATTTGTACCAGCACATGATGTTAAGGGTTTTTCAGTGCAAAGAAAATTTACCACCATAGAACAAAAATGTTGTTTTAGATGGGGGTAGTAGTGGGTCCTAACCCAGGGGCAGAAGGTTCATGTCCAGCTAATCCTGGCTGCTAGAAGCTTATTTTTAGTTCAGAATTAGCTGAGGTTCAGCATAAGGGAGTATAGACCAGTTCACAATGCCTCTTTCAGGGAACAGCTTCAAATGATATGGGAAAGAAACAAGTGGTAAGTTTGTGGAATCTTGAGTCTTACCAGTCATACAGCCTTTTTTATTTGTTACAAACTGAATTTTTGTAAGATGGGAAATATTTATTCATATATACTCTTTCAATATGATTGTATAATACAAAACCTGAAAGTAAAGTAACTACCTTCCTTTTTCTATGTAAGAGAAGAAAGAGCTCTGTTTCAGTTTGCAAATATTTACCAGCAAGTCAAATGCAACTAAAAATATCTAAAAATAACTATCTCCTGTTAACAAAGTTATATGAAAATACTTTGTCATGTTTAAAACGCTTTTTCAAAAATAATTATGTCCTTGTATTGCTTTTACTATTATTCTGTATTTACGACTTCATTAATAGAAAATATTCTGCTCATGTTGTATGTTATGCAAGTATCCTGAATGCATAAATTACTGCAGTATTTTGATATTTAAGCAGAATGAATGAGAATTTTCTCAATGAAAGCAGTACCTTACAGGAAGAGTGAAAATTACTCAAGTAAAGTTGAAATGCAAGCTGCACTTTGCATACAGCTGTGAGGTCCAAGTCCCTAATGCACTGCCCATCAGAGCACTAGTAAAAGCATACTTGCTGTGTCTTTTACATAGTATGTATTAATTTTATGTAACATCTCTATCAAGAGTCTCTAGTTATTTAAGAGGTATATGAAGCAAAACACTGTGTGTTCTGACCATATCAGGAAATAGCTGTTTTCTGAGAGGTGATTTCACACAGACAGAAGTTGACTTTTGTCTCTTGTCTTTCAGTGCCCACCTCGTGCTCTGCCTCCTGTGCCAAGGTAAATTCTGTGGTGTCATTTTGTAACTCAGTGTTAAAAGTTATTATAAGAAGTAAGTTTAATAAAAATCTGGGTAGTTAGTCATAACCGTTTTAAAAATAATTGCTTTTCTTGCTTGTTGTCTCAGAACTCCTTAGAAGTTTTACAGAGGTTGAGATATTTTACTGTATCATATGTTTTAATACCCTGAGAGATTAACCCTTTAAAAAGTTTCAAATAGCTGCTTTAGTTTTATTGTCTACTTTCATTTTATTGATGTGCTGCTTTTCAATCTCTTCTTACTTCCCTCTCTGTTTTGTTTGATGTTCTTCAATTTATTGAATCACAGATCCTTCAGGACAGGAATTTCTGAAAGTAAACTAGATATTCTTGAATAGGGGTATAAATGGCTATTAGTTTGACATAATATAAGTAAAAATTCTGACTTTTTTTTCTTCTTCTTCATTGTGGAAGGAAAAGCAATTATGTTTTTTCTGATAGGGTACTTCAGAATTCTAAGTACCTAAAAGCAAATGTGATGTACATGATTGACATACAGTGTCTTTTTTAGCAATGTATGCGCTCAGATGTTTCATAACTTTTGTTGGTTTGTTATGCATCAGGCACTAAGACAAGTTTTAATTAGCCAGGTGATTAAAGCTTTTAATCGGATCCACAGCTAGCCAATCAAGAAACTGCACAGTCATGAACAAAGTGTTGAGTCTTGACGATTGCTTTGTACTCTTAACTCTCCTGTACACAACTGCTCATAAAGAGAACTAGGAGTAAATATAAGGAAATTAATCACAGAAGTGTGATTTTCACTGTTGTGAATTGTAATTGCTTCAATATTAACTTTCTTCTCATCTTTGTTCCTTTTAATTTGCTTTTTTACACCATTCCTCCTTAAATGTGAAGTGGAAATCAAGGTAAGTTATTCTGGCATGAAAGAGAATTATAAACATTGGTAGTTCCTTTTGGTGTCACTTCATCCTCTCTTCAAAGGTAGAGCCTTACACTTTTCCAAAATACAGGCTGATTATTTAAACTGCATGGATACCTGTGCTGTCATTGCAAGAAGTGTCTGCTGTTTAGCTTTGCTCTCTTTACTGTATGCTATTTCCATACTGAATCAAGGTAACTGAAATTCTGTCACTGTGCTTTAAACAAGAAGTTTATTTTCCAGAACATTATTCACAGTATTACAGGTTTTTACTTAACACACATGCATGTGCATATTTAACCTCTGCTGCACTTAAGACAGATTTCTTATCCTGTTATCCTACTGTCTTGTATATTCCTCCTGCTCTTGGCTGTCATCTTCCCTGAAAAAGGTGAAGGATACCTTCACTTGTAAAAAGGAATCCCTTTCTTAACTAGCAATAGAATGGCTGTTAAAAAAAAAAAAGGTTTCTCCATGCTGTGCACCTTTACTTCTTTCTGTTTTACGTCCTGCAGATGAAATTCCACTCAGTCGTCCCAAAAAAGGAAACCCAAAGGAAAGACTCCATTAGGTAAGATCTTGCCAAGACTGAAAACTGTGTTAGTAATCCTGGGTGAGACCTGCACGGTAGCCAAGCTCCCGACAGATAACAGGGTTTTTAGTCTTGTACTCTATTTTTGAGTCGTGTTCTCAGCTAATTTATTTTATATTGAATGACTGCACTCTTTTTTCCCCAAGGTGATGTTCTTTTAGAACATGTCTGTAATGCTAAATTTTCCATCCTCTGCTCTTTCTCCCTAGATTCATTTGTGGTACTTTTAACATAGCATATCTTGATACTCAACTGTAAAAGTTTCTTTATTCCTGTTGCTTTTTCCTTTTTAAAATGTTTAGGTACTTCATTAAACAGTCACTTCCAGCTGTAAGCTGCTTGTTAGGTTGAATGTGTTAAGTACTTGAATTTTTGAATGAACTAAGATAAAACTCATTTAACAGATTGGCTCAATTTTAGTTCTTGGCCAGACAGTCACAAGTTAATCCTCCCATTATTGTTCAAGAGCTAAGAGCCTAAAATATGACTAGCACTAGAACTCTATTATCACAAGAATTGGATCTGGAGAACAAACATCTTTTAAGCAAGATTAAAAGTCTGATCTATTTTGATAAAGGGTGTGGCAGTTTGATGAGTAAAACTCTTTCATTTGCTTAAAACAGTGTAAAATTGAGGCCTACTGAAAGACCTTCAAATGCAACAAGTACAGCTGTGGCTAGCAGGGTTTCCCAAGGATCAAGGGTTTTTTGCTCATCTCTTTAGTGAGCTTGAAGCCAAGGCCTCAAAGTATGCCTTGGCTTTGGCCTTATTTTTAGCATAGCAAAGCTTTATAATATGTGGGAAAACCTGTCCTTGAAGTGTCCTTGAAGATAGATTCAGTTGTTACCATAAAACTGCCATACTTGAAAGAGTTATAAAAAAAGGCAGGTGTGATGTAACATGGAAAAGTAACTTTGTCATTCTATGTCTGATCGTGCAAATTGATACTACTGCTGCTAGAATACTTGATGAATTCATGTTAATTTCTCATGGAAGTGTAGTTCCGCCAAAGTGTAGTTATTTATCTCTCAGACTGGAGTAAACATCCTTCAGTGTTGGATTTTTCTACTCCTTTATTCTTATGGTGTATGTTTAGCATTTAAATTTCCCTTTGATATGACGCTATTTTGCCTTAGCACGTATCTGTATGAATCAGCTTGTAATAAGCTCATAATTTTTTTCTTGTCCCTTGCATTAGATTCTCTGCATGTAGAAAGGAAAAATAAAGCTCTTTTCTTGGAGTAGATTTCTATCAGTCAGTGCTCTGCTGTGTGCTCAAATGGGATTTGTGCCATTACTTAAATTTCCTCCTGGGCATGAAACTGTCAGGGTGAAAGGAGGGTTGTCAGCTATCACCTTTGTATAGTCTTTGTTATCTATTGCATTTGTTTCCTTTTTTATTTCCCAGCTAATACATTTTCATCTCAGCTGTAAACTGGGCAAATACAGATGTTCTGTACAATGTCAGAAAAGGCAGCTTTTTCTTGCCTGTTTCTCAGCAGCTCTGAATTAAGGTTGCTGGATCTTTTAATCTGTTTTTCAGATGGTATTGTACAAGCAGCAGTTCGTCGTCAGTCTGAAAGCAGTGAGCCCCTAACTCCTGAACCTCATGATGTCCCTCAGAGGAAACGCAAGAAGAAGAAAGTACCTACTGGTATGTGAAATAATTGTAGATTTGAAACAGCAGTGAATAAAACATGGTAACTCAGAAATATGATTGGTCAGCTTGTGTTTTGGCTTAAAACATTTCATGTGCTTTTGTACATACAACATCTGAAAATACTCTCTGAGTGAATGGTAGCTTACAGTTTCAGTTTCTAATTTCAGATTCCATAGGGTACAAAGCCTCAAAAAAATAATGGCAATATAGTTTAGGAAGTAATAAAATAGATCCTTTACATCATTCAAAGCTTAGATGATCATCACTTTCTTGCTGTTGTGTTTATATAACTATCTGTATCTCAATCGAATGTATTTCCATTTTTATGAAAGCTATGAAACTTCCATGTGGTTTATTTTAAATCTTCAGATTCTGAGACCTCTTTTACCCAGCAAAATGTTGCATCCCTATTTCAGAATGGAAATGGCATGGATGTCCATGAAGCTGAAGAAACAGTGGTCCGCAAGCAGAGAAAAAGAACAAAGTGAGACAAAACTAGGGTAGCTCATAATTTGGAATAACTGTGATTGATAGTGAATGTAGCTGACTAGTATTTTACATTGCCACGTTACAAAAAATCTAACATCTTGAAGCCCAGGATACTTTCCAGCCTGTGCAATAAATAGTATGGGTGCATTTCTTTCCAGGGTTAAGTTTTTAACTTCCCTCATTTGTTTATGTATACCTGGATGTGTTACGGTTCTGAATGCATTTACAGAAGCCTAATATTTCAATCACATACATGAAAAAAATAGAATGTGTAATTGCTTTCTGTCACTTTTACTATGTTTTTTCTTAATTTTATGAGAAACGTAACTGTTTTTTCACCCTTTTTATTTACCTTTTCTCTAAGAACTATGCCTTTAAATCATTTCAGTTGCCTTTCTACCAAACCCATCTCTTTTCTTGGCCTTATCCTCAGTTTGTATATTTTTCTTATTGTTAATCTCTTAATACGTATTTCTTCCCACCTTGCTGTTTTGACACAGGAAGGTGTTTAAATACAAAGAACCCCCGCAAATCAAGATGAGCTTTATGGATTTAATTAACTAACTCCATGATAAATTTAGTCCTTCAAATTATAAATGGGGGTAATATTATACAGGTCATTGGCCTGATCAGATCTTATGAGTCAAGTTAGAAATGTTAAATGCTAATAGGAGTCTTAAGGTTTTACATTTACCTCCTCTTTTTCTGCCCCATGTGCCAGTAGGAAACCTCGGCCAGCTGAAATGCACTGTTCCAATGAGTTGGAAGTGGAGGAGGAAGATATTATTGAAGATGAGAACAGAAAGAGCCCAGATCAGCAGCCTGTGTTTGCTGCTCCCACTGGAATTAGCCAGCCTGTTAGCAAAGTGTTTGTTGAAAAAAATCGTAAGTACATCTTGTGATTTAAGTAATTTAGGGACATTGTTGCAATTAAAGGAAGCATTATTGTATTTAAAATCCAAATATTGAGACAATTTTTTTTAATGAGAAAAGTTTTCCAGAACAAAAATTATTTGAAAATAAATATGCATGATGATTTTTCAACAGTGAATGTTAGTGTTGCCGTGCTGCCATGTTTGGTTGAATTTTTTAATTCCATGATGTATGTGAAAAAAGCTGTTTCATAGTACTCAGCTGAGCTTATTTGACTTAATGCTGTCACAGTACCTTTATAAGAAAGTATCATTCAGTTTATTGCAAAACATCTTTTCAGTGGAAGCATGGTGGGGTTTTTTTACTGTTTTGTGTTTCTTTGGTTTTATACTGGGGATACTGAGTAATTACCCAAAGTGCTTTGCACATTCTTAAAGCCAGAGTCTGACCCACCAGGATGCATCACACTGACAGAGGCATCTTGGCATGAACATAAGCTGACAAAGGGCAAGAAGTGGGGAGAAGTTTTTTGATGGAGCTTCTGATGCTTCCAGCTTTTTAACACTAATAAATATTAATGTAGAAATTATTATGGAGGGCAACAGTACTTTCTGAAACTAATTTCCTCATCCCTTTAGGGCGTTTTCAGGCAGCTGACCGTGCAGAATTGATTAAAACCACTGAAAATATCAATGTACTTATGGATGTGAAGGCTTCATGGACTACCAGAGATGTTGCCCTCTCAGTGCACCGAAGTTTTAGGTGAAAGATAAATGTTTTGATGCAAAGAAGCAGAAATCAGGGTTGTTTTTTGCTTTGTTTGGTTTTCTTCTCCCTGGAAGTTAGCACCTTTTCTTTATCATTGTAATATATCTTTATTTCTTTTGGCTATTCCTAATAAATGGCGGTTCAGGATGCAACAGGTATAAAGTTTCTCAGTCCTCTAGCTTTTATTATTTGTTGTCAAGATTATCTATTTCTAGTCTAGACAATACATTTGAAATGAAACTTATGAAATTAATAACTAAGGAAGTCATATTGCAAATATTCAGACAAGATCTCAATACCAAGAGATTGATCTGTCACCAAAAATACTAGAGACCTACAGAAAGAGTGCATTACAAAGTGAGAGATATTCATCAGCTATATGACCAGAATAAAAATACCTGAATTCAGGTGGTTCTCAGAGACAAATCCTGGTTGGTGAAAAAGAGTGATAAGTGAAATTGGATGGGGGTGTAAGTTTGCACACCGTAGCAAAAAATTAGTTTTTTTAAAATATGTGGCCATGTTGTGATACAGAATGGGAAGATGACAGCTGTTTTCTTCTCTGGTGTATTTTATCTAGAAGCCTGCATTTTCTTAGCTTGTTCTTAGCAAGGAAAATAATGCAAAGACTGACTCAAGGACAAGTTTAAGAGCATTCTGTAAGCGTAAAGGTCAGTGGTTGTGGGAAGTTACAGGCAAGGAGTTGAAGTATTGATTCCTGTAGCAGTAATGAAGTGAATTAGTGATAGGATCAGGCAAAATATCTTTTTCTTTAACCTGCTCGGGCTCTAGTGCAGTCTGTCAAGGAAGAAAGCAGAGGTCCCGTTGCTTAGAATTTTTAAAACTAGATCAAAAAAAGGCCTCAGAAACAATCTGTTAAATTTTTTGGGAACCTGTTGTGACAGCAGGGTTGAACAGATGGATTCATAGGCCTTGTCTATTTGTAATTCATCACTAATTCAATATGTTAAACTTGTCTGATGTTCTTTTCTCCATTCAGGGTGATTGGCCTCTTTGCCCATGGCTTCCTTGCTGGGTATGCTGTATGGAACATCGTTGTTATCTACATTTTGGCAGGAAATCAGCTTTCCACAGTTTCTAAACTGCTTGAGCAGTATAAGACACTGGCATACCCAGCTCAAAGTCTGTTCTATTTGTTGCTCTCTATTAGTACAGTTTCAGCCTTTGACAGGTAAAATATGTTTGCATTTGAAGAGTGTATATAGTTTGTGTGCAGCATGTTTCTTTCACATTGCTATGGCACATTTTGCTCTGCTGTTGATGATTTAATGTAATATGCTTAAAGCATGATTTTACACATGGCTGGCTACATATTTAAAGGGTGTGCATTCAGACCTTTGTTACTCATTTATGTCCATTGTCTGTAGCCTTGTTTCAGTGTGCTGGTGGCTGTGTGATCATGAGTTGAACCAGATGGAAGAGCTGACCTGTTTGGGTTTTTATTTTGCTGGGGGGAAAAGGATGAAGAACAACTAATGTTTCTATCAGGTTACTTCTCCTGTGAATCCATTCTCCAGTCAGGTTTGCAGAATAGCTGCATATACAGTTTTCCTGGCTTACCTGGAAACCCATCCTGCAGATGTGTTTCTGCATTACAGCTTAAGAGTAGGAATGAACAGAAAGAGCAGCAAAAAAGACCATAAACCGTGTACATTCTTGATGTTATAGATGTTTCTTTTAGTTACAGGTGGTTTCCGTGGTAACGTGATAAGCCAGGGAAAGAGTCAGTGCTCTGGAACAAACTGTGACCTTTCACATAGTGGTGGCAGGGAGGAGGCCCAAGTTACTCTTAGCCTACACCAGTACAGGAGCAATTATGTGAGCTGTTACATTAGCTTAAATTGGCCGGTGGTGTGGATACTAAAATGAATGGTAAGGATTAGAGAGGGGACAGATCTCTCCACATGCTCCCTGTTCTAGAAAAGACTGCAGTGTGAAAGCAACAACTTCATGGAACATCTTCCTTAGTTTCAGTCTTTCTTAGATTGGATATAATGAGGACCATTACCATGTATAGGATACTGTTATGAATAAAGTCAGTGTAACAGAGGCAGAAAAATATATCTTGCAAAAGTAAAAGAACAATAGAGTACTGCTAGGGGAATAGTTTTATTATCTTACTAGGCTGTGTTAATGACTCTTGTTTTTGTTACCAGAATCGATTTGGCAAAAGCATCAGTTGCACTCAGGGGCTTTCTTACCCTAGACCCAGCAGCAGTAGCCTCCTTCTGTAAGTATTTTGAAGCAAACAGGAAGTTGTCCAGAAGTGTTAAATGGAAAAAAAAACTATATACTGTTTTCAGTGAAACCTTCCTCCTTGTTTATTTCCTGCTTTAGGACAAGTGACTTGCTTAGGAGTTGAAAATAGCATTCAAAGGCTATGAACACTTTGCTACGTATTTTTTAAAGCATATTCAATAGCAGCATTAGTGGGAACTAATTATTATTAGAACTATTATTGAGACAGTTCTTTTCCCACCTCTGAATACAGAACATGGATGTAGCAAAAACCAGAATCACAAGATGCCTCTTTTGATGTAGCTGATAGATAACAGAAGTGCAGAGTCCAGATTTTTGGGTCAGGGCAATGCTGAGGAAGAGATAATGAATTAAAGGAGACTATCATTGGAGGTTGGATAAAAGGAAAGAAAATGTAGTGATAATTATCATATCATGATGAGACAGCGTATTGGAGGTTTATATCTGACACTGCTAATTAATTTTTTTTCCAGTGTACTTCGCTGCTCTTATCTTATCCTTAAGCCAGCAGATGACATGTGACAGAATTAACCTCTACACACCACCTTCAGAAAATGGCAGTATCTGGTAGGAAACTTGTATCACTTCTGTAAATTGTAACATAGCTCACTTAGGAACCTCAGTCAAACTGGTAGATTGAAAAGGCTATATAACATACGTAAGAAAGTATTAATGAAGGATTTAATTACTAAACCTGCCTTTGTCTCTGCTTGTCCTGGAAGTATCAAAGATAATTTCACTGAAAAATGAAAACTCAAGGGTGATTTGGTCATGCTGGTTGCAAATCCATTATATCTCAAACAAAAGCCTGTTGGAGTACTGCTGAAAATGTCATCTGGCAGGAACAATAAGAAACATTTTTGTTGAATGGGACCCTACTGAGGTAACTTGTTTGCATTCAACAGACACCAAAAGTTCTGTAGAGAATCAATACTGTTTTTGAAGGAGGTAAGTCTAATCTGTCCAATATACTAATGTCATGGTATTGCAAAAAAGTGGTATGTCTGCTATAGGATGCAATGGCTTAGCAGACACAGCTGGCATTGAACTTGAAGCATTACTTCATGCTAGGACATCCCATCCAAAACCTGTTACTTTCTGAAGTAGATATGTAAAGGACTCAAACTCTAGTAGCACAAGTTTTTAAAATACACCAAGAGAACAAAAGCATTTACATGAAAATTTCCTGGTTTGGGCAGTTAAGTATTTTTTCCTTTTTTTTTTTTTTTTCCAGGGCATCTATAAATGGCTGTTGTTTATTTAAAAGCCTAGATTCTAGTAACAAAACTGCACCCTACTGCTGTTGTAACAGTAAGAAAAATGTCAGCTAACTTAAATCATTACCTTCTTAAAGCTGTATCTCATCCATCCCACAGCATTTCTACACAATCACAAGCCCTTGCATTGGCTATCAGAAAGACTTCACTGCCTTGCTGTTCACTTCTCTTGCTGCCTCATATGGAGGTGCTTAAAAATAAGATCAACTGATGACAATGTCCATGGTCTTTCTCCACAGTGAAATTTGACTGTGCATTTTGATTTTTATTTTCTGCCTTTTGGTCAAGAATTTTGCTTTTGAAATCTGCAAGTGGACATTATAAGATAATGGGGTTTCTTAGCTGAGTCTGTCTTTGGTAGTCTCTCTCTTCACTAGGCCTTTGCAATGCAAGACCATCAGGATGGTAGAAGTAGCTGTTTTCACATCTGGCTTAGCAAGCTTGTTTTTATGATACTCTGTTGAAATTGTTACTGTAACCTGTATGTACCAGTGAACTCCTTCCTGACTGGTGGGTTGATGTGTTTTTCCCAGGACGGCAGGTACAGAAGAAGAAATTGTTCAGCCATGGATTGTGGTGAATCTGGTAGTGTCTATTCTAGCTGGGACAAGTTGGATCTTCTTGTCTTACCGACCAGAGTTAGACCACAGTGAAGGTACGACATATTAATAGGCAAAATGTTGTTTGTCAGGCTTTTATCTGCTGTGCTTTGCATTTAGTGTTCAAGGCTAGTCCTGAGAAGTTTTGTGGTTTATAAAAACCAATCTAACAGCTTTACAAAGCAAGTACTTCAAGGATGCTGGTGTCTGTGTTTGGTTTTATAAAGGAAAAACCCCAGCAATTTAAAAAGGAAAGCAAAGCCTTGTTGGTGCTGGCTGAAGCAACATGAATTTTGAAACGTGTGTGTGTGTCTCCCCTTCACTGGAGGGAACAATTAAGTTTTACTTTAACAGTATTTTGAATATTTGAAATGTAGTTATTGTGCTTGTGTTTTGGAAAATTCCCCAATGTGATTAATGTTCCTTTTGCAAATGCTGCATGCCTTCTGAGTTTGGTATTATTTTCAGTAGAATATTGCTGTAGTTCTGGGAACTCCCAAGCTTTGAAAACTCACATTTATGTTTGCAGAACAGGACTTCACACTGCTTAGGTTCATCCAGACTGAAGGAGGGAGCAAGCAAATCATCCCATTTTCTTAGAAGCTTTGTTAGAGAGTTGGCTTCCTTCCTTTTGTTGTTCTAACTAGGATCCAAAAAGCATACCATAATTTGGCTTTCCTATCAGGTGCATGCAGCCTGTGACTTGAAGCTATGCTGTACATTAAGTTTCAACTTACAAATCAACAGGTATCCAAAGAGCATCATGAGTTGAAGCATAGATGTGTGTTTGGGAAGCTGATGATTCAACATACTTCAGATTACTTCAGAATTTTAATGTACAGATTTCTGTATTTCAGCTAGCCCCAGTTACTCAGCTTATTTCTAATAACACAATGAGATAAAAAGAACAACCTAGGTGGCAGCGTTTACCATCTTTGACAGTAGAAATTAGGCCATATGTTTAATCAAATTTAAACCCTGCTTTTCAAATAAAAAAAAGACTTGCTGAAGGAAGCAGTGGTAGGATTTAACTCACGTTTTGATGAGCTTTTTGATATTTACATGTACCTACTAAGATTAGAAATTTTTTTTCAAGAGAGACATTCTGTTAGGACTTACCCCAAATAGTAAGGACAGTTTAGTTTACTGAAGATGAGGTAACAAAAACATGGGAGTCTCAAACATGAGTGGATAAACCACACTGTTGCAGGCATGGGTTGTGTAACTTCACAATGTTGACGAGTTGTTTGCAGCCAGCCTGGTTTATATGCTGAATGTGCTGTCAGCAAGACAGAAAGTATACCCACCTACGCTGAGGGTGCAATACAGACATGCAAGGGAACTCCGATATGAGAAAACTCTATCCTTAGCACCACAAAGGTCCACAAGGACTGCTGCTTGGTATGCCTAGCCAAATTTGTCCGCAATGAGCTCTTCACTGATCACCTTAGGCTGTCTCCTATCCTTAGCTGCCATAGTGACAGCTAGCTATAATATCATTCATGATTCTTTCTATCCCAGGTTCTACTGTTGCTAACCTACGCTGTGATACACAGAGCAAGTATATTCATAAATGAACAAGACTCTAAACAGAAATCTTCCTCCTTGAGTCTGACACACTCAAAACTTTAACAACCCCTCAGTCTACTTTAGACTTCTGTTTCAGTGTCCAGGCTGAATGCAGGATGATACCGCATATGATTAGCTGCTACCATCATCACTAATTCTGGCAATTTTTTTGGAGGCAAGAATAGTTTTCTAAAGACAGTGGAGGCCCTTGCCACTGCTGAGTTGTTAATTCCATGATTGGGAAGAAAAGCAGGAGGCTTGGGGGAATGCCAGGGCACTTTTCAGGACTAAAGAAATAGTATTAAAGTGAAACTTCTTAAAAAATTCATTTAAATATTCTTTCTCTTTTAGAACTGATGTTTCATGCTGAAATTGAGGAATTTCCCCAGGGAGATATCATACCCAGAGTCCAGCCATAGTGTGAAATAAGCATCTGCAAATATTGACTGATGACTCAACATGATATGTATTATAGCCATATATTATAACTTTCATAAAGAAAAATGTATTTTTATACTGTATATATTTCATTTTGATCTTTTTATCTATGCTACAATTTCGAAATGTGATTGAAAACTTTTATACTTTTGCTTTTTATTGTACAAAGTAGATTCTTTCTAGTGCATAAAGTCAAGGTGATTTTGTAAACATTGCTACCTATACAGCCAAAGAAACTAGCGGATCAGGTATTCAGTGCTTTTTTGATCACTCTACAGTCTTCAACAACCTGGTTTTGTTACTAATGCTGATAGCAGTTGTCTTACCTGATTTGGCTAAATAATCTCTAGAGATTAAAACAAATCTTATGAAGCAAGTAGTCTAAGGAAGATTGTAACAAAAAACTAGTTAGGCAAAACCACAAAGTTAGTAAGCATACAGTAATCTGCGTTTAGTTGTCGTAAAAAGTATTTGCTAGAATAAAGGATTGGATTGTCAGGGATTTTGTTTAATCCTTAGAAGAGAACACTATTTTTCTTCATCTTAATTTAGTTCTCTTGACAAGGATCTTGATGATAAAAAGTTCTTTCAAGTTCATATAGATGCAAGAAACAGTAGTATTCATGTTGCAACGATTTGGTCAGCTAATGAATACCTAAAGAGATGTTTTAATCAAGCAGGGTGGTTTTGGGCTGCCAACAAGATACTATAGATGTATGTCCTGTAATTTCTCAACAGTTCTCTTCATCTTTTATGGCAAGAGCGATAGTGTTATTCACTGCTTTTTCGAAAGAAACCTGGATTTCACATATGTTAAAAGTGTTCCTAATGTTTTGATGGAGATTGATTTCCCCCAAAAGGTTGTTTGTTGTTTTGTGTTAGGACAGAATGGGAAACTTCTTTCTAGAATGACAAGAAAACGCTTACTAAAACAAAACAAGAACTCTGTAGCTACTCACCTTCTACATAGTAATGCAGTAGTAATAGTACCAGTTGGTAGGTTTTGATGATGGTAAGCCAAAATTCTTTCTTTTTTATATTAAAGTGGCAAAATGAAAGCATTGCAGATGTGAATAAGTACACATGTATCGCAGGATGAACCACTCTCCTTAGCAGGTATAAACAAGAGCTAGTTGGAAATGCATTTCTCAAGAAAATATCACCTAAAGCCCCAAGCCTCTTCATATATGTTATTTTACATGCTATTGTTTAATTTTATTGATTTTTCTATTGTTTTATTTAATGTGTCTAAATGTGGTTATAAAGGGTGTGCAGTTGTCAAAATTCAGTGGAGAATTACTGTACTTTCTAGTAGTGAAGTTAATAGCCAGATAAAAGACATGAAAGAGGGATGTTAGAAGAGCCAGTAGCTTTCTATGGTGTTACCTTATTTGCTTTAAAAGAAGGATGGGAACATAAGTAACTGAGGATGCTGCCCCATTGAGGACTTGAGTTCTGTTATGCCTGTCCAGCAAATTTAAGTAATTAGAAAGTTCAGTGTTCGCGACATTTTAAAATGCTGTGGTAATCTTGGGGGTAGGGGGAAGAGTTCTACCAGAAGGTTAATTTAACATTCCACAGCTGTTGGTTCCGGGGCATTCAATTCATTGTGGGAAGGGGCTATTAACCTTTTCTGTAAATTGTTAGGGCTCTTCTGTATGTATTTTTGTAAAATCGTAGACCTAAATTACAGCTGGCACTGCATTGCACATTAAAAGGGAGAGATGCTGGGTGTCACTTACCCACAGTGTTGCACTGGAAGTTGCTGTCATGATTTGGCTGTAGAAGTTGGGGTTCCCACATAGGTTGCCACCACGCTTTCTCTAGATGTCATGTGTTTAATTTACAGAACTGTTGAGATCCTGAATATGAGATAAATAATGTCTTCTCTTAGACATTTCTGTCATCTTTGCATGGTAAGAAGTATAATTTTGCCCATAAAGTATAGAGCTCAGGCTAAACTGTGCTAAGGTATCAGATTGATACAGGAAAAACTTGAATAATGTCATTGCTAGAAATTGGCCTTCCAGGTATCCCTTGGACAAAGTGATGCTTTGAGCCAGATACATTCTCATTGTGAAATAACCATAGTTTTTTTAGATAGTCAAGCGGGGATTAAATTAATTAGCTTAATGGGATCAATATTTCAAACCAGGCTTGCCTTTCCAGTGCATCTTTATGGGAGGATCCAAGTATATGCATCCTTAATGAGGTCTGAGGTTGCCATTTAGAATCACACTTAATAAACAATTTGATGG
The DNA here is from genome assembly GCA_027925045.1 of Hypotaenidia okinawae. Lineage (NCBI taxonomy): Eukaryota > Metazoa > Chordata > Aves > Gruiformes > Rallidae > Hypotaenidia > Hypotaenidia okinawae. The sequence goes on along the minus strand of BSDF01000007.1, from coordinate 13,381,160 downwards.
CTAATTATCTGTTTTACAAAGTATTTTTCATTCTATTAAGCCTCACAATGGACTACGAGTTTAACTGAGCTTTTTTGCTTCATTACTTGGAAAATTTTAGAACGAGTTTACAAAATAGATGTTTAATTACTGAACATGAAATATCTGTAGAAGCCTTAACTGAAATGCCTGTGTGTTTCCATACCACTGCTTTTAATGCAGTATTTTTGTGTTAATGAAAAAATTACAAAGATGTTAGTGCCAATTTCTTGGTTTTACATATACGAAAATTAAACAACTGCTCTAGTTAGAAATTGTCTGCTTTATTTCTAAATTATTTGTCTGTTTTAAAATAAATCAGTCTGATTTTTTTCTTCAGTGCTAATATGTGTAATAGACAGGCTCTGAACAGATGATTATGGGAAGACATTTTTTCTTTATTTGTGGCAGTGTAGTAAACTATGGCTTTTCTTTCTCTCCATCAGATTCCTGGTGCTGTATTATTCTTCCTCACAATTCCTGAAAACTAGCAAGTAAACTGTATTTTATCAGTTAATGCGGTTTGTTTAGCCTAAAAAGATGACTTATTAAGAGAGTAATCTCTTTAACTGCCTAATGGACTCTTCTCAAGCTGCACAGTGAAAGAATGAGTGTAAACAGCTGCAGGCAGCATCAGGAGAATTGCCACAGGAGTTTTGACAGGATTTGGATGATTTGGGGCGGGAGGGGGTCTGTCTATGGGAGCTCCACCCCTGAAGTGGCTCCAGAGTTAGGTGTATAGACCCCCGTGCAGCTTGAGCAGAGGCTGGACCCAACAGGTCTCGAGAGTCCCTTAAAGCTAAATTGTTCTTATTTTGCTTTTTAAAAGGCAGTAATTTAAAATTTTGTTAAAATCCAGTGTTTTTTCTTTTAACTATTACTCTCTTAACTCATCTTTGTCGTCATGAAGCCAGGTGGTCTTTTGAAGGTTTTGTTGGTATTGTTGAGGTAAACCTCAGGAGGCTTATGGTTACATTTGAATATTACGCTTATATATTTGCAGCGGAATTCGTTTCAATGTCTGAAAGCGTTGGGAGAATACAATAAATCATCAGGTATGTATTTATTGCTAAGCCTTACCTTTCTCTTCCTTTTTCCTCCTAGTGGTGTGGAAGGTTCTGTTGTATTCCAGGGTGCAGCAGTGCTTGAAATTAGTCTGTAAATCCACAGACACTTCGAGAAATTTCTCGTTTTTTGTCCTGGCTGTTCCTAATGTTCGGTGCCCGCTGGGGCTGCTTGCTTTCCTCAGGGAGGAATGCTGCCATCTAGGCAGGACCCATTGCCCAGTCCCCTGAAACCTGCCGACTGCTGCTTCTCGGACAGGTGCTTTTGGGAATGTTTTCTCCTTCATTCCCCACAGTCTGGATAAGCCGTCCGTGGCTGTCCCTTCAGCCGATGCATTTATTTGCGGATGAAGCCTGACCGTTTCGTTTCACCCATTCACCTCAGCCCGGAGCCGTTGCCCGCTGACCCCTCGCGCTGCCCTCCTCGACCCTCGCAGGAGGCGCGCCGCGTGGGGAGCGCGTGACGGCCGTTAGAGGGCTGAGGCGAGACCGCTCGCGCCCCGCCTCAGCCCGGCGGTTCGGCGCCTTTTCCCTCCCGCGCGCTGGCGGCTAGGCGCCTTTTGCCTCTCGCGAGCTGGGCAGTTGCCGCCGCGGTGCCTCAACCGCAAGCGGGCGGGAGACAGGCAGGGCGGGGCATGTTGGCCTTGGAGGTGCGGGCGGCACCGCAGGGAGGAGGAGTCGGGCCCCTCAGTCTCTGTGGCCGCAAGTGAATGGGGGGAAGGAGCGGCTTTATCCTGCCCTGCTCTGCCTGTCCGCAGTTTCTTACTAGGTGTCATTGTAGGCTGGTGTGCATCTGAAAGGGAAGCAAAGAGGGAAGCCTGCCTTGCTTACTAGACTAGTTTCTATTGCTTCCTCAGCTGGGGATGAAAAGAGTTGTTATTTAATGGGAACAAAGCTGGATTCCTCTGCATCATCCATTCCCCTTTATTTGGTAACGGCAGCCAATACTTGCCTGCTTAGTGGCTGCAGTTGAAATAGGAAGCCCAGTCAAAAAGAAAAAAGCCCAAAAATGTTCCTACCCAGGAATAAAATTACTTGCTGTAATTATGTCTTTTAAATTTTTACATACTCTTTCCTTCCACCTCAAAAAAGTGTTAAGAATCCTGCCAAGCTATGGCAGTTTCCTGTACTGATTTCCTGTACTGTATTCAACAAAATGGAAGAGAGCATGGCTTTTCATACTGATACAGGCAAGCCTCAGACAGAAGATAGACAAGAAAAAAGGCACAAGATCTTGTGGATAAATTTCCACACCCACTGATAGATGTAATAGTTAATCTATACTGTGAAAACCACACAGTTTATTTACTTTTTTGGGAAAAAAAACAAAACCAAGCACCCCAAACAAAGCAAAAAAAAACCCCTAAACACTCAACCCAAAAAATGCACCCCCCAAACAAAACAACCAATAATCACTTTTGGAAAAAAAAGGGGGTGGGGGGAAGAAGAAATAGCGTAGTCAATAAAACAATTGGAAATTGTTCAAACAAAAGTCTTACAATAAAAGAAAAAATACAGGAAATACTACCAGCTTGAAGTTTGAGAATCAAAACATTAAAGCAGAGTAAATGGAAATCAATACTAAAAAAGATAGTTAATTCTATGAACTATTCTAAGATTTATTACTGGAAATTCTGACACCTCAAAATGACATGTGAATCCAGAAAGCCTTTAAAAAAAAAAAGTGAGAGGGCAAGGAAAATCTTATTTAAAATGTCACTTGGGAAGATAATGTTTCTGGGTTGTCATGAGAAAAAATATTCTGAAGTAGTAGTGATAATGACATCTTAGAATATCTTTATTGCATCCTTCATTTAAAGTGTTAAATGTCATTAAATGTTTTCACATTTCAATGGACTTTTAGTTCAGTAACATGTGTTACATAGCTTTTCCATGAATCTGGATTTGGGGGTAACTGCTCTACTTAATTATACTTAAAATAAAATCACCACGCAATTGCTGTTGATATCTTATGGACTGTTTTGGCATTTTTCAGCAACTTCATGGGACTATTTGGGTAACATACATTTTGTAACTGAATCATGGAGTGGAATCAGTTCTTTTCATTTGGGAATGATGGAGGTTTCCACAGGAACCTGTTTAAACCTAATAGTCTGTCCTTTATCCTATCTCAAGTTTCTGGATAGGTTTGATTATGTTATTCTGTAAGCTGGTTAGTAGTAGACTACCTCAATTTTTCATTACATTCTTTTTTAAAGCCTTAAGTTTATACTGGTTGGTTACATCAAATAGCTTAATTTCATAGTATGGTTCTTACTCATAGCCATTTGAGGTTGGTCTTGCTGGATGTGTTGTATATCTGAATTTTAGTAGCTTTTACTCACACAGGATACAGGTGACCATCATCAGGACAGGTCATTACAGCTAGCTTAGTTGTTTTAGAGGTTTATTAGACAACCTAATATACTTCAGCAAAGCTACTTACTAGCATTAAAGACAGGGTATGTAAATCACCTACTTAGGTATCTGCCTCATGTCAGAGATACTCATAATAATAGTTTTCAAATGCTTGCCCATGATTTTGCCTATCCTCTAGGCTAAAAACTGCTTTCATACCACTTGAGGAGAAGGAGTGGGTGGGGAAAAGAGAGGTAAGGTAAAACTCAGTAATTGTTTAATATTTACTTTTGTTCCTTAATAGCATCAAGTGGAAAAAAAAATTAGCTAGTCAATCGTATTTATTGCAGAGACTCCTTTAAAGTTCATATAGCAGATCGAGTTGAGTGTGAATAAATGACACTTTTTCCTGTGTTTATCCATTCATTCAGAAACTGCTGTGGTATCAGACCAAGACAGTGAGAAACTCAACAGCATTAAGCATATGTTCAGGATGTTAATTAACAGACATCTTGCATTGTTACAGGAATTTCATTATTTTATTAGTATTAAATGCTAACACAAAGAAAGGTGGCAGCAAAAATCCTTGTTTTCACAAGTATTGCAAAAGTAACCAAGCTACTATAAATTCCTGTTTCAGATTTTGCAAATGTATGAAGGTTTTATAAGCTCCTTTGAACACATCATCAGTATGAGTAAAAGTAAGTAAAGTGCTGTAAATCCTCCCCTGTGCCAGCTTGGAATAGAAAATCTCTGCAAGTTGAATCTTAGTAACACTAACTGTATGGAAAAAGTTTTCAATAGAACACAGTTGTTTCCAAAAATTTTTTTTCAGTGTCAGGAATTTGAAACCTCCTTAAAAATATTATTATACTTTTAAAAATTTTAACTAAAATATTTCTTATTTTGCATTATTCCCCAATAGAAAAATATCACAGTTAATGAGAAAAACTGGAGCAAAACTTTGAGCAAATGTAACCCAGGGACTAATATTTCTGATTATTTTTTAGAATTACTAGAAGTTACAGTGCTTCTTAAGGCTTTGTTTAAAAATACTGTAGTAGTTAAAAAGCAATAGTTCTAACATTAAAGACTCATGGGTTTTTTCAACTTGCAAAACTATTTTGTTTTCTTCTTAGAAGTTATATCAGTACAGAAGCAGAACTAGTACTTAGAAACATTTTTTTTCCCCACAGAGACAGCAGCAAAGTACCTGAAACACATGGTTTAAATCAGTTTATAGTGACTTTGTTATCAGTATCCAAGTTCACTTTTATACAGAGTGCAGGGTATTGTTCAAGAAGAGCTTGCAAATACTAGCAGTTAAGCTGCCCCAAATTTTCTGCTCTTATTTTTTAAGTATTAATGTTTATTTGGAGGTCTGTAATTAAAATATGCACAATCTCGTGTGCGTTCTCACTTACTAGGCCTGATTTTTACATGTACCATTAGTCAAGTTCCTCCATATACTACTATATAACATACTTGATTTGAAAAGTCAAAATTTGTAGTGGTTAAGAATTAAGAACGTGGGGTTCACATGAAAACGGTCTTCTCTAGGAGTACATTATTACATTAATATATTTGATTGGAGTAATTTTCTAGTTTAGACAAGTATTTTCTTATCTAATGACTGACATAAATATGAAGTTTATTTCTTGCAGTAACAAGCTACTAGTATGACTGGACTGTAGTGAAAATACAAAATACAGGAGTTACAGAAGTGGAGACAGATAGGGTAAGAAGTTTACCAAAAGGTTTTTAATCTTAAATTTCACATAGTAGGTTTTGAAATATAGAGGTCTCTTCACAGCATAATGGAGTCAGTTTTTTGTTAAGACTTCAATGTGGTTGGTTGTTTAGAATTTTATGTCTGTCTCAGGCTTGCTTTTTTCATCATTTGGTCCTCAAGGCTTTGTAGTGAAGCTGCTGGCAGAACTATAGTATTGAGGTTGGTTTCAGACTGGCTCAGCCATGAAAGACATAGAGACTTAATGTAGGTTTATGTTGCAAATTTAAAATACATTCATTTGATATCTATTTATACATTTATACAGTCAGAATTGGCACCAGTTGCATCAGTAGAGTACCAATGGCTCTGGGATACAACTTTTGCTAAAACAATGAGAATATGCTGCTGCATTTTTTTGGTTGGTTTTGTTTTGTTTTTTTTTTTTAAAGAAGCTGCTTGAGTTGCCTGGAACAGTACAAGAGGAGAACTTACTGAATTGCAGGGAGAAGAAAGGCAGTATCCCATCTGACTTAGAACAGAAAAATTCACTAGGATCCTAGGGGGTTTATTAGGTTCCTGATATGGCTGAATCTGGCTGTGGGATTTAACCGTGGCTTGCAGAAGAGGCTTATTTGCCAACAGCAGTGCCAGGGAAGTTTAATGCACATTGCCTGTTATTTTAATAAAACAGTATTTGGTTCTGGTGATGAACAGGAACACAATATAAATAAAAATATGTACAATAAAATTATAGATTACTTAATGTGATTCAAAATTAATCCATACCTGCTATAATTTGAGACTTAACTTTGCATAAGAGGGCCTCAGATTAACTGCTAAAATGACCCAACAATAAATGGAGATGCAAAAGCACAAATTTATACTAAAAATGTACACAAATGCAAGATCATGAGCCACATTCTCAAGTAGCTTAACTTCTTTGGGAAATGCACCGTATTACAATCATATGAAAAATAATGAGTAGCTAACTTCTGGGATGTATGACAGTATGTCAAGTGACAAAAATGTGTTTTGGGGTGTGTGAAGGCAATTATTTGCATAAGCAACTATTATGTATAGTTTTAAATTTAGACTTACAGTATTTCTCCTTACTAAAATAATTTGGGTGATAATGAAAGGGGAAATAGATTTTTTTAAGTAAGGTTACAGACAAAACCCAAGCCTGAAATCAGGAAGGCACATGGACTGCAGCAATATGAGCTGAGAAGTAAGACTGCAGCAGGAACTCTCTTCTTAAATATTTTGAAAGAGGGAGATAAGCATTCAGCCATCTCCTTTATACAGTTTTCACTGTGGTGAGAAAGTGAGGCATGCTGTACTTCACAATGCCAGCAGAGGAAGTAGTTAATAAAATGTGGCCATTTCAATGGCATTTTCAAGTATATGATGTCTAATTGTATTTTAGCCATACAAACTAACTAAAGCAGCGAGTACAAATCACATTTTCCTTCTTTGAAGCACAGGAGAGGTATGATTGGTATTTATTTAGAATTCCCAGTCTGCATCATCTTGATTTGCAGTAATATGTCCATGTTCAGTCTCAACTGCTGTTGAAGGCAGTGCCAAGAACTCTGATCTGCTATTTTGAATAGAAGGTGGTAATAGAGACAGTAGTGAATTCTGTGTTTGTTCTTTTATCTAGAAAGGAAAAAAGTTAAAACAGGGCTGCACATAAAAGTCTACATAATCTTGCATCTGACTTCATTAAAAGTGTTTGAAATGAGAGCCATGTTCTTGCATGTTACAATACTGAAAATAATAAGAGGTGGTGTTTAGGTTCTCACTCTAGATTAAGTTGAATTAATTTTTCAAGACTAATTACATTAGTCATGCAGTTCTGCTTTAAGAATATAACTATTACTCCTATTAGTTAGGATGACTTTGGTTAAATCAGTTTTAGCAAAAGGAAAATAGATTACTTATAAGCTTTCTATACTTTATGAATGCTATTTTGTTTAAAAAAACAACAGTATGAAGCAGATCTGCTGTTACAAGATGATTTTTGGGTTTTTTTTCTCCAGCTAACTTAATTATTTTTTTAAATCCAACTCTAATATTTTGTCACGTATTTAGGTTATAGCTGTGTCATTTAACAAAATGTAAACTCACCTGTTTGAAGAATGCATGTGAAAGCAAACTGCTTGCTGATGGCCTGGATCATAAAATGAACAATAAAATTATATTTTGGAAAGTAAAATACTGCTATTGAAAAAAAAGTCAGAATGACAAATTTAATGCCTGTGGGTTTACATCCACAAGACAAATGTGAAGCAACATGTAATTCTTACAACTTAATTTGTAGTGAAGACACTACTAAAGCAATCTACTTTAAAAGGCTTTTTCAACTTTTCTGTTTAAGGAATTTAATGCCCCATTCAGAAAAGACATAGTACTGAAAACACATGCTTCAGATTTTTGTTTTTTTCTTGGTCAAAGTGCGTGCCTAAAAATTTATTTTACTTGTTACAAAGTTCATTTGTATTACATGAAATTCAGTGGTCAGATAACTTTAAAAGCTTGGTTCCTTTATCAGACAAGGTAATTCTTAAATTACAAAACCAAAGGTAAGCAAAGTGTTTTGCATAGTACTTCCAGTCTGACTATTCAACTAATTACTTTATCCCAAACTGTGGGCTACACTGTGGGCCAGAAAATGAGTCTTCACCAGAAGGTTACCTTTTCTCAGGGTCCTGTTGCAAGCAAAGTTCTACCAAGTTGTGGAAAGCAGGTGAAAATGTTTTCGAAAAGGGAATTTGTAGTCTTTCACTGGTCATTGTGCGTGTCATACTCTCACCAATTCCAGAGTCAACACCTGATCGGGAATTCTTCATCCTGGATTCCCCACGAGGAAACGTATTTATATCCCAAGGATAGTACGCGGGACCTTTCAGCTTTTGTAGCAGCATCTAGTAGAAAGGAATAGCAGCATGAGAGTTCAACAGCAATCCAGATCTATTCAGGCTAAGCCGTGAAACTTCAGGAGTGTAAGGATTATTTGATCTAGAAAGAAGCATGCGTATTTGAAAATAACAAAAGGCATCCACCATTTCAGCAGTAATAGCATTGGTTTCTCTTGAGTAAAACTAAAAAAAGAAAAAAAAAAAGCAGCACCTCAGTGTTTTGAAGAAGAAAGAGAGTTCAGTGTGCTACCTGCGTGCGAGGCATATCTTGAAATGGAACGCGTCCGTTGGCTAATTCACATGCTGTGATTCCCACACTGTAAATATCAGACTTCATGTTATACCCAGACAAGTCCTGTGAGAGAAGCAAAACTCTACTAGATCACTGGTGCCATTGAGCAGTCCTGACAAAAATACAAGCGTGTTTCCAAAAAAAGATTCTAATACCCTCTTAAGTTTACATGGGATTGAGGGAATGAAATTGTGAAACCTCTGGCTTGTTCAGAAATCTGATGGATGTACTGAAGGCAAGTTTTAGGATCTGCAGTCATTTCCAGGAAGGTCAAGAGATTTAGTACAGCACCACCTTACCAACAGCTTTAACTCTGGTTCTCTTTAGGAGACTTACAAATTCTGTACACCTATATCTTTTTAAGCAGTTCAGCAGCTTCCATTGCACTTCTACAAGCAGACCTAAATTAGAAGTTGAGTACTTCCAGTAACTTTGAATAGAAAAAATTAAGCGTCATTTATACTAACCTGTCTCAATAGTTCAGGACTCAGCCAAGGAAGCACAGATGTACTAAACTGGGGGAAATCATATACCACTTTTGACTTTTGTCCATTGTTAACTAAACTGTAGAGGTTGTTTAAGCCAGAGAGAGAAACCAGCCCATCCCCTGAAATCAGAATGTGGCTAGCTTTAATATTCCTGTAACATAAAGTGGTAAATTTTAGTTATAAGAATTACTCAAAGCACTACTAGATTAGAAAGGCTTTCATATTTTATTAACTTATTGTGAGATGGTAGCATGCAGTTCTACTTAGCAGATTATTTTCATGGAAGCTCTTCACTCAGTATGGATCATCTTTTTAATACAGCACCAAGAGAGAGGAGAGATGATCAGCAAGAAAAAATGGTCAGAAATTGAAGAAAGGCCCTCCTCCTTTTCAAAAGTGTGTAAAGAAAGCCTTTTCTACAACTCTCATCCCCTTCTGCTTCAAAGAGACAAAGATAGACAGATATACAATACCTGTAACAACTGACTTTAAATACTGTATGAATACCATTCTTGTTAAGCTTCTACAAGCTTTGTTCTGCTGTATTTTTTTGAAAAAACCTGATTGCTTCAGTGCTGACATAAGAAGGTATATAGAAAAATGGAGACAACAAGTAAGCTGAAAAGCAGTTTGGAAGTGAAACTAAATTCTTAATAATTAACTGGATGCTGTAATCTTACTCTTACCTATTAACATTTTCCTACCTGTGAATGTAGCCGTTCTGGTGCATGTAATTTAATCCTCTGATTGCACCAAAGAGAATGTTCCCTATCAAAGCTTCACTCATTCCTTCAGGAAAATAAGTCTTCAGTAGGTGTCTAGCTGAACCTAGAAGTGAAAAAAACCTAGCTAAGCCTAGGTTTGCGTGGACATTATTTGTCTATGCTTGTTTCATTGCATAAATTGATCAGGAGAGACAGTCTCCTGTTTATATTGTAGACTGCAGTACATCAAGAACTGTAAAAAGGAAGAATGTGACCTTTGCCTGATAGAGGCATCAATTGGAAGTCATAACTTCTGTTAACTGAAAGTCTATGCTGAATCTAGACAAGTTTTCTATTGGCAAAATTTGAAGCTGTATAAAGTTAAATACTTAACATTCCTCACATGGTGGGTGTTAGGACCAAGTGCCACTTAATGCAGTTTAAATACCAGTCTTCACTGGGGAGGAAGATTATGTACAGAAGACTTCTCTAAACAAATGGTTTGTGAAAGTTTGTTTTTTCTATAAGACAGGAAATGCTTAAAGAAAAGTCTTTCCTGGAGCACAAGGTCCAAATTGTATCAGCCCTTTTTCCTATTCCAAAACTGCAGTTAACAGTTCTTACCATAGGCCATGAATGGGGAGATGACCCAAAGCCAGCTACCAGCTGTAAACACCGTCCAAAGCGTCATTACATTGGGATGTTGGAAAAAGTGGGATAAAACCACCTCATTCTATGGAATTAAATGAAAGTGGATATGTTAACCGCATGACAGCAGTTTTACCAAGGGCATTAACTACTTCAGTAATCAATAGCAAGAACTGTTCCCTGTGTGCATTTGTACATTGCAGGATATGGGCACAATGTGCAGTAGAAATGTAACTTGCCTATAATTGTATTTGTGTGAAATAAGTCTCATTTGCTCACAGTCCAAAGTTTTGGTGTTAAACAGTACAGAACATATCTCAAAAAGCTGTACAATTACGTAAGTATTTCTAAAGCATTTGTCAACTACTTTCTTCAGAAAGCAGCTCCCAAATTTATACATGCCTTGTGTTTATATTCCACTTCTTTGGAGGAAAAACATAACTAAAATGATCCAGTACAAACACAAAAACTACCTCTGTTTATTAATCATGTATGTATTCATCACTCTCTTTATCAGACTCATGCGGAAATGCTGTTGCTTTACCTGTAAGGCTTTCAAATGCTCTTCAGAGCAATTTTCTAGATCTGTGATCCTCACAGCAACTTGCATGTCTGTAGGTGTGTGCCGTGCAAGGTAGACTGAAGTTAAGTTGTTGAACCTCCTTCCTGAAACCAGAATTGGCTACCTTAACATTGGAAAATATTATAATACACCACAATTTCCTTCATAGTTAGAGACAATTTTACAGTTCTAAAATTGCAATTGATAGCAGCATGATCTTAAAATTATTTAATAACATCAAGAATTTAGGTAGTTGCAGCAAAATATATCCAGCAAATTAAAGCATGCTTTTCTATTTTTAGAACAACGAGAAGTGTTTAAACATTTGCCAGTACCAATTATACATCTAAATAAGCAACAGTTTTAACATGCATATGCATGCACATTAGTATTCAGGGCAGCCATCCTTGGAACAATCAACTTAGGTAGCCAAGGACAAGACATGATGTTACTTAATGCTGCATTGTCCACATACCACAGACTTAGAAAGCTGACAGGCAAAAACATCAAGAGAAAAATTCAGGTAATCATTGATTTGTCTTAGATCTCAAAATAAGCAGTTAATGAAACATGAGCAACATGCTGTACATTTCTCAACTACGGAGACACAAGAGTAGTTCTAGTCATCTGATAATGCATTTTCCAAACCTTTACTGCAGTTGGAAATAACCTGTTGAGAATATGCATCTGCAGGAAAAAAGTATTTTAAGGTATCCTTACGTTACCTATTTCTCGCTGGAGTTCATAGTGAGAGACGTCAGAAGAGCAAAATACCATTTCATTCCTTCCTGTAGATGGGGGAATCCAGGCTAGATCAGAATCAGCCTAACAGTGAGGAAAAAATTCTCAAAATCACTATGTAATTTATAAATACTCAGATGTTTAATATGAATGCAGAAATGTAATTAATTAGAATGCCAATATCACATAATTCAAGTCAGAATATTCACTCTGGTAGTTTTACCATTACACTGAGATTTAGCTTTATGAGCTACTGGGGGTTTTTTGTGTGTTTGTTTTTTACACTAGTACAAGCTTAAGAGTAACAGTTACCTGCAGTTTTCTTCCAAAGTGGAATCTCTGAAGTACACTGCTTATTTTTGCTGTTAACATTTAAAGATGTACCCCTAATTAGATTATTTTTAGTATGTACCATCTTCTCATTTGAAATTGCTAATTAATGTTTCTCTTTTCTTCTTACCAGGCATTTATGGCTGCTGCTCTGAGATAGCTCTTCTGGTCTGAATGATTCAACTGGTGTACGCAGAATACAGGAACAGTCCTTGAGAACAGAAACAAGTGAATCTTAGTAGAGTTGCCGCAATTTATTAATCATGGCAGTGGCAAAACATCTGAAGTAACCCCTAGATGCACAAGTAGTCAAGTAAGAGGTTAAGAAACAGCACAGAGCGCATACACAGCAAACCTAGAGAGAAGAGGTACTGAACAGTCTCCTTCACTGAAAAATGATACAACAAAGTTTAAACAACTCAGCACTGGAAATCCCCTCAAATAAGACATTTCACCAGAACTTCTTCACATGAAGGTATGACTCCAAAGATTTTTAAATACAAACTTACCAAACAAGACATGGAACCACTGAGGGGAAAAAGTCATATACACCCATTTATCCTAGAAAAAGTAAAGTAGCAATATAAGATCATACATAAACCTGTGATAAATACAAGTCTCTAATCACAGCTGTGAGGCATTCCTCTCAGTTAACACACCCACAAACTCCCCAGACTTTCCTCTGAGAAAGCCTGCTTCTATTGAGCCTTCAAACAGCGTATAGATTTCAAACTCCAGAGGATATGCAATATACATTCCAACTAAAGCTTTCCTTTTTGATTCATGGGTTTCGAGATCTTACTACCACTTCTGAACAAACAGTTTAATTGCAAGTTAACTGCATAAGGGCAGAAAATAAAAACAACTGGATTCATGAATCTTTGGCAGTTTGTAGGAAAATAAATAATTGACTGTTGTTTTAAGGGAGCACAGCTGTGCTAGTCAGATCTTGGCTCAGCTGTGTGCAGCTGAACTAGCTCACAAAAAAAAAAAAGCAAGTGAGGAGCAATAGCACTTACATTTCACAAAGGAGAGAGGAAATGCTATTGTAAGGGATTTAAAGAAAAAATAGGGGAACCAACTCAGGTAACTTTCACTTTACTTACTCTACAGAATCGGCATTTAAACTCCCTCACAGATCAGAGTACACGCTGAAAAGTCCTCAGCAGACTTACTTTATGTCTGATACTTTGAAAGCTTAGGCAGTGAAGACAGAAGAGATGACTACATCTAATAAGCATATCAAAGCTTCTGAAGCAGAGTGGGGCTAGCTAGTTTACTTAGGCTATAAGCAAGTCCTACCATAGCAAATCCCACTTGGTGGCTGACAGTCCTGAATTACACGAGGTAATTCCCTGTTAATTTTTAAGTACTGATTGACAGTTAACTTTAAAAAGGTGAAGTACTGTATCAGAAACTGCTCGTTTTGTTTATCAATGAGCTAAGCTTGACTATATTCCACATATAAGTTACATGTACTATTAAGACACTTGAAAAGCCAACAAGCTCCCAGTGCTCTTGGGCACCTTCAGAGGACTAGGGCTTGACTTACCCAATTTCACGGAGGAAGTCTGTAGCAGAGCAGGGAAAAAAAAAAAAAAAAGGCAGGTGCTTCAAAATACTGGCCAGCGCTGTAACAGCTACAGCATCCTTCTCCCACCTGGAAAGATACTCATTCCATTATACAAGATAAATTAAATAATTCTGTTGCTTGGAACATGAAAACATAAACGCTTAAGCTGAAGAATAGCATAGTAACTATGACACACTAAATCCAAAGAATTGTAAAATTTGTTCAGAGGGGTATATCCAGCCAATAGAAACATCCATGATCCGCATTTGTTTGAATATTATAAATGTTGAGATTTTAGTTTTTGATATGTAGTTTAATGTTTCTTCAACTTCCAGAGTGGTTTTGGGTCATGTCCCTATATAAAGCCTTTTCTGTTTCCACTTTTTTTTTTTTTGTATCACAGGCTTTGTATTTTTGTACTGCGGAAAGTGACAGTATTGCACAGCTGAACTGACGCGTTCATCGCAGCCTGGCCAAAGTCTCAGATGCAGCGAGCAATGCAGAGCAGAAAGAAAAAACAGGAAGAACGTGCCTGCGAGCTGGGGGGCTGCCGGAGCTCTGCAGCCCGAAGCCCAGGTACCGCAAGCACACTTTCCTCTGGTTCTGCTGCCGCTGGGCTGCGGCTTCTACTTCAGTGTTTGGAGCGATCGAGGCAGCTCTCGACCGTGCATCTCGAGTTAAATGACCGATCCGTGACAAAAGTAATGGAACTTGAGAAAACAAGGGGTTTTTCCTAGGAGAGCTCTTCACTCGTACCTTGCCTTCCCCGCGGCGCCCCCGCCTCCTCCCGTGCCAGGCAGCAGTTTAACGGCGCCCGCGGCAGCCGGGGTAGGGCTGCGCGCCTGCCAGCGCGGCGGCCCCGGCGCCGCGCCCCACAGCCGCCTTCCGAGCTCGACGTGCACCGCTTCCCCCTCCCCGGCTCGCCCGGCTTCCCCCGCAGCGGAGCTGAGGGCGCGGCCGGCTCGGAGTCCCGGCGGTCCCGGCACAGGCGGGAAGCCTCGAAGGGCGACAGGGCCCGCTCCTACTCGCCGCCAGTCGGGGTCAGGCGACGGCCCAGCAGAGCCGCCTGCCCTCACTCCCGTCCCGCTCCCAGCCCCTGCGGAGCCGCAGGGGGTAGTGGAGTCGCCCGCATCAGGCGGCCCAGCGCATTGTGGAGCTGCCGCTTGCACCGGCGGGTGGGCAGGCAGGCAGCCGCGCGGCGAGCCGGGGGCTGTAGTTCTGCGGCGGGAGCCGGGCGGAAGCTGTCGGGGTCCTTCCTCAGTCGCTGCTTGATTACAGGCGGGGCTGCCGCCCATCGGTATCGGATAGCGGCGGCGGTGGTGAGAAGAGCTGGAGGAAGCGGGGCGGGTAAGAAGAGGCTGTCGGCCGCTATTCGGGGTGGCTCTATTGCCTCAGGGGCAGTTTAGCGGGCAAACTCCTCTGCCTCTTCGCGTTAACCCCTTGAGGGCCGCGTCCTTCCTCCCCTCTTCCTTGTGGCCGTTCTCTGCTGAGTTGCGGCACCACCTAGGCTGTCCTAGGGCCCCGGGGGTGCCTGGAGCTGGCTGATGAGGAACAGTGGGCCGCGGTGGGCTTGCGGCGGCTTCCGCGTGGTTGGTTGGTGTAGGAGCCCGGGGGCTGAGCGTGAGGCGGCGGCCCGGGGGTAGCTATGCTATCCCGTGCGCTTTACCCTCCGGGGAGGGAAGGCGAAGAACGAATTAAGTGTTGCAGCTGGCTGAACTCTTTTTTCACGGCGGAAATGTTGGCAGATATTATGTTAAGCTTTATCCGTCCGATATCCGTGTTTAGATCGCAGTCCAATGCTAGATTGGCTGCGAACGTGGCTGTGACTGCAGGCGTAGGGGCTGGCGTGACCTTCAGCGTGCTCGAGAGTTCCTTCCTGCGTTAGAAGCACCCATAACCGCGAGAGCTCTCCTTGGAGGTTTATGTCACTGCTCTTAGAAGGCAAAGCTTGCTGGCCTTTTCGTTGTGGTCCTGGTTAACTATGGATTTGAGGGCAAGGGGACTTCTGTCAACTTTTTAATTACACTGTTGCATTTTGGTTGACTGCTGATAGTAAGAGTATGTCAGTAAATGTATGTAAATTATTCTCTCAACCATCCTAGTGAAAAAGGGCTGTGTGGAGTTGCATCCTGTTTTTCGGGGTTTTTTTCAAAGCAAACTTTAACTTATTTTTTTGTCATATTTTGGAGTTATTGCTGTCTGATTGTGAGTCTGATGCAAGTACTTACACTACTAAATAACTTTCCCCATAACATTATGGGGCAACATAATCAATTTTAGGCTTGCTTTCAGATGCTGGTTATCTTTCAAAAGATGTAGTTCTGAGTAAAAATATATAGACTTTTTTTTTAATTTGCTTTAAAAGGAAGTTAAATTTAAAAAAAAGTAATAATTCCAATACCTGAAATTTGTCATCTCTGAAAAAAGGAAACCTGCAGAACTGCAATGCACCTAACAATGTTATGATTATGCATTTATGGAAAAGAATTAGGAATTAATAAAGATAGGAGCATTTCACCTAGGTGGCATTCATGGTTTCAGATTAAGTCAGACATCAATTACGCATACATTGTTTTATGCTGTATGCTAAGGGTGATATAGATATCCTCTAAGAATGTTGAACGTAAAAAATTCTTACTATCAAACCCTGGTATTGAACAGCATGTGTGGATACAAACACATGAAGCTTGTATATGTGTACTTAAAAGATAGTCTTGCTGCCTATAGAGAATACAGATTATTACAAATGACTGCCAAGGAGAAAAAGTGAGTCTGGCTTGGTATGACTCTGGATAAAAGACTGGTTGTGCCCAGCACTGTGGTATTCATTGTCTTCTAAGAGGTGTTTTCCAGCTTCCCCTCTGAAGCCTTGCCCCCACACCAAATTAAAAACAGTCAAGGAGATGTGTGTGGGGTTTTGTTTTCGTTTTCTTTTTTTATAGTTCCTTTCTTATACCATACTATTTATGGTTGAAGGTCTGTTGCAAGTTTGCTTATGGATTGTGCTGGTGTACTTTTGTTTTAAATGTTTTTGGGTTTTTTTTTAAATGAGAGAAACATAGGCACTAAGTAGGTGTCTGTAGAGATAGTAATGGATGAAAATAACAGGTGTTAGGCACTCAGCAATTGTTACTTGTGATAGACTGAGTGCATGTTCGCATAGATTTGTTTTTCAATATACAGTTCTTTGCCCTTCATCTCATACTATATAGTGTTGAAAGATTTGGCCTCTGAGTACTAACCCGGGAATGTTTTGGCAGCAATTCACTGTGGTCATGTTTGCTATAAGAATAGAACTGTTTTGTTAACCTTGAAATACAAAATATGTTTATAGCTGGGCTGACACCATTCCAGTTTTAGTAATGAAAAAATACCTATGTTAGTTACTTGATACACTCTTACTTAGTTTTTAATTGCATAGTTCCATAACAGTAAAATTTGGCGTCCCAGAATAATTGATTCATTCAGTTGACTTCCTTTGGAAAACGCCTGTTGCCTTCCCTCTTAATCAAGATGGGATCTTCTCTGTTGTTGAAATTTTGTTTTGTGTTAGTGGTGGCCTGATGCATTCTGTAATTGTACAGAGGAGCAGGTCTAGTTCAGTCTTTCCAAGTGCTTGTGAGGAGTCAGTTGCTTTCAACAAGTGGAAAGCAGCTGGAATAGCAGGATATTTATCTTTGAATTTGTATCACGTAAATGCCAGTATTTTGGATATGTTTTTACCATCTTGTGTTCAAAGAAACTAACACATAAATTTCTTTGTCCACAGTTCCCAGTTGTAAAAGCAACTCATCTCACGTAGTAATCCACATTTGAATTCGAGTTTTTTAGTGGTAGAATGTCTTCAGGATTACACTCTGAAATTAGATGGCAGAACTGATTTTTGCATCCATCTTGTATTGTTCAGAACGGTGATTGCAGTAAGAAAACAATTTTTCACATTTTGTAGCTATTTCAGCTTTTCTAAAGCCTTTACTCAGTGTTGCTTTTGCAGGTTATTCTTGATGGAGATCTTCTGACTCGTTGAAGGAAAATCTAATAAAATCTGTCATGTGGTCAGGAGAACTCATCTCTGTCTCTCAAATCATGCGCTGAAGTATCAGTATTTGAATGGAATATTTGGTTCCTGTTCTTTTAGTTTTTCTTTTTTTTTTTTGACCTATACACTGTGACATCTTACTGTTTAGTAGACAGTCAATGTGTATTTCTTGTAATGCTTTTAATATGTTTTTTTATATTTTTTTTTGTTGGTTTTATGCTTTAATTTTCATACAGTTTTCATTTGGAGTGTTGTCAGGTCCAGTTATAACATTGGTGAACAATAAGACTGTCCCTAGGGTCATAAAGTGATAGCCCTCTGCACTTTTTAATATGACTGGGCTCCAGCATTGCCTTTCTTCTTGAGTTTCTTTAAACATTTTCCATGCACAGATCATCTAGCAAACCTCAGAGCCTATGGCTAGTTTGCATTTGTACAGTGTGTCTTATTTTTTAAGTGTGCTATAGGTACTCTTGGTTTTAGCTTACTATTTCAAGCCACTCAACAGTTGAAATGTGAAACATCATGGAGTAAAGTTTACTTTAGAGACTACAGAAATACACAGATTGAGAGATACTTATGTATATAAAGTGGTGATTGATATTTACATTTCTCATAAGCCATCATTGAAGAAAGCCTCCTGAGAGCACCACTCCTGTGTATAGGCTGTTATCCAGGACTTGAATTCTTGCTTTCCTGTGTTCAATTAACCTATTTGTAAAAGACTCTAATATCAATGGCAAGTTGGTGTATGAGGGAGTAGAGGGACACAACTGGTAAGAAATAAATCTGTGTGGAATAAATATAGTAAATTGACAGTGGAAGTAATCTGTATAAATAAAGATTTAAAAGTAATACCTGGGGAAGTTTTTTTTTTGGCTTCTGTTTTGGACATGTCTTTCTGCATGGTTTAATAATTTTACTTTCTAGACCATCTTTTAATAGCACTGTTGTGTATTTTAAAGCCATGTTGTAAATTTTAGTTTTATCCAGAGGTATTTAATTATAGTTGCAACTTGGAGAAGGATTCTGTATGTAGGAAATTGTTTTATAGCTTCAAAGGAAAAGGGTCATGGAGTCACTTTCAGGGTGGTACTGCACCACACGTTAACTAATTGAAAGAAGTTGCCCCATGGCACACTGTACTGAAGTAATGAGAAGCGTTGGAAATGTGAGCATTAACTTTTATGGTGTTTGCTTATCTAGAAAGCTTCTCAAAGGTTTTGCAAATGAGGTTGCCCTTTCAATTCAGTGGCTTGGTGTTGGCCTGATGTTCTAGAAAACTTTGAGCCAAATTTTTTTCTTTTCATTTTTTTTTCCACTCCTTGGCTGAACTGAGTTTGACCCACAACAAATAGTGTTTCTGCTTTGTACTACTCAGAAGAGAGATGAAATCTAATCTTGAGAGCAATAGAATTCATTTTTAGATTAGTAAGACTCAAAGGAAAAATCTTCAGAGTTGTGAAGCAACTGTCTTATGCAGCTGAATTTTCTCTCTCTCCAGTGACTCTTCATATTACAAGATAAAATGATCTTGGCTGTGTGGATCTACAGCAGTTGTCTTTAAGTGTCTGCTGTATTGTTTTAGGTGTGTGTAATGAATGCTCTCCACCAATTAATTTAAAAAGAACAGTCTCTTGAAAAAAAAAAATCACAACCTCGTGTTATATATTCAGCTAGCAAATGGTTCTGAAATCTCAATCTTACTGTTTTTACTAAGCGTCTAATATGGATACTAATTAAAACTGGTAAATAAAGTACCTATATAAAGAAATAAACGATGAAACAAGAAGATACTGCTCACAAGTATGAGCTGACCTTAATGGAAGGAAGTTCTTTTTTGATCTCCTGCCAAAGTCTACAAGCAGATGAACTGGCAGGCTCCAGGCTTTCTTTAAAAAAGCTCCCGCACTGTCCATTTTCATTTGTCAAATGTGAGGCTGCTACAGACAGTGAGACAGTCCTTTGGTTATTGTGGTTGGTGCTAGGAGATCTTAGTGAAGCTGTTAAGAGCAAATCTGAAATTTAAGATTTCAAGAGAATTTTGTGTTGACTAAATATAGGAGGAGGGAAAATGAGACTTTTGTTCTCTTTCGTTTTATATTTTTCTGTCATCTAGGACTCCTCGTGTGTTTTACATAGAAGATGATTGGGAGTCTTGGCAAGGGAACAGCAGAATTTTTACTTTATTAAATCATTCCAAGGAAATACAAATTTATCATGATCCACAAAGTAAATTTCTGATCCAGTTTTTAATTAACAGAAGGGGAAGACATTAAAGCAAACACTCATGCTGCTTTTTTTAACAATCAAAATGCTAAGAATGATGTTTTTTAAATCCAGCACTTTAAATAAAAGCTGTAGCCTGAAGAAAATTTCTGTTTAGTTGGAGCTATTGTCCTTTAGAATAAAAGCAAAATACTTCATATCAGTGAATGAACCTGTCACACACTAAATATTATATGGAAGAGGAGGAATGGTATAGACAAATAGGTAATTGACAAAGTCATTGCTGCAGGTGAGATATTCTGTCTGCAGGGAGAAGGCATACTTTTAATGCTATATTTTATATGTAATGCATAAACTGGGTATTAAAATGTTTATGGGTTTTTTGTTAAATTATACTAGAGGGAGGAAATGTAGGCTGAAAGAGATGAACTCGCGGTAATTTACCTGTCTCGTTTGAAAGAGTGAGATCTGTTAAACTTTGGCATTCTCTTTGTTTTATTTCTAGATGATGGCTGACCCAAGAAGCTTATGAAGCTTACATGAGATTCCTGTAGATACTTCTTGTATCCATAACTCTAAGTAGTAGCCCAGATGAACTACGATGGCAGTAGATCTGTGGTATGGACCAGTCTGCGGAAGTGAGTTGATGCCAGATTTGTTGATGGCTTGATGGCTCTCACTCTGTGTCTAAACCAAAGCCATCTTTCTACCAAAGCAATAAAAGGGCAGTACATTTTATGACTACAGTATGCTGTTTCCAAAGAAGTGAACTGTGAAGAGAGGACTCATGAATTTTGATCACAAGGGCTTGGAGAGCATCTCTGGTAAGTTGAAGAATTAACTGTTACAAGCCCTTGAGTTGAACATGATAGAACACCAACCTGAAGACATCCTTAACTTTCACATTCCTTGTATTCTTTATCTGATATTGCAAATAGGAAAAAAAAATTGTGAGTCCTCTTAACTAGCTTGTAAAATCAACTTCCACTGTAAAATGTTTAATTAATGTTTCTTTTTTATGCAATAATTGTGAAGAGGTTAAGGGAGGATGGAACAACACATGAAGAGCTAAACTTCCCTTCCACGATTTTGAATATTGTGTTTCCCAGAGTGTGATTCCATAGGGATGATAATGGAATTTTGTTTTTGTTTCCAGATTCAAAGGCAGTATTCAGTTGATTTTTGTAGTTACTTTATTTACATCTATCTTTGTTACCAAACAAAAAGGTAAACAAAAGAACACAAGAAAAAAAGGTGAATTTCCTTCAGAAAAGAGAAGTTTAATTATGCTGAAGCCAATGAAACCCTACAAAATCAGTAGCTGGTAAATGTAGGTCTGTGTTTTAGTTCAATGAACAAGAAAATAGGGAAATTGAAGCTCATTATATACATCATATTCAAGAAATCGTAGGGAATCATGGATGGACCAGCTTTCCAAGAAGTTGTGGAATCAGTTGGGGATGAGGGAATTACAAACAGTACAATATAAATCAAATATTGATTCTGTAAATATTCTGGTAATTTGTCCTGTACAGAATAATACTTTTCAAATCTATGTAAGGTTTATAATATATTTTATTGCATAAAGAACGTATCCTACAGTAGCAATATTAAATAGGTTCTATTTAATAGTAATGTGCTGTTACTGGCATTTACTTGCTTTCAGATGTCTGCTCCAGCGAGGACCTTCCTGAGGTAGAGTTGGTGAGCATGCTAGAAGAACAGTTGCCAGATTACAAATTACGAGTGGACTCTCTGTATCTATATGAAAATAGGGACTGGATTCAGTCCTCTGCCTGCCACAGCCGTCTTCCTGAAATCACTTCTCCAGTTCGTGATGAGGAGCCCTTCCGTTACATGAGTAAGTATATCTGGGCCTAGGGATTTTCTGGTTTGGTTTGTTACAGAAGACTGTAAATATGAAATCAGTGTTATTTATATTATATATCATTCAAATCTGGAAAACTTTGGACAGGTGGAAGAAAAATCTGAATGCAAATGACGTTCAGCGCTGCAATTCTAAGGGCCGACCTAGCACATCCTATGGCTGCCTGATCATTAGATTTCACATAGAAATAGGAGTGGGAACATGTGATAGTGCAAAAGAAGCAGGAACCTAGAATTGTGCTGTATTAGATGTAATCCAAGAGGTATAATGGAGTATGCAGCAGCTCTGTTTTCACAAACATTAATCATGCTGTGGCTCTTTTGGTGATGTTTGCCCTGATGTTTTGTGTCGATGTTGCTTTTGAGGTGCATGTTAGTGGTTTCTTCAGGAGATAGATATGATGTGAAAGCCAAATAGGTCTGTACTAGATCGGTGTTGATCACTGTCTTCCAGTTTTGAAAATACTAAGTAACTTATCCTTAAATCTAGCAGATCAGAAGGAAGAAAATGGACAGCTTCTGATGACATTAAAAAATCCTTTAATAAGTTAAAAATCAGTTAATCTGGCAGCCTTCTATACATTTGAACACTTATTTGCCCATAGTTTCAGGTGTTTTCATGTGAAGAGAGGATACTGCGTTGTGATCACTTTAGAGAAATGGGGAAGTTCCATTTACTCCATATATTGGAGCTATTGGAACAAACCACTTAGGAGAGTGAACTTGGTATTTATATATAATCTGTAATGATTACCTTTTCCTTGTACGTGCCACCTCTGAAAGGAGATTTTTTGTTGTTGTTTGCGCTTTAAGCCTCCACCCAGGCTGTACAGCAAATAAGTATGTGAAAGTGAAATACTGCCTCCAGAGAATGCAGTACTCGGCAATTTAAAGCAGTCTGATTATCAGCTGAACCTGCAGGCTTGGAACTCTTTTTAACTGTGGAAAGCATTTGTAAAGCTGCTTCATTTTTATTGCTGGGTCTGTTTCTGATAATAATATCGCAAGCATAAATGATTTTTTTAGTTGAGTGAACACTTTGGTAGTTCAGTGGAAACAGTCGTGTAGTCAGTGGGGTGTGTACTTCCCTCTAAGCTTTAATTATAAGGTGGTGGGATCAGAGTCTGTCAGGGCTGAAAGGAACTTTACATCAAACGTGGCACTGCTGAATTTCTCTGGTCGATACCTTCAGTACCAGTGTGATGAAGCACAGAGCTCTGAGGGAGGGACCGTCAGTCAGTCTGAGCCCGCATTTCCAAACTGCAGTGAGAGGGAGGGGTTTTATCAAGTGTTGTAATGAAGTCAGTCATCTATTATTTGGCTGTTAAGGTACTACAGAAAATAATGTCTTCCTCTTTCACCCTATGAGAAGTTCTTTTTAAATATAGAAAGTATTCTGTGGAAATAATATAATGCTTGTGAGAGTTTTTCTAACAGTTGCCATAGATGTTTTCTTGACATTCTCAAAAAGTAACTGTAACAAGACTGTCATTAAGTTAAAATATAATTGTTAGGTGTAACATAGAAAAAAAGATGTTTAAGAACACTGTTGTAATTGCTGAGTCATATAAACTCAAGATAAATACAGATTATGTTTCTTGTAGAAATTGTCTAAAACATTGAATGTACAAGTCATCTTTTTATCTTTCTTTGAGTCTAGTAATTTACAGGGAAATACTGGGAAGATCCCAGACAAATACAAATCAAGTTCTAGTTACAATTATTGCTGAATATCTTAAGTGAAATTTGTATCTTTATTTCTATTGGCTGGAAGTGGAATAAATGTGAACAGGCATACTATACTCTTGAAGCATAACTTGGGATTTTTATGCGTATGTTCCTGTATACGTATGAAAACTTTTCAATAACTTTTTTCTGAAGAGAATGCTAAGCTCATGGGTGAATTTGTAGTTGACATCCAAAGAAAAAAAATAAAGCAACAGTTATTGCACTTGAGCTCCTCCTATTTTTATGGCTCTTGCTGCCTATTAGAAGGTTTATCCTCAATGACTGGTTGGGTTCCTACTGACAGTTTTTTCAGTGAAGTGAAAGAATATCTTCTGCTTCAACTGTGGTTGCATAAGAAGCCTTGAATTACAAAGCGCCTGTCTTTAGAATTGCTTTGTGTGAATAAAGGGATATGGCACAACATAACAAGAGTATTAACCAAAATGAAGAGCTGCTCGCAGCATTCACTTGGCAAGGTAAGTGAGGAGAGATTGCACAAGTGCATGCTCACAAGAGAGAATTATAGCAAGCTATGTATAATTTTGATCCTGTACTGTGAGAAAATAGAAGTTGTATAGAGTTATATTTCAAAGCTGTTAATTCTGTGATTTATCAGAGTAAATGTAGTTACTTTCGATTTTATGAACTTAGATACCTGAGTATCCTTGTATATAAATCCTTATTAAGGTGACTTTTAAGTTAAAGTCACCTGGTGGGAACAGTTACCAAAGGAAAGCTGGCTATAATATTCTGCTGAAACTTAACCTACATACTAGCAATTCGGAAAATTCACTGCATATAAGCCAGATGAGTTTGTAGTCCCCTTTTGATAACCAATATTAACACCAAGTGATACAGTAAAGCTGAGCTCCTAAATGCATGTTATGCTACTGATAGATAGGTACTTTAAATTTTGTGATGTTTCCATTTTTGCCCTGCTTACAAATACAGTTTATAAATGCCACTGCTATAAGTTCAAAGCTCCTAAATACTTGAACAATGTGCGGGTTTTTATGCTTACTGATCTACTTGATAAAAAGAATGTGATTTGTTAGTTTGATTTATTTTTCTGTTAAGATCTAAGAGAAAGAGTTCAATAAGCCTTTTTCTTCTATACTAGTCTTTCTGTTATCCTTTCTTTCAAGACTGCAAGAGAGTTTCTTTCTATACTTAAATGCAGTTTGGTTTTGTTCTTAGCATAGCCTTAGTGTTATGTTTTAAAAGGTTAGATATGGACTTTATGTATGTAAAGAATGTATGTAGCTTGTATAACATAGGTAAACAAAGTTCGTGTGCACTTCAGTTTGACACTTCACTGTGTCATAGCTAAGTGTGCCATCCTCCACAAGAATGAAGAGCCGGAGACCCAGTACCACTATGTATTCAGATTTAAACAGGGTAGAGGAGTTAAGGAAATCTTTAGAAGCAGATTTAGACCAAATCCATAGTAAACTTAATTTGCAGTGTAGTGATAATGGAATTAGTATCAAAACAAGTTAACATAGACCTTAAGTTGAAGCAGATACTTCTGTATTTGTCAAATTTATGTTGCTGCTTTCTTCACTTTCATGCTCCTGATTCCATAAAACAAAAATAGCAAATTTCTGTTGCACAAACATGAATCTCCAGCAAGTGAAACACACAGTTCTGCTCCAGAAGGGAATTCTATTTAAATGGTTCTTTAAAAGTTATAACAAAGTTTTATAAAAAAGTATGTTTACACACGCATTTATTGTTTGGTGGTGGTGGATGCATGCAAATAAATCACCTATTTCCTTACATTTTAATTCTTTCTCCTCTTTGTTCCTCCCACAACTCCCCACACTCCATCATTTCTTTTCTGTCACTCTAGCTCTTATTGAACTTCCTTCCTCCTCCTTGGCTGAATCTCACAAATTTGCTCAAGGTAATTAAGACTTCTTTTACTAGCATCTTCTATTTCTCAGGGCAAGAACTAAATCAGGTCAATGACTTGTGTTTTAGTACTGTGTTTTGTTCAGAGTTGCACAAATTATTCATGCTTTGTTTATTCTTGACTCAGTCCTCTTTTTCAAATCTTACTCGTTCTCAATTTTTTAATAGTTATATAAACTCTTCAAACTTCAAAGTCACTCTTATCAGTAAGATAGGATTTACTGCTAACTCTAAAC
The DNA here is from genome assembly GCA_027925045.1 of Hypotaenidia okinawae. Lineage (NCBI taxonomy): Eukaryota > Metazoa > Chordata > Aves > Gruiformes > Rallidae > Hypotaenidia > Hypotaenidia okinawae. The sequence goes on along the minus strand of BSDF01000007.1, from coordinate 13,355,696 downwards.
TGCAGGCATATCCCATTTCTTTTTAACTGTTTCTGGGATGATCAAGCACTTAAATATGTTTTCATGTCTAGTCTCTGGGGACTCCACCCATATTTCTTGTATATAGCTGTCACACACACTAATATGAGTTTTGTTTCAAAGGTAAAGTCTGCAGGTGTGTTCAGCTATATTTGGATATATTCCAATATACTCTTCCCTCTCTCCCCAGCAGGCTGGATGCTGTAATAGTTTATTTGTATTCAAAAAGTTGATCATAAGAGATTTTTCTGTTTTCTGAATTTGAAGTATCTATGAGCACCTCAAGTTTTCGCAAATATTGATGAAAGCTGTGAATGTTCAGTACCTTATTGTATCATTTTCCCACATGAGGATTGCTTCATATTTCTGAATTTCAGATGCCTTTTTGTAGTCTTCCCTAGTTTTGTCAATGAGAACTGTATTTGTATATAAACAACATCCTCTTAAGTTTTTTTTAGCTCTCCCTTTCCAGCGGTCTTCTTATACTTAAGCTACTTCAGTATGTTTTTCTCTTCCCAGTTCTTGGCACAGATAATGTGGAGCAGAAAACCTACAGCGATGCTGACATGGTCAAACATCTGTTGGCTGAGGTATGCTTGTCTCTGTAATGCTACATTGATGTATTTCAGGACATGCATTTGAGGAAGGATTTTATTCAGCTGCTGAAAATTGTGGTTCAGTTTATTTTTGGGAGCTGCTTATCAAGGAGTTAATACACAGGCAGTGTGAAGCGGCCCATTGGGTTGCACAGTCTCAGAAACAAAATTTAGCAAAACTATGGACCTGTGAGGTGTAAGAATGAAACAGTTTTAATTTGCTCTCCTGTTGCTCCTTTGCTTCTACCCTTGCATCACTATTCAAGTTAAGGTCTGTTGTGGAGATAGTGTCACTTGAAAGATGACAAGTCTAAGTATTTTGTTTTCCTTGTGTGATTCAGCAGAGCCCACGCAGCACTCCAGTGTGCAACACAAAAACTAGGTTTGGTCCTTTCCTCTCCCTCTGTTACTGCAAATGACTGTGGAAGGGAATGTGCTATATTAAGAAATACAGCTATGTATGTGTTCTGTGTCCAAATGATGAAGCATTAATCACTGTTCTAACAATGTTGGTCCATTTGAGAGTGAAGGGGGACCTCAATGTGGTGGTGCATTAAACGATACCTAGGAAAACCTAAAACTACTCTGAATCTAAACAGTTCTCTGAATCTAAAACTAGCCATTTATTCTCATTTTGTGAGCAGAAAGATCGGGACCTGGAGCTGGCTGCTCGAATTGGACAAGCGCTCCTGAAGCGAAACCATCTGTTGACAGAACAGAATGAAACACTAGAAGAACAGTTAGGACAAACTCTAGATCGAGTGAGTAATTTTTTTTTTCCCCTCCCCCCACCTCTTTTTTTTTTTCCTCTCTTCCTATGATGACAGTAAAAGAATTAATAGAAAATTGTTATTTAATTGTGAAAGCAGATGATTGCTGCTCTTAAACCACAGAATTATGCTTAGATGTCATTCTCCTAATTGTCATTGTTCAGTTGGCTTTCTTGGCCCAAGAACTGACTGTGAAGACAGCGTATTACTGAGAAATTTTGAGAATATTAGGTCAGAGTTTGTTTTGACAATCACTCTTATATCTTGCCATTACACTAAAAATCTAATAGTCCAAGTCAAAATAAGTAGTTATCTGACATGACCTGCTACATAACAACTTCACAGGTGAGGAAACAGACAGAAAATAAGGTGGCTTAATGGAGTGCTTACACTAAGAATAAATAAATGAACTAATGGCTAAATGTAATGTATTAAAATGTAATGGAAAATGACCTTCACTCAAGATCTTAATTTCTTAATTTAAGCACAGATTCTTGATCTAATCTTTTCTTTCATTTTCTTTCTTAAAAAAGACTTGGTTTTTAACTACTTAATTATCCCAAGTGTTTTAACCCTTGAGTCAACCGATTTAGTCTAAGTTACACTGAAATGGATTCAGCTGCTTGTATAAGACAGAATGCTGTTAATAAAAAAACGTACTTAGCTGCAGGACAGCATAAACTTCTGTATTCATATAAAAATTAAGATATGAAAAATAGAATTTATCTAAGTGAGACCCATCTCTTCTCATGTTTTTATTTGTCCTGCAGCTCACTTAATGGAGGGTACCAGTCAATGCACATAAATAGATGTCTATCACTCATTTCATCTGGGAAGTTACAGGTTAGAAAAGTGGTCATAATAAAAGTTACAGTTAGTGTGATAAAATGTAAACATGTATCAAAGCAGCTGAACAATTATTTTGAAGGAAATAATTTTTAAAGTATGTTCTGTTGTCCATTCCTTTGCTATCTTGAATTTTCAGCCTCCCTTAAGGTGTTGAAATGATGATTTTGTTAACTTCCTATAAAATAAATAGAGGTTGAATCTTCTGTGCCAATATATATAAATGGATCATGACCTGTGAGCTGTTTTAATCTCATTTTCGACTGGAGCAGTGATATTCCAAGAGGTTGCATAAATAATACACTGCATATATGCATTGTATTGCTCAAGTGTATTTCACCAGCTGGTGGTCTTCTTTTGTCCTAGGTTAACCAGCTGCAACATGAACTAACAAAGAAGGATGACCTGCTTCGTATTGTTTCAATTGCTTCTGAGGAGAGCGAAACAGATTCCAGCTGTTCCACACCACTTCGTTTCAATGAGTCTTTCAATGTATCACACGATCTGTTGCAGCTGGATGTCTTGCAAGATAAACTCAGAGAGCTGGAAGAGGAGAACCTTGCTCTCCGATCGAAGGTATATCTGACTTACAGTTTGTACCATATATGCTGGATATCAAATCACAGAATCAAGTAATAAATTGTGATGGTTAAAAAAATCCAGCCTCTGGGTTTCTCTTGAAGTATATGGCTATTATGTGTTGCTGTGTACAAATCATACCCAAACGCTTTATGTGTCTAAATAAATGGCATCAATGCTGCTGTCCTCCATTTCTTTCCTGTGCTTTAAGGACACAGAACAGACCTGTGCATCAAAGAGACCTGGTGGGTCAAGAACAGCATAGTTATGTACTTCTTTTGCATTCAGTGTATGGCACTGCCAGGCAGTGCATTTCAAATAGGTCTATTGGTGGTTTGTAATTATAAAGTAGGAAGCCTTCAATGACTAATATATGGATATCTTTGGAAGCTGGCTCATTAGAGCCAAGCATAACATTCACTCCCCCCATATCCTTCTGTTTCTTTCCCTCTTCGTTATCTCCGGAGTAATCTAGTATCATTCCTTAACGCCTTCATGGTATGGGAAGGAATACAGGAAAAGTGCTTGGATCTATCAGGCCCTCAAGCTTGTGCAGCCTGTTTTGATGTAAATCTGGCTGCAATTAGTAGTAGTATTTTGGAAATTCCTTTGTGTTGCCTTCACGTTTTTGTCAGCCTATGTTATTAAGGGTTAATAAGTTCTATTAAAATTCATTTAAAGACACACTTAGTTTTGACTATGTGATTAGTCTCTGTATTTTAGTTCATCTTTCTTGTGTCTAAAACATGAATATAGACACTGTGTCTTTACAAGGATAGAGACTAAATGGCCAGACAAAATAATGGCTATAGAAGTCATGGAAGCAACAGCAGTTGGAGACTACAGATGCAGTGTCTCTTCTTTGGAGGTGGAGAATGGAACTTATAAATTGGAGATTGGGTAAAAATGGGTTCTTTTATTGTTTTTAAGAAAAGGGGGTGTTTTTTGTAAGAAAAGAGTGGGGTTTTATTTTGTGTGTAGTTTTTGTTTCGCTTTTTTTTTAATGTTAGCCTTTCCCAATATAAGCTTGTTACAGCACTAGAACAGAGACTAGATCCCTTTAATATGAATAAAATATACTCTTCCCCTTGTTTTGGCTTCAAAATATTCAGTCTCAGATGCACTCTCTTCCTAGAACTCCCTAATACCAAATGGATAGTTTTGTGGTACTGTAGGAGGAAAAGGAAAAAAAAAAAAAAAGAGAAAATATCAGACTGCTTTTATTATGCTGCTAACCTCATATATCATTACAGAACTCTACAGGCCAGGGATTAATTTAATCTGTTTTACTATGAAAAGGTATTTTAATGTGACAGCATTATGTAAAGAAGTCTGTTTGCCTGAACTTGTGTAGCTGTACTGCTACTTGCTTGGTAAACTTTAAACCCATTTACTAAGTCTTATGCTGACTCACTTACTGACAATCTCAAATATAGAGGACTTATCTGTGCAAAGTTTAATATTATCCTCACAAATGAAATGAAAGTAGAAATCTAATATGCTCAACACTGTTTAGACCTGCTGTGATACTAGGTCTCTGGCCCAGAAAATTTATGGTTTAAATAGACTAGGCAGGGACTACGAAGAAAAGCTGTTCAACTGAAAGCTTTTAAGTGCCATAACAGATTTGGCTAACATCATTCAGTTTTCAAGATTTATTTGCCTTAAGGTTTGAAACAATTCAGTTGCTTACTTCTGATTTCTGAGTATGTTTGCTTTCCCTACAAAATCAGATAGTTTTGCAAAAAAATGTTAATAGTGGTAAGAGAGATCAGGTTTTGTTCATGTGCCTGTGTGCCTTTCACTCAAAAGACACATACAATTCAGGGAAACAGGTTATGGTGGAAAAATGGTTAGGATGTGTGGCCATATGCATAGAAATTATAAAGATAGAGGGGAGAATCTTCAGTTGCAAGAGTTTCAGAAATAGAAGGTTTTAACTTTAATGTATGTATATGCAAACTGAAATTGGAATGCCTGTTACTTTCTTGAAGGCTTGCCATCTGAAGACAGAAACCATTACATATGAAGAGAAGGAACAGCAGCTGGTCAATGACTGTGTCAAAGAGCTCCGTGAGTATGCAGGCAATATCCTCACGTGACAAAATGGTATTTGAAATACCTAGTGCCTACATCTTAGTTATCCTTGAGTCAAAATATGAGCTTCAGTAATTTATACCAATCATTCAAGTCTTGTTCTTTACCCAAGTGCAGAATTGTTTCTGTAGTTCGTTGAGTTTCACTCTGGCATTCAACTTCAGGTACATGTGCTGTGTTTAGAGAGAGAAGATTAATACAAAATCTAATGGCCACAAACCTCGTAAACTGAAGCCTGTGGACACTGGAAAATAAGTAAAGTATACTTCTTTTATAGAGTATTCTGCACACTTGATGCTGAAATGTATCAGTGAACAAACTCCTAAATTATAAACAGGTTAGGTTATTTTTAAAAGATATGTTACAAACCAAAGAATTACAAACCAAAGAGTTTAAACCAGACAGGGGTTTAGTTTGTCTATAACAGTTGTCTGTATTTGCTTTAGAGACTACCTATTTGCAGAACATTCCTGCTACTCTTAAATGCATGTCAAGGATTATGAAACAATAAGGAACAGGGTTTTTTGTGTGTGTGTGTGATGAGTGTAACCTGGTGGTGCAATTCTTCATCTGTAGTCATTTGATGTGTGCCACTTCCTTTACGCATAATAACCTTAAGCCTGTATTATAAGATAACTTTTTTCTATACAACCACCATAAAGAAAACTGGATTGCTGCTTGATTTATCTTGTTCCAGATGACCATGAAATACTGTTAATTGATATAGAACAGATTGTTAATTTACACTGTTGCCTCTCTTATATTTCATATATTTCATATAAGCTCTCCCATTTTCCTTCAGTGAAAGATCTGTGAGTTTTGTTTGGTGCAATTCTATAGGCATGGTAGGTAAATCAGACTCCCAGAAAGAATCTTCTCCCAAAGGATGTCAAGTCTGCAGCTTTAAAATTTGTGTCTGCAGGAAAAAGGTATCTGACTATGAGCTTAAATGTCCACATGCCCGTGGACAGGACCTTGTTCTGCAGAAAACCTGTGAGGTATAATAACCACCAATTTGTAATATTATCTTTATGCAAGATTGATCAGACTTTGTTATAACTTTGCTATGGCTACAGGGCAGTATACAAACAGTACCAACTGTGTAAAAATATTTTGGCTTTTTGAATTGCTTTGTCATCTCCCTTGAAGCAGTGCTTGCTCAAATAAAAAAGACATTGGAAATTATATGCAGTGGGTCTTTGGGAAATAGATAGTGACCTATCAGGAGTTGAATAGGTATATCCTGTGCTTGACAAGGTCTGACAGAATGCCTTTGCTTGCAGAGAATGGTAGTTAAAAACAAGATCAATTCAGAGCCCGGCTTCTTCAGCATATTCCAAATCTGGCCTTGGTCATGAGCCAGTTTGTCATTTGGAATTGTTTGTTGCAGCTTACCTTGGATTTTATTGCAGTCAAGTCATATACCTGTGTTACGTATTTCAGGTTCTGCATTCTTACCTTTTAATAAGTTCCACTTGTATTTGAAGTTAACTCTCTTTCTCCTCCTCCCCACTGTTTATCTTTTCCTTATGAATGTTCTAAGGCACCTGCTCTTAAGTCCTGTGAATTGATTACGGTCCTAGCAGTAGTGGTGATTTTGAAGAGTGTTGCTGACTTTCAGCTATCTTTTCTGGGTTTTGGATTTGGTTTAGTTATTTTGGTGTGTGGGGAAAGCTACTAAGTGCCTTTTGTCTGTTGCAGGGCAAACAAATGCTCAAATTTCCAGAATAACAGAGGAGTTGTCAGAGAAGAGTGAAGAGGTGGTTCGCTACCAGGAAGAGATCTCATCCCTCTTGTCTCAGATTGTTGATCTTCAACATAAACTCAAAGAAGTAAGAGAATGCTGATTGAGAGTGTGTGCATGTGCACGTGTGCATGTGTGTGCCAGTGCTTCCTGCAGGGAAAAATTGACTTGCAAGTCAGGGGGCTGCAGTGCAAGAGAGTGGCTGCTTCATGAAGGGCAGAGGATCAGCTGTCTGGGGAAAATTGGCTGAGAAAATGATGAGCATCTTTTTGTGCTTTCAGCATGTGATTGAAAAGGAGGAGCTGAAACTTCACTTACAAGCTTCCAAAGACGCTCAGAGACAACTGACAGCAGAGGTACTTTTAAGGCTTCTATACATACACATGTAGATAATTGTTTAGAATAAAATACAAGATAAAGAAGAGTAAGAGAATGGGAACTATTGCTTTTTAATTATGTAGAGCGTTTCATTTTTCATTGTAGTTGGAGTCATATGATTGGAGCAAAAGAATAATTATTTTTATGTAAGTCTACACAAATATTTTTGTAGTTCAGGTGCAAGGCAAGGAAGGTATTCCAAGTAAGAATATTTACTGTTCTTAGTAGTTATGAGAAAAAGATTTTTAGTGTGAATGTTACTGCTTATATCAGCAGTACTGTATCTCATTAGACTTTAAGGAAGTTCTCTTTGTTTGCTTCTTTTGCATCAGAGAATAGTGTATTTGCAGAGTTTTTCAATTTTTTTTTTTTTATTTTATCATACCTTTTCCTCTTTTGAGTCTTGATTTGGACTTCATGCTTCACCACTAAAATCGGTACAGGTTCTATGCTGACTATTTTCCATTCCAGGTGTTGGCATGTGCTGTACTGTTGGAAAAATATAACAGTGTTGAATTAGCCAATATAGGTCTCTGTAGGAGTTAACTCAATTGCATTCTGTCTTTTCTTTGAAGCTTACAGGTATCACATAATGTCCTTTTTTTCTCTTTCAGCTACATGAGCTGCAAGATCGGAATGCAGAGTGTCTAGGGATGCTACACGAATCACAAGAAGAAGTGAAGCTGCTGCGCAGCAGAGCCAGTTCTGTTGCTTGTCTCTGCCACTCCCAGTCATGTGGAGTATTTCCTGTGGTAATAAACACTTCCTGGCGCATAGGGCCCGTAGTAGCACACTGCTGTGTGAGTAAAACAGCCATTACAGGAGCTGCAGCAGGATCTATTTTGTAGTAGACAAAGTAGCCGATCTTACGTTTCTTCAGTTCTTTAGAATTTTCTGTGGGTTTAGGATTTTATGTGTTAGGAAATGAATAATTCACTTGCCATATTGCAATATTAAAATTATTTTTTGTTTTTATATGCCTTTTCTGTTAAATACAGGAATTGGCACATTCTACAGGTAGTACTCAGTTGTGCTAGGATATTGTTCAATGTTGATGTGAATTTTTGTACCTGACAGTGTTTCTTTAAGAAACAAAGCATATTTTCAAGAGCTCAAAAAGTAATTTTTTTAAGTAGTTTGTATTTTGTGTCTCTAAGATAAATTTTAAGCATCAGAAAAGCATGACCTGACGCTAGCTGCAAGAGATGACTCAACCAGTGGAAATGGGTTAAAGGCATTTTATGTTCCTCGTCTTACTAGTGTCAGGTATCTTATATCAAAAGTTTCTGGGCCCTGCTTGGAATTTTTCAGGGTGTGATTGATTGTTCTGTGTATACAGAATCCCTCATATGCATGTTTAGCCTTGTTAAGAAGTGCTTTTAAGTAGCTTAAGTTAAGAAACCAATATAAACAGTACCAAGGAAAGGCAGGTGTTGCTAATGAAAACTGAACCCATACTGGTTACACATAGGTGTAGTTATGGTGCTTCCTTCAGAGACTGAAGAGTTTGTCCAAGATGTACTGATACCAGGGAAGCAAACGAGTATTATTTCAGAGATGTTTTCTGCTAAAATTGTTGGGAGGAAGACTTGAATCAAATTTGCCCACTCTTTGGTTTCTGTTTTTCTATAGGATTCCCTTGCAGCAGAAATTGAAGGGACAATGCGGAAGGAATTGAGTCAGCGTGATGAATCTGTTCTCTCCAAGCAAAAGTATGTCTCCAGACCGCTGTGTTATATTTTTTCCATATGCCTGTATTAAGTAAGATGAAACTGATTTCTGGAAACCTAGAAATGAATGTTTCCTCTATACTTAATTTTCTGTCTAACTTTTAAAAAACCCACCTTTGTAGTATTTGGTAATCTTTTGAACTTTGAAACATACTATTCTTTTTTGATTGTGTGAGGAAGTTGGGAATTCTGCGAGGAAGTGTGAGATTTCTGATGCAAATTCTTTGGTGCACAGCACTCATTTTATCCCTTTTAATGTCTACAGAAGAATTATCTGGCAAATGAATTACAGTTGAAAGACTGATAACAGTTTCCAAGCCCCTGAAGACCTGCTTCTGGAACCCTTAGTTCTTAGCAAGAAGTAATGAATTAAATACATGGGTTTGAAAGCATATGTAAATTAAATAAATGAAATGTATGCTCCTTAATGTTCTCCAGTGGTTATCCATAGAAGTTCGGGTCTTTCCGGGAGAACTAAGTAGAGCAGTACTCCTTAAAAGATGAGTAATGCTGTTTTTCTGGGCTTAAATCTTTTTAGTCACGTCTCTGCACACTTCTGAAAGTCTGTTGTTCAGAGCTTTTTCTTTATCATATCTTTTTCAAAATGCTTCTAAAAACCACATTTGTTTGCTTGTCTCTCATGCAGGGGCCAACAGAAACGAGTATTTGACACTGTCAGAGTTGCTAATGTCATTCGTGGACGTTCATCTTCCTTCCCTGCCCCGTTGCCAATTCCTGGATCTAATCGGTCAAGTGCTGTTATGACAGCAAAGCCCTTTCAGTCTGGTGTACACCAATTGGAGAGCCACACACAGATGACACAAAGGAGCAGCTCTGAGAAGAATGTGAAGTAGGAAATACAGCTTGTTATTTTCTTTCTAAATTAATCCAGACCTGACCTCAGCTGTGTAAGAGACAAATAGTTACTTTAATGGTCTTAATGATTATGATTTGATATTTCTTACAGAAATGCTTATAATCCTGGCCAGTCAGGAACCCCTGAAGACAATGACTTAGTCACAGCTCTGCACAGGCTCTCCCTCCGTCATCAGAACTACCTCAGTGAGAAGCAGTTCTTTGAGGAGGAATGGGAGCGAAAAATGCATTTGCTGGCTGAGCAGAAAGAAGGCGCTAGTGGCTGTAGTACACCGACAGAAAGCTGCTTCTCCCTGGGTACAAACTCAGAATTCACCGATCTCTCTGCCAGCTCTGGTAATCTCCGTGTCCTCCTACCAGAAAAATTGCAAATTGTCAAACCAATTGAAGGTAAGAGGAAGACAGAATGTGCTGGGTTGGGTTGGATTGGAAGGGACCTCAGAGATCATCTGGTTCCAACCTTCTGCCATGGACAGGGACACCGTCTACTAGCCCAGGTTGCCCAAAGCCCCATCCAATCTGGCCTAGAACACTGACAGGGAGGGGCCAGCCACAGCTTCTCTGGGAGGCCTGTGCCAGAGCCTTACCACCTTCAGAGTAAAGAATTTCCTTCTGAATAACCAATCTACATCTCCCCTCCTCCAGCTTAAAGCTTTCATCCTATCACTACTTGCCTTTGTGAACAGCCCCTCTTCAGCTTTCCTCTAGCCACTTTAGGTACTGGAAGGCTGCTATAAGGTCTTGCTGCAGCCTTCTCTTCTGCAGACTGAACAAGCCCAACTCTCTAAGCCTGTCTTCATACAAGAGGTGCTCCAGCCCTCTGATCACCTTCATGGCCCTCCTCTGGACTTGCTCTAACAAGTCCAGAATGATCTTCCTCCTCTGATTTTACATTAATTTTTCAACTAAATGTTAGTGTGTGTATAACGAGGTATGATGTACACTAAGAGGTGGTAGTATTAGTAGTAGTATTTGTTAGTCTGTGTGCCAGTGAGCTCATCAGTATCACTTTCCAGTTGGCTTTCTTGTATGGTGCTCTTAGGCTTTTTCTGGGTACCACCATCCTAATGCACCAGATGTAACAGTGTTGGCACCAGCTTGCTGGAGTTGGTTTGATCATGAATTCCTGTAACTCGGTACAACAGTATTTAATGGCTCTCTGAGACTCTTCTTTTTTGTCCCTCCAGGATCTCAGACCCTGTTTCACTGGCAGCAGCTTGCTCGACCCAACCTTGGCACTATTCTTGACCCAAGACCAGGTGTTGTTACAAAAGGTTTTACCCCTCTGTCTGGTGATGCTGTGCACCACATCTCTGACTTGGAAGAGGATGATGAGGAAGAAGGTGAAGGAGGCATAACGTTTCAAGTGCAACAGCCCTTCCTGGAGGAAAAGAAGGATACAGCGGCAAAGCCAGTGGCAGGGATTTTCCTGCCACCTATTACTTCAGCAGTGGTACCACTCACAGGTGAGAAGCATGGTTACTGGGTTTTCTTTTTTTGTTTAGTTTCTTTTTTTCAGTAGAAATCATTTGACTCTGCAACAGTGTTGTATTTATTCTTTAAATAACACTATTAGCAGTGATAACAGCAATGTCTTAACCTGTGCTTTGATTAGTCCTTATCTGTATTTTTACCCTCAATGGATGTAACTTCTTCACGTTGCAGCCTCGAATCCAGGGAAATGTCTGTCTTCAACAAATTCCACATTTACCTTTACTACCTGTAGGATCCTACACCCATCCGATGTCACTCAAGTTACTCCCAGGTACGATGACTGCTGGCATCCTAAGAGTTGCTGCATGGGCTAAACCAGTTGCTTTCTGGCTTCCGATAAATGGACTAGTTTTAAAAATACCAAGGCAGCTAGGGAGCACAATAGGATGTTACTGATGGAAATAAGTTGTGATTACAAGGGGAAACTGTAAATGTTTTCTATAGGGAGAGTTTAAACAGGTTGGGGTAACTGAAAGGGTAAATTTATACATATTTATAGCAAGTGCCTTGTGTCATATACCTATTGGGGAAAAAAAAAAGAAGAAAAAAGATACCACCAGAACTCTTTTTTCCCTGTCCGTGTCATATTTTTTAAAGTTGCTACTGGACATCTACGTTCATATTCTACCTGATACAGTATAGATGAAGATAGAAGGTAAATTCATTGGTACTTAGGCAAAAAAACTCTGTCCACCTAGGATTTTCTGAATATTTTGCAGAACAATAATTCTGGATCTAGTAAAGCTGGAAGTGTCACAGCTAATGGCATTAGTTTGTTTTCTTGAGCCTAGTGTATACTAAGCAGCTAATACGGAGCAGGTATAAAGATGTCTAATGTGTGCGTCTTCTCTCTTTCATTTTTGTTTTGTTTCAGCTCCATGGGTGCCCAATTTTCACTTGGAAGTACTAGTATTGGAAACCCAGTAGTGAGCACTCCAGCCGCGTCTTACAGCCTTAGTATTGGAGAATTTCTCACCAACAGAAGAGATTCAACTACTACCTTCAGCAGCACAAGGAGCCTGGCTAAGCTCTTGCTAGAGCGAGGCATCTCTGCCAAGGTTTATGATAGCCCTGTGTTAGAAAAACTGCCTTTGCTACAGCCCCCTCGAACTCTCCCTATTCCTTCTACTCCTCCAAATTCTCCCTCGCGTTCGCCTTGTCCTTCCCCTCCGCCGTTCGAGCCTCGAGTGCATCACTCAGAAAATTTCCTGGCTTCTCGACCAGCAGAAACGTTCCTGCAGGAGATGTATGGCCTGAAGCCCTCCCGACATGCGCCAGACGTAGGCCAGCTGAAGATGAACCTAGTGGACAGGCTGAAGAGGCTGGGCATTGCCAGGGTGATCAAGCACCCTGAGACACAGGACCACAGGAAGAGTCAGGGGCCAGAGGTTAGCTTGCCGAGGCAGGACTCTGCTGTGTTTTTAAATGCAAGTAGCAACTTAATGGCAGGACTGAGAAGAAACCAGAGTCTCCCTGCCATGATCGGAGCATTAGGAGCTCCAGTTTGCACACAGACATCAAAAATGGATATCTTAAAGGAGGACTGACTGGTCTGAAAATTGCTTGACTGTGGCATAATTAATGATACATAAGGGATGAGCATCCAGTACAGGCATTGTTAGGTGTGTTACAGAAGAGTTGGAGAAGGCACGTGAATGTTACAGATGTGGGAGAGAGAAGTGTTGGGATCAAGGAGAAAAAGAACATTGCTTGGGTTTGAGGAAGAAAGCTTTTGTGGAAGACATGAAAGAAGAAACCAAAGCTTAGTATTGAGACACTGTTCAGCATCTGGCTTAAGCAAAAATAAAATACCACTGGAGACGTTCTCAGTATTTTAACCTTTTACACTGTGTAGAACTGTCTTGCAGGTGCTGTTCTGTTTTCTCCATCATATGATTGTAGTATTTTACTAGTTGTTAGCAGTCAGACTGTATCATTTAAATATAATATTAAATTAACAGTCTGACTGGCATTATGGGTTCAAGTTTTGCTCTGTAGCAAGCAAATATGAAAACTTGGAATTTTTTTTTTTGTGCTTGCATTTTCTATTTCAGAAACTCTACTTTTTCAAACTCACACCTCCCTTCCCTCCCCCCCTAATTTCAGACCCAGGGAAGAGAACCTTTAATTCTATGTGAGAAAACAATGCTGTTTACAAGCACAGAAACTGGTGACCAGGATTTATATTTTGAAGGAGTGCAATTGTGCTAGTGAGGTATTAACAGAAGGTCATGTCTTTCCAGAGCTTCTGAAGCACACACGAGGAAGGTGCAATGAATAAGAATTAAGAAGCAGGAAGGTTGTATTTAGGTGAAAATGTCAAGCTAAGGAATCTTTCCAAAGTGTGCTGTGCACCTTTTAAATTAGGGTATTTTTTTCACATAAAAAAAAATAATTAATATCTCAGGCACATTATACTGTTCCAAAAGGAAATAAAACCTAGGTGCTTGATTCAGGGTTACTGTTTCTTTGACATAAGCAGAGAGCATTTACTTCAACTGTCAGAAATTCAGTAAGGTGACTCTTCTCTTGACAGCTAGACATTCTGTATAATTGAGAGTCCTGCAGTAAACTTCATGCTTTTCAGTCGCCTATTTCGGCTTTTAGGCAGGATTTTGTGTCAAGCATTTCATTAAGAGCAAAATTTACCAGTCTGTTCGGAGACAGGAAGATGAAAGCTAGTGCTCTTTGTAGCATTTTTAATCCACATGAATCAGTTTTGTCTACAGTAAAATCCCCTGTTTTGATGATGGAGAGTGGTCCTGAACCTGATTCTGAGCTAAGGTGAGATAGGCTTTCTGTCTCAAAAGAGAAGTCTGTTTCAGAGATCTGATTTCTGAGTGGTAGCCGGCAAAACGTTATAGCTCGTGCTGCTTTTGGGATTCCTTCCTGACCAAGGGTCCACTCATAACAGAATAATCTACAATAGATTTATAGTGTAACTGAAGGGAAAAAGTTTGCCCAGAATTCCTCAGAGGAACGGATCTTTGCTAGTGACCTGAATAGAAGCAGGTTTTTAACCTTTGTGTGATTTTTCACTGTAACTATCAACATTTTAAAATTATTTTAAAGTTTCATTTCCATTCAGTTAGGTAACAGTCAGAGTTTACCTTGCTTGTTACAGTGCACATGGGATGTAGCTGGTGTCTGTCTGGGTGCGCGGTGTGAAGCACCAGTATAGTCACACCGAGTCGCATTTGCTGTCAGTCACATCCACCATAGTCAGCACCCTTGTTGCTGCAGGGCTGAGCGGAGTCAGGCAGGGAAGGAAAGCTGCTTAGCCCTGTTTGTAGGAAACTTGCCACGTGGCCTTTCTTCTTTTACAGTTACTTGGGTCTTGTGATGACTCTCTGATAAAACCGCCTTTTTTTGTAAAAGGAAGAGGAGTAACCACTTCAAACTTGCACAGGGATTCTTAGCAGAAATTTGTCTGTCAGCAGCGCACAGAAATATTCAGGAACTCCTGGAGCTGCCTTTTGCTCTCTAAGCAAAATCTTACACTTATAAAAGGTGAATTTTATTTAAAATACTATATACGGGTTTTGTTTTTTAAATGAAAAATATTTAATTTCTTGGTGGAAGTATTTATGTTCATAGGTACTTAGCTGTGCCTGGGGTCTTGCCTAGCTCAAGAAGGTAAGAGTGAAAGGAGTTGGGAGGAGGTAATTTTGCTCTCCAGTGAACTAAGGTGGGTTTGTCTGCTGCATGTGTAACTTGCAGGGAAACAACAGGAATGAGCTAGCAAAAGATGAGACAGTTTGGTATCAACAGAGAAGTGTATAGTATGTCAAAAGTATGTCCATTTTGTGTGTGCTTATTATAGGAATATGTGTGTTACAGATAAATTTTTGAAGGTATTTGTGTTTCTAACAAGCTTCGTTAGGTAACTGCAGCCATTGGATTGTTTTGCGTGTTAGCAGCAGAACCAGAAAATCAGCTAAGCCAGAATTCCTTTGGCAGCCCAGGCTTCAGTTAAAATTAATCTAGAGGCACATTAATTAAATGCATGCTTCTCTTTGGGATGCTTCCATATTCCATAGCCCAACAGTATAAACTGGCTCAGTTCAAACAATACCATGGGGATGTCAAGAGGTTGGTTGGTTTTCTGTAGGAAGATGTATCATCAGATACTTTACACAAGGCAAAAAGAAAATAGGAGAATCTATATACCATTGTGCTTGTGTGTTTGTGCGGTTGGTTGATGGCTGTGGTGCAGTGTCTCCGAAGCTCCATCATGCATTCATACCTTGGGATGGTCCCACACATTATGTTCATGTATGCCTAGCTTGCTGCAAAAGGGACAGTCGGTACTTCCACATTTACTGCTTTGTGCCAAAACCTAGAAGACAAACTTTTCTGAGTAATATACATTCTAGGAACCAGTTGCCTCCTGTAATAGGGGAGACCACCTTGCATGACTAAGATAGCTGAGATCCTGCATGAGATCTCTTGATCCTGCACAACCACGACTTGGTCAAGCAGGAGGTAGAAGGAATGGAGAACTGCATTTCTGTTATGTTGCAGGTTTGAGACAAAAACAGGTGCTAGAAAGAAGGGATGTACCATGCTTGTTAAAGTTTTAAGGGACAGGATGAAATTATTATAGTATTTAGCTTTATTCAGGTTGGCTTAAACTAAGAACAAATCTGTAGCTTTCTAGTTTTGCTGGTTTTGATCAGTGATACCTGCATGCTCAAAATACCTGTGGTCAAAGTCTATTGGAGTCAAACAGTGCAGGGAGGGAAGGAGAATATTTGGCTTGGGCCTCATTTGGCTGTTACATGAGGGGATTACACACAACGTTTGAACGGTCTGGGAACTTCATAGTAATTTTTTTCATCTGCTTTTTGCACTTACTGTTGTTTCCTAGTGGAATGTAAATTTGATAATAAACATGTATAATATGCCATTTTTCAGTATATTGGTCACCTTGTGTGGTTTGTTCCTGATGTCATTTTCTGTACTACAGTGTTCTATGATAAAGCAAAGAGTAGGCCTTTTTTACTCCAGTGTAGGGGCTTGTGATACTGCACATGAGCGTGGTGAGCTGGTGTCTGCACAAGCAGTGGCTGTAACAGTGGAGAAACGGTCGGGCTGTGCTGGGCTGTTTGTTGCTGTATTTATACCTAAACAGCTGCAGGGGGCAGATGTGCAGTACGAGCTGCAGCCTTCCTTTGCACAGAGAATCTCTGCAATGCTTAAATCTAGAACAGAACGCTTACACAGTACCTCCTGCTGCACTTTGAGAAGCCTTTTACTTAAGCATGAAACACTTCACAAATGAAGAATAGCTCATCAATCTCCATACAGAATACTGGAATGTGAGCCTGGCTTTCAATGCCAATTCTGGTACATTGGGTGCTCTTCTGTGTCTGGTGTTTTGGGTTGGTTTTTTTTTTTCTTTTTATTTACAGCAGCTAATAATTTCCTCTAGCATTATTACAGTTTTAGACAAGAGTGTTGTCTGATAACAACGCTGTTGTTTCTCCATCTCAGTAGTGGATGTTATGTCAGCTCCCTGTATTTGTGCTGAAATGGGAGTAGAGATTGAAACCAAGCTACTTACCCTGAAGAGTACTCCCTTTGTGTAGGTCTCAGTGGAGTTCTTTTGGCAGAGCGGTGCCAGATTTGTGCCAGACTTGTGCCAGATTCTTGTCAGTCGTGTCAGCCTGGGGCTGTGCATACCACCTTCAGCACAACCCCTGCACTCAGGTTACTACAGAATAGGAACGCTGATTTACAGTGAACAGGTTCTTACTTGAATTAGTCCAACAATTACTGACAGCACTTCCTCTGTGTGCATGACATCTTAAAGAGCTGAGAACCACTGTTACCCTGTGTGAAGATCCTGTGTTTGCTGAGCTTTATTTTTCCGACATGAGAAGAGGGAGAAGGGCTTCTGCACTCGTCCAGCTGAAGTTACTTTTCAGCTCAACTTTTCAGCTCAACTTTTCAAATGCTGAAGCTTATGAATTGGAAATTAAGGGGATATTCTCATCCCACTGCTCTCTGCAATTGTCACACCTATAAATGCTGCAAGCTGAAACTCCAGCATCTGGATTGCAAGAGAGGTTGACCAAGTTTCCTTCACTAGCAAGTAAGTAACCTCAGCTGCTTCCTAATATTAATGGTATTTATGCATTAGTACTTCACATGTTTGCATGTGTATCTGCATATCCCCAGAACAAAGGCCTGTGTTACCACCATAATTAACTAATGACATTACAGCAGTGTTCCATGCAGTAGAGAAGCATTATGGCCAGGGGCAGCTCAACAGCATCAGAGGAACATTCAACAGTGCTAGAGCTGGCATTTCTGGCTGTGTGCTGGGTCTGCACAAAGCTTTTCATGGTGCATATGAGAAGAAAATTAACATTGGGAGAAGACTCCCTGTTGAGGTCCAGAGATTTCAGCTGTCCTGAAACCCCTGAGGACTAGAGCTGGCTGCCTCTTTGTAAGAGCATAGGTGCTGTGTAATGGTTCTTGGAGGCTTGTTTTTCTGTGTTCTCTAGCACTTCAGCTGTAGCAAGGGAAGAGAGTTAGAACTAACTCCATTGAAGCTGCAGGAGAAGAGATAGACCTAACTACAAAAGCTCAGGCATGCCAGGGGAAGATGCAAGGAAGAGCCTTCTGGAGAAAATGGATTTATTAAGCCACTTAAATCAATGGGACTTTGGCAATTCTGGAAAGAAATTCTAGCGTTGTTCTGCACTGATGGGACCTGGAAGTGCTTTGAGCTCCTTTCTTTTCCTTTTAGTTGGTCAGACTGCTGAAAGAAAGACTTCTGACAGGCTCCTGGGCAAGGGCCTTTAAACGGCATTTTATATAATGCCTAAGTGAATACAAGTAAGGGCTTTTGTGTGGGTTGGAGTCTCCAGTTGAAAACATCTGTAAGGGTTTGGATCACACAAGAGAAGCTGTGATTTTAGCAGGAACATTGAAATTTTCAAATTAATTGGAAAGACAGAAAGTCTGTGTACTGGTTTTGGCTGGGTAAATACAGTAAATTTTACTTGTGGCTGATAGGGCCAAAACCAGTGTGGTTAATTTATTGCTGAGCAGCACCCACGTGGAGCCAAGGCCTTCTCTGCTGCTCAGACCCCCCCACCAGCAAGTGGTAATCCCAGTTAAAGTCTTGTTAAACGCTGAGTGCTTAGGAAGTGGCAGGAAGGGAACACAAAGCCAAACTGAAGTGCAGCACTCAGCTTTGTCCCCTGCACTGTATTGTGTCATCAGGACCATCAGTAGGGCAGCAGGCAGGTGAGAGTGCGGAGACCCACACACATGTGCTTACATGCTGCTTTCACAGCTTGCTTCAAGAAGCTCACAGAAGGCATCGGCTTGCAAGAATGTTTCCAGAACTTAGTGAAGAGAGCTGCTGCTGAAGAAAAGTCAGGTATCAGTAAAACTTTGTGTAGAATTCTATATGATTGTGTTTATAGTTAAGATTTTAGGTTACCTAATTATCTGAGAATCTGCCTCTACAATCTTAATACTAAAGAGGCCAAGATATCACCATGGGGACAGATGCAATAATCTAAGTCAGTGGGAGCCAGAAGTGCCAGGCTCCTGCCCTTGGAGCTGCTGGGGTTCCTTGTGGAAACTGGCTGGGTGGCAGTTGCTTTATATGAGACTAATTGGTGGAGATTGACAATTGATAAGATTTGATTCCTAACTGATTAAGAATTCCTAGTCAGATTCATAAGTCATTATATGAGGAAAGTCCTAGTAAGACCTTGCCTACGGGAAGCAGTAACTCTTGCTTTATGCCATGAGCTCCTGAGAAAACTAGTTCCTTGAGTGTAGCCAACTTGCAGTTGCTATATCTTTTCCTTTTGTAAAGGAAAACATCTATGTGAGCACACCTCTGACTTCAGAATCTCTCGGCCCACTTAAATTTTGTCAACAATGCAAGCCAGAAGATCCAACCTCCCTCTGTAAGGGAACCAAGAGAGTTTGGTAGTTCTGTTCTGCTGGATCCACAAACTGGATCCAGCTTGAGAAAAATAAAAACTGGTTTCTTTCACTTGGATTGCACATTTCTGGCTGTGTCCAAGCAACAGAAGCTTCTGTCTATGAGCTGCCCTTGCTTTGGCACAACTTTCAACGGTTTCGTATTCAATCCCTAAACAGGCATCAACAACTATCTGGGCAAATGACTCCTAGAATTTGGAAGCACGGATTTGCCCATTTCTGTAACTGCTCGCTGTGTCTGGCACCTGTTAAGGCTCTACTCATTCTCCCAGTCTCAAATTTCCCTGCCTGTATCTTCACAGACACAAACTGGTACCAAAGAGAGACAAAGTACTAAGCACAGAGTCCAGGGAGGGACTTTGGCTCTTCAAATGATTCCAGTGAAGAGCTAGCTGTGCAGTTAAATTTAATTGCCTACACTGAAACCATTACTAATGCTGAAAGCTGTAACAAGAGTGCAACAGAATGCACATCTCATTCAAACCAAAACAGATACTAACAAAGCTTTAGGTTCTACTCAGAGCTTGTAAAACTCCTTGTTCTGTGCGCATACTCCTCACAGGGAGCAACATAAACATGTTCCTAAGGAGACTGCCATGTGGAAAAAAACTAGAGACTTCTTTTGCTGTGCCTAGAGACTGGAAGATGAGCCAGGTAAGTGAACACAGGGTAACTGGACATCTTCAGACATGAAGCCGTACCTGAGGAATTGATTTTTACTGTTAAGATTACTCTACAGAAGATACTCTGGAATGCAGATCACAGCCACATCCTGCTGAGGATGCTGGAGGACAAGTACTTGACTTTTTCCTTGAGGTGTGCTGAGACACTAAAAATGACTAAGTGCTGGGGAGAAGTAACAAAACACAGTGATATGAGCTGATTATATCCTATAAAATTCACAGTGCCTCCCCTTTATTAGTTTGGCATAAAATACACAAGACTTTATAATGGTTGTCTTAAAAGTTGCATAAGAAAGATACCTTACTAAAGCAAAAGTGATGTGGTAGATCTGATAAAAGAAACAGTGTATTTTCCCTAGCAAACCCGAAGTCCGAGATGTTCTCGAGTACAAATTGTCATATATACTGGCACTAATACTGTTAAGGCTTTTGGTCTGGTATTTTCAATAACAAGATTTGCTCTTGTTTTACCAAATTCTTAGGTCAGTTCCAGGCTGTGGCAGCTCAGTCAGGCCCTGCCCTCCTATTCAGTTGACAGGAAAGATGAGCTTTTTCCTCAATGTGAAACTGGGCTGTGGCATCTGCTTCTCTGCATTCTGCTTGCCACTCTTTCTGCTCACCTCTTGATTCACTGCTGTCAGGATGGTGAGAATATCTTCTCCTCTGCAAAAACACAAGTATGTGTTGTAAGAGGGAGGCAGTTACCATCAGAGAAATTACCACATTCCCACTTATCTTGACCTGTACCAGTGCTAACGGCTCCTGCTCTAAACAGGCTCCAGGGCAGTTCTGCTAACTGCTTTAACACTCCGCATGGTGTTGCTCTGTCCTAGGTGACTGTTTTACCCTGAGCGAGCACTCACTCCCACTGCCTATTGCCTACCTTTGCATCCAAATCAAACTCCTGTCAATCAGATCGCAAATACAGGTGTTGCCAAGAAGCAGTGTATGGAAACATAGTTACCGAGGACAGCTGTACTCCAGTTGCTCGCACAATGCCTGTATGTACCAGGTCCCCTGGACTGTGCTTCGGTAGGAAACGTAATCTTGCAGGGTAGCCATGCCCAAGAGGAAGTCTGCCTCTGCAGGGATGCAGTCAAGCTGAAACCTTGCATCTGTTTCTACAGAAGAATCTTGCTCTCCAGAATCTGTCTCGACAGTCACACCTTTCTGGCAAGCGTCACCTTGGCAGGCCTGAACAAAAAACACTTTTGGTTTTCCAGCAAGGGAGTGGCAATTCTGTCCAGTGAAAGAAGTGGTCAGGTCCTGGATAGGTACTTCCTGCCCATCCACTCCATATATAACGCCTCTTTTCCCATGAGACAGAATACAGCAAACAAAACAGTCCTTGTCCTTGTGGTCTTTGCGCCGGTAGGTGTCCACAGTCTTATAGATTTGCTCTGCAGTGAGGTCTCTATGTTCTTCTACTATAAAGTGAAGCTTTCTGAAGACTCTCTTCAGATCAGCTGGAAAGCAAACAGAAGGGGAGCTGGAGCCATTTCATGTTAGGTAAGTTTGACTCTGCAATTGCAAGTTGCATTCCTAGAGATCATTTTTTAAAGGCTGCTACACAACTACCCAGGTAGTTACATTTCTGCTCTAAAAACGATCTAGAAGTCTAATCACTAATTGTATCTCTAGAGGTCCCTTCACTCTCACTAAAAGGCTTCCTTGCAATGTTGCTGACTAGTATTGCTGGCACCTGGAAAGCGTGCCGAACTACTAGGAACGCTGTGTCTCTTCCTCCCACACACTTTATAGCTCATCCCTTCATTTCTCACAAGGTGTTAAACAGCACAGTTGCTTGACCCAAGAGGAGAGGGTACTGTTCAGTGGGGTCCTACCAGTGTCACAGGAAGTGAAACCTCCTACTGTGACTCTCCAGTTAAGTTCGAGTTCAATTCAATCAGGGAACGCCCACTGATGGATTTCTATCTCTTGGCACAGGGTGCAAATACACCCATCTTTCAGATCCTGGGACCTGCCATGTGCTTTGCTGCTGCTGCCAGGACACCCTGCTGAGGAATAGCAAGGCCATGGCTCTATTTTTCTTTTTTTGTCTTTAAGCCGGATGTTAATCAACTAATAACCCAGCTCTGGTCCAGCTGCAGATCTGTTTCTGATCCTGTGTATTTCAGAAGTAGTATGCCTAAGGCTGAAACAAAGCTAGCCTAGCTATTAAAGCCCAGGCTGAGCCTGCTACTTAAGGGTGTAGTAAACTCAGGAAAACAGCAAAATGCTAATGAATCGTTCTGAGTAAAAGCTTGATGAGCTGATATGGGTTTGTCAGCACAGAAAACAGAGCTGACTCAGCCACCAAAAAAATAAGTATGCTAGAAAAGGAAGACTGAAATCCAGACCTTTGCTACAGGAAAAGGTTTCTATTTTTGAAGCTACACATACACACGTTTAATGTCTGCTGTACCTGCATCCTTATCTGTCCCAGTCCGGTCTTTCAAGTTTTTCAGTTCCACTACTGCTTCCCTGGCTTTTGCAAAGCTGTGATTGTTCAGGATCAGACACACTCCACGGGGCTGGCTAGTCATTTTGTAAACTTCAAGCTGTTGAAAAGAAAGACTAATGGTGAAACTACTGCACTTCCCTCCACATGCGCTTCTCAGCCCTTGCCAGTAGCACGGTAGAGTTAAGAGCCAGCTGGCTTTCCGTCCAGGCATCTTCCTTTATGTAGCTTTGCTCCCAGGACCCGAGTATGTGCTGCCCCATCACTTCTGGGAGTCTGGGCAGAGCATGACAGAACCCCTCCCCACTCACATGACCATGCTCACATGGGTGCTGCAGTCACCCCCTTCTTCATTCCCAGCTGTCTGCCAACTGTGTATTTCCTGGTATAAGAAACTCAGTCTACCTTTGCTGCCCTTGAAATGCTTCTGAAGTTTTAACGCCACAGCCTGTGACTCAGCTTCATAACAAAGCATGTTACATAGCCATGTGTATTTCTAGACAGTGCTTTTAATTGGCCTTATAATAACTGTTCATCTCATGGAAGGACGATCTCTCCTAAGAGGAAAATGATGATGTTTCTTAGAAACAAACTGACTTACCTGGGAAGGCTCATTACAACTAGCAGAAGAATCGGCTGTCACAGATGATATTAGGCATCTGGTGTAGGCTGAATACAGACAAAAAAAGTTTAAGTACAGAATGCAGCACTAGAGAAAGGAGAGAAGCTCTGCTCCTACTCTCCAGCTCCACACATACCTCCCAGGGTAAAACTGTCCTCTGAAAACACTGAGTTGGGGTTGAATGGCTGTTCTGGTTAGCTACAAATCACTAGATCATCAATTAAAAGGGAGTAAAGTGTATTGTGATACTCAACCATATTTTTAAGGCATCTGTGTAAAGAAGTGAGATGCAAGTGGGGTAGAGTGCCCAAAAGCTAAAGAGTAAAAAAATATAATATTAATGTTTTGGAAGATTCAATTACCTTTAGGGCCTCCTATACTGTCCCTTTGTTTCTCTGTGATGAACACCTCTTCACCTGAAAAGCACTTGTTATTAGTCCTCTATGATACCTATGTGTCACTTCAAGAATAACTGTAGAAAAGAGGCCTTTTTGTTTTGTTTTACCAAATGGGTTTAATTCATAGTCTTCAATTCTCTTCAATAGGCTGATGTTAATTTCTGCACAGAGAGTCTTCAGGATTCTTAGATTGTCTTCTCCCAAAATCCCCTTCTTCTCCATCTCAGTGAAAACGCCGAGCATTGTCTGGGTAATCAGAAAGGTAGTTTGCTCTTAGGGCACATCCACACCATCACTGGGAGGGACGTTGCAGCATGTTGCATCTGCATTGAGCTTTAGGGTGCTGACAGCATGTGTGACCTACAGAGTCAGTCCAGCTAACCAGGAGCTCACTTGAGACCTCAGCTGAGTCAATTAAACCTACATCAAAAACCTACTAGTGCTGTAAATATACAAACATCTTCCCAAACCGTACCCATTTCCCTTCTGCAGCTCAGAGATTCCAAGATGTAATGGTGATCATACAAGAATATATGTATGACATCATTTTTTATGACCGCATTCATTCAGCTGCCAGTGGCTATTTTCTGCACTTGGCTGAATCACTGCAGTGACCATCTCGAGCAGTGGCAAAAATGGGTAGAACCACACAAATACGGTGTAGAGGTTCCTTTGAAGTTAAAGGGGACCCAAGTGAGTGGCAGAGTACAGTGGTCACCCTGAGGATTTACTAGAGTAGCTGTCACTAGATGGTCACGGTTTCTCCTCTAAGAATAGAGGGAAAATGCTACAAGAGTTTTCATGTGTCAGAACAAAGTACCCAGCAGTCAGAACTGCAGGCTGAGTCTTGGTAAGGAACTGCCGCTTAGATCTGTATTTCTAAGTTTGGAAGTAAACAGAACAAAAGCACAAAGTAATAGCCACAGCAGGTTACTCTCTGTGTTTGATAATGTCTTAGAAAGCAGTCAAAAAGAAAATCAGTCAGTGAATATGCTCATCAGTCTCCCCCTATCAAAACTACGGAGTCTCCTAAGCCCCATTAGGTGCTTGGGCATGAAGGCACCTCTGCCAGGTCTGGGGCTAGCCCATGAGACAGCTGCAAAAGCTACCCATAACATTAGCACAGACAAGTCCCATGTGCACTGGAGATGCTATAAACCCTTTCCAGCTACGTCCTTTTGGTTACGGTGCTTCCACCATACAAAGAGGGACACGGTAGGAAGAGTGACTCATTCCCCTCCGAGCAGCCCAAATATCTCTAATGGACTATAACAATAATTGGAAAAAAACCCACCCCAAAAAGTATTAAAGAAATTCTTACAGTCTTAGGGTTTAGCCTGCATTTTGGTAATTCTGTCCCCAAAAGAAACTTGAAAGACTTCAGCTCCTCTTCACCAATGTCTTCTGATAGCTGAAAGAGCAGGTATCTAAGAGAGAAGAAGAGGACATTGTTTCATTGCGTTCCCGCATACATCCCTTAGCCCAGCTGAACACCATACTGCTGAGCTGGACCCCTAGGCCACCACTCCGCCCCAAGCACATAGTCGCCTCTTTTTCCTTTTTAACTGGGGGGACATCAGTCCCAGGGCAGCCTGAAGTCAAACCATTTTCAGCTGCAATTAGAAAGCTCTTAGTGTCTGTAAAATCAAACCCACAGTGACACTTTCTGGAGCTGAGAACAAGACTCTCACGCAGCCACTCAATGCAGCACCTGGGCAGAAAGGCCTTCAGGAGCTGTTAAGCATTTCAGAAAGGTGGGACTTCGTTTTCTCCCCTTTAATGGGCAGACGCTTCAACTTTCCATCTGATTTGTACCCACTTTTTGCTTGGAAGATGCTTGCACACTTCCCAACCTTAACTTGATGTTCAAATGGTCAGTAAAACCTTACATGGATCACGTGAGAAGGGCGGCCTATCCCAGAGGGGAAGCTCACAGCTAACGCTCAGCCTGGCAGCGCCTGGTCACTCACCTGTAGGCAGACACCCGTGCCTTGCCTTGGACCTGAAGCTCTCTCTCCATCTCCTCTCGGCTGGAGCCCAGTTGGGCTTCCAGGAGGTCAATCCGACTGATCCGGTAGAGCAGCTCCTTCAGGAAGAACAGGTTCCCTGGCTCAATCATGCCTTTCTCCTGCAGCGCTTCGAAGAGGTCCTGTGGCTTCTGGATGGCTTCCAGCTTCCTCTTGGGGATGTGGTCCAGGCTGAGGAACTTCAGAGCCTCCAGCTCGGCTTTGCCCAGCTCCTCGCTGACCGCTAGCAGCCGCTGCCTGCTGAACTCCATCACAGCTCCGGCACCAGGCAAGAGCAGAGGCCGCTTCCCTGCCCCACTTCCGCCCGCCGTAGGGCTGGGGCTGGCAGGAGGCAGCGCCCGGGCCCCTGGGAGCTGTAGTTCTTTCTGGAGTTCTGCTTAAGCAAATCAAGACCACCCCTAGTTAGCTTGAAAGTCGCGCCTGCCAGAGCAGACGCGCCTCAACGCGTTTTAAGCCGGCCCCGCTAACAGTTAGGAAGCACCGGCTGATCTCGAGTCCACCCTGGAGGCAACTGAACCCACCTGCACAGGTCAAAGTTTCCCTCTGCCCAGCTTCTCCTGCAGACGCCCCTCTCTCCTTCAGAGGCACTCGCATGCCATTGCCATTTTAATACAAAGTGAAAGCAGCTCCTAAAGCCACTGACTCAGCTTCCTCCTTGTGAGCCTTCTGGGGCTGCTGGGAGGGGTTTGGCCCTGCACCCTAACAGACTCAGGGACTAGCCCCTTCCCACCCCTCCTGGGCTTGCTGAAGACCCTTCTCGTGACAAGGGCAGGCTCACAGGAGCACAGCAAGATGCTGTAAGACCCTGGGATAGTGTGGCACCTCTGGTACACCTTCTGGTGCACAATTCTTGATAGATGGTATTTCACAACAGGAGGGAGGAGGGAAGGGATTTTACCAGTTGGCATTTTTGTCCTTCTGAAAACTAACATTAGCACCTCAGTGCTCACCTTGAGCAGGAGAGCCACCTATACTCTTGAAAAGCATTCTTGCTAAGTGCTGATTTAAAACCAGGGTCCCTTCCCCTCAAAAAAAAACTCCCAAGAAAGCACAGTTTGACAATATATTAAGCAGAAAGCCTTACACTGTTACAATGAGGTTGCTTGTCAATGTTCAAATCCTCGTGCAAGATACTTGATTACTGCACATGGCAACTTGGTGCAAGTAATCTGAGTTTTAATCAACACATTTTAACAGCCTGTGATCTAACATGCCTCAAGTCATGTTAAAACAAACTCTTCCTACTAAATAGGCTAAAAGAGATTTGGATCCTTCTCTTTGGGCTGACATGCCTGGACAAAATCAGGCCTGAGCACAAAGTGGCTACACAAATATAAAACTAACGTAAAAGACCTAGGCCATGCTCAGATGTGTCCAGAAAAATGTTCCACCTAGGCAGAAATGTGTTCCTAGTGTTGGCACCCATGAGAGCCAGGCACGCTGGGGGCCAGGGGAATTCCTGTGGCTGTCAGTAGCCGTTGATCAGTGAGGAGCAAGGGCACAGTTACAGAAAGGATGCACAGAAATGAGTATCTGGGACTTCCCAAAGAACTCAACTACATTTTTTAGCACGTTGCACAGAAGTCATTGCACATTAACAATCTGACACATCTCTAGCTGAAAAATGGCAGATCTGAATAAAGAGATGCTCATGCGAGTTTAGGGGTCGGAATACAAAGGGTAATCAGCAAGGGCTGAGCACCCAACTCCTGAGGAAAATGTACCTCCAGACTCCCTGCTGCATAGCTTAATCTCTCAAACTGTGTGTATTCTGTTTCCACT
The DNA here is from genome assembly GCA_027925045.1 of Hypotaenidia okinawae. Classification (NCBI taxonomy): domain Eukaryota; kingdom Metazoa; phylum Chordata; class Aves; order Gruiformes; family Rallidae; genus Hypotaenidia; species Hypotaenidia okinawae. Next base: position 13,328,621 of record BSDF01000007.1, on the reverse strand, counting down.
TCTCCCTGGGCTTCAAGATTTCCTGAAGGAGACCTTATGGATCACAGACACAGCCAATAGCTCAACTACTCAAATCTGAATTTCACACCACTTTGAGAACCAAGAACAAACCCTTACACGGGTAATGGGAAAACACCTACTCACAGCAGCCCATGCCATGGGAAGAATTAGCAGCAACCTGAACACCAAACAGCTTGAATGTACCACTAACCCATCCCAAGAGCAACACATTAACGCATCACCCCAAACCCATTACACTGGAATGACAAACTTCCCATGGAAGGTGGGTGCAAACAGCTCTCTGGGAAACTGATGTTGAAGTGAACAAATAGGTAGCAAGATGCAAATGGCTGGGCAGGGATTCCTGCCAGCAACTAACAGTATTTCTGCCTCTGCAAGTCAGGGTCCTCCTCAGCTCTTCTAAGCATTTCACTTTCCAAACAGTATCACTCTTTTCTTGCCTGCTTTCAGCTTTAGCCTGCAGGATTTCAACTCACCAACTTTGCTTTCCTAACGATCTTCTGACCCCACGTTCTGGTGGTAGCACTTCTGCTGGCTGAAAACAAAATACAGAATCCAGTGCCAAGATTTGGCATCCCCACCAGGAGCTGAAGGGAAAGGAGGATGGGCAAAGTAACTATAACTGAGAGACTTCAGAGAGGACAGACAGTTGCCCCTCACCATTCTCCAAGTTGTGCTAGAGAGGAAAAACAAAGTTGCAATCAAATTTTCTTCTTACCTCTCAGTTCAGTGGGAGGGACACAAATACATGCAAAAACTTGATCAGCCACCCTGCTGCAGGTGTCTGTGAGCACATTTTGCTCAGAGCTGCAGAGCTGAAAGCATGTCTTCTTCATTCATCACTGCTTCTGTCATCACATATAAATTCATGGTATGAGTACTTTCTGTGGTCCTTTAGAGGATGTTGACTGGGTTTTCTATCCCTTCAAGTAGGTCTTCATTAGCAGGCAGGAGGAGGCCTGATTTTTAACAGGTATAACCAAAATTCCATGCTTGTTTAATCACAGAATCATAGAATTGTTTTGGTTGGAAGGGACCCTTTAGATCATCAAGTCCAAATGACAATAGGGTGCAACACACCTCACCCAGTGGACAGGTCAGAGGAGAAAGGCAAGAAAACTATGACCTCAGGGAGAATTTATCATGAAGAAAGCTCAATTTGCCTCAACATCAAGGAATGTCTCTGTGTCAGAAATAGGAAAGAACAGACATGCTGTAGACTCACAACTTCCTACTGAAGCAGCTGCCACCTTCCACCAAGTTTATCCCTGAGGAAGCAGTTAATTCACTTAAGATATATTTCCTTATCATAAAGCAACGTTCACAATTCTAATTACTAACTTCATATCAGGGTCTCATTTATGAAAGCATTATAAAAATGTACATCAAATTGCTGTCACATTTCCTGAATGGTTAGCCATATGTCAGCCACACAGCTGTATTATATCCAGAGTTACCAGAAGTTACCACCTTCTGGTAACTCTTGCCACAAACATCACTCACATTTATGCAGTACTTATAATGTCTTATTTATTACTTATGGAACCTGTGTGACCAGAGCTATGATGCCAAGACTGGGCACTCTCCCTTTTCTTTGGGTGAGGGGAGCAGAACACAACTGCCAATACATTGCGTGGTATTAGAAAAAAAAAAGTTTCTCTTCAAGGACACGAGCAGGATTGAATAAAGAACCCCTGTTTTATGGCCAGACATGGATTTCCAAAAAATACAAAACAAAAAAAAAAGGAGAAGTTACAAAGTGTTTAAACACCATCCTTTATCTTGCTATAAACTCAAAAGGAATGTAGCTGGTAGAATCCCATACAGCTTCCACACACCACCTACACATTGCTGAAGACACAATCTAAAAGCAGCCTCACTGGTATCAGCTGCCATGACCGTGAATGTCCTGAACTTAAACTTATTCTTTCCTGCCAGCTCAGCAGCCGCTAAGGAAGGGGTATCAATATACCCCCCTCAGAGTGGCTGCCACTGAAAACTTCGGCAAGAGCAAAATAACATTCTGCTAAAGTTAGTGTCAGGCCGGCTGCCCCTTAGTCCGCTCATCCAAAAGAGAAACACCACAAACAAGGGTGATGTGAAAGCCAAGAGCATTTATTACAAGAGAAACAAGAGTCAACAGGAGCTAGAATCAAGTTTCCATGAGGAGAAAGCACCTCAGAGTAGTGGATCTAATGGAGTGGGACATTTCTTCCAGCAGTTGACAGCCATTCAAAACAGACTGTCCCCTAAGAACCCTGAGAAAAACAATAAGAACCCTTACTACTAAAAAGCTAACCAGCAGTGCTGGTTAGCCAAGTAAATTAATAACATAAAGCAAACCAAAGATTTGGAAGACAAGAACCAAACTTGTATTATCATATAATGTTTTGTTTTTTTTTTAATCTTCTGGAGGAGGATATTATCTTCCATGAAAAATTATACAGCTTCTCAAGACAGATAATGATTCACCTTTGAGTAGATCAGTTATGAATCTGCCTGGAAAGGAAACTAGCATTCTGCATCTATCTGCTCTCTTCTTCACATTTCAGCAGCTTAAACCAACTCAGGCAGAAATGGGGCTTCCATTGGCATTTCCAATAACTTAAAAATCATAGTACTTGGAAGTGTTTCTTCACTTGAGCCCAGACTGAACAGATTCCACTGCTTCTGCAGGATGGAAAGCCAGATCTGCACTCCCCCGCAGCCTTTCCAGATTGCTACAGATCCAGGTGCCAGGAGACTGATTAAACATTGGAATTAGAAAATTTAGGTTCCATGCCCCTTGAAGGGCTGGGGTAACTACACAGATCTATATAATTTCTCCTCCAAATTCTCTTCCCTGTGGAAGCCCATTCTGGATGTGATTCCTAACCAAGTGTGGTTTTCTACTTTTCAACTGATGGACTTGGTGGAATTTGGAAGATCACTTGCTTCCGTAGGGTTGTTGTTATCTTTGGCATCTGCTTCCGTCCATTTAATACTCTTTCTCCCACGTCCTTGTTCACTTCTGTCAGGATAGTCAGGATATCCTTGCGTCTTGAACAAAAAAAAAGAAGAAAAGTCACTCTGAAATGCATGATCCTTGCAAGTAGGCCAAGAAGCTGATCTAAGTTTGCTCCGATGAAGGGGTATCTCAGGGGAGGTCAGTATCTTACCCTCACCCTCCCTGTCACTGAAATCACACACTCCATTGTGTAACCACAGAAATCAGCGATTGGGGGAATAAAAGGAACCTCTGAGTAGCATTGCGTTTCCAGCAAAAGTGGTCCCCTATTTTGGTTACTGCCAGAAGAGCACACTAAGATGGAACAGAACCAAACCTATGTGTTCTCCAAGCCCTCCTCTGGACACCATGGGAAAGTGATGTCTGAAGAGAAATTAAGTTTTCTAAATCAAGTTTATGAAGGGGATGGAAGGGAGGCAACAATGAAAATTTTGACTAAAGGACACTGGTGATTTTTGGTCTGTTTAATAACTCAACTAATTCACCTCTCATCAGGTGTCACTAGAAGACAAAAAATCTTTAAACACATTCAAACAAGTCTGCATGTGTGTGTGTAACTACTGCAACCCTGGTTTTGCCACAGGCAGATAAGGGGAGGTCACTTGTACTGTGGTTCACCCGTAGGATTACAATTCCCGATTCCAGAGTAATTGCTGTTCTGCACTGTCCTGCAGGTGACAAGCATTATATAACACAAATGCACAACACTCATGTTTCAGCTGAAGTATGTATGTCTGCAACACCACACGTACATGGATTAAAGACAGTACTTACTGTGGGCAAAGTGACTTCATCTTTTTACAGAGGCATTGAATGTAAACACTGCCAGTCTTTACACAGCGGTAGCTCTCATAGTCTTCCACTGTAGCTATGCCAACCAGAATATCAGCCTGGTCAGGAATGGAAATCACAGGGGTAGCATCTGTCTCAAGATGGTCAGAAAAGTCTGCTTTTACTGTGACAGCTGGATGACCTACAGTGCCTTGGCAAGCCTGGATGAAAAACAGCTTGGGTTTGCCAGCAAGAGAAGGACAATTAGATCCATGGAAGCAGGAGACTAACTCCTTAATATCTACCAAATCATGATCAACGCCTTTTATTTTGTCTTTCTCACCATGAGAAAAAATGAAGCAAACAAAACAGTCCATGTTACTATGATCTTTTTTGCTGTATTCTTTAAGTTTTGCATACATTTGCTTTGCTTCTAGATCCATGTGCTCAACTATCTCAAATTGAAGCCACTTAAAGACGCTTTCCACAGCCTCTGTTAAAACAGAAAATCAGAAGGCACTTGTTAAATAGTGACAAGGAAGATGCTGAAACATCAGTGTCTGTGTGGTAGAACGGGTATTAGCAGAAGTGTTCAGATCCACCCAATTAACTCACTTGGCTGACAGCCTGCTAAATCTAAGTAGAGAAACCCAAATATTTTTTTTTAAAAGCATAACTGGGTTAAGCATCACAGCAACTAAAACAAAAATATGTTTCAGATTCTCTGATTAATCAATCAGATAATTAGTGAAGCTTAGTGTGTCAAAGCAAGCTTTAACTGTGAATTGCACAGTACTCTCAGATGCTTAAGAACAACATGTAGCAAGTTAAAGAAGAGGTACCTCTTCAGAATATTAGATTCTGCCACTCTCAAATGAAGTAGGTCCCTCATGCTGTGAGAATGATTAATGCAGCAAGAAGGAAGGCAGAGTAACCCACTAACAAATGCTGTCCAGACTTCTCAGCAAACATTGACTTAAATTCTTGTGTGGGCAGTGAGAAAGTAGCTGGGAAGCAAGCAGCCTGTGCAGAGGCTGGATGAAGTTACAGTATCAGTGATGTGTGCTTTCATGAAACAGATTTTAATTCAGATAAACACTTGTTTAGCTTAAAAGTAAGTCTTGCAGGATGACAGGTTTTCAGGAAAACTATAATGCAACAGCATTTATTTGAGCATTAAATAGACTATATTACATGACAGCTAAGAATTAAAAACAATCAAAAAGTGCAAAGCAGAACAGTATTTGCTATTTGGTACCTATGACCAATTAAGACAAAGGTTTTTACCAAGAACAGAAAGTGGTTCCTTCTTTAGGCTAAACTGTTGGAAATGACATATTTCCAATTTTTGCAGTGACTGTCATTTCAGTTACTAGGCAGGCAAAGGAACTCAGTGGACTTGATTCTTCTTCACAGGAAAGATAATTACAATTTTCAGAGAATTATCAGAGGAAAAAACAAACCAGTAACTGGATTTAAAAAGTACTTACCTTTGTCTTTCACTGTTCCTTCTCTGGTTTCATTTGGATTTTTAAATTTGTAATTGTTAAGAATCACACAGTAACCATGGGGGATATTTTTCATCGTATATGATTCAACAGGCTGTAGAAACAAAGAAAGTAAATAAGAAAGCAGTGCCAAGCAGCCAAAAGAGAAATATGCTATGCACAGATTATTGGTCCTTCACGTCCAAATGCAAAAAAATGGTGAGGACCAAGATACAAGAAAGGAAAAGCCTAAGAATACAAGCTAGCTACAGGCTGGAGGGGGTGTGGTGGGGAGGAGGTAGAGGTGGGAAATCTGCTTTGTGTCCCTGAATTCTCTCTCTGTTTAAAATATGATGTTGGCATAGGAGAAAGTGAGTATCGGAAACACAAATTTACATGTGCAGAGGAGAAGTTCATTCCCTCTGAGAGTCCTTGTGTGTTTCTAGTGAGGCAGCAGATTGTGTTATTCCCTTCCCATCTGTCCAGGAGTATCCTGCACAGGACTTTAATGTCATAGTCTCCATTATTGTTAAGATTGGTTTTCGTCACACAACAGCTACTCCTTCATTTCTCACTTAAAAGGTTGCTGACAGACAGGCAGTCACAAAGGAGCAAGGCTTGGTTTTGTTTTAAAAGTAGGAATTGTTTGAAGTACCTACATATAAAGCCAGAACCCCTCTCTTACAGCTCATCCACCTGCTTCATCTTAAGAATTTATGCTCCCCTCTCCCAGGAGTTGAGTAAGTATCGATAAGTAAATGCTATCTTGAGGTATTTCTCACCAGACGTGGTGTTCCCCCTTCTGCTCCTTGTACTGCTGGATGCAGAGACACTTGACAGTGAGGTTTCTTCTTAGAATCACTTTCTAAAGGGAGAAGATAAACAGAGCATTTTAGGACTAAAAAGGTAAATCTTCCACTGTGCATTTCTCAACACACAACCCACCCCCAGCAGTGCAAGGAGAGGTGGAGGGTGGTTTCCACATCAGTGAGGCACCATCATTTTGTACAGCTGGGCAAAGCGCAGAGTTCCAGTTTTTCAGACCACTGGTCAGTAAGGCTGTACAGAGCTGTGCTTGCTTCCTTCTCTGCTCCATTACTTGTAGGAAGACCCAGATAATGAAAGGCTGAATGTTAGCAGTCACTCCAGGCAAGACATTCACTAGCATCTCCACTATAGGATACATAAGAGACTGATTTTGTACAGGGGCACACCACAGCTAGCTCCTTTATTTCTGAAGCCACTGTCTCTTCCCCAGAGAACTCTGCTGTTCAGGCAGACACCAAGGATGCAGAATACCAGCATAATGGAAGATCTCCTCATAATGGAAGCCCAGCTGTGGTGGCACAAGTCACCATCTCAGCTGCAATAGTCCAGGTCCTTGCATATACTGAAGTCACATCTGGTATAGAAAGCTAATGGTTATGCTTTAGGCAAGTAACTTGTCTCCAGGGACTTTTGACCAAGAGCAAACAGCCTTAGTCAACAGAAATTAATGCTGAAAATATCTCAGTACAAGTTTTCTCCAGGCAACTGTCACCTCCAGTCTCTTTCAGTGACTGAACAGCTATCCTGGTCCAAAACTAGCACTGCACTGGTTCCTGGAGAAAATAAATGCATTTAAAGCAAAGAGGAGGGAGAAGCAGACCACTCACAAGGCATAAAACTTACTTCATGGAGAGACACAAGAAGGTACAATGGAGTAATGAAAACCCCAGAAACCACAGGTTCCAAGAACCACTCTGCATATCCTAGGACATTTTAAGGTCTCTCTCTTACTTCTGGACTACTAAGCTGCTGAGGATGAAGTCACAAAAATTATTACAGAAAAACACAGCTCAACTCTTTAAAAACAGATTAAATAATTTACCTTTTTGTTTTTCTTCATAGGTATCAATTTTTTTCTTTACATCAGCTCTAATTCCCTTTAATACATATTTCAGCATTGCCAGGTCATCTTCTTTAATTATCCCACTTCTTTCCATTTCCTGTAAGATCTTCAACATTGACTGGTAAAACAAAACCACATAACCCAAATTCATACAGTGTCCTTCAATAACCGCATATCAGGCACTTCTAGACAGAGCAGGAGACAATATCCTCATGCCTAGAGACTGAACACCTAAAGACGAAATTTCTTTTCCCTTCATACCTCATTAAAACAAGCATCAGGATGCAATGCAACTGAAAACACACATCACTAAGGTTAAGATGTATGATTAGAAATTACCTATGGCTGGGTTATCCTGCTTTGTTTCAGTAATACACAGCACAGCATTCAGATGGGGTGCTGTTAAGTCATTTAGCTGTGATACTTTACAGTTTCTATTACCGAAAATGTATCCAAAGCTAATTCTGTTTTTTAAAACTCGACAGGCGACCAAGTTGGAGGCATACCTGTATGTTATATAGATGCCACAATACAAACAGGACTTCTTAATAATACCAAGCATTTTTATAACACTGTTCATTATTTACAAGTATTAAATTAGCTCATCAAATCTCTTCATACTTTTGTGGGGGAGTTGACAGACTGCTATTCCCCCAAATTACACTAAAGAAAAAAATGTACCAAATGACACAAAAACCTGTGGTTCAACTCACATTAGAACTTGATTTTCTGTCTCCAAAACACTGGTTTTCCTCCAGTAAACATCACTCTTCCTAGATACAGCATATATACAGAAGTCTTATAAATGAAAAGCAACGACAAAAGGAAAAGTATGATGGATTTTTAAAGAAGAAAAGATTAGGGAGACAGGCAGTGGAGGAAAAATAGGAACAGAAGACGAAAAAAAAAAGAGCAGAGAAGAGATACAATGAGAAAAAAGGGTCCATTCTTTCACAAAACAGCTATCAACTAGCATCAGAAATCTGAGAGTAAATTTTAGTGGGAGAAGACTGCTTGCTCTTCCCTCCCTTCTTAAAAAAGTTAGCAGACTGAACTAGCCTTGCTAGAAACTTATCAAGATCACTTTGCATACAGCATTATCCTGGAGCTTGGTCTTTGGTATTTGTTTTTGGAGCAGGAATTTCACGCTCTTGACATCATCTGCAGTCAAGTCCTCTGCAATTCCATGTAACAGTTGCCTGGCAATAGAGAATAGAGAAAGACTGATTAAGAAACTCATGAGAAATAAACACCACAATTACACATTTGAACTACAAATTTAAAAGTCACAATTGCAGGTAGTCATGCTGTAAAAAATACAATTATGCTCAGATATTCATAAGACCACAGTGCAGACAGAAACAAGACAGTACACACCACAACTGTTGTACACTTTGCGTGCAAAGGTCTACCACTTCTGTGTTTACCTGTAGGCAGACACCTGTGCCCTGCCTTGGACTTGAAGCTCTCTCTCCATCTCCTCTCGGCTGGAGCCCAGCTGGGCTTCCAGGAGGTCAATCCGACTGATCCTGTAAAGCAGCTCCTTCAGGAAGAAGAGGTTCCCTGGCTCAATCATGCCTTTCTCCTGCAGCACTTGGAAGAAGGCTTTGGGATCCTGGATGGCTTCCAGCTTCCCCTTGGGGATGTACTCCAGGCTGAGGAACTTCAGAGCTGCCAGTTCATCTGTGACCAAAGCCTCAGAAATGTCAAAAAGGAGTTTGTGGAACTCGGTACTCATTTCACATCAGGATCTGGACATAATCAGAGGTTGATTTAATTTGTCAGTAACAGCAACGCAACAACATGGTTATAACAAGTATCACATAATGTAGAATAGTCCAAAATAAATACATGTGATCAAAAGCACTTCAGCAGAGGCAAGCCGTCTTGCTGTGGTAGCTCTTTAGGGTATCTAAACTTAACGAGGAATATAAAAACTCCATGCTAAATGAAATTGACTGAGAAAGTCACAGATCCTTCTTGCTTCCTGTGGTGTGTCTAAACAGCAGGATGTGCAGGATGTAGAATCCTGGCAGGCTGATGCTGCTTTGCTCGGGGTTGTTTGTTTGTTTTTCTTTTTTTCCTTTTGAAGTTTGATCCCATATGGGGGCAAGAGCCACCTGCTAGTCTGAAAGACGCACTATGTAGTAAATGAGACTGCCAGGTTTTACACCATGACAAAGATAGAGGTTTTACATCACACCAAAGATGAGAGTTCATGTGAGAATTCACCTAAGCTCTCTAGCTTCTTTATACACTCCTTCTGCCCCTGGTCAGCATAGCCAAAGCACCTCTTCCTGGTTTTGTTATCCGTTTCACATAAAACTCACTTCCCAGCTCAAACAGTTTGTAAAATTCAAGTCAAATACAGATCATGTCAAACATTTAGAAAAGGTCAGCAGAATTCTTGTTAAACCAGTTGCATTTCACTAAGCATCAATTACTACTTTCCTTCCTCCATCAGCTTTAGAAATATTAAACTTGGCTTATGGATCCAACCTTACATCACAAGAGGAAGTCAGACAATACCAAGTGAAAGCCCTCCAACTATTGCACCCCAACACTTGCCTCTCTGGTAAAAGAGCCATTTGCCACTTTTATGCTCTCTGTCATAGATCTAAGACACCAAGGTATCTCTGAAGAGAAACTCTATAGAAATGCATTCGGTAAAGGTCTTCTGTCCCACTGAACTCTCTGGGAGACAGAAAAGTTGACAACAGCAAATCAGCAATATAAGGTAATCCATTTTAATGTTACTACTCTGCAAATATTTCAATACCAGGACTAATAATTCCAAGGTACCCCAGATGACTGAATCTGTACTAATGTAAATACTAAGAAGAAAAAATGCAGATAATTGTACTCTCCTCTCCTGCAAGGGACCACTCTGAAGCAAAGCAGTTTTTTGTGGCATACCCTTGGTCAGCATTCTGTTGGTTAGCAAGAGTGAATATGCAACTGAATCTTAAACCTTTGTCTATCAGAAAACTCTGGTGAAACAGGAAAAGGCGTGTTGTGATACAGCATGTGTGATTCACACTCTTCCCCCAAATACTGTTTTCTTTAACGCCATTCAAACTGAACTTTGAACTTGTAAGACTAGAGTCCACACCATTCAGCCCATACCAACACAAAACCGATAGTATCTGAATGAATCGTATGTGCTGAACCTCACAATTCTATGATCTCAGATCTGTGTATTTTTATACCCACACAGGAAAAAACAATGCTTTCTTAGGAGCTAGTTATGAAGTTATCTTCTTTGTCATATAAATCATGCCTTTTGATTATGACACAAGGCATGTGCGTATAAATTCTTTTTGTAAAGGAAATCTTTTTATTTGTTGAAGGCTGTGAAAGTTTCAAACTCACAAAACTGGAACATGTGCCACCTACATACTATCTTTAAGCCTGTCTGTAGATACAGGGAACACACAAAACCAACGTTTAACTACTTCTCTCTTTTTCTCCCACTTTACTAAGTTAAAAATCACAACTGATAGAACAAAGAAACTGCAATTATAATTTTTTATTTTGTTGGGTTTTTTTTACATTAGGAGGTTGGAGGTCTGCTGGAACAACTCTGAAAAAAGAAACATTGTCACCTCTCAAGTTCCAGGAAAAGTACTGCCTTTTGCACTATGATCCATATTGTCACATGATTTACAGAAAGTACTTTATAACAAAGTATGTTGCAGCAGTCCCTACTCCACCTATCATGGTTCCAGTTTCAGGAAATAACTGTTAACCATCCTTCTAAGAAGTTCTGGGATAGCCAGGACTTCCAAGCATACAGCACAGTCCAGTGTATTTGCTCCCACACACAAAAACTAATCAAAAGACAGTGAGGGAAGGGCAGCTCAAATGTATTTTCCCATTAAAAAAAAAGTATCAGCCCCATTGTCCTGCTGTGTCACTAGATCCTCCATAATTTACCTCCTTTCTCGGAAGTCCCTCTCCAACTTGCCTTAGCATATTTTTAACATGCACAGAAGATTGTTTCCTAAATTACAAAGAAGTCTGCTATCTGCACTGAATACAGTAACAGTGAATACAGGGAACTGAAAGGCTAAATATTCCTTTGGAATTACTTATGTAATATACTTCCCCATTTACAAGAGAATTTAAGCAATGATATTTCCACCCTCTCTGAAGTAGAGAGGTCTGCCTTAAATTGTAAGATTCCCAGTATGGTCTGCTGGTCACCAGTGTCTTCCTTGCAGTGGGAAATACATGATCAGCAATTGGTACAGCTATAAGAATCTGAAGCTTGTGAAGCATTATGAAAACAGACAGGAGAGCTGAAATTTGTTAAAATTTCACAACAAAACCAGTAATTCATTGATTCAAGATATCTACCTTCATAAACAAAAAATATATACATTATAGAAGCAAAATTATAACTTACCCTTCAACTGAGGCATAGAAATTCCTTCCAGAAGGCACACACTAGTAACAATTCAGAAAACTTGTCTGACTTATTTCTCTGGCACAAGTTGTTCTTTTTTCCAAAAACTGGAAGCAGCACAGGACACCACAAGCATTATCTGATCTTCAGGTCCAAAATGGTTCTGCCTCCATGTCATTCCATGCCTCAGCGTCTCTGTGCCTGCACCAGCTCCTCTGTCTAAACTGAATCAAGACTCAGTTGCAGTTTGAAAGCGGAAGCATGCTGTTGTCAGCGCTGCGTGAAAAATACGTGCGGAGACCAAGCCCAAGTTGACTCTTTCCAGAGAGAGGGTTCTCCCGTCATGCGTCAGTTTCACAGACCAGTTCTTCTGGCACTGTTCTTCCTCTTTATCTTCTGTTTCACTTCTTATTTCTTCCTTTCGCCCTTCCCCAAAGCGTTCCTGTCCTTTTGTTAACTTAAGGCTCTCTGATTTCCCTTAGCTCCCCCAGACTCTATTTTTGTCCCTCCTGCTTCCTCTGGAACTGTGTCAGTGACCCAATCAATATTTATTCAGCAGCCTGCCAAAAATTCACCTTTCCCAGGAAGGCTTGCCCTGAGCAAGTGAAAATGCTGTGGCCTCTACCAGCACAAGACAGGATAAGGACCTCTTGCAACTTGTCAATGTTACAAATCCCACTTGAACGTCATGATCTTCCCAAGATACCAACTTCCTCAACAGAAATACTTTTTACACTGGTTCCACAAGTCACAACCCTTACTTAATTCTGTTGATGGGGAGCATGCACATGTGAGTATGCTTCTGTAAGCCAACAGTAAGCTTCAACAGAACCACATTTTGCCCAAGGCTGATTTCCTGGTACAGCTCTGTATCACTAGAGTTACACTAAAGGTGTACAGTGTGGACAGCAAGGTGCAATTAATATGAAAATTGTATAAAACCCAGCCACTTTTCCCCAAGACTTTAAAACTTATCTTACAGTACACTGCAAAAGATCAGGCAGAAACATCCAATAATCTTGCTGAATGGCAGCTGCAGTTACAGTGCTTGACCTACCCCAGCTCCGGGCTCATGCTGATAAGAGCACCACTGCACACACCCAAGTATTACAGCATTACGTATTCTACTAACAGACAACATGTTTTCCAGCTGTGGCACAAATACGACTTCAAATGAGGCAGCCTACTAACTCAGAAGACTCAAAATGCCATGGGTCACACAGCTATCAATGTACCATGGTAAAAAGTGACCATTATGTTTTGGCAAACTGCCACACATGCTCTGTATGATGCAAAACTCCTCTCCTAAAGATCCTAGATAGTGCAAGCTAAATATTGTGTCCGACAGCACTAGACAGTACGCTTACAAGTCTTCATCCAACTTATGGCCAGCAATCTTATACATATAACCACCCGTGTTGTGCTGAAACTCAGTTTCACTTCAGCTTAAACCTCAGTGATTCATGCAGTCCAAAGTGCAAGGGCCAGCCAGAAACAAGGGTAAGTCTTACCCCAGTACACAATTTTTATCCCATCAAGCTTTTAAAAAGAAATATGATTTAATGTAGGAACAAACAGGGAGGACACAAACATACATCATAAATGCTCATAACAAATGACATTGTTTCAGTTAACTCACAAAATGCTGTTAAGAAGTCTTTTAGATCATAAAACAAGAAACAATAATCGTAAAATTTAATGCTTAAAATAGTTGATTTGACAAACCCACAGATACCTTGCTGAATGCTGTATTTCAGAGCATGCAAACTTTCTAGCCTAACTTTTCTTCCCAGAAGTGACAGGGAAGTAACAGTTCACAAGGTTTCAGAGGGAATACTCTGCAGCATTTTGGCTTTACACGATTTTGGAAAGATCTCACTGTACATGAAGTTTTGATTAGACAGTGTTTATTCAGTGTGCCTTGTGGAACAAATTACTGATTTCAATAGTTATCTGGTTCTCCTTTAAGTTAAAGTAATTTAAATCAGTGATGGAAGAAATCCTTTTCCACTGCAGCTTTCTCCTTTTCATTCCCACCTTTATCTTTCTCTAAGAACATAGCTGGTGGATTTAGAGGAGGGATTTAAAACTGTTAGCCTGCAAAATCAAGTATGATGAGCCCACACCAGACCATTAACAGTCCTAGTTTAGATATGGAAGGCTACATCCAACTTCTAACGCTGCCAGAAAAACACTTCTATCTACAGCCTGTGCAGGTACAAAATTGTTTAACATGATAGAAACATGCTTCTCTCAACCTGATAGCTCTAAATATGTAGATAACATAAGTAGCTGACACATGGATTGTTTTAATTGTGTCTCCTCCAGTTTTAGTTTATTTGGCCAAAAAACTCTGAGGCCCTGCCTTGAGGCTAACAAACCACTCCTCAGGATTCTGGGAAACTGCCTTAAAACAGGTAGTGTTGTAAATCTGATTTAAATGACATTTGCTGACAAAAGGATGTATTTTAAAAGCCTCAATGTTCCTGTGAAGGAGGAGGATCTCTAGGTATCGGAAATATACATTTTTTTCTTAAGGTATAAGCTGGTTGGGGCATCTGCTTCTTTGTTCCCAAACGGTCAACGCGTCTGCTCACATCATCATTGACTTCTGTAAGAATGGACAAAATATCTTCACCCCTGCATAGAGAAGAACAAAAGTAAGGAAGACTTATTAATGAGATGATGGCATGCCATTTAATACCTCCCACCCGGATCATCTAGAGATAAACATTTAAAACACAAAAAAGAAAACACATCCTTTTTCTCCAAATGTCTCTTTTGTTTTCATTTGCGTAATACTAGAACTGAAAAACCTTTTCTTACTCTGCCTTTCTTGATTCAACCAGTACAGAAAAATAATGGAGTATTTTTACCTAAATCCACTCAAGAAACAGAAGGCTCTGCCTTAAAGAATATAGATAGGAGGTTTTGAGAGTTTTTTTAATAATAAACTTCACATTCTCCAGATTATCTCTAAGGTACTAGCAGTGTTAATGTAACATCAGAGGCAAGCAAACAAATAATCAGTTTTATGTAGTCTACCTCAAAACATGGGTTAGTGTTCCTATGTGAATTTGCCTTTGAAGAAAAAAAAAGCGGGGGGAGGGGGAAGTTCAATTTTTTTATGGAAGAGCTAAAAAAAGTACTTACCTTGGTACCAACTGCTGTAACTTGCTGCACAGGGCCTGAATATACCAAGCACCCTGTTGAATGTGACGGAAAGAGACATATCCATCAATTGTGGCCATCCCTAGGAGGAAATCGGCCTCTTCAGGAATACTTTCAGAAGGCGAAACGTTCTCTTGCATGGAAGACAAGTCAGGAATTCGTGCATCAGCTTCAACATAGACAGGACACTGTATCTCTTTACCCTGGCATGCTTGGATAAAGAAGAGTTTGGGTTTTTCAGCCAGCTGTGGACATTGTTTGGCAGTGAAGTGGGACATGATTGTGCGGATTGATACAAGTTCTTCATCCTTCCCATAGACTGCTCCTGACTCTCCATGAGATAGAATACAACATACAAAGCAGTCCCTGTCTTTGTGTTCTTGCATACATTGCCAAGTTCGCATGACCTCTTTAATTTCATGAGATGTCAGGTCCTTGTAAATCTTCACATCCAGACCAAGCCATTTGAATACTCGCTCCAGTTCCCCTGTAATTAGAAGACAGATGAAAGGAAAAATGGTAGTAGTAGAAAACTGTTTTATGAAGTCACTATGCAAGCTAATCTGAACTGGGAAAGACCTTACACCCTGACACTTTGATATTCATTCCTATACTAGTATCAACTTAAGGTTAACTGGAATAGAAAAAGATAGCATCAGTTCAAACACAGAGTTCTTTGATTTTTCTAGACAAATTTCAGAAAATACAGTGACATTTTACAATGTATAACACCACATGAAGTGACACTTGAAAATACAATAAATTCCCCAATCCCCGTGTTTCTGATTAGATCTTTGGAAACCTTCCTCAGACCTTTATTTCCAAGTTGCCGTTTTCACTATTAAGAGTTTCATACATAAAAGATAATTAAAATGAACAGAAGAAAGTAAGTTTGCTCAGAGTTGCTTGATTACGGAATTTTGCATTATATTATGTAGAATGATGGTTTAGTTTACTTTTAGTTTTTTAATGTAGTTATACATAAAGTCTAAGTGAAAACGGATTCTTAAAACGATTCATGAATGATCCAACTGCACCAGAAATTTAGTGAGTACTCATCCATTAATCCCTCCTCCCTTAGAATACACATGATATCATTTAACATATAGCGAACATTTCAAGTCATTAACTAAGTAAAATATATACAACAAAATACTGAGCAATACTAGACAATCAATGCACGTGAGGAAACAGAGAGACTAATCCTGCAATCATCTCACTTCAGTAACTTACCAGCGTCTTTGCAAGAACCCTTCCTCTCCTGAAGAGACATACCAAAGTTAACATTATTAATAACAAGACAAAATCCTCTATGTGGTCCATCCATCTTGTAGCTTGTCATCTTCTGTAGAAAGGAGAGGAGAAGCTTACAGCCTCAATGAATTTATTGAACTTACTCATATTTCCTTAACAGGTTTCAAAATTGGCATTAAAAAAAAAAAGAAACCAAAAAAAGAAATCAGAGGCACCTAAGGCTGTGGGTTACTTTTGGAAAGGAACTCAGTGGTGCCTCCTTGTGTGAAAACATGAGTGAAGCCTCAAGCGCACTCCTGTCACTATACTATCAGAGGAAAGGTTTAGCAGCCAGGTTGGTCACGCATGTGCAAAAGAGAGGATTCAGCAGCCAAATTCTGCAATCTGAATTGGTGACAGGGAGAAGTCCCCAACGGTTTCCAATGTCACAACAATATTTTAACCAGATGGCAAAAGATTCACAGTGAAACTATAGGATGTTAGTCATCTGAGTTGTGGGTTTTCTTTTTAGAGTAGTGATGAATACCTGGAGCAAGGGATTCATACTGGTCCATGCAAGCAGAACAGAGATCCCTGAAGTAAATAAACCTGCCACACTACCAGTTTTGGCCAGACTTAAAAATTACCCCCCATTCTTAAGAAAAAACAATTTAAAAAGTAAAAAAAAAAAAACAACCCAAAACTTCAAGTGCCATCTCATCAAGTCCAACCTCAAGTTGAAATGAAAAAGTCCCACTACTCCAGTTCCTTTCTGCTCTCTACAGAGACCCACAAACACCTACTCTTGTGCATTTCAGTAGAACAAGATGAAAGCAGCACTCCAGGTTCCTTCAACAGCAGCAACTAGTACTTTTGCTGAACATGATGTGATGAGAAGATATGTTATAGCACAGAACTTACAGAAATTAAATAATCTATAAACAAATGCAGCAGCTTGTGCCATGCTCATCAGAAGGTAAAAGCCAGAGGGACAATTTAGTGGTTACACTAGCGTACAAGGTTAGAGAGTGCACATAAGGCTTCTAAGAACGGATCTCTCAGAAGAGATCTTCTCTCTTGTATCAAGAGCTCTGGTTTGTTGAGGGTCGTTGTTATATGCCTGCAATACCTCACTAAAAATTCTTGTCTTCTTTCATCCTTCTCACAAGGTCTCTGCATGCTACCCCATGTCATTTTTAATTTCAAGATGCCCTGAAGCTTTTTCTAAGACAATTCCAGGAAGAATAAACTGTGAAGCTATGTCTGTCTCAGTGTCTCACACATTCTGCTGCCATCTTTAAAAGGCACAGTTTAAGAAAATAGCAAATATTTTGCTCTTATCATGAAGATAAATAGATGCACTGCTGTGTGGATAACATCAAAGGTATCATGCCTGTTTTGCCGCCACCACACCTTTCAATATTGTTATGTTTGCAGTCTGCAAGGTTAAAATACTCTCTGAAACTTTCCAGTTGATCAGGCAACTCAAAAATCTTCATGAGACACGCAGATGTCTCACAAGTCCTTGCATGATAAATGCCATTACAGGCATGAAGACCTCACACACGCAGGTATTCTAAAAGAAGGATTTAAGAGATTGTCTCAAACCTTGTATTCATTTTCCACATTGCTGTATTCTCCAGGCAGATCCAGGATCATTTCAGAGAAGCCTTGCGAAAGATTAGCTGCTTTGTTGTCTACAAAAAAAAAAAAAACCAGCAGAGGTATTTATGAAGAGAAATCTAGTGTTGGTAGATGTAGTACAACGGAGTTTAGCTACAATACAGCACTTTTTGTGTTTGAAGAATTGTTTCACTGAAAGGAAGAATTCCTCCATAACAGAAAGCATCATTGTCACTTTCAAAGGATATATTCTGAACATGTCTCCAGTTATTTTTTTTATGACAAAAGCAAGGTTTCTATTTGTATTTATATTGTGGAACAAATGCGTTCATAGTACAAGGGTAGATCCTACCCGAGACACTGAAAAGAATTTTTCATTTGGAAATCAGCTTAGATGTAAACCTTATTGTAAGAAGGATCTGTAATGTTACTACTGAAGCTCCCATTATAGTTCTGGGTTATTTTGTTCCTGAATCACTGATGGTAACTCTCAGACTGACTTTCTGAGCAAGGCTGCATTGACAGAGGTTGAACATGGAAAAGAGCTGACAGATGCTGTGCTACCATACTTCACAGCTAGTCAATTTGACATGGAGTCACAAAGATGGGTACAAACTACCCACTGATATTTGTACAGAATCTTAGAGATCTCATCCAAAATGTAACTTTGTTTATTGCTGCTTTATTTACTACTTGTGAATACCTTAAAATGCTTACCTCCTTTTGTAAAAATCATACACTATTTAATACATTCAAAACACCCATCTCTACACATAACACTCCCAGACTCTTCAACATAATGATCTATACAGCAGCAGACAGATGTAAAATCCAACACCCAAAAAATTAACATCCCAGTTTTATAAGCAGGCATAATGTCCCATTTGCTTGTCCTCACAGGGACATTTAAACATAAGCCTTGCTTTTTGTTTTCAGGACAGAAATCTTTTTACTTCTAATCAGACCAGCCCTATTTCACTCCCCAGGAAGCTCATTAGTTTCTAGTAAACGACTGACAAAGTACAGATTTTTTTTTCTTACCTCTTTATATAAGAACATAATTCCTTCAAATCTATTTGTGCAGAAAGCTAAAGAGCCTTCTAAGAAGATAGCAAGGTGTGTTGTGTTAAACAAAATGCTATGAATTTCCAAGTGAAAGAAATGCAATATTAAACACAAAGGTAAATAAAACCCAAACATATTTTCATAAACTCTTACCGTTGATATTAGAACTGAGAGATTTGATTGAAGTCTCCTATTTTTTTGAGAGGAATATCATGTTAATAATCATTATTATATACAGTAAGTTTTCATAGTGATTTTATCAGAATTGACTTAATAAAAAGCTCTAAGAGGTGAGTAGGAGAAATACTGAATTTCTAAGAGCAGCAAACATTTAATAATAACATTACAAAAGACTTCCTCACTTACACCAAATCTCATTGGAAACAACAGAGAAACAGGAAAGAATTTTCTTTCACTTCCTAATGATTCTCTCACTATAGAGGTAGCCAGTCTCTATAAACAAAATAAAGGTCCTAACATAGTCCCGTATCAATTCTCTTGGACAGTCAATTATTTGAGTACAAATATTTATAACTAGTGATGCTAGTTCTGCCTAAGAGAGATCTTCTAACAGTAAGTATCAAGGGGTTATTGTATAGCATGGAAAAAGTGTATAACCGTTTCACAGTGTATAATCATTTTACAGAAAAATCAAACACGATAATGGAAACAGTCTCTTAGTCTTTTTTTTTTTTTAAATCTTTTACATCTTTGTTTTCCTAAAAAAACTACATTAATTTTCTAACTGTGCCATGAATTAAGGCTTCCCCAAACCCTCCACACATGTAGAGCAAAAATATCTCAAAACAGCAGTAAAACAAACCCTTCTCACACTAAATAGCTCATTTTCCTGAGCTCCTGCCTACGAGAACTTCACTTCCAGGAAGTATCCTTAGAAAGATCACTGTTTTGCCTCATTCAGAAGTGGCTTAAAACTCTTCCTCTCCCCTTCCCCAAAAAAGAGAACAGTTATAGCCCTAATAAGTTCTCCAATCTGATTGATCATGCAGCTGCAGAAGGAGTTTAACTGATCAAGGACTGGTACACTGAGAAAATAGGACCACTTCCTTTAGCAGCGGCAGTTTGAACTGATCTTCCAAGTATGGTGTTAGCCTTTAGAGATGTTTAGTGTTCATCAGCCAAAACTCTAAAAATCAGCACCAGTTGTCTGACTCATTCTCTAGAAGGCACCTGTCTAGATTTTTCTCTGTCATCCCTCTTCCTAACATTAATTTTTTACCCAACTACACATGGCCAACAGTAGTGATTTTGACTTCCACTATTTGATACTATATGCAGCTGTATTTCTTCCATGCTGAACAAACGTACGTGTTCCCTTCCTAAACTGAGTATGAACATTTAGCAGAAAATCTCACAGCCATTACAGTTTCAAAATAAGGGCAAGAAAAAAACCCCTAATCCCTCAAAATTGGCAGGATGTACTTCAGTGTACCTGTGGGGAAGTGAATACTTTGATGTGTCCAGTGTGAGACAGTGAAGATTCCTTGATTGGCAGACCATTCTCCTCCTGAGACACTAAGAGCAGAAAGAGACAATATGAGAGAAGCCAAGTGCTTTTTAGTTAAACTAGTATGAATCTACACATTAGGCAAATGCAGATCTGTATTTACTGAAAGATGTATTAGAATAGAAAGCAACTTTGAAAAACACTCAGAAAGCATGGGGGAATGGAACTCACCAAAGGCTATGTGCCACTGTACCTAATGGGGAAACATAGCTTCATACTTCACAGAATTGGTTTCCCAATACTTAAGTAAATGGAAACAGAACTGTTTCCCCACTGTGCTTCTAGTCACTCCATAGGACAGTAGATGAAGGAAAATTACAAACTACAGTGTGACCCCTAATAACGTGAATCACGTATTTAATAATAAAGCCTACCACGTATCAAACACACACACTCAGTTTGCCTCACCAGCTTATTAGCAGGCAACTGCCTTGTTGTAGCGTATGTTCCTAAATCCCAAAGTGCCTTTTACAGGATCACTGTCATCATCTCAGCATTATTCATGGGGAAATGGAGAAGTGCAACATAACTACAGAGAGATTTTCAGTTTTTCAGTCTGTTCTGTATGTGCTGGACTGCATTGTGCGATCTCTGATACTCCAGCATGTCCCTGCAGGAATTCAGCTAGGATGTAGTGCAAGCTAGGGACTGTCATACCAAGTATGTGCCTGAAGATGAGTGATCCCACTCTAGCTTCTGTTCCAACAATGCACACATAGGAACTCAAGTTCTGGCAGCCCAGACCCTTCTAGTGCTTCCGCATTTTAGTATACCTACTCCCTGACTTGAATTTCTCACCTTTTGCCGTTTTGTAGCAGTTTACTGTTTCCAGGAGATCGGGTGAAACATTCATACAGACTTCCTCCAGCATCTGTACATTGTTTTCATTTAAATGGCCATGTTTTTCCAATAATACCAGCAAGTCCAGAGCAGACTGACATCCAAAATGAGAGAGTAAAATATAGTTATTGTTCCTTAGAACTCACAATCTGCCTCAGCCCTGTCTGCCTCAAACAATCACATTATTATCAGCTTTGCTTCCAAAAAGCAATCAAAAAGGTCCCAACAAGTAAATTCTACATCACTGTGGGAGGTGGAAATGTTGCTCCATGGAAAACTACCAGTTGTGTTATTATTTGGTATGGTCTTGTTTAGACAGATTTACTGAAAACATAGTAATGACTCTTGGCTTGGAGAAGGCTTTATTGCTGTGAAACAGTACCAGCAACATACAAACGTCAATCTCCTTTGCACAGGGCTTAAGCAGAGTGAAGATCTGATCTGTCACCCTTCTATGATCTAATGCAAGACCGTGGACTGTCAGTGACTGATTGTGGCACAAAGCACCAAACTCCACACTTACCAGTCAACAGCTTCCTCCTCGCTGCCCCTATAAATACTGACTAGCCTAGTTGCAGATTACGCCCTATCTGCCAAATACTTCTTATGCTTTTCCTCCTGTTTCTCCCCTTCTTTTTTAAACCCTTCCCATCACGTACACATTTGGCTCCTTCCTCACATACAAGAGTTATCTGTCGCTTTGGAAGAAAGTCTTGCAGGAGGAATATGATACTCTTCAACATCTCACCGGTAATGTTCTCTGACAATTCATACAGCATCTGCCTGTAACAAAGAAATAGTGAGACAAAAGTAGAACAGGAGACAGTGTAGAAACTAAATAGCAATCTGAGAATAAAAAATGGAAAGGGAAGCATTATGGCATAGATGACAGTAATGAAGAGAATCCCACTGCAAGCTTACCTGTATGAAGACACTCTTCCCTTCTCATGCAGATATTCCTGCACTTTCTCTTTGGTATAACCAAGTTTCCTGAGCAAGGAGTGACATTTAATTCTGTATAAGAGTTCAACTACTAGGAAAGTATCTTCCTCATTCAGATATTCTTCAGCCATAAGAAGCTGAAAGATGTCCACTGCTGACTTCACACTTTCTAGTTTTTTGAACGTGAGCAAGTCAGTACAGAGGAATTTCAAAGCTGCTACATCTTCGGCCACTAGATTTTCGTCAATAAATAGAAGCTGCTGACGGAACTTCAAGCTGATGTCGTCCTCCATGTTGCTGGAACCAACAGTCTCTCTCTGCCTGAAAACAGAGAGCAAATGCTAGTAACACTTGAATCTTCAATACAACAATCCTTGTAATAAGATTTCATCCATCAGCTGTTTGGAAGCCCTGTAATCTCTTCAGAAGAAGTTTCCTTTGAAATAAATTTGAAACTTACTTCTTTTTCCAAAGACAAGACTATAAGAAAGACCTGATTTGACAGAAGCTCTGAATAACCCAGTCCAAATTTGAAGTTATCCTTGCTATGAGCAGAAGATTGGGATAGATGACCTCAAGAGGTCCTGAAGTTCTATTTCTTTCAAACAACTTCCACATTCAGATCTTTGCTTCTCTCAGTTGTTTTTATGTAGGAAGAGTGGCTGCAGTAATTTATTACAAGTCTCAGTGGAGAGAGTATAGTGGTTCACATACTTTCCTTGATCTACAGTCTGAAGGCTCATTCTTCTTTGGCTGTAGCAGAAAGGTCTTTCTCTGTTACAAGCCTGACCCTCAAGCTGAAGCTTGATATCCATCCGCTCCCAGTCATATCGGGCTACCAGACTGTGTTTCACATTTGGCACAAGAAAACCCTAAAGCCTCCCCTATTAGTAAATTTCAACTAAAACATACTAGTACTCACTCTAAATAGGGTTCACACAAGCGACTCAGTCTTACTGAAGTACAGAAGACACTGATCATCCTTCCACTACACCAACCTCTTTCATGTAGCCTAAGTAGTTCCTTTCTGCTTCTGGAAGGTTCTATAGGTAAAAACAGTGTCTTCTGCTCAAATGAATGGGCAAGCAGCTCTCTAATATTTTGTTTAGAGCAGCTGGAAGCAGCAAAGCTTTCTACATGAGGGAGCACAAGACAAAAAAATTAGGGAAGTAGAATAAGGACAGAACCCCTGAATCCAAAGCCTCTGAAGCATCTAGTAGTACAGTTCAGCAGATAAACCACAGAGGACATCATGGCACATGGTAGCACAGAGAATAGACTGCTGCATCGTATTCAGTGGCAGATTGAAATATAATCCCTAATTCCAGATGACAAATTAGGAAACAGAACTTGATAGAAACTAGGAATCCTGAATGGTCCCACCCCTAAATCACAAGTCAGAGCCAGGGCAAAACAAGAGAAAAGGTCAGATTGCTTTTTCCTGTGTTCAAACTTATTTCCCATAGGTCAATAATTGTTCTTCATGTTCCTTCTCTCCCTATATGAAATCCTGTGTTGTGACACACTCAACACTTAAGCTATCAAAAACGTTCAGATCTCAGCCAGTTATCTGCACACAGAAATTGTATCACTTCACAGTATATCACTTTAAATTAATTTAGGATTTAAAGTAGCTTTTAGCTATCTAGATGCTTCAACCAACTAGATTTAGCAAAATTACATAGGCTAAACTAATTCCTGCCTAACAAACTGTCCTGGTTTCAGTCAGGATAGAGATAACTTCATTTGTAGCAGCTGATGGAATGCTGTGTTTGGGAGTTAAAATGAAAGCAGTGCTGATAACACCCTAATGTTCTTAGTTGCAGTCAGACAGTCAAGGACTTTCTTAGCTTTTTCTATTTCTCTATTCTTGAGAAAGGAGGGGCGAAGCCAGGACAGGTGACCCAGATGGGCCAAAGAGAGTATTCCATGCCAATTACGTCCTGCCTAGGAAAACGGGGGGTTGTTGGGAAGAAGAAGAGGGGCGGTCTCGGGATGCGTGCTGCTTGGGGGGACGGTCGGTTCCGGGACAGCTCTGGGTGGTACGGCCTGAGTTGTGTGGTTCGGTGAGAAACTGCATTGGGTATCAATAGTTTCATATTCTTTTGCTCTAAAGTCCTGTTAGCATTGTTATATTTTATTTTTTCTGTTATCTTAGTAAACTATCCTTATCCCAACCCACGGGCCTCTTAGTTTCTTGGTTTTGGAGTTCTTTGCCCCTTCCTTTTCCCTTTCCCTTTTTCCCTCTTCCCCTGCTCTTTTGCTTTAAGGAGCAGGCAGCTGCGTGGATCTCAGCCCACAGCCGGGGTGAAACCACGACACAAACAAACCTGTACAATCCAAGTTAAAATTGAATTATGATAATTCAGAATTTAGAGGTGACAACTTCAACTAAATAAGTTACAGAATTATCACTTGAAGAGACCAGGGGCAATTTGTGTCTACACCATGTGTACACAGTCATTTAATCAGCAAATCAAACTGAAGTAAGATCCAGCACAAATACTTCAATGTAGTTTTCAAAGTCTGGGTTGCTGCCATTCCTGGAAATTTTTTTACAATGCAAAGATTTCCTGCTTGAGTTCGGAATATCCTCGGGACCTCTCCACACATGCTGCATTTACCAGCTGCCTGTAACCTCTCTTCTCCACCTCTGTATTGAGGGGCAGGCTGGCTGAGCTGGACCTCTCTCCCAGCACAGCTTTCTGCTACAGTGATTTTTAGAACCCTCTACCACTTCATGCATTTTACAGGCCATTTATAAAATATCGGGGTAAAAAACAAGAGTCCTAAATCAAAGAAAGAAATCGAGCAAACAACCCTTATTCCAGTGAAACACCCAGCAGGAGTAATACCTGCAACCCCCCAAGTAAAGGGAATATTCAGCTTCAGCCCAGCGGACAGTACAGAGGCAGCTACACGATACTGGAAGGAAGAATTTAGGCTCACGAACTCGGGAGATTACGTCTTCCTTCGTTTGCTCTCCACTGCAGCCCCCTTTTCTTACCTCTGACACGAATTCCAATCCCGTCCCCTGTCCCGGCAGCTACTCTGTGAGAAACATCGAGCGCGCCGCAAACTATCCCCACCCACTCATTAGCCCGCGGTACGTGCCTATATGGAGTCCGGCTTCCGGAAGGGCGCGGCCTTGCGTTCCGCGGCAGCCGGAAACGGCCTCACTGACAGCCCGAGGCCGTCCCCAACAGACGGCATTTTCTGTAGCGGGACTGGTGTGGGACCAAGTCCATCTGGGGAAGGGGCTGAGGGCACGTCCGCGGAGCGCGACAACCCCTACGGGGGGCGGGCGGGCTGCCAGGAAGCGCGACGGTATCGCGGGGGGATCGGCCCATGGCCAGGAAGCGGCCGCGCGGGACCGGGCTTTCTCTCCGGCCGAGCCCGGACTGGGGCCCTCTCAGCACTCGGCCTCAGGGCTTGGGAATCTCCTAGCCGTCCCCCTGGCCGAGGCACTTAGGACAAAAACAACCGCCACCGCTCCCAGGACGAAACAAAAGAAGCGACCAAGAACTTCTTGCTGCCAAGCCGTTTTAAAACAGGCCCTATCGCAAAAAAAAAAAAAGCCCCAAACATTTCTGGCAGATTTGCGCCCCCCGCAACTGACAAGAAGCTTCAGTTGTGCTTGTGGGGAAAGGCTCCAGCGCCGTTTTTACGAAGGTCTGTCCTCTCCATGCCCCTGCTCCAGTTGGGATAGTAAGTGAAAGGTAGGCAGGCCCTGCCCATTGCAGGCTCAGAACCTCTCTCTGGTGACACCTGGATCCTCCCTTTGCCCTCTGGTCAGTGGAACCAGAACCTGTCTCCTTGCTTGTGCCCAACAGCTGCTGTCCAACACACAATGGCCGAGTTAGCTGTTGATACTAAAACGTTTCCTGTCCTTTACTCAGCTCATTTTTATAGAGCTGTAGGATTTCACAGCCAAATTTAACAAGCCATAGGTGCCTACAAGATGAGTTGACTGAGAATATCAAGAATTATTCTGTGGTCTAGAGGGAGACAGGAACAATCAGTCTGACTGCATGCAGCAATTTTCTTCTGAAAATCAGCCTGAAATCCAGCATTTATAATTTACAACTACTACAAAAATATCAACAAGCACCAATTTCAATAAATCATGCTGCTATTTTAGTTATGTCACAGGTTCAAATCACATATCCTACAATGTTTCTATAAAACACTGTCAATCCATTCTCAGAGTAATGCAAACTTGAAAATATGGCATGTACAGAAAGGCACAACCCACAGAAACATAATTCCTAAGAGACCTGATTCTAACACCAAAACTGAAAAAAGGACACTTTCCAAAACATCCACAGAAAAGCTGTAAAATAATTCAGTACAGGAGGTACAGTTTAAAAGGAACATAGATACACTGCAGTCATCCACACACGGCAGCTTCTCAGCAGTGTCAATCACCCTGCATGTCAGAAATGTAAAACTCTGGGTATCATGAAAGTATTACCCAAAAGTGTGATAAAAAGTTTCTCTGACTCAGGTGTCTGTTAACAGGAGTAACTGTTAATTCTTATGCAGAGTTGAATGGGGACATAAGATGTAGAGCATGCCCCACCTACAACTGTCAGTACCATAAACCTCGTCTTGAGGTATGTAATGGTACAGAGTATACTGGATTTATGGCTCAGTCACATCAACATAGGTGGCTGAGAAAAACCATGCATCTTAAGTCTGCAAACAAAAGCAAACCACCACAGAATCTCCTGCCTCATGGGTGCATCTTCTGAGCCGCTGAAAGGCATCATGCCAATATACATAGCACACACAGAAGTACAAGAAACATCTACTTCTGTTATCAGAAAGGAAAACTGAAACCCAATGCCATGGATCCACGAGTCTGACAGCCTTGTTCCAAGCACTGACAAAGCAGGAGCAGAGGAGGACGGGCTTGTTTTATTTTGTTCAACAGCAAGTTCTGAAAACTTTTTGGCAGCCCATGAGCATGAAATTTCACCAGCATGTCACTTTTTTATGTTCCTGTGCTACCACCCTGAACTCAAAAAGAATTAATGCTTTTTCCTCTTTTCTTTTGGCTACTGTGAATGGAGGTATGACATCATTCAACCACTCTATCTGCAATACACGTGTAACTTGATGCAAACCAGGTCCTCCATCCAGCCACTTTCCAGACTCAAATTTTGGGTGCACAGCATAGTAAGGACAGTCCCTGCCATGTATGGAGGGACACAAAAAGCTATGAGAGAAGAGTCAGACAACTAGCATTACAAAATTCCTGCATGTTCATCAACACTGACTTCAGGGCTACTTTTCATTGTGGAGCAAGTACAGGGACTCAATCTACCCACAACCTGCTCTTGAAAGAGGTGGCAAGGCAGTAAATATTGCTTAGATGAACGATTACAGAATGAGCAGTGCTGTGGTTTAAGAATCTGTGGGACAAGGCATCAGTGTAGAAAATCAGTATGACATCCCCACAACTCTCTTGCTCATTACAGGGCTGTGATCACTTCCCACCCAAGCAGCCAGGGTCCCTCTTTCACTGCCAAGGGTTATTTACAGGAGCCACTACAGTTTACAAAACAGTGTTCATCATTCCTTAAGGAAGGGGACATGGACTTTACCATGTCATACTAAGGTGAAGAACATGTACACTTCATGACTCTCAAGCCACACCTATGCTGTCACAAAACTATTAGAATATATCCTATCAGTAATATTTTAAGTAGATATTTGTATTAACATCACTTAAAGAACCCCGACACATTGCTAGATCCAGTAAGGATAGCCACTATTAATTCTTACTTCCTTCCTCCCTTTTCTCCTGTTTTCTTCTGTTTCCTTCAAATGGTACATTGTATTTACTGATGTAAGTGGAATGATGCTGTAAATGTACTGATGCTGTATTTTTCCTCCAAATCTTCTCTTCCCTACTTGTTCTTCTCTTGATTCTCCCTACTATTCCCCTTCTTGTTCCTGCTTGAAATTTCCGTATTTCTTTCCCTCATCTCTGCCTCCTCTTGGTTCCATCTCCCTTGCTGATCACATGCAAAAGCTAGTAAGGGAAATGTGAAAAAGAAGTTAATTTGTGGAAGAAATAGTAACATCACATATATATGTATATATGTAAAAAACTAGGAATTGCACCTTATTTCTACATCCAGAGAAAAAAAAAAATTGCTTCAAGTAATTTGCTTAATTTACCAGCCACTACAGAAAATATATTCTAAGATTCCGTATCTGTCATCCTCTTACCCCATAAAACATGAGCAAGGTCAAGGTCTGAAATTAAGCTTGTACTTTATTTTAACATGGTCCGTTATTAAATATTCAGGGTTAGAAATGAATGCTACCACATATAATACAGACCCTTCTGTTGATGCAGTGCAGTTAAGTTCTCTACTTGAGTATGTGGAATACATATGAACCTAATTTTAAGACACACAGTATATTTAAAGCCACAAGCAATATGGCACTAGTTTATGAAAAGGC
Organism: Hypotaenidia okinawae; assembly: GCA_027925045.1. NCBI lineage: Eukaryota > Metazoa > Chordata > Aves > Gruiformes > Rallidae > Hypotaenidia > Hypotaenidia okinawae. Next base: position 13,300,157 of record BSDF01000007.1, on the reverse strand, counting down.
CCAGTTGAATAGATCCTTTGTTAGAAGACAGTAAACTGAAAGGAAGACCTCTAACCTTTCCCCACCCCACTACGATACATTTATTTCCACATGTGTAACAATGAAATTTGATTTAGTTATTTTACTTTAACATAGAGAACAAGCTTATAGAGAATGTCTGAATTTTGCAAAGGAAAAACCTTTCTATTTTTCCTCTTATGCCTGTGTCTACATAAAATGTTAGTAACATAAATAACACATGTAGCCATAGTTTAAAATAGAATTTTGGTCTGCACTTCCCAATTCAAACCCATTAAAAGTTTCCATATACTTCTATTACAGAGGACACTATAGCTTATGAAGTGGAAAGAGAAAAGCATGGAATGCAGAGGCTAGCAATACAGGTGAATTATTTTTCTGAATTGTGCAAAAATTTCTTCCCATCACAACCATGTCTTTAACTATCTAGAGTTAGCATGCAAATAAAACTGAATACAAAACTACAAAAAGGTAACAAGTGAAGATTTAATCACAATTATATAAATTGTATTTTATACAAAGTTGTACATTAATATAAATAAATATATATATTTATCTTAACAATTTATATGTATAATTAAAAACGTTAAGTTCTTGTTCAGTGGGGGTGTCATCTTCATATACTCTTGACAATTCTCAATCAGCAGTTTAGGAACCTCTTAAGCCAGGAAGAGGGTAGGTCTACACCACATAATAAGTTTTAGACTTTGGTATCTACTTTTTGCTAAGAAAAAGGTGACTTTTACTTTCAATTATAGAAGCTACTCAAAAACTCATTTGTGGGTTTTTCTTCCTGAAGGAAACTGAAGAAGCCTGTTCTGTTTAGGTTTTATTTTTTTTTTAAAGTTAATAAAATTTATGTCAAGCCAATACCTAAGAAGTGTAACATAATATCAAGGAATAAAAAATGTCCCTGCTACCAGAGTTAAATTTACTGGCCAAACCCTCCTAATTATTATCAATATACTAATGCATATTGATAGCATATAATGTATAGCATCAATAGGCTATCTGCACGTTGGACTTGGTCTACAATGAAAGCACTGTTGGTGAAGTTATATATGTGAGCACACCTGCTTTTTGCTGAAATCAAAAAAAAAATAAATCTTTGCTGTATATTTACTCAAAGTAGCAGCATATACTGTATTAGCAAAACCCCCTTTCCCTTCTGCTTGCATGAAGCACATGCCAGAAGGATGTAAAGGATGTATAGTGTGATTACACCAGAAACCAAGCAAGGCATGCCAAGGCCCCAACTTTTTTTTTTTTCTTGGACAGGAAACTGTATTAGGAGTATTAAAAGTTTCTAATTGGCCTACTTTAGTAGGGAAGAGAATGCCATAAATTCAGTAGCAATACACTTCAATGCAAGTCATCAAGGTGATGTAACTGCATAACAAGCAGGTTAACTAGTTACGGCAATTTTCATTCATGTCTTTTTCAGAACAATAGCAACTTGGGGGGTGTGTGTGTGTGTGTGAAAAGTCATATCCTTTTTGTATAAGCAAAAGCAGTGAGGGTAAGGTGTTTAGTTTAATCTAGTCTTAAGAGCCAAGGGTGCTACATGACATTTAGGTTCAAATGTGGTAAAATGTACAATTATGCCTGGTGCAACAAGCGTGATCATGTTTCAGCTTCCACAAAAAAACATAGTTAGGCCAAAACATGGCAGACCGTCTCATTTATTAACACACAACTTCTGTGCTGCATAAGTACTGACAACAGAGGTTTCTGGGTGAATCACAACCTCTAATGCAGCTGGCAATGTGAGTCCAAATTATTTAAAACATCATCTCTCTGCTCTTTCTGCTTTTCTAGTATCTGTGGGGGTATGCAAGCCAGAACTTGTTAATGAAGAACTGGTGTTACTGGGTAGGCATTCTTTCCTGAATGTCTTTTCCATTTGTAGGTGCTGGGGAAAATACCCAGTGAATTTCAGTGATTTTCACTGGCTTGTGTTTAGTTTAAGCATCAACAGAAGAATCTAGTCAGTGCACTGTATGCTAAAAAACAATCAGTGAAACAACAAAACCACAAACCCCCGGAAAACCCAAGAGCTACACAGTTCAGAGCTCTTTCCATCCCATTTACCTGTTGTACTTGGTTGTAAGATCTACTGCAGTGCTATAGGAAAGCTGCCATTCTCATTCCAGGTTTCAGAAGCTTCTGTATTAAAATATAAAATCTAGTGCCTCAACACACCAAAATGCTTCTAAATCCCTGGGTTTGGAAGCAACGGGCACTTTAGATATACATGCAATAACATTAAGTAAAAGAATGCATGAAACTGTCTGGATCATAGTAAGTGTTTCTCATTAGCCACTTTAAACATGTCCTTTCCAACAGCAGTTAAGTGGGAGGAAAAAAAAGTTTCTTCCTCAGTGTGTGCTGGAGAAGAAGTGAGTATTGTTGGCTTGGGTCAGTGGTCTTATTCCATTCATAAACTCTTCTGTTCAGTTCCGTGTGGATATCTAATATAGAGAGTTTCCTGCAGTAACAAAAGTAAAAGCTTTCTATTAGAGAATGAAGCAAGACACCATTTAAGAATCCACAGGAGAGTGGCCTGTAGCCTCAAGGACAAAATTCCACATTTAAGTCTTTATTGCAGAAGTTACATCTTTAAAACCTGAGGCTGAATGTGCATTTTAGAGACAAACTATTACAACCCAAATCTCTCTTGTGATGTTGGTTATGCTGACCTGATGATCTGTGATTTCATTACAAAGTTTATGGTTTGTAAAACTGCAGTAAATGTTAACTCCACAATTACCTTGAAAAATAGTTGTTAGCTTCCTGGTAGAAAGCTAGCACTCTAGTGGCTACCTGAGCCAAGAGCTAATTAGATCTAAAGGAAAGACAAAATCCTTCCTTCTTAACTGCCTTTTCCCCAAACTTAGGCACTGACTGTTTATATTTGCAAGCAGAGCCACAGCCCTTCTTAATGATAAAAGGCAATCCTTAACTTGACAGAATCCTCGTGTGTGCCTCACTATCTTGGGGAATGAAGATTTTTACTCCTATCTAAAGCACTGATATGTGTTACCGAGGGCAGGTCCTTCCCTTCTCACTCTACAAGCCCCAGTACTGTAACACACTTTACTCCACAGAACTGGAAAATTCATTCCTACTACCTTCTCGTGCCATCATTCCAGGATCTGGTATACTTGTCTATTAACCTTCAACAAGCATAAAGACACGTTTCAAGACCAGATGGGATGAAACTTAAGGTTTCTCTCTCTAGGACAGCAGCCTGTCACAGGGAAAGGGTTTCTTTTTCCGTATTTTTTTTTTTAATTTACCTTTTATGTGGATTGCGGAGTAGCTCAGCCAGACAATGCAGATAGTATGAGGATGAACTTTGAGATCTCTGTAATGTAGACACATCCACTTTGCAGTGACTCCAAAAGATGTCTGCTACTTGGGGGATAGTGACTTTCCATGAGCTTTTTGAATTACCAATGAGTCTCTCATTCCCATCTACTTCCAACAGACTAGTACATTCCTGCTCATTTTCCGGTACAATGTAGCTCTGAATAAAAAAAAGCTTTGGTTTTCCTAGGAGTTCAGGACAGCAGTCTGCTGTAAAGTACTTCTTTATTTGTTCCAAAGGGAATCCAGAAAAGGTATGGTCTGTACAGAAGATGCTCTGAGGACTTCCACGGCTGACCAATATGCAAATGAAGCTGTCACAATTTCTGTGCTGCTGCAGCCTGGCAACTTCAAGCAATGTCTGATTCATGGTATTTATATTTAAGTATCTGTGACAACGAACGTCATAGCCTAAGTCTCTGAAGGTCTCTTCTAATACATCTGAAAAAAGCAAGATGGAATTAAATGACAGTACATGAAGGCTCCATCTCAACTGTTTTAAGCTACAGCATTTACAGTATTTCACTTTTGGAAATAAGATTTTTAATCCCAATAATAAAAAAATCAGGACTGCTTAATGTTGATCACCGTATATTACGTACTTACATGCTATATACATGCTGTCTTTAATATGAGTTATGTGCCTCATGACAGCAAAGATGTTATTATTGGTCATGCAATCTGTTCCAAATTTTACAGACACTTGCATGCTTTCATTTAGAGGCAGTATCCCGAGTTCCTCAGGGACTCAAAATATCAGGCAACAGAAAATGTTTAAAAAATTCTTCATGCAGAACATCTTTGAAATGGTAGAGTGATCTGGATGGCATGGGAAGTCTGTTTCACCTTTTAACTTGTCAAAATTCCTCTGGTTGTTATAGATATTCAGAACTGCATAGTCAAAACAGAGACTCTTATCAGCCAGAAAGGAACCTACTGCAGTCATTTATGTGTCCTATCATACAAAATGGACTTTTCCAGGTGCAGAATGGACATTTGAGTCTTAACTGTGACAGAATGGCATATAGAGGGGAAAACAGGCCGAACAATGACCTCTTTCAAAAATACATGTTAAAAATTAAAACTGTAAATAGCCAAAAGTTTTGATTTCACTCTACTGTATTTGTGTTAATCCGCGCTGCAGGACAATGTGCTATGCTCTGAATAATTACTTTGCATGTTTATTAATATGGGCATGAAACCAAATACATGGTGGTTAAACACAAAGGCATTAGAGAAGTGTTCACAGAACCACAAGCTACCGCAACTTGCATCTGTAGCCCCATACCTTTAGTATAAACAGCATATACATTGCCCATGCACAGTTTCTAATGTGACAGGAAGTATCAAGTGCCACGATTATGCAAAATGCCTTACAGACACAGGAAGCTAGACTGTTCCTTGTCTTCAGAAACGTATTAATCTTGAATTAGCAGAGGCTATTTCAGAGGGAACTGGCAGCCGAGCAGTTGTTCTATCAGACTGTTCTCAAAATGCCCATAGTGAAAACAGGGAACAGAACTTGAGAGTTTCCTCCCTCAGCAAAATACAGCGTAAACTCTATGCTACAATGAAGTGATAAACAGGAACCATAGCTAGTTCTATTGGTTTGATTGTATTTTTTTAATAATTAAATTTTTTTCAAGAATTTTTATTTGAAAATAGAAGGGATTCCCCCTCTATTTTAGGCAAGAAAACATGCTCTCAAAATTCAGGTGGGAGATTAAATATTAATACTGTTTAGCAGCATGTAATCCATTGGAGGGCAGTAGTACACAAGCAAAATGTAAACACAATGCAAGCTTCTCCTACAATTCATCTCAATAGTGTGCTGAGATACAGGACATGCACACAATGATAAAAAACTTCGTGTCACCTTACACCATGTACACACTCCTAAGTGTCCCAGTTAAAAAAAATTAACCTCCCAAAATTTAGAGCTTACCTCAGTTTAACAAATCATACAGCAACTTTACTTTAAGACAGGATAAAACACAGCATTACATGGCAAACTGAGATCAGAAACCATCTGTTTCTTCAACAGTAATCATTATTGGGACAAACCTCCACTACCTTTTGAGCATTTCAACTCTACATAAAAAAATATCCTTTTCTCCTCTTGAGTGTTTACAACTTAAGGATAAAATATGGAGTAGCTATTTACAAAACAGCAGGACTCTGTTGACAAAACCATGTGCATTTCAATTTGAATTTTATTACCATCTAATGAATTCACATTGTTTACACTGGGTATTTTCATTTTTTGTAATTCTTGATCCTACAGTATCTATTATCGGTTCAGCTTCCTTTGACTGTGTAAGCTTGTGAAGAGCATGTGCATTGATTTTTTTTATTTTGTGCACATCTTTCTATTTAGTAGCAATTACTGTGACAAATTACTGTACGTAAAGTATATTGCCTGTGCAAAAGATCTGTGCCTCCTAAGGGGGAGTAGATCTAAATTTATGTATCTATGACTACAAACTGACAGCAGTTTCTTCTTTACTTCCTGTTTACTCCAGCATGCATGCCCTACCTGCTTTTATACTCAGACCTCTAAAAAACTCTTGTTCAATAAATCAGGTCAGCAGGTGTGTTCATATGCCATTAGAGACAACAAGGCTATTTTCACATCACACGTTTTCTTTAGCTCTCCACACTGAAATCTCTCTACCAATCCTTACTGCTTTCAAGAAACACAACTCCAAATAACAAATCATCATTTTTGATACTGGAGCAGACTATCATGCTGCCTTCCAGATTAAGGCTGCCTAATAAACTTCTTGCATCAAAAAGGTCATTTATTCTCTAAAACTACCATGAAAGAGAGAAGCAAAAAAGCAGTCAACAGCACAGAGCAGAATGTTTGATAGGAAGAGCCACTCCCACCCACACTTTCAGTCCTCAGCAGGCCCTCTTCGTTTTATTTTCTTTCTATGGCAAATTCAGCACATTTGTATTTTTAGTAGAAGTGAAGAAATTATTTAGATTGAAGAATTTAGTTTCTCCATCCAGCAGTTGCATCCTTGTTTTGTGGGTTTGTTTTGTTGTTGTTTTTTCCTTCTCTTTGCCCAGCGAATATTGATAACTTGGTAGGACAGACCAAAATCAAATCCCAAGGATGCCTCCCAGTTGCACGTAACTAAGTTAAGTGACTGCCTCGCCCCTCTTCTCCATGCACAGTGGGACTGTGAATCAATTCTATCTCATGTTACCTGAACAGCAAAATAAGTGTCTTCTATCATTTACCTAAAATGCTATTGTGAAGCAAACAAATTTTACTTTCTGTGTCTGTGCTCTGTATCTGCTGCTTTTCAACAATTACATCAACAATTCTAAGTGCACCATTAATTTTAAGAAAGAGAAAGGTGTGTTCACATACCCTCTTCTTCCCCAACATCTTCCAACCTATTAAAGAACTGACTGCAACTACTCCATTTTTATTTTTAGCCTCAGGTGTTCCAATCCGAGTGGGCTTCTCTCCCCCCACCCTTATGCAAGAATTGGATTTTTTTTCCAATTCTACAAAAGCAATCAGGAAAAACTGACATTTTTACCATGACACTGACTACCTTGACTTCTATATGTGATTTTCACTGCATGACTTCTGCATGTTAACTAAACCAAGAGGGAAAAAGAAAAATTCCTTTCTCTATAAAACTATAGTGATGGTTTCAGTTAAACTGTGCAATATTTAAGAGAAGGCAACATTCATTATTAATAAAGGACTCTCATTAATAAGTGCCTTCAGCCATCTGATATTATTACACTTCAAATCTGCACAGCTTTGGTTTTGTTGACAAGTGGAAAACACTATCTTTACTATCACTGCCAACAACCTACTATATGACTGTAGTTTAATTATTCTGTTAATCACTAAAAATCGTTTATCCACCCTCCCAAAATTCAGTCTCTCTCCTTGTAAGTTCTTTCTTTCCAAGATTCTGTGCCAAAAAACAAAGAAACATTGCTTGCAATAGTTACAGTTGGTTTTAACCTCAGGTTGGGCCTTCCAACTCTCTGCTTTAGAAAACTTTAATCAGAATTGATAGACCAGCTGACTAGGACAACATTACCCTAGTTTGGCTGGTAAATGTACGTCATATTCTTTATATTAAATTGTTCTAAATATTCTAATTATCTACAATTAGCAAGATAAGGAACTTCAAATTCCAGAGACTTACCTGTGTCATTACCAATACAGTCTATTATCAAGCATATTCCTAAAGGCAGACTTTGCATTCTGTACTGATCATCAAGCACCTGAGGAACATGAAGGACAAGCACCAAGTTAGTATGCCACTCTCTCAATTCTCAGACTCAATTATTTTCTGAAATTCAACCCCAGATCTATTCAATTTACACTGTTGTTTTTCTATAGAATAGCTAGCGGAAGTCTATTTGCTGGGATGTAATGTCTTATCTACACAAACCCCCAAAAAATAATGAGGCATGGACTAATAATTTCTCCCTAGTTCTAGTACAGGCCTCATTTTTGCATCCTTGTGTTATGCAATCTTAAACACTCCGACTGTACCACAAATGAGAGAACCAAGTTTGAGACTGAACCTTAACTCTGGACAGATCTTAAAATGCCTAACAAACCAAAGTACCCCAAACAAAACCTCAAAACCTAAAACGAGTGGAAGGGCTTTTTAAAAACCTGGATTATGACAGCAATGTTCCCTCTATAGTACTTCCAAATTCTTCAAGTGTAACTACAATTGAGGTGTTAGGAACTCAGCTTCATATTGACAACACCATAAATGCAGAGAACTTCTGTGTTCTTCAGTTACTCAAGCAGGCACTGCTCATCAGAACAACACTTACTTCCTTATTTAGTGGAACAACCACCTTGTTTCTAAATAATCTGATTTCAATCGATTTGCTACAGGTAACTTTCTGGTTCCTATCCTACAGAAGAGCTAGTGAAAATAGCAGTAGTTCATTCTTATCATTAATACCCAAAGTTGTCTGTCTTTTACCTGGAGAGCAAGGGGTGGGAAGAGAATAAAGAACATTTACTACAGGCAAAGCAGCACTGCTATTGCCCATGCAGGTGGCAAGACATCTGATTTCCAACAGGATTTGACTTAACATCCACTAATACATGAGTTCTGTGTGCACATCATATCTACGTTTTGTAAACAGCTGTAATTTTGGATGCTGCTGCTTCCATTTTATATTAAAAATATATTCTGCAACAGCGCTTCACAGAATCTGTTTGTGTCTGAGGGAAATACAGATGTACACATCCTCCTGGTTGCATACAATTAAGGGAAGTCTCAAAATAAAACATAAAGAAAATGAAAGTAAATACGTGAAGATGTTTTTATTATATTTATATAATATACATATGCACAAGCACATACCTTACGTGACACTGGTCCCGATTCCTGAATGGATGTGTGGACTGGTTCTGCTGCAGTTAAAACATACAGAAGTATGTAGACATCAGTGACATTTCTTTGACACCAAATTCAATTAAATAGGAACCTATCTTCAGGTTCATCTATGTTCTCACTCATCTAAAGCTCTTAGTTTCCACGTATGCTACCGAAGTTGAAGCAACAGTCAATTTTTCACCTCTGAAAAGTTATTTGGATTGCATCTTACATTGCTTTTGACTAGAATAAGCAAACAACCTCTACTAAACTGAAAGAATTAAACCAACTGCTCTTTTAAAAATCATCGCATTTGAGAGGTATTTTGGGTTTCCAGAAAAAAACCCACAACACACATGGTAAGAACCCAGTACTCACTGGACAAATTCCTGGCTGGCCTGGTGGAAAGTCCATCACTGAACTAATGCAAAAGCTTCCTACTTAAAATGTAATGGACAAGTTGTACTACACGGGCTTCCAGAGCTGGCTAGTCAACCTTCTCCATGACTTTATTAAAAAGTTATGACAGTGGAAGCCCAAAACAATAAAGTTTTCAGATCTGGCAGCACAAGAAAGGAAAATACAAGAGCAAGCAATAAAGTAAGGCTCAGTTTTCAGAAGTAGCAAATACTCTCTGTCCACTGGTGATACTGACTAGATTATCCATAAACATAACTATCAAACAGTCCTTTGATACAATGAAATGCATAGTTTGGCCTTTTTTAAGGCTATCAAAACTCACACAAAATGCTCTTACCCAGAGTAAGACTCTGTCCATTTTGTGGTTTTTCTTTGTTCACATTCTGGATCTAAAATAAAGAAAAATGTCTATTTCCTCCCCTTTCTTAAAGAATTAACAATCATATGTTTCAAAATGTAACACAACAGTATATTTCTTCTTCAATAAAAGGCTATTTTAGATTCACATGTATCAGCTAATTAGAATTATGAAGTAACAAGTGAAAGAAACCCTACCAAAACCTCAAACAAACAAGAAACCCCAAACCCTTTCTCCTCAAAAAAAATATTACCAGTTTACCATGAACAGCACTTAATTCCTAAAGTTGTAGAATAAAACAACCATTCAAAGATGTGAATTTGGTTTCCTATAGAGCATCAGGGAGGAACCTTCAGTAAATTAGAAAGGAAATTATAACAATATTATTATATTATGGAAACTCCCATTAGTAGTCTGGAAAACAAAGCTGTAATGGCCGTGTTAGTAAAGACAAATTCACAGAAACACAGAATCACAGAATGTGTTAGGTTGGAAGGGACCTGTAAAGGTCATCTATCTCAACCCCCTGCAATAAGCAGGGCCACCTTTAACTAGGTCAGAACACTCAGAGCTTCATCAAGCCTGACCTTGCATGCCTCCAGTGACGTGGGACCTCCACCACCTCTCTGAGCAACATGTTCCAGTGTTCCACCACCCTCCCTCATAGTGACAAATGTCTCCCTAATGTCTAATCTAAACCTACACTCTTGAAAAGCACTGCCCCTCTACTGTCTTGTATGTAAGCTTTATACAAACATATTTACCAAATTCAGCAAAATCTCACAAAATTCATGTAACAAAGCTAAAGACTTTAATTAAGGTCATACTATTACAATATCAGACCTAACCCAAATAGAAAAATTCTGCATGCAATAGCATTTAATGACTTGACATAATGAGATACCTCATTAAAATGAGATTAAAACACACACCAAAAAAACCCAAACTGAAAAACGCTCCTTAGAAAGTCATAATGTTCAGCCTCCAAAGTTAAAAAGCTAATTTCCCTGCCAAGTCTAGAAGTACAGCTTAACATGTTTTGCAAAGAATAGTCAAAGCAAAACTTTTCAGTCGCCATAACAGTAGAAGAAAAACTTTCAAGAACCAGATTTTATATGGTCAACTAGTAAGAAAAATTTCATAGCTCTTTAAAGGGGATCTTTCTCAGAAGATTTAAATCAGACCATAAACACAGCATGTAACAAGAGTAAGGGAAGTAAACCTAGTAGTATTTTAGTTACTAGCAATCTCTCATTCCTTAGGTTCTACAAAAATGAATCCCTTTTCAATCTCTGGCAATATTTAGAAATAGAGAATCTATCTGATTTACTGTATACTTACCCCTGAATTATAAGGAGGATCAATCAGACTGAGATTGGGGAGAGATGCCTGAAGTGCATTTACATATACTGGCTGTGAATGAACGGAGGGCATTAAAGCTGAAAATTTAACAGAAACACACAGAGAAACACACCATGATATATCAACTGTTTTAAAAGCCTCAATCTGTGAAGCATGCAAATACTGACTTGTAGCTCTCAATTTTATCTTCAGTAAGAGCACATCTAATATTTTCTATCAAGAGTAAACAGCGGAAAAATAGCATCTTACCTTCGTGTTTGTACTTCTGAATCTTCCTAATCAGGTCTATCCTGTGAATATTTTTAAAACATTCCTCTATCAAATCCAGTTGATTAGGAGCCACCAGGTTTAGTTTCTCCAGGTCAATCACAAGTGCAAGAAAACTCTAGAATAGCAACAGAAATCCAAACAGTCGTATCAGTAATATGTTCTTTATCAGTAACACAGCAACCCAGAAAATAACGTGAAGAGGTCACAAAGGTTCTACATTCAAGAACTAGAAGCATTACCTGTTGAAACAGTAATGAAATTATCCGGAAGATAAAAGAATATCACCTCGCATGCCAAAAGCAAGAGGTAAGAAAAGCTCTGGGGAGTTTTCAGAGCTTCTTTTTCTGTCTTTTACCAAAGAAGGAAAGAAAAAACCTCAAACGAAAGACCACAGCAATCTTCAGTCTTCTATGCAGAGTGAACAGCTTTTCTAACACTCTCTAATAAGCCTCAGCTTTCTCATAGCATTTAAAACAAATATGCAGAATGCAAATGTACAGAGGAAGACCTAATTAAAACTGTTCTTCCATAATTGAAAGAGAGCACAAATGTAAAAAGTGATCTTGTAATTCAAGATATATTTTATATACTTAATGGTTTGAGATCCATCATATATGAACATTCAGATCAGTAATACTGAAGAAAGATTTTTTTAATGCCTTTTGTCTGTGAGGCTCATGCTAACACCATTCACTACAGCAACAGAAAACCAAACATGATATAGAAGGCACTACTCCTTCTCTACTTCTAGAGTTCATCTACTCATGCTTTGCTACCCCTTGCGGTACTGTCTCCCCTCCTTTTCTGGTTAGCTACTTCCCTTTTTTACTTTAATCTCTCAATGCTCCAGAGGAGACCAGCAGAAAGACATTACCTTATCTTTTGCCATTTTCATACGAGGTATGTAATCTCTGAGTAGAAAAATAAGGGAACTCACTTCTTCTTTTTCCAAATTCTCATTAATCTCTACCATTAGTACCCTGAAATAAAGACATTTCCAAATTATTAACCTTTAGCAAGATTCACACCCCTGGCCAACTATGCAACTTCTCCCATATTCCAGTCTTAATGTACCATTCCCAGGTAAACAACAGGAAAAAAGCCTCCAAGATCCAATTACAAAATAGCTACTCTTGCTCATCAGCAGCTGTGTTACTCAGACTCTAATAGCCACTGCTAGGAAAACATAAGTCTCATTAACATTTCAATAGAGATGAAGTAACAGAATGAAACAGAACATATCTTTTTTTATTTAGTAGTTACAGGGTGTTTAGTTCATTGAGAAGTTAATGCAGGAAAATCTTTACAAGTACATATACAAGAAGTACATCTGAAGTCTCTCCAAGAAAATAGCTGGAGCTTCTTAATTTAAACTTCTTAAAACTACAGAGTAAAGAGTAGTGAGAGACAAGTGCCCTGTGGAAAGCTACACCACAAGGCTATGTGCCCAAAGCAAACAAGAAAAATAAAGTATCTCTAATAATGATTCTCTAAGTGTAATTTCTATCTGCTAATCTAGAACTGTACAAACATAACTGGTCTTACTAACGGATACAAACTCCTCAAAGAAAGATGTTTCTAATGTTATTACTTGTGTAGCATTAAGTTACTAAAGCTTATTTCAGGGACTAACCTCGACGTACTCTTTACAATGAAATTCTAGATACGTTGCCCTTTTCTATTTTTCTTTTACTTTCAAAACATATTTTAAAAGAAACAATGCACACCTCCCTCCAAAAAAACCAAACCCCTCCCCCCCCCCACCTTTTTATCAAAATCCGAAATAGACTAGTCTTGAAAAATTAAATAGCTCTATTACCTGTAATCAGGGACAAGTCTGAGACTCTTGGCAAGGTTAGCTTCCACTGTTGCTTTCTCAGTGTTCAAGATCCTCCTCAGCAAGTCAAACCTCTTAACTCTGTACAACAGCTCAGATAATCCAAGACAAGATAGTTTTTCCCTCTCATTCAAAGCCAACAAGAGGTCTCTAAGGTTGACTGAGGCCAAGTCAGGAGCAAGATCTCGGCATAGGAAAACCATCATCTCTTCTTCTTCTTTATCCAATTCTTCTTCAATCTGGTGAATAAGGACAGCTGGTACTTGGCACCTGGTCATCACTTTTCTCACTGTCCCTTTAAAATGGTTGGCCTGTTTTTTAACCAGGAAGACAACACAGCACAAAGCCCATATCTACCATAGCACTTCTCCGGTGTTCGTTCTTAACTAGATGCATTTTTACATAAGCAGTTCTGTGGAAGAAAATGAAGAAGTACTAAATCAGTGATCTGCTGCACAGTTAACTCTCCTATCTCCTATTTCACTTACACCAACCTAGTCTACTCAGACCTCCTGTTCTCAAGGGGCTCTCCCAGCTGTTCATTACAGAACAAAAAGTACGTGGTAGGTCATACTATTCAGAAAAATATGAAGCTCTGTTTAAAATAAAATTACCTTAAGTCTGTAAATTCCATAGGAAGTGAAACAAAAGTCATCAGCTTGCTGATGAATGATTTGTCAAGTATTTCTGGAAATAATACTTAAGTTCCACTGCAATTTAAGCCTGAAGCTCTGACCTTTACCAAGCAACGCTCAGTTCCCCTGCTCACTACCACTTTTTTCTACCTTAGAAGTCTCGAGGCATTTTTCAGGGAGAATTCTGGGAGCTAAAGGTAGTATAACCACATATTGTAGACTGAATCATTTTAAAAAATCCTCATATATAAGCTCACTGCTCTTAGGCATGCACTTTGCCTTAAATAAGTAAAACTAAAGGAAATTTTCCCAACATAATATTTAATATTTTAAAACATTAATTATCTATAAATTTAGGCATGTGTGAATTTTATTATTTATTAGCATAATTTAAAGTGATTCCAATCTGAGTAAGTTACTGGGGTTTTAAGGATTCCAAACATACACCCTCCACACTCAGTAAGATTGAAGAACCAAAGAAAAAAATTCCAAGACTGACTATGCAAATTAATTATCTCTAAAGGTATAGATAAGCCATGAACTGCCCTTTTCTTCATGTGACATTTGTGTTTCATCATACTGAAAACTGAAATAAAAATTCAAACCTAGAATAAAGACCACTCTTGTGACTAACAGAGGAGGGTGCTACCCTCAATTTCAGCTGCCACCAAGTGTGAAAATTCTACAGTTCTCTGATGCCCATTACCCACATAGAGAAAGGCGAAATGAGCAATCTGAAGACAAATCTTAGTCCTTATGAAGAGTTCAGTCACTGTAGCGCATAGCTTTGTTTAAAACACTTTGAAAAAGCAAAGCCCATTTCAACTTCAAAGCCTGATACATGGAAAGATGCTAGTACACGGGTAACATTTTTTTAAGCACTTTCAACCTTTTGTTATATATTATGGAAGTCACATGTTGTGCCCTTGCATTGAGGGCATGAGAAACTAATCTACAAACTGCTTTTTTCTTTTTTCACTGCAATGCTGTTTAAATTTAAAAATAACTCTACACATCCACTTGACTTTCCTCATAAAGTGAGACATAATTGGATTTGATTAAACCCCTGGAATGGGTTCCACTGCCCACTAAAACAGCATTTAGAATTCAAGTTCCTAGGGCAAACTCTCCTTTATCTATGCCTATCCCAATGAGACGTATTTTCTAGTGTCAAAGGCTACAGCGGCTTTCTTTTCCAATGCTGTTTCTGTTGCACAGTTACAATACCAAGTCATTAATATTAAAAACAACAAAAAAATCCCACTGTTAATCTTGCTGATAGCATATCTGAATCACTAGGGAATTATAACACAAGTAGCTGCTATGACCTCCAGGTGCCACCTTGAGAAGCAAAACGAAGCAGGGAGGTTAGAAAGGGCAGCACAAACAAGCTGTAAAATGCCATAAACACACCACATTAGAAGACCTCAGCAGTACTCAGTTTACGTACTCCCACGCTTGCATACCACAGTGTAAATGACATCTAAAGTATATGTGACATAGTCCTCAGAACAGTACTGAAGCCACTTCGGCTCAATTTGAGATGCGCAGAGCATTCATCTGTAGCTGACAGTAACAAGGATGCAGATACCCTGCTTAGTCTCCTACAGTCATTCTACACAGACTGTGCTAAATGAGAAAACATAGAACCATCATATTCCTGCTACAGTGCACAACCAGAAAAAAACCCATCACCTATCCTCTCTGATACAGTTGTTTTTCAGAAGCCAAAAGGGACAGGCACAAACACAGTGTTTTCCCTCATAACATCACACTACTTAGGAACTTCAGAGAATTAAATGCACTGTTTGCTCTAAGAAGCACAACATTTAACCCAAATGTAAACAGCACAAACAGCAAAAAACCTCAGAAATAGTAATGAAACATCAAGCTGCCTCTTTGAAATACTCAAGACCACAATATTTTTAATATAGGAAGCTGAGAAGTGATTCCCCAACAAAACCAAACTGCATAGACAAAGTATTTTTGCTTTTGAACTTGTTCCATTTCATACACCAACCTGCCAACACAGTTGTCCAGCTGGGGTGAAAGGGCAGGGTGGGAAAATTTTCAGGCCTCTGATAAGCGGAAAAACCCCTCATGCACTGGAATGTGTTTTGTAGTTTTCTGTCACAGGAAAAGTAAAATTTATTGCTAACTTCTTATTTTAAATTTTAAATCTAGCATCAAACATTTATGGGAATTCAACAGAAAGACAAAGATTGCTTCCATGACAATGCAGTCAGGAAAGGGAAGACACAAAACAGTATCTCCTAAGAAAGCAACTCCCAGGTACAAGCAGCTAGAATTTTCAAAACAACTTAGGGAAGTCCTATTTATGACTCACTCCAAAGAGTGAGATGGGAATTTAACAACTTTAAGCCATTTTCTGATATCTCAGATAAACATAAAAAATAAACCCCCCAACCACCAGTTGATTTTTATCTAATCTTTTAAAACTAGTTAAAAAGAAGAGGTGTGCATTTGTGTGTGGTAGGGAGGAATTTCCTACAGAGTTAAAATTTCAGACGTACAAAATGACTGTTTATATGTTAGCTGAAAAATAATCTGCCTTGAAAAAGTACATATGACTTCTTTATTTTTATGAACTTCCTTTATATAAGAGAAATTGCATGCTCATTTTAGAAAAACATTGATCAATACTTCTAGTGTCAAAACTCTCTTACCTGTACACAAGTCTGTCCACAAGAACATTGCAAGACTGGCATGTGACCACTGCCAAATCACTGATGCAGATCCAGCACACATTGGTTTCCATCCAGTATTTTCATACAGTGGTCCAGAGACAAAGTTGATTACATCTGCTCGTTTTCTGTTAGACAAATACCAATGTCACAAATTACTGCTCAAGGCTACTTCCTAATTTTAGCAGGGGAGAAAAAAAACTAGGAAAAATTACTTAGGATCATGCATTAATGTATATGATTTCACTGGTCCAGGAAACCACAAATGATGCTCCAAGTAAAAGGAAAAAAACCCGAGCACATAGTGGTTTGTCAGTAACTTTTATTCCCCTGGGGTTCTTAGTGGGGAATAAGTAAAAGCAACATGAACCAAGTTTTTTCAGTTTATGTTACCTGGGCCCTGCAATGAGAAGAATTACTGAATGTAAATTCTTTACTAAAGAGGAGAGGAAAAACAGCTTGTCTTGAGGAAAGAAAAATATATATAGTCATCAGAGATAAAGTTGCCCCAGCAGTTTGTGTCTTCATCTGCATTTGCAATTTGCCAATACTGCTGTAAGAAAACACAATTTTCCTCTTTAGTTAAACATTCCATTGCAAAGCTCATGTAACAGAATGAGGTTTGAAAAAAGAAACCTAAAGTATTACACATTATCATTTACATTCCTGATTTATAAGAAACCCAAAATAGATGAAACCTAACATGATGACCACCACGACCACCAGATAAAAAGATCACAGGATCACAGAATCACTAGGTTGGAAAAAACCTTTAAGATCATGGAGTAACTAGTCCTGTCTTATGCTAAACCACATCCCTAAGTACCTCATCTACCCTTTTTTTAAACACATCCAGGGAAGGTGACTCAACCACCTCCCTGGGCAGCCTGTTCCAGATCCTGATAACTCTTTCAATGAAAAGTTTTTTTCTAACATCTAATGTGAACCTGCACTGGCACACCTTAGTGCCATTTCCCCATGACCTATCACCTGTAAGATACTACTGCAAGATCACATTAGTAACATTAGGGGCAGAGGGAGTGAAAGGGGCAGGCTTACACACAGAATGACTCAAACAGAAAAAACCCTGGCACACTGAGGGGTAAAGGACTGGTGTGGGGTGGGAAGTTTCCTGTAAATCTCATTATTTTAGTTCACTATCACCCAAATTTTCACAGAGGAAAAGCCCTTCTGGGAAATAGTCTTAGGGTCTCTAGAAAGAAAATTACTGATTCTATGGTGACTCATCTGTCCTCCTGTCCCCAAAAGTTCTGAGAGAAAACACATCTCAAATACATAGCACTAAAGCACTTTTAAATAGGAGCTTCTGGGTTTAGTTAACTTTCAGACTTTCCTGAACAAAGTGTAAGACTCTAAAGCCGATTAACTTCTCAGACTGCAGGGGAAACCACCTTTGTCACAGGCATAATTGTCTAAATCTGCACTTGCTTTTGGCCCTGGGTATTACACTGTGAACAAGGTTCCCCATAAGATTTTTATGGTAAATAGCTGAGAATATTAGCTAGCATATTTACTCCTCAGACTAGAAATAATTTCCATTTCACTAAAACAGGCAGAAAACCATCTGTTTTCATTAGCTTCTGTGGAGCTAATGAAGTTAATTATACTGTTATTTTTTAAACTATTTCACGCTGCCCCCAGTACATAGAGAATACAAGCAAAATCAGGGACAGATTTTAAAATTATTTCTTCCCCTCCAAAAAGCAGGAAATAACATGCTACAACTTCACACACAAGGCTTCAGTAACTCCCTGCTGGCATTAACAAGTGAAGGCTGGTATGTGTGTACAAGGCTCGAGCACTTTTACTCTTTGCATGCATTAAACCCTTGTTCCCATGATTGCAACACAAATGCTGCACGATATACAAATACCAACATGACTATCCAAGGCAAAGATGAATGTCCCATATTAATGCTAAGTCAATATATCAAGCCTCATATTAACAATGACGGTCTTCCAGAAGCAGGGAAATGTTTTACACTCTTAACACGTCTACAGTTAGAGCCTCTCATTTCTGACAGCATTTCTTTCTTGAACGTTTCACAACCATCTTTGCAGCTAACGTCAGTAGGCGTAATTCTGATTTGGAAAATGATCATTGTTTCACAAGATGAGCTCATGTGGAAGTCCCTATGGTAGACAGAGGGAGGAGGAGGCTACTTTGCAGCAGAAGGTAGTAAGCAGCATTTGTGCTCCCTGCTCTACTTTTTAAAAAGGAATACAGGCAGTGAACTCACACAAAGATTCTGACTATTATCTGGTTATTTTTCAAAGGATTGAATTGTTTGGCGTAAGCTCCACAACTTTCACATTCCCCTGTTAAAGAAAGAGGATGTGATACGACATACTTGAGGAAAACAGGGAAATCCCAGAGTAACTTCCGTGTTTTTCATTAGTTTATTAAGTTTAGTTTGTTCTTGGCATAAACTGCTAGCAACCACGTTAATTTCTATTTAGAGATGCACTAATTTATCTCCCCAGTCCCCATAAAAAGCCCAGAACAAAACCACACCGCAGATTAAAATTGGCTTTACCGGAGGCAGTTTATGCAGATTTCCATGCAACTTTCGAACTACGTCGTTTTACATCACCCTTGGAAAATGAAACAAGAGGAAACTCCGCTCTGCAAGATACAAGTTTCAGACGGATGCGCAGTATCAGGTTTCGCTTCTCCTCAAAAGCAAGGTCGAGCTCAGGCCCTACTTGCACCAGAAGCTCCAGCTCTCCGCAGCCGGCCCAGCCCACTCCCTGGTGAGAACCGGGCCTAGACAGGGAGAAGAGGCCGATCATTGAGCACTGTCGCGTTGTGGCCACGATACTGAAGGTGCAGAGTAGGAAGAAAGGAGTGAGGGAAGAGGGGTAAAGTGTAACGCACCCAAACGCGCCCAGGGAGGTCTCATCTACAGCAGCGAGGCCAGGTCCGGCACTGGGAGTAGGGAGGAGGAGGAGGGGGCGGTACCGGCCTAGCAACAACCTCCGCGGGTGTGGTTTCCAGTATCGCTTCTTTTTCTTTCACATCGCTGTCACGCAGAGCAGTTTTCGATTGTGCCTCTGACGGCTATTAGATCAGCGCTGCGCCTACACAGTAACGCTGCTCAAACCACCGATTTCCCCTCGCAGAGGGACAAGGAAATTAGCTTTAGCCACCTCATCATCGCTAGAAGCCTACCGAGCTATATTCACTGACTCCTGTGATTTCATCGTGACTCTAGACGTTAGGTGTTTTGGGAGAAGGCAAGAAAAGACTTTTTGCCTTATAGTCTGCCTCAGATGAAATTCTGCAGCGCGCAAGCCTGCATTGTTCCCACAAGATGGCGGCGGAAGGAATGTCGCGTCTCGCGCGGAAACTCGCTGGCGCCCTTGGGTGTCGGTTGCGCACAAAATGGCTTCCGATTAGCAGAGGAGCTGACAGGGCTGTGAGGAGGAGGGAATTATGCTTTTTATACTGCTCTTAGTACGAGGCAGACTAAACAGCTTTGTATTGGTCCAGTAGTTAGTCATTGCTTACAGATGGCTTATCAGTGAGCAATTACAGACTTAGGGGAGTGTGGGCATGTGTTTTTTTAAAGGGGAGTCCTGATGTGTTTCGTGCCTTGCTCTATCACTTGAGTTCACTTACAGTGAGGGTAATACTGTACAGGTGTGTTGTGTGCTTCCCATTGTTTTACAGTCTTCAGTAAATTTTAAGTAATGTGCCTGTAAACTGGGTTTTGTGATTCCCGTAGTATAAATCAGCAGTGTACCTGAAGCAACTTATTCTAAGGCATTAGCATTGTAGCTGCTCTCCTACAGGCCTAAAATCCTGGGCTGTTTTATCTGCTGAAATAGGCAAAAGCCACCTCCCTATGTGGTGAAATTACATACATCATATATAACTTCCAGCTCAATGGATTTCAAAGCATTTGCAAAACGGTAATTTTTTCTGCTGCTAAAAATACACTGGGGAAGCGCAGCACTCTGGGATAGCATGCTGTTGTGCAAAGAGTCGTGTTGTCTTTGAAACCACAGGGAAAACGGAGGCAGAAAATGATCACCCACACTAGAATTTGGTCGGGTACCAAGCAACTCCTTTGTGTTCTGAAAAATTATCTGTGTTCTTACTAAAATTGTATGGTCAGGCTTTCAGGTAAGTGTCAATAGTTTAAGGGTATTGCAGTATCTCTGCTATCCAGAGCACTGGATTTGTGCTGATTTGCAAAGAAACCAAATACCTGCTGTGAATCAATATACATGCTTTCTCCTTAATCTACTCCATACAAACGTGTGCTGTCTTGTACAGGTTAATAGAAGAGGTTTAAGAAGATAGCTTATAAAAGATTTTTTTTTTAAATAGTAGAATGATTTACTAATTTAACACAGCCACTACATAAGCAAACAATGCATGTTTTTGTTTCAACTTTTTAATTTACTTAAATTTTAGATGCTTACTGAACAGCTTCTACATTTTTATAAGCGATATTTATGAGTTGTATGCAAGTTGGATTTTTTCATTCTCCCTCTCCCCATTTCTAAGTTGAAATACTACATTGTCTTCACTTCTCATGTAAACTGGAAATGTAAATTGGTGGAAATGTAAAACATAGAGCATACTAGTAAAATTAGATGTGATTGAGAAGAGATAACCCCATATATTACAATTTGAAGGGCTTTGGTTGTATATCTGTGGCTTGGACATAGTTACTGATTTGCTTTCACAACAGGCTTGATCTATTTAATTCTTTAGATTCTCCTAGATATTTAAAACAGTAAAAAAAAAAACCCCTCAACCTTTAAGAATTTCTTTCCTAAAATACTATGAACTTGTCTTCTATGCTATGTCCTTCAAAATCAGATTTAGCATAATTCAGGGTGAGTGCATTCCATCTGTATAGATAAGTGGTGTCCCTAGTTCCGTTTTTTATGTGTTGGTGTTGCTTATATTATTAGTATTTTTAAAAAGGCGAAGACAAGGGAAGACCCTATTTTCAAGAGGTTTTCTTCTCCATTGGAACAATGGTAGAAAGATTATCTGAGTATCAGATTTTCAGATCTCTTCTTGGCCTACGACTGAGGATAGAGAATATATAGAACATCTATAAAATCAGTCCCCTCTCATACATGTAAAACAGTTTGGATGAATTGCTGTATGTTTTGATTCCCATGATGAAATCAGTAAACTTAATTGAGGGTCCTGAGTACATTCCTTGTGAAATCCCTTGAATCAAACACTCCTAACTTCAGTTAGCTGCATGTAGAAAATACATTTGAATGGATGTAAAAACTTGATACAATAAATGCAGATCTGACAAAGATATAATTGCAGGATAGAAGCTTATAGTTTGAGAGTTCAGCAAAGAACATTTTTGTAGGAAGCTTTTCAGGACAGGTTTCAAGGCAGGTTAGTAACACACAGGTATAGTCTGCAATTTAAACTGCAGCTGACATATCATTCAGTTACTTCTGTTACACTCCTGAAAGAGGAACTTCCAAAACACACAGTTCATACTACAATGTGATTGCTATTGTGTTGTCATCATCTAGCTGCTTTAACTTCTCTGTAACATAAATATGGAAGATTATGCTAATGGTGTAAATATTATAGGTATTTTTCCAGGTGAACAGCTGTTTGCTGATGGAGATGGGGATTTCCACCTACATTTCTGAAAATGGATCATAATCAGTTCTATTTTTCAGAACTTAAGATAGAAAAAGAGCTTCCTGACTGGTATGACAATCATACATGGTCCTCACCTGCAGGTGCCACTGCTGTTTGTGACACTTCTTTGCACTTTGAAATATCTCTGCTGGTAGAAAAGCTGTTTTAGTGTAATGACAGCCATTGCTATGGTTACAGTGAAGACAGATTTGAAGACAGTTTTAATATGCACAAAATACTCCATCCCTGAGCAGGATTAGTATTAGAATACCTATAAAAATCTTTATAACTATTGTATGAATAATAATCATGAGACATTTTTATATTCCACAATATTGGCAAAAGATGTTAATCATAAACTATGGCAGTTGCTTAGGGCAATGGCTGCTCTCTGGCTGTTAAACCAATGAATTATATGACCTTAATTCTTAAACTTATGAATTTTACCTGAAATAGTCTGGTCTAACAATGAATGTGCCTGGTATATTTCCTTATGTAGAATGTTGGTAAGGCTTCTTATAATCTTCTCTATACATTTATGTTTTCTGAACAACAAATTTAATTATGTTAAGAAGCTTAGCCTTGGACCCAGGTAGAAAAAAAGCACTGAATACTAGCCTTTGAAAATGTCTGTTCTGGGTGGGACTGCCTAAGGGACAATGGGGAAATACTTTGTGCAATGGATCTTACGCAGTCGGTTCTTGATATGCTTTTCAGGGAATGATGCAACTGGATAGGGAAGCTTGAGAAAGAACTAGGCAAGAAAAGTTTAGAATGTATGCGCTATGAACACATGACCTGTTGTGCCTTGAGCAATGGCATAGGAAGATGACAGACTCCACTGAACAGTACAGCTGTACTCCCACAATAACAGATAATGTTTATTTGCTCTAAAAATAAAGCTCTGTTGTAATACCACTCAGGTTGTATGTGAAGATATACACTAAGAAAAGTATTTTAGCCATGTCCTGGTAGGGCCTTAAATTTTTTTATAAACCTGCAACTTCTGACATGATTATTTAAAACTTTCCAGTTTCTTCACCATAGAAGTACACTTTTTATTTGTCTAGTGGCATTTACAGTTTCTTGTCTAATTTTGCTTTTCTTTGGAAGTGAACTAGATATTCTGTTGTTTGCATTGAAAAATGAGATGGTATACCCTCTCTATCTTACAGTACTAACAAAATTTAGAAGTGAGGTGGATGTAGGTCTCTTCTGCCAAGTAACAGAACAAGAGGAAAGCCTCAAGTTGCAGCAAGGAGGTTTAGATTGAACATTTAAAAAAGTTTCTTCACAGAAAGGATTATCAAACACTAGAACAAGCTGCCCAGGGAAGTGGCTGAGTCACTCAGTTTAAAAGACATGTAGATATGGCACTTACGAACATGATTTAGTGGTGGACTTGGCAGTGCTAGATTAACAGTTGGACATAATTTTAAAGTTCTTTTCCAACCTAAACAATTCTATGATACTTAGCCAATTTTAATTCCTAGTGCTGCAGAGGGCATATGCTTCCAACAGGCCCTTTTCTACTGTAGTCTTTACTCCCTTGCATTTTTAAAGCACTCTAAGAGCTGTTAGATAATTTAAAGAAAAAAGAGGAAATTAGAACAAATTCCTAAAAGAGACTGGCTGTAAAAATAAACACATCTGTACTGCTACAAATTTACAACTTAACACACACAGAGAAAGGAAAAAAACAATTGTTCTTTTTATACATTATACTCAAGTATATTCAAAGTCATGTTAGGATAAGGTACAGTTATGGCTGAGTGAAACATTCTACTTAGTAAACCTGTCAGCTATGCAATTTTTAAAAATTATGGATATTACAAAGCAGAACATTTTGGTGCATAGTGTCTGCCAAATTAATTTAACCCTTCAATAATGTAAGGTTTAGTATTTTCATATAATTTGAGGCAGTTTTGGGTACTACTTAAAGATAATATTTTTATTTAGATACGTAAGAGTGAACAGTAACAAATTATACTTTGAAGAAATGATGTCACTCTTTACCACTTACTAGCAAATAATAATTTTTAGATCTCTAATACAGTAAGATTTTTCCCTTAAAGACAACACACTCTCATTTACTAGAATGTTGGAAGGGCTTGGAAGAGCTTGGCTGATAGCTTCTCCCATTCTGTAAAGGACAGTACAACAAACCCAAGAGCATATGTCTGTCTTGTGGTTGTTTTTTTCCCTCCAGATTGAAGTCAGGTAGATTGCTCGGGCTGGTGAGGTTTGTTTTTTTTGATCCTTCCACAAAAGCACAATAGAAAATAGGAACATGGTTTTGCCTGTGAGAGACTTTAATATGCATATTGTAAGTACAGAGCAAGCAGCAGGCTTATATATGTTTTAGCTTAGTAATTGTTGAGTATTAAGTCATCATACTTCATCTTTAGTGATGGCCTCCACTCTTCTTTGGAGGGAACAGTGTATATTCAATACCAAGAGCTATGACAAAAGCTGCAAATCCCCACTTGAGTCCTCTAGTAAAGACTTCTGTTAAGGTGACAGGTTTTGCAAAGCCACCCATGTATCTCCAGGCTTCATTACTAGAAGAAAAATGAAACCAAGAAAAAACAAGATCAGTGGAGCCACTGTGATAGACATTAACAGGCATATCTTTGTCCAGAAAGAAAGGTAACGGTATTTCAACAAGATAGAAATGGTTACACACCCAATGTATATCATTAAAGTATGTTTTAAGTAATGATTGCCACAATTGAAGTTCTTTAACTCAAACCCTTTATGCATACAATTTCAGATACAAGTAACCATAAGTAACATAATTCTAGTTACTGAATTACTTCCAAAACCTTATGTAATTATTGTATCTGTTTAACATCTTCATTGACGACCTTGATGAGGGAATAGCATCCACCCTCAGCAAGTACCTGATGATACAAAGCTGGGAGGAGTGTCTGACACGCAGGAACACTGCACTGCCATCCAGCGAGACCTGGACAGGCTGGAGAGCTGGGCAGTAAGAAACCAGATGAGGTTCAACAAAAGCAAGTGTAAAGTCTTGCACCTGGGGAGGAATAACCGTCAGTATCAGTACAGGCTGGGGGATGACCTGCTGGAGAAGAGCTCTGTGGAGAAGGACCTGGGGGTCCTGGTTGATGACAGGTTGGCCATGAGCCAGCAGTGTGCACTGGTGGCTAGGAGGGCCAATGGGATCCTGGGATGCGTCAGGAAGAGTGTGGCCAGCAGGTCAAAGGAGGTGATCCTCCCCCTCTACTCTGCCCTGGGCAGGCCCCACCTGGAGTATTGTGTCCAGTTCTGGGCTCCCTGGTATAAAAAGGACAGGGATCTCCTGGAGAGAGTCCAGAGAAGGGCTACGAAGATGATTAAGGGCCTGGAACATCTCCCCTACGAGGAAAGGCTGAGAGAGCTGGGGCTGTTCAGCCTGGAGAAAAGAAGACTGAGGGAATGGGATGCAGGGGGAATTGGCCAGCCCCTTTTCAGTGGTCTGTGGAGACAGGACAAGGGGCAATGGCTGCAAGTTGGAGCACAGGAAGTTCCGCACCAACATGCAGAAGGACTTTTCCACAGTGAGGGTGACAGAGCCCTGGGACAGGCTGCCCAGGGAGGTGGTGGAGTCTCCTTCTCTGGAGATATTCAAGACCCGTCTGGACGCCTATCTGTGCAATATGAGCTGGGGAGCTGCTTTGGCAGGGGGTTGGACCCGATGATCTCTCGAGGTCCCTTCCAACCCCTACAATTCTGTGATTCTGTGATTTTTTTTTTACTCTGAAACAAAATCAACCTTACTACATGCAGGCGATGGAGTAACTACAGAGGTTAGTTGCTGTGCTAGATGGTATCTAGCATAGTTAAATTCTAAAAAGGAAAGTTTTTCCAGCTGCAGAAAACTCATCTGAGTGTGCACGGACTGTGTTTTACAATATCACACAAGGTCAGAAAACCCTACTAAAACTGATTTAAAAAAAAAAAAAGCTGAAAAGATTGTGTTTAGCTATAAAGCTACAAAATGCTTATAATGCTCATGCTGCTTTACCTTACTGTTTTCAGCCTATACTGCTATTGAAATGTTAGTCTCTGTTGTAACTGACTACAAGTGTGTGTGTAGTATAGGCAGTGTGTTCTATAGACACAGTTTGTTGACTTAAGTCCTTAAGAGAAGGAAGAAAACCCAAACGTCTGCACAGAAACAAGCAATAAAATCAGAACTGTCATTTCAGAAGATATAGGTTTTTTAAACAAGGGAGTCAAATATTTATAGATAATATCCTTGTGCAGATGTTTTCTGTGTCTTGGGATAAAGGGGTACTGGCACAGAGAAGTATCTTCTAGATGCAAGTAAAGGGTACTTACTAATAAAGACTTAGGTCTTTATGTTAATAACCATTTGTTACAAAGGTGGAAAGCTCATCCCCTGTTAAAGAAACTTAATGTACCAAAAATGGAAGCCCTAGAAGGGGTTAGTTTTTCAAAACTTTGGCACAAGATATTAATAATGCAATCTTCTGCCAGATTACTGAAGCCAGAAACTTGATACTCTAATTTCTTTTTTGTTAAGGAAGATTAAAATCATACTTGACCTATGGAACTGAAATATTACCCTATATAAAATCTGAAAAAGTTACAGAATCATAGGGGTTGGAAGGGACCTCTGGAGATCATTTAGTCCGGGCAACCAACAGTTCAGGAAGAATCATCTCACGCTTCAGAAGTCTGACTTTGTTCTTTATTTCAACTCCGCACATCACTGGCTTAGTCCCCCTTCTTTTACCAGAGAAACACTGGTTTGGTTTTTTTCTAATCCAGGAGGGGCAACAAATACTACAGAAGCTTTTTTTAAGTTTGTTGTTTTGCAGCACTTTCTGAACTTGGAAGTGTATGCACTAAAAGTCAGTTTAATTTATACTAAATTAAACTATGTCCAGGAATAAGCCTATTGCTTGCTGAAAAAAAACTTGTCTGAAGCAAATGGGAAAAAAAAAAGCTAACACTGCTTGCACTCCACGGAAATAGAAGCAACAGAAATGTGACACAGGCCTGGAAAGTTCACTGGAAACCAATAATCCTCAGGACTCATATCTCAAATGATTCTTATCATTGTCAAAACTATGTTTTACTCTATCCTTACAGCATTAAACGGTTTCAAAGGAAGGAAAAAAGTGTTGTCAACCCCAAACCCCTCCAGAGGTTATAGCATGTAACAACTTTTTAGCAGATTATGTTTGCTTTTAAATTTTCTTATGGTCATTTGAAGTAAAGCCTTTTCTAGGAAGGCTCCTGGAATAAGTTTGCTCATGCAGCTTTTCTCTTACAGAAGAGCTGGACTACACAGCACATGACATTACCAGTCTTATTCCTCAATATTAAAGGGTAGTTAAGCAGTCATTCATGATGAGGAAGAAATATGTTAAGGTCTGTTTTAATAGCTGCCTAACTCATCTAGAATTGGTCTAGCTAAAAAAGAAGAGACACTCATAGTAAACTGGGACAACTCGAAAGGTAAAAATCTGATCTTTCATTACGTCATTACTTAGCAAAATTAAATGCAAGGTTGAATAGAATTCCACCTTGTATAGTAGTATATTTCTTCTTTTCAAATAAAGGCCTCCAGTTTTGCATAAGGAATGCTATTTCTACTCAGAATGTCAACAGGAGGTCCATCAACTTCAGCAGGATCTGAGCACGCAATATTCCTTGTTGAGATGGGATAGGCTTACTTATGTGTGTAAGACCTACTATTACTTGTTTTGGTGGATGAGGTGTTGGTCATTCTGCCTGATCTGTATTATCATGAAACATCACAAAGTGCCTTGCAAAACATGGAGACTGCGCAAGATGACACATGGTGTGACCTCCACAGAAAACAGTAAATAAGACTTAACTGAAATTCTGGCTAATATGTTCTAAATAAATTTTCACTATTTTTACCAAAGCATAATCTGTGATTACAAGGTACAGTTGATAAAATGACACATCAAGATTATTTTTTAGGCTCTCACACTTACCGAGCCCATGGATCCCTAAGACCCCGTTTAGCTAGCCTTTCCTGGACCTTCTCCAGTGGAGTACCCTCTATCTTCCACTGCCTGTAGTCAGGGAGCTCTATTTTGTGGTGGCCGTGGCCATGGCCATGGCCGTGTTCGCTTCCATGCCCCATACCTACAAGAAAAGATAGGAGGTTTTTTTACTTCTCAGAGGGTATCAGCTTATTTGCAGACACTTGCAAAAGAACAGTACATTATACAGGAAGAACAAGGAGATTACAAGAAGCATTCCAAAGCACATACCATAACACGAGGCACCTTCTGCACTGTACATAGTTCACTGCAGAACAAAGAGCTAACAAACTTCATTGCGTTTCAGAAGTTGGTAGATTGTGCACAATAATGAAACCTGGGCAAAGCTGAGTGTTACTCTGTTGTAAATTACCACCGCTGTTACATTCATAAAGTGGCTATCTAAGTTTTCTGTGCCAGAAAATAGTATCAGGACAAAAAAAAAAATTGTTTCCGGTGTCTATAAGTGCACTTTATCAACATTAGTGCCCATCAAATTGCAGGCATTCCAGAGTATATAAAAAAGGTCAGAGTTCAGTTTGGAAATGTCTAATTTAAGTACGGCAGAAAAACACGAGAAACAAAACAAAGCCTTGGCTCCTTAGCTCCTTTTACATTGCTTCCAATTCAAACACAACTGTGGGAATAAACAGGTACAGGACAGATGAGCAGGCAAGGCAGTACACTTTACTAGTTACTTCATGAAGCTGGGAAATATGTGCTTTTTTTTAGATACACCTTTGAGAGTGCTATGAAAATATTGAGGTTCTCATTAAAAACAGTGAAGGTAGGTAGGATGGCTTTTAAGTCTGTTTTCATAAAGCACCCAAGACTTCTTTGAGCCAGGATTACCCATTTTAACACCTATCTGGCAGCAAAGAACAGATTTAATGTTCATAATTTTTAGAATTGACTGGAATGCAATAGCACCAAGAAAACAGCTTCAAAGCCAGTAACTCTTGGCGACCCCTAGGCCTGAGGGCAAGCAAAGAGGATCCTCCTGCAGAAGGAAACCTGAAGAGCTCTAATGCTATCATTACCCGAAAAGCTCCCCCCAAATAAAGCCCCAGTCTACACCCTTGCCATAAAACCCGAGGCCTCTCTCCTACCGATGTTTAACTTTCTACTGGGAGGTGTCTATGCGCACATGAACGCCAGCGGGCTGCACTTCAGCACCGGAGGGGTACTCTCCGCCGGGCCGGAAGGGCGCCCCAAGAACCGGAGCGGGGAAGAAGGGGCTCACAGCGCCGCGGCCCGCTAGCCCGGGCGGGGCGGGTGTTCGTCTAACGGCGCGCGGGGAGGGGCTACGGCGGCTTCGCCAGCCGTTCCAGCTCAGGGGCACAACCCGGGCAGCAGGTACCTAGGCCATGCCACCCCCCAAGACCACGCTACAGACACTCCCGGGGTGAGCAGGGGTGCAGACTGGTCCCCGAGGCTGCCGGTGCCCGGTCCCAACTCCCCCTCACCTCTCACCAACGGGCCCTCGGCACCTGCCCGCTCTGTGACCCTCCTGCAGGACGCAGCAGCCACCCGGAAGCGGAAGTTGGGGAGAGGACCAGGCGCTACAGGAAGCGTAGCCAGCCACGGGGGTTCCGGGCTGCTTCCGTTCCGGTTCCTCTCGCTATCTTGGCGAAGGCGAGAAGGTGACAGGGCCACTACTCAACCCCTCTGCTGCTCACAGCACTCCCATCACTGTGGCTTGGCGAGGTAAGGCTTACACACCACCACCTCTGGAGGGGGAGCTGGGAGGGGAAGAGAGGGTGGTGAGGAGGGAGTACAGAGGAGAAAGCCAATCAGTGCTGGGCTTGTTGGGGGCGGGAGCGGCCCAATGGGCGGATGCGTTATTGAGCTGCGGGGTTGGCAGTGGCTGGAGGTGGCAGCGGAGAAGAAGAGGGTGAGGGGGCGGCGGCAATAGTAGTCGGTACCGGAGCCGTTCGGTGGTCGCGGCGGGCGGAGCTTGGGGTGGCGCCAGGACCGGAACGGCATAAGGATTTTCCCTTACCTCCCCTCTTTTCGCTACTTGGCCGTTGCCCGCTCGTCTTTGCCGGGTGCGCGAGCGGGGACGGAAGCCTGCAGGGTCTGCGCGTGCGGGGGCGCGAGCCGTAGTTCCCGCCATAGCCACCGCCGCTCACTGGGCTGCGGGCGCTGCGCTCGGCCTCCCTTTCCGCTCCGCGCGGGCGGCGGCTCCCCGGGCACCGCAGAGGGGCGGGCGAGGGGGAGCGTCCCCGCACCCAACGGTTATGTAAGCCCCGGGCCCGCGCGCCCCCGGCCCTGATCGCCGAGTGCGACGGAGCGGCCGCGGGGCCCGGGGCAGTGCCGTCTCGCTGCCTGCCCTCGGGGTTCACCTTGTCGGGGCAAATCGGAGGTGCTTGCCAAGCCCGACTGGCACCAGCAGTAGGCTTTTGGTGTTCGGTGGGTGTAGCTTAAAAGAGCATCGCTGTTTGTTTCTCTAGGAGAAGAGGGGAGACATCCTGAAACCCTGGAACTGCACTGAAAGGTAAGTGAAAGTTGAGAATTCTCTTGACAGCCGCATCTTGAGCGAGATGGTTGCTTGGTTCCGTTGACTACACGTCTGTAAGGAGCCTAGCATTTTGCGTGTTTGGCTAAGTAATTAAGTGTTGATTGCACTAGTATCTGCATAATTAAACTATTTTTTTATATTCCTCAAGTTTGAGTACATAGTACCCTTCATCTGAAAAGAAGACGGTAAAATTAACTATTCGGTGACTTAAAAGGGCTTAAATCATTCTCCAGTTGTAGATGACACAATAAAGCTGATTGTTTATAGTAGAATTCAAACTCTGCTATATTAATTTCTGATGCTCTTATAAGAATGAGAATAATAAATACTGTTTTATATCATTGTGCTTGAAGAATTTTAGGGCAGACTGTAGTGCTTATTTTCCTCAATATCCTGACTAAAGCTACTTGTAGGTTTCAGGTTCTTTTTAATAGGGATACAGGGAATGCATGAGAAGAGTTCCAGAAGGAATGTCGTTATCATGTTATTAACAGTGAAACTGTTCTAAATAGAGTACCATCTGTTTAATCCAGACTGCCTCTGTTTGGTTTCAGCATTGAATGTTTTTCACTGTGAGATAAAGTCTGCAACATTCAGAGCAGTCTCTTCTGCTCTGCAGATGCAGTGTCAGGGTGAGAGTAGACACACTTGTTTTTCTGTAACATATCTGTGGCATAATTGTAGGGGGCTCTTTATTTGTAAGGTACCTGGAAAGTGAACTTCTGTCAGAAAATTCTGTGAAGTATTTAATGTTTCTTATTGTGGCTGAAAGTTAATGGGTATGTGTGTGAAGTCTGGCGTCACTGAAGAATATTATTTTCCTCAGGAAAAAACTTTCAGTGATACATAGACATGTTAAGTACAAGGCGCCTTGGATTTGTTTTTTGAAGGGAAAAGTTCTGGGTTCATTTCTGGTGGGGTTTTCTGTTTATTCCATTTTGTTTTCTTCACAGTGCTTGGAATCATGGATTCATTATTTATGCATGAAGCCATAATTTACTGGTATCCCTCAGTCCATCAACATGAACATTCAATTCTGATCACAGAACATTGATTTTGTATGACCTATTGCGGCTGAATGAAATTGTATTAGAGGAGTTTGCTTTGTAAGATGTGTCTTCAAATACAGTATTGTTTTCAAGGTTTAACGGGGGTTTGGGTAGCTGTTTCCCCCTACCCAAAAACATAAAAATTCTTCACAGGAAAAACTGTGTGCTGTTGATAGATAAACTCTGCCATGAGGTTGCTTCCTGTTTGCTTCCTAAATTTCCTTTTCTCTCACTATGGACCATACTCTTTCCATTCAAAATAAGATGGCAAATATGAGTGATGTGATTTTTGGGAATCTATGAATCTTTTTGGAGCTCTGTATTCACCAAATAAGTGAGTCTGCATAATTTCAAGGGGGCTTGGAGTCTTTCTACAGCCTGTTTTGAGAAGGAAGCTTCACCATAATTATGATGTCAGTATGAAGAGATGAATAGTATGTACAAGGAACTAACATAAGAGAAATTTTTGTCTTGTGTTAAAAATACTGGATGTCCTTTAGGAAAGGGGAAGGTCATTAGCACTCCATGTACAAATAATCAGCACTTTTTTTTGTTTATTCAGTTACTTTTTTTGTACTATTCATAGTGGTGATAATTACTGAAAAGATTAAGTGTTCTACAATACAGATATGTTAGCATGTATTCAGCCATGCTACCTATGATTTGCTGGGATTCCTGCTTGTGTTGCTAGGTAAGAGGAATATGGTAGGGTTTTCCTGAATAGATTTCAGGAGCTCATGTTTCCAGAAATTTGTATTGATATGTATTCTGGATTAATAGATTGTGGTGATATGTCATGTGCACTGCTCTTCCCTTCATGTGCATGTAATATTCTCTCTAGCACTGAACTGTGAGTCGTAGGCTCTTCATAGTCTTGTGGAGTAGGGAGCTATGTGAGTGAGTGACTTGAAGTTTTGGGGTGGGTTGTTTGTTTCTCAATATTTTAATACATATTCAAACTACTTAAATACAGCCTCTTTTTTTTCTGTGAAATTGCATGATACTTTGTCTGGCTTTGTATTGGTAGGTATAAGTCATTGGAAGCCTTTTGACATTTGAATAAAATGGTCAATCCTGCTTTGGTTACAATACTGACAGAAAAGCTATTTAGTTCACCTTGGTTTCTTTGGATTTTTTTTATTTTAAAGGCTGTGAAAAGTGTGGAAGCAAATTATCTTTTCAGGCAGCATCAGAGAGCTAAACGTTTTATGGATAGTATTTCGGTCTCAAACCACCGTTTGACCTTGCTCTTTGAGAAGTGATGTGCTGGAGGAGTAGTCTTAGTTCCTTTCTGGTTTCTTTTTGGCAACCCAAAGACCATTCTTCACAGGATCAGCTGTACTGGGCTAATCTGCTATTTGGTTTTAAAGCCTAAAGCCCTGGGATCTTGGTATGTAACAGGACTATTGCTTGAAGTTCTGTTTGTCTCCCACAGCTAAGCAGTATTTGACAGCAGGTGCTTTATTCTTACGCTCTTCTAGGTGAGCATATAGGGTTACTCCTTATGTCGTCTCTCAGTGGGGTTGATGTCTTGTATAGATGTATATCTCATGTATACACTTAATATTTAAAAACTTCTGAGCTCTTGTATATTTTTTTGCATATACTATGCTTTCTGGCAGTAAGCACCATAATACATGTATTTTGTGAATATCATTCCTCTGTTCTGTTTTGAACCTGTTATCTGAGAACTTCATATGATACTCCTTGTTTTCTGTACGAGGAGGGGTGGAACTGTTTGGCTCTTTCCCAAGTAGTTTGATATGACTTTAGAATCTTGAAGGATCAGGGTAATGTGTTCACTCAAACACTTGTCTGGGCAGGAAAATAGTTTTAGGATCCATTAATTTTCTTCAGGGTTGTTCCCTTATAGTAAGATAGGGACTATTAGCAGGAATGAAAGCTGGAGACTTCCCCTGCTGCCTCTTGGTGAAGGTCATCTGCGCCATAGGAATGATAATACCAGAAGTTCTGTGAGTCTTGTCAGGAGAAATTGATCTGGGTAGAGAAAGTGATCAGTAGTACAGTTTGACTTCTTACTCTGTTATTTTCATTTCTAAATAGAATAGTTATGAGAAGTAATTCCTGACATTTAATGCTGTTTTTCACAGTATTTCCTTTGCAGACATTTGCTTGTGGAAGAGAAGATTTCACGCAGAATTGTGAACAAGGGAACACTAATATGACTGGTGTAAATTGTTTAGACACTTTGCGTAGGCTGTAAAGATAACTATAGAATAGACATTATGACATAAGTTTCAGGTGTTG
The DNA here is from genome assembly GCA_027925045.1 of Hypotaenidia okinawae. NCBI lineage: Eukaryota > Metazoa > Chordata > Aves > Gruiformes > Rallidae > Hypotaenidia > Hypotaenidia okinawae. Next base: position 13,266,253 of record BSDF01000007.1, on the reverse strand, counting down.
GGTATTACTGGAATAACATGTTATTTACTGAACCTTTCTTTTGTCATCTTTGGCAGAGGTAGAGCATCTTAAAAAATGAAATTGCAGGGTGGTTGAGGTTGAAAGGGACCTCTTGGTGATCATGTAGTTCAACCTCTTCGCTCAAAGCAGTGGCAACTAGGGTAGGTTCCTCAGAACATTGTCTGGTTGGTTTTTGAGTATTTCCAAAGAGAGTCCACAACGTCTTTGCCTAACTTGTTCCAGTGTTTAAAAATCCTCATGCTGAAGAAGTTATTTTTTCCTGATGTTTGAGTGGAATTTCTAATATTTTGATCTGTGTCCAGATAGGCACAAATGTTTTTCTTGAGAGTAACAAAGTATTCTGTGTTTGTGCTTTTATCGTTAACTGTAGGCAAAATATCAAGCCAGTAGACTTTTTCTCTCTGCACCTTTGCTTGGTTTATTCATGCTTCTAAATAATTTAATTTTTCTTTCTTTATTTTTAACTTTAGTCACAGGACAGATTTATGGGAGTGACACAATTGTTCTATTTCATACAGAATTCTGACTTTAGTTTCTGAACTTGAAATATAAAATCAAGAGGTAGAAGGGGCATTTCTGGTGAAGTAAAGTATAGTTACCTAGTAAAACCCCACTCTAAAACAATTCTCTATTGCCAGCAGTACCACAGAGAAGAGAGCATATGAGCCTTTATCAAGGCTGGGTGAAATAGTTTGCCGTTTGTAAACTGTTCCACCGTGTGCCGAAGGCTATCAGTAATAGTAAAAAAAAATAATTTGTATTGTAAGGAAGATTGTGTGGCCATTAGTCATTCTTCTGTTACCATTACACTTTTCTGCCAAATATAATGATTTTGGGCATAGGCTTTTTATATTGTTTTCCTTAGAGCCAAACCCAGTAGAAAAGGTGTGCTACGGTTGTTGATTGTGTGACATGTATGTTCATTTGTAGTGTTTTAAGAACCGTATGTTATGTGGTCATAGAACATTTGTCTAACACATCATGAATCATTTTAAATTAATCAGCATATTTTAATACACTGCCCTGTAGAATAATTTGGATCTAATCTATCCTGATAAAGGATTAGGCCGAACTCCACAGCTGTGTTACCCTGTCACCATGAGAACCTTTTATTCTGGGATTTTGTTTCTCATACTATGTGTTCTATTTAAAAATGTTCCTGGGAATAAAAATCATTTAGGTTTATCTACTTCAGTAGCTACTTCATTAGTAATCACCGTTCGGGTGGCTTGTAACTTTTTTGGTCTTTCCTTGACTGTTTTCTGTTCTTCAGAGAGCCCAGCTTGCTCCTTTTGCCCACTGCCTGTGTTAAATCTGCAACCTTGACCTCCTGGTTGTGATTCTGTAGAGAATACAGATTTTGTGGTTCAAATGTATTAACTTGCTTTTGCATGAAAATAAGAGAGCTGGAGACATTTGGAAGGAGGTCCCACCAGGGTAGTGAAATAAAATGTCAGGTGAATAACTACTGCAAAGTGGTAAACTTCCCTCCCCACACACTCAGTACTGAATATCATTACTTGGAAAATGCCAGGTTCTGTGACTCTGTAATGCTGTTCAGCACAAGACCTGATGCAGATAGTTAGATCAGTTCAAAGCTGTTAAAACACACTTCAGGGAGTGTATTCTTTCTCCAGATTTTGTGATTTTGTTTGTGTGGGTTTTTTTTTTCCTTAAGGACAAAGTACTTCTACAACATAAAATGATATGTTAAGTTATACATGTGTTTGACCTACAGTGAATTTTGCAGTGTAGAAATGCAAAATCCATGTTCTTGTGTGTATTCTCCATAATTTAGCTAATCTTACTATGGTTTTATTTTACTTACTCTGATTCTTCAGAAAACCAAGCTGTTTAGGTTTTCTGCATGAGTGTCTGTATTATGTATGGTTCACGAAATCTTTAAATAGCTATACATTACTGTTCTTCTGAATTTTATTTAAGTAAATGCACGACATGGACATTTGTGCAGACTGCATGACTGTAGTTTGCTGATTCATACAGGTACTTCTGGGATTATTTTTTTTTCTATTTCCATTGCCTGTCCTTAGTGATTTATGAATCTTAAAATGTAATTGTATTTAGGGTATTCCTCCCTCCTCCTCCTGGTAATTATTCCACATCTATCTGAAAGATAACAAGAAAGTTTAAAAGAATGTTACTATTCTTTGTGGCCATTCAGCTGAAAAGATACTGAGTTGAGAGACAGTGAGGTGAAATCTGTGAAAAACTTGGTTGTGTTTTTCCCCTTCCCAGCTTCAGTTATTCCCTTTGTAAACAAGGAGGTTGGTTATATTTCTGAGAATTTTGATGTCTGTTTCTTCTCTCCATCTCATCTTATTTTGTGCTATGTCCTTTCTGGCTCCTTTAGGTTTGAGAACATCTTGAGCTTTAGGAGGAGCTGGAGAACAGCTCCTCTGCATGCCTGCCTCGGTTCTGAAATAGAGGCCACAAGGCAGAAAACTTAATTTAGAGAAAATTCTGAAGAAGCTCATAGTAGTTTTTCAAGCAACTTTCCTAAATACCCTGAGCAGAATATTTTGGAGACATGTGGGCAGCATGTAGCAGATTTTGTTTTAGCTTAAGTTACCTTGTCTCTGTAAATTTAACTATGATATTTCCTGCAAATGAAAACAAATTAACTAAAAATTATTGGGTTTTAATATTTTTTAAAAGAGATTAATTTTGTGAAGATGTTACATGTTATGACCGGTGTGTCCCTGGTGTAAGCTATACAGGTAGTTCCACCATCTGCTTTAGGTAATGTGGTAGCAACATCGTGACAGCTGAGCGCAGGACGGTCAATAACCTTCTAGCTGAGACATAATTTCAGAAGGTAGGAGGCTTTTATGTAAGTTTAGTTATGGAGAGGGTGGAGTGAGCAGTTTATCAAGCACCCTAGTGCATGCCATCTGAGTAGGGCAGAGAAGAAAAATCTAAATTTTGAACTTTGAGTTTTGATATATCTTTATTGTTCCAGGTTAGGGGCATACTGTTTTGAAAATATCTTTGCTGCTTCTGCAAATTCACATGTGGTTAAACTAGTAATTTTAAAGTTCCCTACTTAGAATGGTTGGTGTACTGGTCTTTAGTATCTGCATGCAACTTAAAGTGGTCTCACACATTTCATTAAGTTGTGATAGCCGCTGTCCAAATTTTGGAGGTGAAAATTCTTCATGCTTCTGGCACAGTTGAAGTCAGTCCTAAGTTTTATATTTACTTCTGTGGAATTAGAGTGTGAATATCCAAGCTGCTGTTGTAATCGTGTTGTTTTGCTAAAATATGTCAAACTGAACTCAGCAGACAAAGCAGACACTTGTGTTTGTAGTTAGAACCCAGTCTTGATAGTATAAGTCTTTCTTTTTGTACTACAGGGATAATGTGAGGGAATGTTAATATCTTTCAAACTCTTAATATTTTAGTAACAGCAGTGGGTTAGACAGATGGTTGGTTAAAGTCCATTTAGTGAAATTACACAAGAAGTGATTGAGGAGATTAAGTAATAATAGTGTGCCCTTTTACATAGAAATGTAAGGCATGCTGTTGAAGAATTCATCTTAGCAAAAGCTCATATTTCTCTGGGTAACAGTGGAGAACTTTCTATTGCCTTTTTTTAAGATGTTCAGTTGAGCCGGAACAGCACAGAGACGTGAACTAAATATGGACACAGAGGAGAATGGGGGGTGTTTGATGTTGAATGGAAAAATGACTTGTTCCTTATGTTCATGGATGGTTGGTTTTTTTTTAAGCTGCTTGTTTCTAGAACAGGCCTTAGACAAAATTGCTGAGCTTCCTAAGCTGCTTCTAGGTTGTTAATTGTGTGTATCAATATCTTTTTGATAATTATGTAACTGACAAACCATAATTCCCTACCATCTCCAATGTAGCACCTGTGCAATAGTTTAAAACAGTATCAACCTTAAGTTTCTGGAAGTTATTCATATCTATTTATGGTGTTTTCTTGGGAAGATTGCAGAATAAGGTGCTGGTTTTGTCAGACTTAATGTGAGCCATTCTAATAGCTTAATTCATGTTATGAACTGCAGCAGATTGCAGCACAAATCTTGCCATGTCAGAGTAACAAGAGCTTTATGAAAATCCCTTAAACAGTTAAGTGTTACGTGTGGAAATACACATAGCTCCTGTGCTGGAGGAAGGTTGAATGAAAGGTGGAAATAAATATCTAAAATACTGAACTAATTTAAACTAAGCGTTCATAAGTGGTATTTCTGTGCTGTTTATTTTCATAGGTGTTCTGTGATAGCAACCCTTCCTTTAAGTCATAACTGTCACATGTGTTTTGTGATTCTCTAGTGAGCAGGATGGCTAGTAGCATGTTAACTACTACCTTTCCTGGTTGCTTAGGTCTGTGCACCTGCCAAGGCTTGTTTCATATACTGTGACTCTTCAACTTTGTCTTCACCCAGGTTACTGTAAACATCAGGTGTGTTTGAGAAGCCTCTGTTTATCTGTGGAATAAGAGATCTTCCTAGATTTCTTTTGTTTGTTTGGGGGAGAAGGAAAGAACAAGACTTTCTTTCTCCTCACTGTAATCAGTTTAGAATTTGAGACAGCAAATAATTTTTCAAAATAATTTTCCTTGAATATTTGCCTGGCTTGTCCAGCTGCAAGCTGGAATGTGAAGAGTTTAGGCACGGAGTGTCTGAGTGTCCAAAGGGCCAATTGAAGAAATAACTGAGATGCCCTTTTGATTGTCCAGGTGTTGAGCGGACTCAGAATATAGATTGTAGTCCTTGAAGATACATAGTAGTCCTAGTGAGATTACCACTACCATCACAAAATGTACCTCTTCTGCATCAGTGGTGAAAATACGCATGTAGTCATTCTTTGTGTGTACAGAAATGAGATTTTATTGGTTTCTTAGAGTCGCTTCAGCCATAGAAAAATATTTTTGAGGCATCTGGGTGTTTAAATCAATGACAGCTGCAGTATACACAGATATCCTGTGCTCACTGCACTGAACTATTTGATAAGAGTACATACTTTGCTTTTTTTGCTCTCTATATAGATTAAATCCTTTCAGCTAGTTAACTGCTGTAAACCAGAGTAGACCTTTAACTTTTACGGTTTACTTGACTGAACTAAAATTACTGCACTAATTTTCCTTTTTAATTGAAGTTAAAATGCTAGCATTTTACCAATTCAACCCATTCTATGACTCTTACATCTAGCTTTTAACTTGACAAGTTAACCTGAAATTAAATTCTGGATTTTTTTTTTTAGTAGTTGAAGATGCTCAAATATATTCCATATTAATGTTTGTACATTATTAACTTTGGTTGTAATTGTACCCGTTTTTTTCTAGGTACTTCACTATTTAAGTTGATTACAACTCATGATGCTAAAGTAGAAAAATTAATGTGCGACTGTGAGATTTCACATTTGTTGTGCACAAACTGCTAATCGGGTTAAGGTCTGCGGATGGATTCCAGAGTGAGTTAAGGGTCAGTGGCCAATAGTAATTGGCATTGATGCTGCTGAAATTATGTAATGAAGTATTGTGCTAATGGTCACAGGGTGGTTTGTGGCGTCCGTCCGTCCTTTACTTTATTTGGCAGCCGATAATTAACTAAATGTTCAAAGGTTGTTTTTTATTTTCTCAGATGTGCAGGTATCAGTCTGTGCTAAAGACAGAACACCTGGCTTGATGTAAGAAAGTAGAAGAAAGTTCAAGGAAACCGAAGTAAAGGGGAGGGGCCTCTAGATCCTGGTTTTGTCTAATAAATTCAGATTTACTGTATGCTGTAGAAAACTTAAAAATAGTTTGTTAGTCAGTGGGGGAGCTATGCTTTTTTGTGTGTGCCAGCCACTAGGAAAGAGCTTATTCAGCACTGTTGCTTGAGTATTTACTGAAACTTTTTATCACTTTACCACACTTGGCTGGTGGAGATGTGTGTAACGGTCAACTGCTCTTATCTACTGACGATGCTTCCATGATTGTAACCTACCAGAAAGTGCATTGATAGCTTATTTTGATAATTATTTTTTGGTCTTGTGAGAAAGAGGAGGTAGCAAATCTTAAATGGACATTATCATTCTAATTAGGAAACCTTAATCACCATTTAAAGATTTTTCAACTTTGTCTAGTTTTGAGATTTCAAATTCATATTCCAGGTGTTAAATTTTGATAGCCAAACATTTTTCTTCCATGTACTACCATTACGCAAAATTCCATTAATAGTGATTTTATTGCAATTTCTATGAACTGTCAGGGCACTCTGCTTTATTTGTGTGTGTTGATTTTGAACAGGTTGTGATGATTATCTCTGTCCCTCTGAGTGCAGACTGTACAGCCTTCTGGGATGTGTAAGGTTGCTATAAGGAAATTCTGCGTGTTTATGTATCTGGATTACATCTATGGAAAATAGAAAAGGTTTTTATTAGCATGTACTTTCTTATTGCAGGAGAATGTTTGAAGTTATAATCTTACTTCTTGGTTTTAATTATTCAAATGAAACAGAACAGGTTAGGAAACAAAATTGTTAAAATACAAGTAAAAAGGTCTTTCAGTGTGCCAATTGACTAGCAGATAAGGCAAAAAGCATGATGATTCCGCCCTCCTGTCCCTTCTCCCTTCCAAAGTATGAAACTCCTGCTGCTATTGAAGCCTCAAAAAGAAAAGAAATAATTATTGCATAATCATCCTAACTTGTGAATCTGCATAATTGCAAGGACCAGGGTGTGAGGTCTGGATTTGTATTTTGTTCAGAATAGTTTTCTCATATGCTGAAGTAGTCACATGTGAACTGTGTGGGTTTGTTTTGATTTGTTGGATTCCCTTCCTCTAGTTTTAGTGTGGAGGGAGTAATGGAATTTATTTATACATAGTTAATTTTACAATCATCTGGGTTTTCAAGTGTATTTTCCTGCACTCAAAGAACAGCATAAATTCTCACTGTGGACTCAATGTTCTAAAATCCAGCAATTTCTACATAACCTCACCTGTACACATTTTGTTTCTAATACTAAATAGTTTCCCTGCTAAGAAAAACCTGCTTCACAAGCAGTTGGTAGAACAGTGTTTTTCCTTCCAATGCTGTTCTGTTAAATCTGTAACTTTTAATAATCATTAAAAAAATCCTGCTTTCTGAATGTACATTAGGGTAGTCTTTAAAAAAACCAATCAAACAAACCACAAAACTTTTAATTTTGTTCAGGCTCTGAGCAGAAAACATGCATGAAAATAACAGCATGCATTTAATCTCTTGCTGTTGTTTCTGCAGCGTTTGATGAAGGGAATGGAGCTCTGTGTTTTAATTCAAGTCTCAAGCTGATGTCTGTGGAAGAGTGAATTTTTTTTTCCTTTATTTTAAAAAATTTTTATGGTAATCTATACCTTAGATAAATGAAAATCATTTTGAGAAGTCTGGTCTAACAGGATGCATAAAACATATGGATGATTTAAGTTATTCGTGCTGGGTTTCCGTTACCTTCAGAGGTTATGGGTAAAGTTTTGCCCCCCAAAGAAGGTCTTAAGTTTCAGATTTAAAAAACCCAAACCGCAAAAACCAATCAAACAATAACTTGGGGTTCCTTGCTATTTAAAAATATATGTAAGAATTATCCACTTCCCTCTAAAATATTAACTAGTCCTTCCTTGGGACTGCTCAGTCTCTATTCTGTTCTAATATTGGTTTAACAGTAGAAGAATAACGACTGTGTAAACAGTATGCATTGTATTTAACTATTTAGCAGTGAAGATTAATTATTAAACTCATACCAAGACAAAAGGGGAAACTGGTGTAGTTGTTGCACTATTTTACCTTTACTAATGCTTTAATTCTGATACAGTTACTTCACAGAAATAGCATATGTTTCCATGTGACAGGCCACAGAATGCCAATTATGGTAAAAAACTGAGTTTCAGAATTTCAAGATTGCTTCTAACGTGATTAAAAAGGGTTGTGCTTTTTTTAAAAAGTACTGTTTCTTTGCCTTCTTTCTGATAAGCAGAGAGTCCATCATTTTCTGTTTTTGGAGGAATCCTAATGAAGCTAGCAGGGCTGGTTATGAGCATCAATTTTTATAGAACTGTCACCTTAATCAATTTGGCCAACTATGTGGATCGTTGATGTTAAGGTAGCTCTTAATGGATTGTGTTGTACAAAATTAAGAAGGGCAAGAATATTGTGTGGAAATACTGACTTGTATAGTCTATCTAATCTCAATATAAAATAGCAGCCTTTTTCTTGTCATTTTGTGAGGTTGTTCTTTGTTTTTCTTAAAACCCTCTTCTAGCTTTCAGAAAAGAAGTGTGAGGTTGAAAACAATTGACACTGAAGTAATGTCATGACATGGAAGAAGGCAAGTTGTTTTCTGTAAAGTAACAATTAGAAGTAGTGAAGGCAGTTACAATTTGAGCAGTTTTGACTGAAAATTTGAGGAGATCTTACGTTTCTGGATTCTAAATGATACTCTGCTTTACCTTTGAACAGCAAGCAGCCTCTGTGTATGGCTTAAGTCCTCTTCATGTTCTGTGTGCAGGGCTCAACTGCCTCATGTATTCCATCAGGTCAAGCAGAGGATATCTGTGCTGTTCTGAAGTTGCGTTATTGTTGATGAGTAGTGGTGAGATCAGAGATGTTTCATGTAACTATATTTGTTACTCAGTTTGCTTTTTAAAGTCTGGGAGGTAGTATTGGAAAAGCAAGACCAGAATATCAACCAGAATTAATTTTATCCTTGAAACCCATGTATCTGAAATGTGACTGATGCATCTGAGTCGTGCGTATGACACTTACGGCATCGTGCAATAAAGGAATATCCACTAATGCTTGTGGACGTTTAACTCTGGTGTTTTTGAAATTTATGTTGGAACTTTGTATTTTTACTGTATCATTAAAAAAACCAATCTGTATTAGAACATAATTTTAGCTATAATTGAAGTGAATTCAGATAAATTTGAAGATAGCACTCATTGAAGAATTTGTGGATGTGTAAGTAAGTGTATGGATCAGGGCAGGGGGCGTGGAATATTGCCTCAGATTCATTTACTTACACTCTACTTCCTGGAGCTGAAGACTTTACTGTCTGGAAGGTGGAAAGATTAGAATGAGGAATTTCATTACTTTAACCAGAGAATACTTTAGGTTAGATCTCTTTGGGAATATTTAGGATAGAAGAAAGGAGTCTAGGTAAATTAATTAATGAATATGTAACAAGTTCCAGTTTGTGTGAATTACAGTCGGTAGCAAATACTGCAGTGAGAAATAAGTATTTATATTTTATTGGTGTGAAATTGATAGAGGATGTCTGTTCTTAATGGAGTAATACAACAGACACTTTTGTCAAGTGAGGATTTTATAGCTCAAAAATAGGAATATGCTTGGAATCTACACTTTTTATTTCTCAAACTGTTTCTGCATGCCTTTCTTTGCAGACAGGATAGTAATCTTTCTCAGCGTAACATTTGCCGTCCTATTCCAGAGTATGCATTAGGTGCTTTATAGTGGTGGGTTTTTCTTGATTTTGTTTTGTTTCAGGGTTGAAGTTTGATTTGGTTTTGTTCCCAGAAAAAATCCTCATCCTGTTAATTTTCAATCCCTGACACTGCATGTCCCTTAACTGTGGTTCTGCAAGTGTTAGTTTGCTGTTAGGGGGGGCTTTTTTTTTTTTTCTTTTTCTTCCCCCTAGGCTCCATTTTTACTGCACATTTTATATCTCTAGCTAAGTCTCTCTAGATTTAATTTACTTCATGAGCCAAAAGTGTGAACCAAGGAGATGTTTGGGAGAGGTAGGGTTACACAGGAAGTAATTAGCATGGAAATGTTTTAATAAGTAAAGAAAGTAGAGTTGTGGACATACTAGCATAGAAGAGTTATTTCATGTGAACTGATGCACAGGGAGGACGAGCCTGTATTGTTTAGCGTAGGATGGGTTATCACACAAGATCCTTACAAGAGAATGTTTTAGATTTAGTGTAGGATGACTACATGGAGTTGTTTCTAAGGAAACGTGCTGAGAGAATAAGGTAACATTTCTATGGCAAACCTACGTGCGTGTGTGTGTATATATATATGTACGTCGAGTCTTTATAATAGAAAAATTACCATGCATTTTGCTGTACTTAAAGCAGGATAATTTATTATATTCTTGATTCTCAAATCAAGGTAAGGAGTACGTCAGATACAGAAGATAAATGTTACCTTCCATATTCTTGATCATCTTTACTCTTTTCTGCTTCATTCATGGAATGAACTCCTAAGAGAGGGATCTAGCTACAAATTTACAATTGTGTTTTATTCAGGTTCCTAGACTCTGTGTGACAAATGGGACTTGAATTTTCCCCTAGTTACCTGACTTCCGTAGCTCGCTACAACTGCTCTGTGCACTGCAATGAAAACATCAGCTCTTAAATATTTTTTTTAACTCTGAATGAAACCCAGCACTCAAAATATACACTTTATAACAAACTGCCATAATACATTGCTTTGCAGATAGAAAATTGTTGAAGACAGTTTTTCATTGTTCTAATTCTAGAAAGGTTTGACAGCTGAGCGTTCTGGTGCTTGAAAAGGCACACAGAAGATAATGTAGGGCTTAAAGTGACTTAGAGGAAGCCTTTTGGAACAGATGGGCTGTGTCTCTACCCCTTTTTTGGCAGCAGCTGAAATTGATGCAACCTTTTTGATAAGAAATGGAGCTCCCCGTGCAAGTATGGTACCATGAAAATTTACAGGTGAATTGTCAGTCATCTTCACCTTCACTGTGTGTGGTAAGGCTTTCTCCTGTCATTTTCACGTGTTTTCCTTGTTGCTGGTATTTAAAAAGAAAGTTTTTTAGGCTGATTATTGCTAGTGAGTCAGAATGGGCAAGGAAGAAATGTCTTATCCGAGCTTATTTGCATGACTAAGGCTTGTCTAATAAGGCTGTCAACCTAAATCCCACATACAGAATATGTCAGCATTTATATTTTAAAGTTGGAATGTGTGTCTGCTTAAGCTTGCAATTAAATTAGCGAAGTGGAGTTGGAAGAGGGCTCTCTTTCTATTAAAGAGAATGCTTGAGCTGACAATTTTAGTTATTGTCCAGAGGTTTTATTTCTTTTTGCCTTTGTCAGTTCTGTACCTTGTAGAAGTTTTTGTTTCATTGTGCTGTGGAGGTCTATGGCCAAGAGAGTTCTGGTAGGATGCTTGTACCTGTTTCTATCACCAGATTGTAGTTGTAATTCTGATTTGTTGAGGGCAGTAGTTTGGTTTTCTAACGGTTTTTTTTTTCTGTCCTTATCAAAATGTCAGCCTGTAGAAGTGTTTATTAAATATAAGTGTAATAGAAAAAATATTTATGTGAATGGATAGAAGGAAATCACAATTGTTTCTGTGATATGTTTATTAGGAGAGTGTGCATGAGAGACATGTACTTCTAAATTAGTACAAGAAGTGATCTATCAAAATTGAGCATTCCCAAGACTGGTCTTATTTTCTCTTGGGATCAGATTAGCCTAAGAGTCAATCCCTTTTCCAGTATGTCAAAATCAAACCATGCTATGGCTGTTCATTATAGTCTAGCATGAATCAACAGTAGCCAGGTGAAGCTACGACCCCTGTATACTGACCAATCAAGGATTCTCCTAGAAGCTTTTTGTAAAACGTGTCAATTAAGTGCTAGTTTATGCAATCATTAAGGTTTCTCCTTATTCTTCTTGTTCTACGAAAGAAGTAATTATGTAAAACAGGAAGAGATTTTAGGTAAATATAACACCTATTGCCCTCATATGTTATGATAATGAATCCCACTGTTACAGTGTGAGAAACAGTATACTGTTAGCAGTCTAACATTTCTACCTTCCTACATTTTAATGTTGTATTCCTCTGTTTAAAAAAAAAAACCAGCCCTACCTTCTCTACCACTTAATTCCATGTGCTTCTAAGACAGAGTTCTTTTTGTTTTGAATTTTAAAAATTACTCCTATCTCCTGGTTAGAAGTTATTTTTTGCAGTCTGTGTCATTTAATACACTTCTTTCCATGTTCAGTAATGGATTACAGATATGAGAGGAATGCATGTGTAGCTTTGAAGAACAATTCTGCTCTTTTAGACCTACTGTCAGCCAGTTCTCTTGCATGAGTGGCACTGCAAAAAGATCATGCAGCTAGAAGATTTGTTCTTGTTGAGACAGTCCAGGCTTTAATTGCAAAATACTTCTGTTGTAGCTTTTGAAGTAAAGATATATGCTATTATTTTTCAATATGCAGCTTGGACTCAATTCATTATATACATCATGATATGTAATATATAATGGGAAAAAAACCCTCAAACTCATTTCTGAGTGTGTCTGCTGTTTATGTAACCTCCCCCATGTATTTTCAGGCCAGTATAAAATCCTGGCTTCTTTAAAAAAATACACCAAATAAGAACCTCAAATAAAATATAAATTATCAACAAAGAAACCTCTGCATAATTTTAATAGTCATATCTTCTTAAATGTCAAAGTTAACACTCTCTAATTGGTAGTACCTTTTTTTTCCTTTTTGATCTTCACTGTAATTGTCACTATATCTGTACAGTGAGTGCTCTTGGCTCTGATTATTTGGATAATCACTTTGTTGTTGTAAATTGATCTTGGTTACTGGTTTAAATGCAGACTGGTAAATGTATGTAGTACGGTTTAAGTCTAAATGTAAGTGAAAAACATGGTCTCTGATGGCAGAAGTTGATAAACTCTTTTTTTCATGCCTGTTTCTGCAGAAGTCAAAAGTTCCTGGGCAGTTGTAGGACTTTTGCATTTCAGTGAGTCAATAGCATATTACTGTAATACCTTTCATAAAATCCACCAGTCTTTATATTACTTTGAAAATATCAGTTTGAAATAAAAGTTATGTTTAAAATTGGAGTCTGTTTCTAGGTAAGCAAATAAAAGGATAGTAATTTAAACATAATCTCATGGTTTTTCAAGTCTGGTAATTTCATTTTCCCTGTTTCTTAGTTTATACATATCTTAACTATTCCAATCATCCCTCATCATAAGCATACCTTGGAAAGTCAAAGTTGTGAAGCAGTACCTCATATATCCCAAAGAAAGTGAAATTCTTAAATGTCTAGGCTGCTCATGTGTTCACATCAGGAGTTAACTTGTGATTTTATACTTCGTGTGCATAGCATGAGCTAGGAGAGTGCTTTTGCTTGGTAAAATTCCTATTGTGGCAGGTGCACAATGCAAAACTGACTTTCTTTGAGAACCAACTATTGTAGCTTTCATAGTAAGCGTAAAGGTTCCAGGTCTAATGATTTAACAGCCTTATGTCTCATATTCTGCTACTTTGACAGGTGAATGTTTAGGAGAAAACTGGGAGAGATTTGAACACTCTGGAAATGAAAGTCAGTATTCTCAGTTCAGACTGCTTAAACTTTGAAAAAAATATGCACAACATTTAATGCAGTTGAACCAGTTTGTTAGAGACACACCTATATGGGGCTTGATATGTGCATTTGTGTATATATATTTTTTTTTTTCATCCCCAAAGATACAACAAACCAGGGAGGGAATGTAAGCACAAGGTGTGCTTTACAGATGCTCTTGTGAAAATTCCAGATTGCAGTCCAAATGGCAGGTGAAGACAGTCACGCAGCTGTTGTGCTTGTGTTACTCTCTTGAAAAAGTGGCATAGTGCATTGAGTGCAGAATGGGGCAGCAATGATGGGGAAGCTTGTGGAGGGTGGGCACAGCAGAGATGCAGAGCCCCGAGGCACTGTGCTAAGATGCTCACTGTGCTTTTGTTAAGTGCTCACGTAGGGAGTCAGTGCAGTTAGTCCAGTCATGGATTTATGGAATACTATCTTGCCTGTTTATACAGGTCATTAAAAATGTTTTTTATATCCAGGCAGATAATTTCAAAGGCAGAGATGATTTGACCTAAAGCTGAACTAGTAATCCTAACTGGAATAGATGTGGGCTATTTCTGTATTGATACAGCAGAGCTACATGTCTATATCCTTTGTAAGTCACATGAGCAAAGCAAGCTTTAATATCTGAAAAAGTCTTTGAGGAAGGCTGCAAATGTAGCATTGCAGAAATCGATAGTTTGTGTTTATATTGTTCTGGAAATGTGGTGCAAGACTGACATGTTGATAAGGTGCTTTTCCTTATGTAATATTTTTCGTATTATTGGTCTTTAATGTACACCCCATCAAAATATTCAGAAAAAGTCAGACCAAGTAGCCGTGTTTAAATAAGCAACCACCAAAAGCTGTGTGTGGAACCTGCATCAAGTGAAAATGGATAGATTAAATGGTAGAGGTGGCCCTAAAAGATCTATTGTGTAAAGCTGTCTTTCTCCTGTTCTAATAAATATATAAAAAGCACTATACAGTGTCCTTCAGGGATGAGTAAGCACAAGATTCCTGTGACAGACGCACCATATTCTAGTCCTTTCTGTACTTTGGAAATTATTATATACAACCTTAACAAAAATTCTGCTTTTTCAAGGCAGAAAAATCTTTTAAAATCTTCCTGTACCACATGTAAGGGAATACTGTGCACAGAATTTTGTTTCTGGCATTGCTTTTAAAGGGCATATCACTATGAAGCTCTGCACTTCAAGCAGTTGTTCTTAAAATGACTGCAGCAAGTATGGCCTTCATTCTGAAACTGACTTACACTGGAAGAAGCCCAAACAGGGCTTGCTTGAAGGTTGATGCATGGCACAAACATTGGGAGAGAAGTATATGGAATACTGGAGGGAAAGGTCAACTTTTTCATGATCACTAGCCTTTAGATGTGCTTAACTAAAATATCAAACTGCACACAAATTTTGACACCAGCTCAGGTTCAGTTTTTAACATTTAGGTTGGCTTGTATGACAACTGTATGTGCACTTCTCTGAGGCTCAACGGACTTCTGTAAAAGGAGTTAATTTCTTAGGTGTTGCACCCATATGATACTTAGTAATAACATTGTGATCTCTGTATTGTTTGCAGGAAGGCATTTGAATTGTTCTTGCCACTGTTGGTGGCTTTGTATTTTAGGTATTCTAGGCTAAATCCTGACACAGGAGAACTGCTAGTTCTTCAGTTCATTGGTTTCACTTATTTGTAGTATTGTTTCCTTATTTCTGTAACAGTTAGCTTGCTTGGTGTTGTCCTTGCAGCCTTGCTCTGAATTTGTAGGGCAAAGAGTATATGCAAAAGTATTTGGTGCTCAGTGTGACTTTATTGAATACATGTTTTGTTTTCTTTTTGGAGCTGTACTGTAGTTTCATATGTGCTGCTCTTTGCTGGAGTGTAAAGAGAAGGGAGATTTATGTTTTGGCATGGGACTTTTTGTTGTTGGATTCTTTGTGATCTTGTTTTCAAGCATTATCTTCATTTCACCCTTGAAAGGTTTCTCTAAGGAAATAGTCAACTTCACACAGAGTCGATGTAATCTCACAAGTAAATACAGTGCTGGAGGGACAGCAGCTTGCCTCCTGATTTTAACAGGATCTTCCAAGCTGAAGTAGTCATGGAGAGGGGAATTTTGGCCATGAGTTACATGTTTGCTTCTGGTCTATGGACAGTTATTTACTTTTTCTGTGTGTAAAACAGTTGGAATCCCCACACCGCATTTGTTATGTTATGTATACTTTTTTAAACAAAAAATATTTTCTACTTTCTAGAAAACTGCACATTTGGTTGGTAAGCAAACTGACAAGTGAATGAAGAATTTTGAATTGTTATAACCTGAGTCTCCAACCCTGTCTGTGAACATCTGCTTGTGCTTGGCCCTTTTTGTGGAGAAAACGGTACAGAAGTAGAAATTCCCCTGCCTGATTTGCTGGTATATAACTGTGATTCTTGATTTGGGGCAAAAATAATCCAAGTCCCTATCCAGGAATTTGATGCGGCTCTGGAAAGAACTGCCTGGTGAACATCCAGGATCTGGACCTTTGGTTTTGATACTAGGGATAGCAGGTTAGGTATAACTGAGCCTCTAGGTGGTAGGCGTAATAATTTAGAACTACTTGGATCCCCGTACTGTGTTTTTAGCACTTGGGGAAAAAATGTGGGTAGCTTCTAGAAGTCTGAATCAACTCTTGTAAGCCTGATACTGTCTTCAAGATGCATACCTGATTATTGCAAGAAACAACTGGTAATAAGATAAATACATCCATATATTAGTCTTCCAGGTCTTGTGCATGTTTAAAAATCTGTATGCAATCAGTTACAGTGTGCCTGTAGGGTAGAAATTTATTTATTGCTTTCATATCCCTCGTAAATATTGTTAAAGAAAAAAAAGGGTTTGAATTTCATTCATTGAGAAGTGTATTATTTAAGATTTCTGCAAGGAAATGCATTTTTTAAAAGAAAACAGTTGATTCTATAAAATTGGTAGAGAACATTGGATTATGTATGCCATCTTGTGATAAAAGCTTTGACTTGGCAGTGTAGCATGAAAAGGATGGTACCTCCTGCTAACCTGTTTCTAATTAGTGTGGAAGAAGGAAAGAAAAAAAGAGGGCCTTTTAGTAGTTCAGTAATTTGGAAAAGTAATTTAATAAGCAGTATGGAATGTAATGCACCCACTGTTCATATACTTCAATTTCCTATTAGAGATCTCCAGATACTGAAATCCTCTAATTTTGCTAGAATGGGCTTATTTATGTGTTATTTACTTTGTGCTCAGCATGAAGGGATCCTGCAGTGAAAAGCGAATTTAGTGTAATACATGATTGAGATTTTTTTTTTTAAATGACATTGAAATTTTGGCTCTGTAGGGAATATGTATTAAGAACAATGATAGTAAGAAAGATTCTGTAATATATTTAGTTTGCGGTATATGTTCTCCAAAGTTAGAGTATTGATTCAGCTCACATTTTATAAAAGTGTTACTCTCTTCTTTCATCCTGTATCTTGCACTTTGCTTTGTAAGAAACAGTGCTTCAGTTTTCCTTTCTTCTGTGCTTGTGAGGGTTTTCCACAAATGTGACACAGTCTTTTTGGATGAAGGCAATTCCTCCCTTCTTCCCCCTGCTAAAACGCCAAGCTGCCCTTTTTTTTTTCTTTTTTTTTTTTTTTTAAATAGCAAACGGCTTTGTTATGGGAGGACCCATATATGCTTTAGTGGATTTATAATCTTAAATTTGTAATGTCAATGAAATATACACATAACAGTTTTCTTTACTGTATTTCACCTTGTGCTCATCAGTTTCTTTTCACCTTTCAGAAAACAGGGCAGTACTCGAAGGCTTGACAAATGCATCCCAGGTTGAAAAACTGCTGCATTCCTCCTCCTCTTCCTCCTTTAGAAAACTGACTTCTTTAAAGAGGTGAACTTGGATATTATACTTTTTGTAGAAAGTGTTTGGGTTTTTTTCCAGGCAAAGTGAACTAAATCTCAACTTCTGCAGTATGTCCCACAGCTTTTAAAATTATTTTATGGCCATGTATCTTTCTGATGACTGATACCTTTTTCCATATTTATTGACAAGAATGTCTCTATAAAACTTTGTTTTTGGAGATCTGTTTAGTTGTGTTGTATTATTTCATACAATTATCAGTAAGTCTGCTGAGGTGTTACTTGAATTTAAATTAAACTAATGTTATTTCTGAATTTTACATCTTTTAGGATGCTTTAGAATCTGTGCAGTTTGTTTTCTGTGACTGCTGCCAAGGGCTGTGCAAAATGCTTTATCTAGCCCTGTTCATTTATATTTTATTTCACTTCATTTTCTGTTTAATAAATACTGATCAGTTCTTAAATGCAGGCTGTCTTTCAGAAGTAGAACAAGTATGGTCTGAAACCAGAATAGGTGATTGTCATGTAGCCTGGCGGTTTAAAGGCCATTTATCAAAAGACTTCTATGATATTATTTGTATATCAAACCTACTATTTTTGTTTGAGCCTAAATAATGTTCAAAACACACCTGAAAGAAAATCGTAAAAACA
This sequence comes from Hypotaenidia okinawae, assembly GCA_027925045.1. Taxonomy (NCBI): domain Eukaryota; kingdom Metazoa; phylum Chordata; class Aves; order Gruiformes; family Rallidae; genus Hypotaenidia; species Hypotaenidia okinawae. The sequence continues at coordinate 13,248,349 of BSDF01000007.1, read as the reverse complement.
AAGAAGCATTTCATGTTTGTCTGCCTTTTTCTTACAGATTTTACAACAAATTCTGCAAATAGTAGCACTTAATATATTCTTGACATTACTTGTATGAAATTGTTTATGGGGTTAAAGGTAACTGTAGCATTCTTCATCTTGTTGTCATCTGGGTGTGGAAGTGTTTATCTTTTACTCCTTATCCCAAGCTAAAGGAACTTCAGGAAAACTTGACTGTATTGAACGAAAATACTATTAGTTAAAAAAAAAAAAGCTGACGGGTATTTGTGGGTTTTAGGAAATATGTGGTAAAGATATATGGCAGTATGTGCAAGTTTGTTGCATATAATTGTTATATAGCAATATGAACTTTAAAAAAAAACAAAACCAAAACCTGAACAAAAAAAACCCTCAAAAACTGTGCTCAAAGGATCTCTTAAAACAGTGTCCCTTCACACGCTTTTTGGTTTTAGTTTCTGTTCAGGCAGGTGGTAAGCTGCAGGTCCTGTTAAAAATAAACTTTTTTCATGAAACCTTAACTTAAATTGCTGTGTTCATATGTCTAGTAAGGCTTCAAACAACTTTTATTTTACTATCTCCCAATTTATCCATTCTCAGGTTGCTATTCATTTATGTCAGTCTCTAGTGTTAGGCTATGGTGTACGACTGCCAGGTATTACCAACCTGTAATGAGATCACACAGAAAACCAAAATGACCCTATTTAAACATCAAGCATTTGTGTTTCATGATGCTTTGTTTTAAACATTCTTGCTGTTGCCTTGAGAACTAAATATGAGAATTAAAAACATGTTAGATTATGATTGTGAGATATATGAAAAGGAAAATAACAAGTTGTCCTTGCACACTTTCTTTCTTTCTTTCTGTGAATTCCAACATAATTTTTAGAAGAGCTAAATCTTCTTATTTGAACTAGAAGCCTCAAAATTCTTTTAAGAACAAGGTTTAAGGAGTAAAGTTGTGGTATTAGGATTTTTTAATACTTGATTTTATGAAACTACTTTACTTCAAGCTGTATCTAGCACTGTCATTGCAGAATCTCACGTGAAATGTTCCATGATGCTTTTTGCTTTGTTCCACTTGGCTTTGTGTTGTGCTATATTTGGTAAGGGAACAAGAATGGGATGATGTGTTTGCTTAAATAATGTACATTTTGTCCTGAAGCACTGAATCCTTTTTCCTCCTCCCCCATTAATGTGCAGTATTTTTGACCAAAACTCAGAAGAGCACAGTTTAACCATTGTTAAAAATGGGGCCAGTTGTCCAAAATGTAACTTTTCATATTGTTTGATATAATTCTGTTGGAGATATGTTAAAAACTTTTCACTGGGGTGGGATTTAAAAAAAAATATGTTTTGCTGCCAGACCTCTTTAACTTCTTTTTTCCTTTCTCTTCTAAAGGTAAGAGAGAAGCAGAAGTAGTAAGAAAATGCTGGGATCAGAACGAGGTGTCGTGGAAGAATGGCTGTCAGAATTCAAAGTGAGCTGAGAATATAAATTCTAGCTAGACTGCTGCCCTTACACCACAGAACACTGACTTATCTATTTTTTTAATATCTAGCAATTAACGTTTTAAATATTATTTGACCTTTCAACTTCTTATAATGCATGGAGCATGCAAAGGTCTATGTAAATGAGTCAGCTGGTATAATATATACAATGCACAGTTCTAATAGTGCTTTATTGTTTATTATTGTTGAGCAGAACACTACTATAGCTCTTTTTTTTTAAAGCTGTGATGAGACTGAATCCTTTTGTAGGTATCTTTAATAATTGGAAGCATTGATTTATCAGGGTAACATGCTTTTTTTTCCCCCCACCCATTAGGCATTACCTGAAACACAAATTTCCAGCTATGCAGCCACCTTGCACCGAAAAAAAACACTGGTACCAGCTCTTTATAAGGTCATTCAAGACCCAAATAATGAGGTAGGAGACTTACAAAACTGTTAACAAAAATATTTTTTTATCTTCCACTTCTGCAACTAAAACTAGGCTTGATTAAGAAGTGGATACGGAGAGGAAGTTTGTTTCATTCCTCTTTCTGTGGTAATCTAACACAGGTATCATCCCCCCTTTTACTCTTGCTTTTTGACAGTTGCTTTAATGCCTCTCTGGTAAGACTCGGCCTCATTGGCTCCCAAAAAATAGTTTATGCTGTCTGCTAGATTTTACTTGCCAAAGCTGACTGTACACTTGACTTGGCATGAGGGCTTTTTTGTGGTTTTTGTTTGTGTTTGTTGTTGTTTTGGTTCATTTGTTTTCCCCAGAAACAACTTTTCAGTCATAGCAGAGGCAAAGTGGGCCTTACAGTGAAACTCAGTGAGACCAATGTGCTTCTCACCTGGTGGCTTATTACAGTCAAAAGATGAAATCAAATTATTAAATCCTATTAAAAAGACCAGGTTTTCTGTTGCTTATAGTAGTATTGTGTTTGTGTAATTTAGTTTGCACAACTGTAAACAAGAGCAAGACCAGGGCCCCAAAATATAAATACACACAAGGAAACTCAGCTTACCCTTGTACACAAGTCATTTTGCAAATGACATTAACCTAAGCTTTCTATTCCATTGGCTTTTGCTGTGAGCATTTTTGGGAAAGTGTGTAAAATATAACTTCTGAATAAATTATGCAAGCATGCCATTCTCTGCTGTGTAAGCTATTTTATCTAAAATGCTTCAAAATACTTGATTTATCATCTATAAGCTTATAAATTAAATGGCAAGTGTGCACAGCAAGGAAGTTCTTTATTTTCCTAAGCACAGCTCAGCTGCTTTTGCAAGCTGAATGCTTGATTGAGCTTAAAGGAGATTGCATAATACTTGTGCAATTAAAAATAAAAATGCTTCATAGCTGTCAAATTAATTTCAGTGTTACAAATAACTTTCATAGTGACCTTTTTCTTTGTACTAAAGCTACCATTATTTTCTTCAACCTGAAGCCACCATTGCTGCTGTTTTCTAATATATGTGTTTTTGTGTCTGTGTGTACTTCTGAAAATGTAAAGTCTTCCTTTTGCTTTGAGAATAAGCACTTGACTTTTTGTAAAAATGATGCAAAGAACCAGATTTGCATAAAGAATATCTTCTTAAGGGCGTGACGCTAATCTTACGTTACTGCATGCTGATGCTTGTCAAATACTACTCTGGAACTGCTGTGGCTGCTCAGGCTTGATTCTGATAACAGGTATAAGATAAGCAATCCCAAGCTCAAAAGATAACTAAATTCAGGTTCTGCTTGTTAAGGCAGTGTGTATTCCCTTGTTGCACTTCTTCCAAACTTACTTGTGTGTGAGGAGTATAACCATAGTAAATTTACTTTGCATAATTCTGTGTTAATATTTGTCTCTAAGTAAGTTTTTCTTAGAATATGCTTTATAGGGCATAATTCGTTAAAAGGGTAACTCACTGCTCTTGAAGATAAAACTTACCATGTAGACTATTATAAAAATGCTGGATTCTTAAGCTTTATGGAAAATAATTTTATTTTTAGTACAACTTGGTCATAAAGTTGACCTGGTTTTATCTCAAAAGGGCAAACTGTTTAGGGCAAATGTTTGGTTTTTTTTTTTCTAGAATTGTGTAATTTTATCTCATTAAGACCCATGATTATTAAATGCAGTTGTTACTGTTTACCTTTTAGGTGACTCCCTGACTTTTTTGATATGGAGAAGATAATGACAGGAACAGAAAGTTGCATAGAGTAGAGAGTGATCTTGCTCATAAACAGCTTATTTAACTGAATAATGTCTTGATCTTTGCATAATATTTGAATTCTAAACTGACGTGCTTTTGAAGTACTGTCTTTTTAATATACCATTATAATTTGTGGAGTTGTTTATAGCTGTAGGCATAAATGTTCTGTGGATTTTGTTAATGCAATACTGAAATATAAACGTTGACTATTCACATGGGGCTATTTAATTTTACTTGGAAAGCTCAGGCTTGAAGCAAAGTGGGATCACCTTTGCAATGCTATGCCCTTCCCAGACCTAGTACTCTTTAAAAAATAACTAATTTCACCCATTATGTTACAGTTAAACCTAAAAGGAGGACATTGTTTTCTACCATGATTGAAAGATTTTCTTCAGAAAAGCAAGCATTTCCAATCTTTGTCATGAACTTTATAGGTAGCCATGTTTTACTTCAAGGTATGGCTTTTAAGATTTGACAGACTTGTAAAATAAGCCAAACTTGAGCTATTCATCAGCTTCCTTAAAATATGATTAGTCTGCATCTTCGTGAGATGTCAAACTGAAGCCTGCAAATAATATCATTGCCACTTACTGTATATTTAAGTGAGTAAAACTTTTGTTTCTAATCGGTTGCTATGATAATTGCTGTTTATGCTAATAGGAAAGCTCTCTTATGACAAGTTTTAGCTTGTCAGGAAAAAAAATCATATGGTTATAAGAGACTTTACTCTTGATTTTTTTTGCCTGTCTGCAAAACTACTCCTTTGACTATGGGCTGAAAGATATTTGGACTTTTAAGTATGTGCTGATTCATATATACACCTACTACTGGTGACAAAAGCTCTGTTTCCAGTGTCTTCTCAATATTTTTATTCAGAGAATTAATTTGAAGAGGCTGGTTCTCTGAAAAGCCAGATAACTGCAATGTGCTTTCTTACAGTGTCAAGTCATGTTTACAGGTAGAATGCAGTCATGGTGCTCTTCGATAGGAGAAACTTGGGTGCTTGTGCCTTTGAAAATACTTGTGTTGTAGTGTCTTCAGCTTTTTCTTGTGGACTTAAAGCTCTGAACACACCAAAAGTGGTATGGTAGTTGCTACAACTTTTAGGTTTTCATCTAAGTAATTTGCTTAGTAATTACTTAGTTTTCATCTAAGTAATTTTACTTAAATCTTCAGTGCTATTAGTATGAATTTCCATATTGGAAATGAGGAATATTAATATGCTTGCAGCACCAGTGATGAGATACTGCTCCTATCTTTCTAGGGAGCATGGTTTCACTTGAAAGACCAATTTTATAAAATTTGATTTTCAAAGCAAGTAGAACAAACTCAGTAGCTGCCATGGTTCAGCCTCATCTCTTAAGCTAAAGTAAATTTTTCTTTTTCACTGCTTTAGTGGGACTTGGATTAGGCTGGCTAATTTCAACTAGGAAACAGCTTTGGGCTGCTGTCATCTCGAATCTCATAGAAGTACTATTTAGAGCAATGATGCTGTATATATCTGGCTTCTGATAATATTTGTTTAGCTTTTCTTGGACCTGTTACCTCCTTGCAGATATGCTTGTATTTAGTGTTTCCAGAGATTTCTTCTTTATGCTAGCTTCTTCCTTGTATTTTGTTAGAAAAAGCCTACAAATTTATTCCATAATCTCTGAATTATTTATTAACCGCTTTTTAAATGTGAACATTTGAACTGTACCAGGCCTTTCATTCATGCAGATATATCCTAGGATACATTTCTGTCTCTGAGGATTTGACCATTTACTGTAACAGATGGTTTTAATAATTAGTGACACTTTTAGATAGGAGTTTCTACTAAGAAAATGCTAATTAAGAAAGAATATGGATCTTTGGACATAAAGTGCTATTATGTATGAAATACTGGAATAAATGTGCTAGATAAAATAATATATGATCAATGCAATAGATAAAGCCCTAGCATTGTTTTAATAAAATGGTTGCAACAGCTTTACAGGCTTCTAATTTCATTTAGATCCTAAAATAAAAATTAAGTGATGAGGTATTTTACATATATAGCTTGTAAAATTCCGTGTGTTCCAAATGACTGCACTTTCTGGGCTCCCTGTTATAAAAAGGACAGGGATCTCCTGGAGAGAGTCCAGAGAAGGGCTACGAAGATGATAAAGGGCCTGGAGCATCTCCCCTATGAGGAAAGGCTGAGAAAATTTGGACTGTTCAGCCTTGAGAAGAGAAGACTAAGGGGAGACCTAATTAATGTTTACAATTATCTTAAGCAGGGGATGCAGGGGGAATCAGCCAGCCCCTTTTCAGTGGTCTGTGGAGACAGGACAAGGGGCAATGGCTGCAAGTTGGAGCACAGGAAGTTCCGCACCAACATGCGGAGAAACTTTTTCACAGTGAGGGTGCCAGAGCACTGGAATAGGCTGCCCAGGGAGGTGGTGGAGTCTCCTTCCCTGGAGATATTCAAGACCCGTCTGGATGCCTATCTCAGTGAAATGTCCTAGGGAGCTGCTTTGGCAGGGGGTTGGACCCGATGATCTCTCGAGGTCCCTTCCAACCCCTACAATTCTATGATTCGATGATTCTCTCATTCCGTATCAACATTGTCAGTGTGAGCTTTTCTTCCCTCCCTCTCTTGTGGCATCTCTTCACTTCTGTTGTAAAAACAAGCTTTTAGCTTAGAGTAACTAGGTTGTCAATCAGAAGCCTTGTTACACAAGATATTTATACCAGAGCCTTGTATAAGAAGAGATTTGTCTGATAGCAAAGTTTTATTTATGAGGATGTCGTGTTATGGCTTATGTAATCAATGGCTTAAAAATTATATGCTGCTTTGAACAGAATTGTGTGTGCGAGAAATGAAAAACTGTGTTTGCCCTTCCTTGGTTGATGCTCTCTTAAGACAGCTGTCTTGATAGAAAATTCTGTCAAATTTGTTTTGTGCTTGTGATATACTGGAGTGTTAAGTCTAAATAAGCGTATGTGAAGCTGTACAGTCAGATTTATGTCACTGCATGTTTATCAACATTCAGACTAATCACTTGTAGAAATGTCTGTCCATCTGCTCATAGCAAAGGGACTTCAGTTTTGTCAGAGGATGGATGGTTCACAGAAGTACACCTTTGTACAGCATAGCAAAAGAGTGTTAGTGAATTCTACAGGAAATTTTGGGTACTAAGATTTTGATGCATAGACAAATTAATAAAAGAATTCATCAAAGCATGAACTATGTTGCTAATGCTCTGAAAGTCCTAAGCTGAACATCTTGGGAGTGGAATGTGTGTTCTGAAAGGGGAGTCATGTATGCCTTATCTAATCTTCTGCTCTGCACTGGGTATTGCCCATTTATGCCTTTTTGTCTAACCAGTGCAGCTGCTATTGTGTTGGACAAATGTGGGGTTTTTATTGCTCTAAAAAATTATATGTGTAATGTAACGTTTAATATTACTGTGTATTTATGAGGGTTGTATAAAAGCATGTACAGGAAGAAAGATTTACTTGAGATTCTGGCCTGTTTTCTGACTCTGTAGCTCTGCTATATGAATACAGATGCTTAGATCATGTGGAATCCTCTGTCTCTTTGGATGTTAAATCCCATGAGTATTTTCCTTAAGTCAGATCATCCCGTGTCTTAAAATGCAATACTAGATACTGGTCACAGACCTTACCAAAATTCCTATTGGAATTTTTTTGCTTTGGTAATTAAAAACTTTATTAGTCATGTGAAAGGGGGAGACAGTTTGACATGGTAACATGCTGTTTTATAGTTTGTTCTCCCCCTGCCCCATTAATTAACAGTTCTGTGGATACATCTTAACTATTGGTTTGGCATTGTAGACTTAAAATGGCAGGGGTTTTCTTGTGCTGGTATTGCTTGATAAAGGCACTTCTTGATTCTTGTACTGAAACCCAAAGAACAGCTCCAGATGTAAAAAGCAGTTTGCATTGTAATGAACAAATGTGCACTTGCAGGGTTTGAGACTAAAAAGCTGTAGGTTAGAAATTCATTCATATGTCTGTCAATAGCCTTGTGAGCAGCAGCCAATCTTTAACCTTTGTACTTTTGTAACCTTCCAACTGCACCACTAAAGTTTTATGGTACACATAGTTCAAGCCATGTGTCTTGCATGCCTTAAATTTACTTTATACACAGGTACGAATCTTGTACGGACAGCACTAGAGAATAATGTTCTCGAAGCACAAGATGTCTGTAGTAATGCCATGTTTCCCAATATTACATACCAGCACCCCTCAGGTCTGTCCTTATAGATTTCCTTCAAAGGAATACAGATACCACTTCAGTTCTTTCACGTACTTGTTGTCAAGGAATGCCATTCTTACTGGCTGCAGTGGTTTATGATAGAGTGCCTATATTTGCTGTTTCATTCTCCCTTATTAGAGAAGCCTAACAGTAACTAATTAGCCTTTTTCCCTTTCCACAGCTTCTGGAACCTGTTTGCCACCAGCTCTTTGAACTTTATCGTAGTTCTGAAGTTCGGCTCAAGAGATTCACGCTGCAGTTTTTGCCAGAGCTGATCTGGGTATATCTGCGTCTTACTGCTAGCAGGGATAGACAGAGTAATGGTTGCATTGAAGCACTGCTGCTGGGCATTTACAACTTGGTGAGTGAGATAAGTGTGAGTGGCTGAGGAAGGTTTTGCATCCACTAGGAATAAGTAAATTACTGGAACAACATGATTATAATTATAACATGCTTATATGAAAGCATATTTAATCTGGAGAAAAGGATAATGTAATGACAGTTTAGTAAGAACGTGCCTGCAAAAATATTTTTGGTAATAATTTTTTAGGGACAAACACTAGAACTGAAAAGTGTTATTGCATGGGATTTCTTGTACTTTTATATATGTGTGTTTGTAAGGAAATTAAGCAGCCCTCCTCAATGTTGAAAAATACAACCTTCTATGGAGATGATTGTGAGGCCAATATACTTGGTCAGTCCTCAGTTCCCCTGCTTACGCTGAATATGTCTTTTTAAGGCTAATTTGAAGCTGAAACCAATCTGCATGCCAGTACTCAGCTACATGCAAGTGTATGTTTGAGGCAGATAGTTGCCTTGAGTTGGAACTGTGATTTTAAGGATAAGTAAAAGTAACTGTAGGTGGTTAAGTTTGGCTGTTGGATGTAAAAGTAGGTTTTTACATTCTCAGCTGGAAATGTTGACTTTTGTAATGTTATGAGCCTGTTTGATAAATCTAGCAATACTGCCAAGATAGGGATTCTCTAATGGAATTTCTGTGTTACGGACTTCAAAACCTATTATACTGAAACATCCCCTTCTCTCTACTCCCATAGTAAACCCTTCCTTTACATTGTGCTTTATGATGAGATGCAGAACAGTCAAACTGTATTTCTTAAAAAGAAAAGCTATATTAAAAAAATGTTGTTGTGTGTCTGTTTATCAGGTGGAACAAAAAGATTCACTTATTTTAGATTTATTCTGATAAAGACATGGGAAAATACTTGGTGATTTGTGGTACTCTTTGCTGGGTTGAAGTGGCATGTTTACCTACTGTTTTCTCATAAAGATCCTTTTGCTTTTCCTTTTGAAAGTCATGTTGGTAATTCCTATTTTTTTAAGGGCAGTAACTTTTTCATCCTCTCCAGATTCAGAAAGAAAGAGGCTTCAAAATGGGCAGTGGCTCATACTTTTTTCTTTTTATTAAGTTGTTGATATTTTTCTGCACATAGACTGAGACTGAAAGCCTTAAAGCCTACCAGAAGGACTGTTACCTTGGACTAAGTTTTCACATACATTGGAATGACTAGAGCTCCCTGTTTGGAAATTTGCTGTACAGGGCGAAAAGGCCTGTATAGTCTTATGTAATTGCTCTTAGTATATTTGCCTTCAAAACTGCTGGGTTTGCTTATTTAGTAGCCTAGCAACTAAAAAATCTGACCAGCTTGAGTGTCCTTTGAGAAAACATTCTGTGTGTTTCTTACTGATAGAATGCCTGAAGAAACTTTGCCAGTGCCCTTGATTTCACCTTTTCTTCTGTGGTGTATTTATTATATTATGAAGTACTGCCCATTGTTAGCGAATGACTCATCAGTCCTCATGTGTCTGTATCTTTTGGGCTTAAAGTCACTCCACTGTGCAGTCCTATTGTAAATAAATGTTACAGTGTAAAGGTGGGCTAGAAAATCTTTCTTTGTTCTTTTTTGGTTTTGATGAAGTCACACTTATCAAGGAGCCAATGCTGACTGATGCTACAAAACAGTCTGTGATAGAGGCCTTTTGCCATTTTTAACATATGCATGTAAAATTACTGATATGCTACAACAGCACAAAAACATTAGGGTATTCAATAGTCCTATCAGATTAGAACATCTGACTTTCAGAAGGCATTTAACAAATCAAGTGTTGAAAATTATTTCAAGCTCTATCTCTTCACTTCTGTTTGGGTTTTGGTTTTGTTTCTTAATGCAGGAAATTGCTGACAAAGATGGAAACAACAAAGTTTTATCTTTCACCATCCCTTCATTATCTAAACCCTCAATATATCATGAGGTAAGAGAACTGTTGTGGTAAATTAGAATTGGATCTACTAGAGGATTGAAAACTAGATCCTTTTGATGCAGCAGGCCATTTTAGACGCACCTTGCAGTAAGTTTTCAATGTTAGTTTGCAGTTAGTCTAATCAAATCCAGTAGTATTGGTAGAGGAAAATGAATGTAAATGTTGAAAAATCTTTACTGACAGTGTCCATTTTGAATGGAGCTTAGTTGTATTGTAGTTGCAGCTGTGGATTTTTGACTCTTATGTGTTAGAAGAAAGAAGACTACTTTTATACTAACTTTTAAATATAGTTTGAACTTGGAATCATGTTTTGCTTTCTCTACTGATCTGATTTGTGCAATTAGGACAAACTTACTATGAATGCATATGTAAGAATCAAAGTTGAAAATGGCTCTCATGCCATTCATTGTGCATGGAAGCTGTTTATGATAAATTAGGTAATGTTTTTAGACTGACAGTATTCTAGCTTTAATCTTCATTTTTACAGAACACAAGTTTGTCTTCTGGGTTGTGTGGTTAAGATTTTTAATGCTTTCAGGAACCTTTTACTTATGACTTGATTTCTCCACCTACTCTCCTACCTTCCTCCTTCCACCACCTACATTTAGCCCTCTACTATTGGATCCATGGCTTTAACTGAAGGAGCTCTATGTCAGCATGATCTCATCAGGGTAGTTTACAGTGATCTTCATCCTCAAAGAGAAACCTTCACAGCACAGAACCGGTAAGTTGATGTATTCTAATATGTGCGTGCTTCACTAGGCAGACAACAAATCCTTAAACATTGAGGCTAAATATATCATGTATGCAGTCCTTAGCATTAAGTGCTTGGAAATAAACCTAGAGAACAGTCTCAGTAATCTCGAGGTGTATGATTTTTGTTGTTTCTTCCAATTTTGTATGTCGTTTTACTGGTTAATGTAGAAGAGAAACTTCTCCATCACTTCTGTGTCTGTCAGGAATAACTTGGAGTTTGTCTGTCACCTCAAATTTTCCTGGAAGTGTAACAAAATTCAGCTTTGGCTCTGAGGTTGACTGCTTTTTCCACAGGAAAAGGAGAATGGAACTGACTGGCCAAAGCTAGGAATGGGAGAAATTGCGCTGCTATTCTAGTGACTGCCAGCTTTACCTGTGTCTAAAGCCAGCCCCGGGAAAACTAATAAAATAATTTTGAATGCATTGCAGACTTGTCCAGTTCTATAATTTTGTCCAAATATTACATCATATGCTGTGTTTCCTGTAGTTACTGCTATGCTAATGGGTTTCCGAAATAATCATTTGAAATGTTTCCTACTGAACCTTTAAAAGCCTGTTTCAAGTTATTGAAATAAAATGAAAGAGGATTTGGGGATTTGTGTGTTTACTTCTGACATTTTTTCTTGTGGGTAATTTTTTGAGACTGAGTTGTAGAATTTGTCTTAAATGCTGATGAAATATTAAGAATGTAAACCATGCAAGGCTTTGTTCTTGTCTCTTTTCAGGTTTGAGGTGTTGAGCTTTCTTATGCTGTGTTACAATTCTGCTATTGTCTATATGCCTGCCTCTTCTTACCAATCACTTTGTAGAATGGGTTCCAGGTGAGACACTTGCCTTTGAAATAATCTTATAGGGTGCATTTAGACTTCCAAATATTTATCCAAGGAAAAAAAAAAAATTTACTTGTGTTTAGTAATTTAATTATTTAACTCTTAGTCAGTCTTGAACCTTCATAGGAAATTTAAAGCTGTGCTTGCATACGGATAAAACACATGGATTATCTTACTAGTGCATGAACTTTCATTCTGGTTATATAACCTATTATTTTTGGGAGGTATAGATACTCGGGCTGATTTGCACTTTTTGATTAATGTATCTTTCAGATGTTTCTCAGTATAATTGGCTTTAAAATCCTGTAAGGAGTACCACCGGTTTCCTCTACTTCCAAATATTAATGTTTTGCTTCTGAGGATGACTTATATGAAGTGCTTGTACAATGTCATGGATTTTAGTGGTTTGTTTAGGTGTTCTAGTTGTTTTGGTTTTCATTTGTTTTGCTGGTTGTCTTTATATTTTCCCCTTTTTTTCTCCCCTGATAATAACATCCCACTTTCTGGGGAATTTATTACTGTGATTTCTCAAACTCTTATACACGCCCTTTATATAACCTTCTGCTGGAATAGTCTTAGAAGCATCTGGTTGGCAAAGTTCCTTGCTTTTTGTTCTAAAAAATCTCAAGTGTATCTGATACACCCATATGTCTGTTTTTATCAGCATTTTTGTCTAAACTGATATAAATCCTCTCTCCAGCTACTCTCAAATAGAGGAACCTCTTTAAACGTTCTTTTGATTTTAGCTTATTTGCTTCAGCAGAATACCACCATGAAAGCATTATATACAATTCAGTTCTGTAGCAAAGAAGGATCAGACTAGCTTCTAATTTATATTCTGTAGTAACACACACATGCAGTCAAAACTATAACCTGTTTTCTTCCCATAATTTCTGATGGGAAAGGGTTAATTCTTAGTATGCTTTCAGCATCTTCGTTTGAGCTGTGGCTGCATTGAATTTTCCAAATAAGTTGCATTATCCTGCATTTTCAAATTAGATCCATTCTTTTGTTGGAGAAGAGACATGACAGTTTGTAGGCTAGGGAATTTTTTTAACTGTAACAGTGAAGCAATTACTATGTATTAGAAGTCGTGTTGCTTCCATGATGAAGATTCAGATATTAAAATAATGAATAAATTATTTTGGGTTTTATGGAGACTCAATGTTATGCAATATATGAGAAAGCAGGCCCTTTTTCCAGGGTCTGAAGTTTTTTTAGAAGGCAGCTGAGAGCAGTGCTCAAGAATGCAGTATCTGTGTTACCCAACTTCAGAGAAAAGGTGATCAAGTGCTGTCATCAAGAATTAGATATGAGATGGCGTATTTCTCTTCTATGCCACTGAAATCTTTAAAGAAAGCTAGGTTTGCTTACTGAATTTTGGATGGAGTCTCCTACTTGGTAGGTGGCAATAGAGGACATCTTGCCGCCCTCATTATTTAGAAGCTGGTTATGAATTGAAGGAAACAGATGGAGTTAATGGCTGTATGGGAATAACACTATATTATTTGCAACTCGCATCTCAAGGCTCTGTTATAAAACTGCTTTGGTGGTTCAGAGAGCAACATAAGAATGTTCTGTGTTGTGTACTTAGTTAATTTTCTAAATGTATTATGTAAAATGGCTGATGTAAAGACATTTGCAGTCTTTAGGGTTAACATTTTGCTACAATGATGTGTTTTTTCAGGCTGTGTGTGAGTGGATTTCCACGGCAGCATGAGAAGCGCTGGAAAGAACACTGTGGTAGAGTGGTGTTAGATCCTGACTTCATGGTGCAGCTGCTCACAGGTGTCTATTATGCCATGTAAGTGGATGGGGTTTTTTATATAAAGAGAAATATCTAGGTATACATGAATTAAAATATAAATGATAGTTGTTTTATGATTGGAAAGAAAACCAGTTAATATCATAACACAACTTTATAACTCAATTAATGTATTTCCTGTTAGTTGCTTGCTCAGCCAACTGGTAATTTGGAAATACCTTTGTCAGCATTGAATTAGGTGTTGAAGGGGCAACAGTAGGTGCCAGAAACTTAGGCTTCTGGCTTCATCTTTTACCATTCCAGGTATAGCTTAATGATAATGCAGACCTCTTTAATGTCAATAAAGAGGTAGAATTTCTAGGCAATACTAGCAGAACTGAGTTTCCATCAGATACTTTGCATTCTTGGCCCCATTTTTTTTATTCTTTAGCGTGTCCTGATTATGGCATCAACTTTGTCTTGCTCAGAGGTGACAGGAAACAGCTTTTTTTTCTTACGCCAACAAGATTAATTAAAAAATGGTTGGTCTATACCTTTAAAAGTAGGGGCTGAGGTGTACATAGAGTTGAACTTTTTACATAAGTGAAGAGCTATTTGAATTCATAAGACACTCTCTTTCATATCTTTACTTTTTAGATATAATGGTCAGTGGGATCTTGGCCAGGAGGTATTGGAGGACATAATTTACAGAGCACAGCTTGAACTCTACTCACAGCCTCTGCTGGTAAGAAACAACCCACTGCAATGTATGGTCTTGGTTAAGTGGAGTGTGCATGTGTTTCTGAAGTGGACTGGCAGTGAAAGCATTTGTGGCCATTTACTGAGCTCCCAAATGCAAGGGGTTGTTAACAGCTTGCATTTTCAACATAGTTATTTATACCATGCTCAAGTTGTAAGCTGGGGTGTTGGGACCTTCTAGGTCTTGTTGGTGTGGAAAGCTAGGATTTCCTAATGTTTTACAACTAGATCATAATGTTTATGTTTGTTTGGTATAAGCTTCTGATGAGTGATTCAAAGCTTAACTATGTGGTTTTATGACAGGACATTTGTTGAAAAAAAGGTGTTTTCTTTGCTTCTAGACCCTCAGCAGCACCGAGAATGTGCTGTGTGGTTTAATGATAACCCAGTAAAAAGAGCAACAACAGGATAGAGCTAAGAGTGAAAAGGAGATTCATCTCCAGAGTCAGTGTCAGATTTTGATTAATTAAAGTCACACAGGTCTTAATCTTTTACTTCTCTAGAGAAAAATCTAATAGAATGGACTTCTGATTGTTTGGTTGTTTTTAAATTTTCACTATACTTTCTGTTCTGATCATAAAAACAAAGATTAAATGGGGAAAGTGGTGAAACTGGGTTAGATGCAAGCAGATGTGATCAGGAAGGGTGAAGAAAGGAGGAATGGAGGGATTTTGTTTTTTGTCAGGTAGGCTTGAAGATAAGGGGAAGTTAAGGAAAGTAAAGTGAAATAGACTTTTGTCAGCTTTTGCATCAGAATTGTGGCTAGAAGCCTTTAGTACTCCTCTGAACTAACAGCAGTAAATTTTCACTGCTTTTTACATAACTGAGAAAGGAGTGGATTGGGAAAAACCCTTTTATATGGCAGTCTGAGATCCTTCTGCAATAAAAAACAAAATTATTCTCTTGATGAATTAATATTGGCTGTAAAATTCATCTATGGGCTTTCTGACGCTGCTGCATTTTAAATGCTTGGTATCCATTGAATTATTATAATAGTTGGACCCTTTTGGAAATGACTCATCAGTCCATCAGACTGAAAAGTTTTAAATTAAATATTGAACTTGCTGAATTGGGGCACCCTATCAAACTACTACATTTAAAAGGTGCGTGGGAGGATCTGGAGTTTAATTCATTTGATGATATGACAATTTCTAGACTTATTGTTAATTTTTAATCACTTTGTCCTTAGAGAGTACTTCTAATTGTAAGAATCTTCTAGAATGTCTCGTTTTCTTTCCAAAACTTCTGTTACTTCTTCATCCCATTGTCAGCTGTCAGAAACATCAGGACATAACGAATTTTTCCCCTTTCCCCATTTGTCAGGTTTTTCATGCATATGTATGCAGGCATATCTGTGGGGCTTTCTTCTAAATACACTGATCATTGTTTTACTTCTATCTTGTTTTGCAGCAATTTTTTAGAAGCAACATTAAGAAATTGCCATTTTTATAAAAAAATTACCGGTGTGTCCTGGCCTCATGCTATATATTCAAGCACTTTGACTTTATCAAAGGCTGGAGTCTTTTCACCTTGTTGCATTCTCCAGGAGATGAGTACAATAATTTAGCATCATTGTAAAACTTTTTGTATTTTAAGCTGAGAACTACTGGCACCAAATAAAACATTCAAGTTCAGCCTCTGCCTACAATTCTTAACAGCAGCCACAAATGCTTTGAAGTTGATTTAGTATTCATGCAGACTCCAATGTTAGGATTATTTTTAGATATCTGTACTTAAGCTATTTGTGTAATTATGGAAATAACATCAGTCATCATTACAATGAGAAACACTGTGGTCCCTGTGTTTGGGTATGTCTCTAGGAGAGATGTTTTTGATAATATAGTAGATCTATGTTCTTAAATATGTTTGTATTGCCTGTGGACTTGAAAACCAACCAACCAAACCTGAAATAGCAGCATTAGAAAGCTATGGAATATCTGTAATATAGAAGCTGTGTTCTTCACTGTTATCCAGAGATTCCACCGGATAGCACAGGAAGTAACACAAGACTTTTTTGGAAAAGAAAGCTATCCCTTAAGGAACACCAGGGTATTGGTTTTATAGTCATGGAAACTGGGAGTTTCTACAGAGGGAATGTAATCACCAAGACTCAGTATTACTACCAAGCTAGCTTGGACCTGGGGAGTAGCTCAGATCCAGTCAGTCTTTTCCTCTGAATGTGAAAGTTCTGCCCTTGTTTCAGATGGAAATCCCTGTCTTCAGTGTAGAGACATACAGGCTTTCCTAGCCCAGTGCACAAGCATGGATCAGCAAGTCTCTTTTGCAACAGCACCTTGATCCAGTGTATTTTATTGATGTACTTACTGCTTTTGTTGGATGTGATTTTTTATTTTAGAGCTCCTTTCTAGTAGGCAAGAGTGGATGTCTGGCCTGAAACCAGCACTCCTTTGCCATTGATAGCTGCAGAGTTTGCTTGCCAAGTCTGAATTCTGCTGTTTGTTGATTTTCCTGCCTCTGAGTGCTGGATTAGACACAGTGAGCAAGATTTTTGCATCCTGAAGGATCATGGTTTTAGGTTTTTTCTGTCAGAAGTGTTGTCACTCATTCAAACTGCTTGTTTAGAATATTTCAAAGTTTTACAATTGCATTGATTTTTATGTCTATGTGGTTTTTCTCAGTTCACAGAAGTACAATTTGTACTGTAAGAAAGGGCCAGCTGTTAAAAGGTTTGACAAGCAGAAGTGCTCTGTCATTTTTCTGGTCATGTTGCAGAAGCTTTTTACTATGAATTTTTAGATATTAATCCTATATAGTGAGAGGGGTATCTAGTCAAAAGAGACTGCAACCCTAACAGGTAGAAGATGGGAAGGCAAACCATTCTATAATATTAAACTTGATCTGCAGAAATTTAATTTCTGAAGTCTTTAATGTGATCAAGGATAGACTCAGTGAGGTTTGTACCATTTCAAGAGGATGGCATGGAAAAAGGCCTGTGTGTGAATAGGAGAGCAGTTCACAAACAAGTACTGAGGCTGAGAGAGTTGGCTAGCCAAAGGGCAAATCAGTGTTGGACAAGGAAAGGTAGAATGATGAAGAACAGTTCTGTGATGGTGCCAATAATCTTTTGGGTTGTTTAGAAGTCAGGCAGGAAGGTAGTGGAGAAGATCTTTGAGGAGTTACAGGATCACAACACAGCAGGACATCAGAACCAGCCATATGGCAGCCATTCCAGACTCTCAGGAAGTGAAAAGTCTTTGATTTAGTTAATATCCTGTGATCTTTGGATCAAGCTGTTTGAAACAGCTTGTTATCTTCTCATGGTTGCTGGGTGGTTTGCCTGTTATAACTTGCAAGAAAGTCACTTTTGTTATAACCAAATTACCAATAACCACCTTCAATTCATAGAGCTTTTATAGCATCCCATATGTATTGATACAGTCTTTTTATCAAATCTTATCTGAGATCTTCACAAGGCAAGTAATAAGAGTTCTGCAAAGTAGATTTCTTGTTTCTCAATGTTAATGAAAGACGACTTAATTAGCTAAGCACACTTGGTATATGTGGACTTTGGTATATGTGGACTTTGGGACTTCAGAGAATTTGTTGGATGTCTCTTACATTTCCAAGGCCTCTGGCAACCTCAGAATATCCAGACAATATTGATTAGGTTTAGGTGTGCTTTAGTTCTGTTACTAGGTTGAGGGAAATATATGAAGATGTTGCTTACAGCATAAAACTAAGAAATGCTGCTTGTAGTAATCTGCTAAACAGTTGATGTGACTCTGTCAGCTAGCCACAAGTCTTTTATACAGTAAACAAAACATGGCTGTTCTTCGAAAAGAACATGGTCTAAAAGGAAGTAAAATGTACATACACATTGTTAGAGAAGTATTGCAGATACATATTCTAAAGCAGATCTCTCTTTCATTTGAGTAGACAGAACAGTCAACTGTGTGTTTTTTTCTGTGTCTTAATAGGGTTTACATGCCTTTGCCTTGACCTAACAAGTAGACTACATGGATTTAAGACATGCAGACCATGTGTGTTTTAAATAAATGTGTTTCTCTTGCCATATTGTGAACCCTGTTCTCTCAAGTTGCAAAATCAATTTTTTTTGGTGATACAAGAGAAAATCCATTAGGAGGCAACATGAATGCACTTTTCATAATGTTTCTTGTAAACTGCAGTGGAGAGAATAGCCTGCCCAAATTTTCCTGGGAACTTTTACTAGGTAGGATTTTATACAGATTAGCAAGTTTATATTTTACATAGTTGTTTTAAGTCTAGATGTCTCTGACCCTCTTATTTCATCTACTCTCTTCATTAGAAGGGGAGTAAAGAGCTTGTAGGAAGTCAGAGGTCTGTGAAACATTCCTATCATAAAACATAAACGGTATTTTCTTTGTCACTTTGCAGTCTGTCTTGGATGGAAACCTTCCTGTATAGGTACAGGTGGCAAATGTGGAACAAAATAGTTTACCTCAAAATAATTAAGAAAATTCAGTTACATTTTTGGGAATAGATTTGTGATGAGCTTTTCAGTGTAGCTATCAACTCTCATTCTTGGGGATGGGGCCATCCATCCAGATGAGATCTAGCATAATTAACACTTCTTGGTTGTTTCTTTTTTGTTTATCCAGCAAGAGCTATAATACTGCCCTTAGTGCAATCAAGGACAGTAGTAATACAGCATTTTATTGTTATCTTAGGTTGCAAATGCCATGAAGAACTCATTGCCCTTTGATGCTCCTGATGCATCGCAAGAAGGCCAGAAGGTACTGAAAGTAGAAGTTACTCCAACAGTGCCGAGGATTTCTCGGACTGCTATTACAACAGCTTCTATCCGTCGTCATCGCTGGAGGAGAGAAGGTGAGATTTCTCTGCCAAGAGCAGTTACTGTAGTGTACTGTATTCATCACCATCACTGTATTCTGGCTTCTGAGTTTGAATGTTTGCAGAACAGTTGGTTGGGGTTTTTTGTTTGTGTGTTTTTGAAAAGTGATATTCCATAACAATGTGTAGTATTTTACATCTTCAGAGCACTGCATGGACATGAACATTTGGGGTGTTTGTTTTGTTTTTGATTTGGTGATAACCTACAAAGTAGGTAAGAAAATGAAGAAGCTGGAAAATCTTCAGTAAGACGACTTCTTTTCTTCATGTAATATAGCAGAAAAATGGAAGTGTAGAGTGTGGCTTAGAATTTGAGTTTTCTTTAATTCACACTAAAACTCAACTGATTCCCATCATAAATAGCTCAGGGAATTAATAGTATTATCCAGATCTTAATAGGGTTTCAGCTACTTAAAGCTACTGAAAGCAGTGGGAGACGGAAAAGCTGAACATCACACTCCTATGATTGTATGCCCCAATTTAGAGAGGGGCCGTGTCATAAAATAGGTTAGAGCTAGTCCTTATTTTTCCTCGTGTTGTATGGAAGTGTGCTTGACTGTATAAAACAAAAATAAATGTAGTAATATTTACTTTGATATCATGACGTCTTCAGAGTAGATGTAGCAAAAAAGTTGCTTTGAAATCACTTTGTCACACTTACAAAGCTTTGTTGCTGCATGTATAAACATTTATTTTAAAAAGCTGCATAAATGGCTGAAGGTAAAAAGTAGAATAACCTAAAAATAAACTAGAGGGTAAAAGTCTGAAAACAAGGATTACATTTTTCCTGTCATATTCTTCCCCTGTTGTCCCTCCCCTTTTATTTTTTTTTCCTTCCTGTATCACGTGCAAAAGGATTTGATGACCTCTGGTCTTCAGCTGAATCGAGAAGTCCAGGACAACGAGTAGCTGTCTTCTGTTTTCATGACTCTGGGTCATGTTTGTCTTCGCTGTAGTTGCCATTATATTCATTTACTAGTCTCTGGTCTGCAGTATAGCCCACCTGTCCCTTTCTGTGGATGTTCTCTCAACTTTAACAAAACATGGGTAGTATTTTGTGTTCTGTTCCATGTCCGCATAAATCAATTTTCCCTGCCTGGGTTGGAATGCCAAGAAAGGAATAGAAAAGCACTAAAATGTTATATGTTGAATCCCAGATGGCTTTGACTTCTCAAACGAGGCTGACTCAAGCATACCTGGCTCACCGATCCAACACGGCTCCACAGACCTAGGGATCAAACGTGAGCAAGAGGGGGAGGTGCTGATGCGCAGGACCCCTGAGCATGGCTTCCTGGAGCCCACCTTGGCAACAGCCACAACAGAGGGTAGGACAGAGATGAGGAGGCAGAAGTCAGTGAGGCAGTTGCTGGAGGAGGATCCTGGCTCCCTATCCCCAAGCAGAACTTCTTTCCATTCTAGTGTGTGTTTCCGCTATCCCAGGGTGTATTAGCTTCTCTTTGCAATACACGCATCCCCTATATACCTAACATCAGGTCAGGTACTACCTTTTGTTATCACGTGGGCTGGCCTGGGGCTTGCATCTGTGTGGTGAAAGACTGCTTGGCATGGCATAAAAAAAAAAAAGGACAAAAAAAAGACAGGGGTATAACAGCCAAAAGCTTTGGGATTGCTTGGAAACTTTCTATTACTGAGCATGTTTAATCTAATAATCAGAAGGAAAAAATGCACCAGATGAACACGATTCTAGTCCTGAAAAGCAGACAGTATCAACTATAAATGGATTTGGCTACAATTTATTTACGATAGTGTCCTTTTAGTCTACAGGTTTTAAATTTCCAGGAGCAAAGTTTCATATTCCTGTTAAAAGTCAAACCTACCCAAGACAGATATGCAACTACTCATGTTTTTATTTGCTGGTCATCCTTTAATTGAAAATTCATATGTGTAAAATTAGTTTGCATGAATGAACTGGCTGCTCAAAAGAAAAGTATCAAAAAAGTGCTTGTGTTTTCAAGAAGAAATCAGGTTGTCATGTTTCTCAAAACTTTAGAAATAATTATTGCTTACTTTCTCAGTCATACTGTCCACACAAATGCTGAAGGACTTCGTATGTCTTGCTCTGCAGCCAAGAATAACAGATAGGGTAGCTGGTAGAAATTGGTTTTGCATAAGTTCATCTATTAATTTTCACATCCTTACTCCATAAAATATGTGGGTTTGAGTACTGAATTTGAACCATGATTTCTCCTCAATTAATTTCTTCTAAATTTAGCTAAACATAGTTTTAAGTGTTCTCCTATCTTAAGTCATCTTTTCTATCTGAACATTCCTTTGGTACATCCAGCTTCATATAAGTTGATCATAAATGAAATTTCTTTGGATGTGAACTACACAGTTCTCAAACTTGTTCTTGTGGAAACAATAATCTGGAGGATTTGGAGACTTAATGAAGTGTTAAACAGGTGCTATCAAACAATAATTAAGATGTTTCTGTAGAAGATAGTTGCATAAAAATGTTTAGTGTGGGGTTATAGTCGTCTACTTGGTGCATAGTGAATTTGAGCATGCTCAGTAAATGAGTCTTGTCTTCTAAATTTACTTACTCAGTTGATCTTACTCCATTTTACTAAACTTTGCATGTGCATGACCTGAAGGATATGGAGAAGCTGCAGAGAACCTTCTGGGAGAGACAGGAAGTGGGAAAGAAGTTGGTAAAGATTTTGGCCTTCTAGTCTTAATTTGTTTTAAGACATCTGTATAATTTGGCATGTTCTTGAATAAGGCATAATTCCACATGCTTTACTTCTGTTGAAGTGGGTTGAGTACCCTTTACTTCTGTAACATCAGCAATGTATAATTACATGCTTGGGTGAACTGAATTCTCCTGGTTGACAGCATTTGGGAGAAGGCCAAGGAATGGAGGGTTTTTGGATTATCAGTATAGAATTGTGTGTGGGTATATAGTGGTCTATGATTTTGAGGATGCTGATTTCATAGAAAGTTTCAGCTAGCAAATTCACTCTCATCAATATAGTTTTGATAACAAATGATATAATGAGAGACCGATCATTTCAGGTGACTTTTCAACCTTCAGGTACAAGAAGGATAAACATAATAAACATAACTCTAACAAGCTGTATAAAACTCCTTCTCTAGATCAGTGTTCTGATCCAGTAAGTAGAAAAAGGCAAAGATACCAAGGACTCGGTAATGCCTTACAAGGTATTCTGCTTCCAGGTGCTAGCAGCTGTAGTTCTGTGCGCTATTTTGGGTCAGCGAAGTAAGATGTATCAACATCTACGGGATTATTTATGTACAGACATGAGTAACAAATTCCTTGGGGACAGGTTTTTTTATAAGGAACTGTGAAAGTCCTAAATACACACTATAGTGCAACTGATACCGTTTCTGTCAGGTTGCACCAACTCTCTTCTGGCCTTTCAGGAGAAGAGTGTTTGAGAGTAGTTGGCTTTTAGAGTGGTTTGGGTTTTTTGGTCATGTTGGTTTCTTGGGTGAGAAGGCAGAAGAAAAATGGTTTTGATTGTTTCTGAGGGCAGTTTTAGAGGAAAAATAACATCTATGGGGAAAATAATACGCTTGACTGACTTCAGTCACACTGAGATCTTCTGTAGCTATATGGATCCAACTAGACAGAAATTCTCTTGCATGTTGTCTTCTCTATCTTCTTCATTTTTGAGCACTGCTGAGCTGCTTGGTCACCTGTACAGTTGCAGCACCCAAAAGCTTGCAACAACCCCTCTCAGTCTTATCTTTAAATTCTATGACAATAAAATGCCACTTTTTCAGTGTGACTCTTCTGCTTCACTGTCCTTGAATAGGAATGTCTGTTAGTATTTTTACTTAGAAATGTCTTAACATAAACTTTGAAGACAACAATATTCACGTAATAATAAAAAGCTTAGCAGTATTGTCTGGAGATACCTTCCTCTAATTTACACATCTTGTTTGAGTAAGAAGGGCTTGAGAGGGGACTTCAGCTGCTGCTATCGCTGCTTGTAACCTAACACGCTTTCATCCAGCTTTGCATGATTATATAAAGAAATGTAAATGGTTTAATGAAAATGTGCTCTTTCTTTCAGTATGTTCTAGTTATGCTATATTTTTATTAGCAACTTTGATTATGTGTGGGAAGGTTGGGAGGGTGGGAATGGAGATGTGGATTGTGATCACTGTCTAATGTGAGAAAATACACTCACATTTCAATGAGAAGACAAAGGCTTAGTTTGACTAAACAAAGTGGGCAGGAGTTGGGGAAAGCAATATGTATTTTAAGTAAGGTTACAGGAAGTTAAAGCAAGTAATGCACCCTGCATTTTAATAATAGCCCTCGAAACCTAAGACGCTGATTTTTCTAAGCCTAAAGGCTTGACCAAGGAATAAAGACTGCAGTAGCATGAAATATATTACCTTTCTGCTCCTGGGAGTCTGAGTCAAATAGAACTATATAAAACTACAGCATAATCTTGCATTGTTCTGAGAGAGGCCTGAGAAAGGTCTAATTTGGAGATGGCTAAACATCTTTTGTAAGCTCATACACAGTAGTGGTAAATGAAGTTTCCTGAAAAGAAATAGTAAGCTTACAGGGAGGCTTTATTATTCTGGTTTAAAGCTTTCTTTTTGCTTTATGCTTCAGAAATATGAAATTGGATCAGGCTACAGAAAGGTGGCAACAACTCTGAAAGCTTTGTGGCTGTTCTGCTTGCCGTAATGTAAAATGTTCCGTAGCGCTGTAACCCTCAGCATGAAAGGATGGGCTTCTGCTCAGATGTTAGAATCTCTTAGATCGTTGCCACCGTTTTTCCTCATTCCACGAAAGAGATTTAAACACGTTTGCTCAGTGGCAGGCTGGGTTGAACAGACTGCCAGTAGATCAGTACAGTGGCTTTACCTAGGGTAGTCTATAGGCTTTGCAGATTTCTTGCAAGTAATCAGGCTCTGTAGCTTTTATAAAGAAAAGCAAAATTCTTACAGCCTGAATCTTTTTTGCTAATATTGTTAAACTTTATGGCTTTTCCCCATTGAAATGAGATCTATGGGGCAAAAACTCAATCTCCATTTTCAATTTTAAAATTTGAATGCTGTTCAGTTTTCTACTGAAACAGTAACTCTCCTTTTGGGTACTTGGAGCTTAGAAAAAGGACTGGAAGATGATTATTTTTTTTAAAAAAAAAAAGTCTTTATGTGCAGCCCTAATCATATTATAGGCCTGAAAACAAGGATTTAAAAAATAAGTTTGTCAGGCTTTTTTTTTTTCTCTGAGATTCCAGTCAAAAGCACAGTGCCTCTTCTACAGCATTAGGTGTTTCAGAGGGTAAGTTTCTCTTAATACAAAGGGTTTTTTATATGAAAAATGTAGATGCTGAGATAAAAGTAAATATGGTGGAAGCACCTAAATAGGATTGCTGGAAATGCAGGGAGGATTGAGCTCTGGAGAAGAGAGAACTAGGAATTAGGTTAATCTCCAACAGAAACTATAGTCACATTGTTTGAAGTGGCAGCTACATACAACAGAAGCCTTCTACCTTTGTTGGAGCATTGTGATTGCTGGCCTAGGAAGTAGCCTACTTCTGAAGCATACTGAGCACTCTCCAGAACTTACTGTGTCCAGAAGATCTTGAACATGCTCAGATCTTCCCTTAAAGTAGGATAAAAATAGTCTGAAAGGTGCTTTTATGGTTTGGTTTATTTAAACCACATGTAAGAGTAGAATATGGACTAGTATCTGCAGACAGAACTAAAATAAATTAACCAAATAATGCCTAATTCTTTGTTTATAGACAAAGTTTTGAGATCTTTTGATAAGTGATGTAGAGGAAAGGGAAATCAAGCTCAATGAGTACTTTTTGTTAGAGTCTGTTTTCTTATAAATATAACAGGAAGATTCTTGGCTGAGAATCAGAAATTTTTAAGCAGGTGGAAAACAGTTGGATTAGGAAATAAGGTTTGTCTTGACATTCTGTGCGTATCCTTGTCTTCATGTAACTTGAATGCTTACTGTGTGTTCTGATTGTTTTGGGGTTTTTTGGTTGTTTCTTTTTTCCTAATAGATACTGAAGGTGTTAATGGAAGAGATGAATCTGTGAACCTTAATGATGCTGATGAAGGATTTTCATCAGGAGCTTCCCTCAGCAGCCAGCCAGTTGGGACCAAACCTCTATCGTCTTTATCCCAGAAGGGCAGCTTAAGGAAAACAGCAAGTGGGCGTTCTGCTAAGGATAAAGAAACCTCTTCTGCAGCAAAATCCAATGAGAGCCCTCGAGATTCAGTAGCTCGGAAGCAGTACGTGCACCAATCCACTGACCTTGGTGCAGATATAATGGAGATGACACCTACCAAGAAACACCTTAGCCTGCCTGCCGGGCAGGTAGTGCCAAAAGCCAACAGTTTGAGTCTGATCAGGACCGCCAGTGCTTCCTCCAGTAAATCATTTGACTATGTGAATGGCAGTCAAGCAGGCTCCAGTGTTGGAGCAGGTACAGAGGGTGTTACCAATCTTGCAGCTGGCAACACCAATCGGTTTTCAACTATCAGCCTACAGGAGGACCGACTAGGCCAAGCTGGGGAAGGTAAAGATCTTCTTCCCCCGGGAGCACCCCTAACCAAGCAGTCTCGATCTCCAAGTTTCAATATGCAGCTAATATCCCAGGTGTAACTTTGACTCCCTTCCTTAGGATTCCCCTTTTCCCCTTAATCCCCAGGCAAGTTCATCCTTAGGCAAAACATCATCCTGCAGTGTGAAAATACTGACTGTTGTGATCTTGTTTGATTTGGTTTAGCTGTCATACTGTATTACTAAAACAGCAATAATTCTTCCCTCACCTTCATCCTTCCCCCACCTTGTAAACATGGTTGTGAAGCAGTATATAATGTACTGTATGCCTTTTTCCATGCCTTCCTTTCTCCTTGGGTGATGTGCAATCCATCGTAGGCTGATCAGTCCCATTTCAACACTGTGAGACTGGAGACACCGGCGGAAATGGTGAATGTGATCCCTATGAGATGATGCTTTGGCTTTGTTAAGAAACTGAAACGGGTTTGTTTTCTCGGTCTACAGTACTGCAAAGACTACTGGATCATGACTTTTCTTTCTCAGAACCAGGAGTGCCTCAGAGATTCTAGTGTGACTTTGGACCTCTCTGAGTCTGTGCAATCAATTCTGGGGAGGGGATTGTCATTGCTGCTCCTGGCTGCCTACAGCACTTTTATTCATTACAATGACGGTAGTTTGTGTTTTTTTCTTGCCTGCCCCCAGTCTCTCATCCCAGAAGCTTTTGATGTTCAGCAACTGAGACATGCATATTAACAACTTGTTTTCCCTCAGAGAGAATTCTAAGTAGATAATGTAGGTTACAATGCATTTCTAATGGCGTTGTAGCCACATGTAATGTTATATGTCTTCCCCTCCAGGACACAGGGTCATCCTGCGTAAAGACTAAAATTTAGACAACACCATGCTATTGAAACAGTTTGTTTTGTAAGTGAGAGGGAAACACTACTTTCCCAGGAACTAGTGGCTAGCTCTGCTCCGTTTTTTGTTGTTGTTTTTGTGAGGTGCTGATCACTGAATTGAAAGGTGTATTCGGGTAAAGAGTATTTCTCAGGCTGCTTTCTATGGTGTCATGGCTGTTGGACGCCCCTGCCCCTCTCAGCTGCTTTCTCAATGTCCCTGAATTCACTCATGGAGTCATTTGAAGAATCCTGCAGTCTAGACAGACCATATTCTTAAGGGGCTGTCTCAGGGATGGAGACAGAAGTTTGTTAGAAGTACTGGAGCTTCAATGTGAAATGCTTTTCTAAAAAAACATTTGCGCAAAGGGGTACTGACAGTCCTTTTTCCCCAGAAGGATCACTCTTCATTGCCTTGGTGTATATATAATATGTTGAGGGTTTTTAACTCTTATTTTAGTGGATTGGGCCTAGTCTATAAAATACAGAACTCATGACATTGAGCCAAGCCTTGAATGTATATGACTGGTGTATGGGCGCTGGCTGGTACTTATGCTACAGAACACTGCTTAGAAGCACATTTCTGGTTTGAGGAGAATGTTTGTCATTCTTTCCCTCTCTTCAGCTTGCTAGAGAGAAAAGGGGAAAGTTCATCCTCTATGCCTAAATCATATATGATATCCTGGAAGTTTACAAATCGTAAACCCACAGGAAAGACTTAAGATCTTTATGTGGGCACTTTGGTTTCACTGTCACTGTGAAGGATAAATGTAAGCAGTTATAAATAGCAAGACTATCTTTGAATGATAGTCTGTAAGAAATTCAGGACAATGACATGGTGTTGCCTAGCTGGTAGTTGGTTATGGGTTTTGTGGCTTGTTGGTTTTTTCTTCCTTTGAAGCTCTATTTCAAATTGAACTTTTTAATTCAAATTTACATTAAAATTCATTTAAATATTTGAAGGATTCTTGTGATTTGACGAGTCACATAGATAGTCTAGTCTTCATATCTTACATTCATAAATTAATTAAATGCCATCTGGACTAATGCAGAAATTCAGTTAAACAGCAAAAAGAATCATCAGAGAAAAAAAAAAGAAAACCTTACAGTTTCTGAATTCAAGTTAAAGGACCACCAGTCACACACAGATGGAACTGAGGCAAAATTGAGATTAAACTAAGGCATTTTCTGAAGAAAAAAAATAAATGTCAGAAGCTGTATATGGTTAAACTCTTCTTTAGTTCATAAGTTTTGCTAGTGGAGACAATTGGTAAGTTGTGGCTGAAAGTACAAAGTTTGTGATAATCATTACAAAATATAAAGAAAATTCTGTTAAAGAGCTATCACTGTAAACTGAAAAGGACCAGATAATTTAATTAAATCTTTGGGAAATACAAGGTTGATGGTGTTCTGGCAATTTTTTAAAGAATTACTTCATTTTAGTATTTTAAAAAGTAGAGTTGTTAATTAGCCAGGTTTTCTACTTTCTGCATTTGCCATGATAAGCATTCCTCCAACAGTTTTAGGACACTTAAATTGGTATCAGGCAAAATTTTATTTCCCCCCAAATATTCTTATGTGTGGGGTCCCACAATATTAAACTACTTCAGGAAAGTGAGACCCCTCAGTGACTTCAGATAAAGAAGTCAAATGTATGTGCATAAATTCAAATCAGTTAAAACTTTAGTCAGCCTACCTTTTAAGGTGTTTTTACAGTTCTCATTCTGATCATGTGCCTTTTGTTATTTCATCCGCTGTATTTTGGGTTGTTCTAGTGTGTATATATACTTATCCCATATAAGGCTTTTTAAAGATTTCAAATTTATCTGTTTTGTTTAAAAAAAAATTTTTTTTCTATGTGCTCATGTGGTACATCTGAAACTTCAATTACCCTTTAAGTGCAATGTTTCAGTTGTGGGAGTTTTGTTTTGTCAGTTTTCAGACAAGTACTGTTCAACATCTGTCTTACAAAATGAGTCATCACTAATATCTACAAACCAGCTGTAATAACAGGCTTTGCCAGTGCTGTGTATCAGGTTTATCATTTAATGCTTCTAGATGTGTCTCAAACTATGCCAAGGTGCAGAAGTACTGTGGCAGAAATAAATTTAAAGTGTCTGAGATACGGGTTGAGGGAATAATCTGCTGACTTTCTGGGTTATGTATGCTAAGGACTAAAAGTACAAAACATACTTACATTTTGTGACACCTCTGACAAATATTTAGACTTAAATCTCTTTATCCTGAATTCATTCTGCTGTGTCTTGTTTTAGAACATTTAGTGCTTGACACGAGGCACTAGATTTAGATTTCTGCAGTATTTCAGTGCATCTGCAGCAGTATAAAGTGAAGGTCAAAAAGCAGAACACTATGATTTTTCCCCATGATGTGCACATGCGTGCACATACACTTAATTCTTAGGTAAGGAAGTGTGAGTACTATATTTTGATGTATATATACATTTAAGTGGGGATAAAGTAATTATTCCTTGATACAATTTTCACCACCTCACAATATGCTGCCATTTTGCAACTCATTTTTGTTGGGTTTTATAATTTCAAGAAAACATAAAATTATGGGATTCCTTACTCCAGCTTGATTATCCTTTTCAGGAGTATTGTGAGCAGCTTTTTGGTTGAACAGTGACCCATTCTTTTTTGTCTGCAGGCAGCATGAAGTAAAAACACCTATTAAAATGAATGTTGCAAGATGACAGTTTAAATTGCTGTATTAGCCTTTTAGTTTTCATTTGGAGACTTTGTATGTCACTGTCCATTTTAAATGCAGGTTGCTTTGAACACTTTTTCTGGTGAATTTGGAAAAACTTCTTCACAGCATACTTCATTCTTTTAATGCTGAACATCATGTTGCAGCCAGTAAGCATTAGATCTAGTGTTTGTAGTTTGCAAGTGTGTTGGTCTTAAATACAACATTTCCAACATACTCCTGCTAGCTTTAAAGTAATTAAAATTACCTGGTTTAACATCACAACAGTGAGAAAAAGTTTTTTGACAAAGTATTTATTTGCACTACTTATGAATACTGGAGTTTACTGGGACAGGGTTTTTTCTCACCATGTGAGGTTTACTTGTGTGTGGGTAGGTACATACATTTGTCACGTGTTGACAATCAATTGCCTCAAATGTGTGTATACTGTATGTAAATATGAACATATTTTTGAAGATTAAGGGGGAAGCCTGCATCTTAATGATGGTAAAGCTACTCTGTAGTAAGGTGACCCCCTAACTCTAACCCTTTTTAGTCTCCAGATACTATGTGGTTTGTTTAACTTCTTTAATGAAGATTATTAGCGTTCTTTGAAAATTTTAGCTCCAGGGAAATTTCCCTCAATATTTAATGTATAACATGTTCAGAGAAATATATTTTGAAAAATTAATTTTGGAATAGATAATTCTATGCTATGGCTGTATTTTAACCTAAGAGTTTAAACTTGTCCTATTTTATCACGAACCAATGGCTATCTCTTTTAAGCGTTCAGCATTTTAACTTTGGTCAGAAACCAGATATTTTTTGTTTGTCTTGGCTTACAAATTTGAATTAATTTGAAGACTAAAAACCAAAAATAACCCTTTGAGTAAAATAATGAAAATCAAGCAGGACTAGGTACTGTACGCATAATCCTGTAAGAGGTGTGGAAAATACAGTATGTGTTTGAATGAAATGTATGTACTGCACACAAAGATGTTTCTGATGTTAGTAAGTCTAATAATCTCATCCTTAATTTCTGCAATTCTCTCATTGCCAAAGATATTACTACCTTGGCATGTTTAATTCAATTGCATTTAAACCATTAGCTAGGTCTCATTTGCAACAACCATGTACATCATAGGAATAGTTTGCATCAGAAGAGTAAACATGCCCTCTCTATTTATTTATTTATATTTCTTGTTTCAGATAATTGCAGGACTAAAGTTGCAAAATATTATTGCCTGGTAAGCACAGAAGCCAGATCCTCTGTACTTGCATTGCATTCTTGGTTTATATCAAACGGTTCAAAATGTTGTATTTTCTTAAGTATTTTAAGTGCTGTTTGTTTCTATTTTATGGGCCTTAATCTCTTTTGTAATTATTTTTTTAGTTTATTTTCCCACTGGCACTTAGATAAACTTTGCTGGGGAAAGTTTTTCTGTAGGTGATTCATGGTAATAGATCATGACATGGTTGTTGTGTTAGTGGATACCTGTATCAGTCTGTGAAAATCTGCATGTGGTGACCAGCTGCAGAGCTGCAATACCTGCCTCTTACACAGTGGTGGAAGGCAATGGAGAGCTCTGAGCAACTTGGTTTGTCAGTAGTTCCTGAAAACAAGCAGTAAGTGGATTTTGCAAGGTTGATATATGTATGAGGATTTCCACATAGTCATTATGAAATGTTATTTAGAATAAATATTGGAACAAAATTTCAAAATGCATAACAGCTAGTCAATTTCAGATAAACTTGCCTAGTAAGTTTGACAAGTGTCAATACATGTGACATTAAAAGTTGAAAAGCAGGATGTAAAAGTCTAGGGGTACCTTACAGCTTCTAGAAGGGGATCTAGTAAAAATCTTTATTTGTCTGTATTTGAGAGTTAATGAAAAAAATCTGCTTTTTAAAAGTTATTTTCTCTAGGCTACTCCACTCCCTTGATTTATTTTTCTTTTTCCTTTTAAAGTGTCTTCATCAGATATTTACCAAAGGTAGTATCCAAGGGACCAGATGACTTTAAAATGGGTCCATAAATTATCCCTTCTGTCATAAAGGATTACTAAGCTATTCCTTGTGAGGAGCTGTTGATGGGAACAGTTGTATATTAAAACTTTGTGTCTATACAGTAAAAACTTGTAGCTTGTACATGATGAGCAAAATGATGAAATTTTATGACCAATTATTTGGTTGTGAGCTCCTGGTGTTACACTGAGATGTAAGCAATTTAGAGTGGAGTATCTTTGCATTCTGATAGAACTTTTAAAAGTAATTAAATTTTTACTCTTGAAAAGATTATTAATTGCACATTAAAATGTGGTATAGAATTCACACGGGTTTTTCAGTTCAGAGGGTAAAATGGTTGGGAGATTTCTGTTTAGGAGCCATCTCCTAGTGAAGTGACTCTATGGTGCTTTCTCATGGAAACTTTCTTACAAATCAGTCATTAGTGGATCCTGTATGTTTGAGTCCTAGCCCTTATCCTCCCTAGACAGAGAAAATAGTGTGAATGGAACAAGCTTTTACCTTTTGTTCTAAAATAAGGAAGACTTGGGAGTGTCAGAAATACTGGCTGTCAGCACTGTTCTTTCTGTTCAGGCAGTTGTTGTTGTGCTAGACTTTCATGTTATTAGTTTATGAAAAATGCAAGTAGTAAAAACTTTGTGGCTTCAAGTATACAGTAGATGTGAGTTAACAATCACTCAGGATAAACCAACTTGTCAAAGTATTAATAGATTCCTAGTACTGGGGTGTGTCGTGTGATTTTTGTGTGCCAGTGTTCAATGATTACTTTGAAACAAGACTTCTTACTGTTTTCTTGCAGATAGTAAATAGTTTGGGGATGGATATTACGAGCTGGTTATTTATGGAAAAACACCATATGATTAAATAGAATTGAGTCATTTACAGGTTTTGTTTTTTTTCCCCCATGTTGAAGATTCCAGGAAAAAGCTAATAAAGATTTCTAATTACTAAATCAGATACTCTTAAAACAGTTTAGATTTACTATGGTAGCTTTTATTTGGTATAAACCTTCCCACCCCCCACCCCCAAACTAAATTGAGGTACCCTGTGCTGCATTTTTTAAATTTGTAATTCCTGTACTTTACAAAGGATCTTTTGATCTGTTTTCTGTTTCCATCCTGGTAAGAACACAGGATATACCGTCGGTTTTACTAGCAAAAATAAATGTTCTGCAAGGGTTAAAAGATTATTTTCTTACTTTTTTCTTTCATACCAGGTTTGTTTCTCTGAACTAAGTTTTCTGAGGATTTTTACTACTTTAGCATTATGTAATCTTATCTCTGTCACAGAAGGAGCATAAGCAGCAAGTAGCCCACTTCTTGTGGGCTGGGCCAAGGGACATGGATTGGTGGTGTGAGCCACTCTTCACCAGGATAGCCCAACATGCTGGTATCGACCCCAGGCATTCAAGATTTGGTACTGGTGAAGAACTAAACCAAACGGGTTTTTAATAGCCGCGACCTCTGCTGTATGATGTCCTTTAACCTGGGACCAGGGAAAAATCTTCATTCTTAGACCTGAAGATGGCAAGTATTGAAGGTCATGTTATTGGTGCATGTAAGCCATTATCTTAACTGTCTTACTGAGCTGGTTAATGCTGTTGACTGTTGTTGAAATGTGAAATGTAGTTACTATTGACTTTGTAAATACCTGCCAGAGATGAAAAATAATTATTTTAAATCATTGTAAATAGAGATGTATAAAACACAATCTGCAATGCAGAAAAAAATTATATATATATAAATATATAAAGATGTTAAATAAATATTGTGCTGTTTCTGAACACAGATGTATGCTTTATTAATTGCTTTTAAAAATAACTGATTTATGGTGACGGGGGTGTGTAATGCAGAGTACATCGCATCTTTCGTGCAAGTGCGTAGGACGACAGTCCGGAAGCAGCAGCTGGGGGCTGCCTGTGAGTTTTACTTGACGCCGGTGCGTTCATCGTGGGCGCTGTCGCCCGAGTGTTACTCCGAAGAACCGCAGCCAGAGGGGCTCTGCCCCCTGAGGCGGGCGATTCCAGCACGGCTCTTGCGGCACCTTCGTGTCGCCACGGCAACCCCAGGCGCCCGCCCAGCGCCTGCGCGCTTCCCTGGCAGCGGAAGTCTCATCCAGCCGCCGGCGCCGGTGGAAGGCGGGGCAGAGAGGAAGCTCGCGGATTGGTCGAAGCGCAGGTCAGTCAAGCCGCGGCGGTGGCGGCGGGGTCAGCTGCCTCCCGTTCGTCCACAGGGAGAGCGGCGGAATCGCCTGTCGTTTGGCAGGTGAACTCGATTCCCTCTCCCGCTGTCGCCGCAGGCGGCGGCCGGGAGCCCGCGGCAGAGCCAGTAGCGGGCAGGAGCGCGAGGCGCGGGTGCGGAGGGTTGCTGCTGTTGTGAGGGTTCCTGCTGCCCCGCGTGCTTTGTGGGAGCGCTCCCTGGCGCGCTCACGTGGCTGAGCCGGCGGCGCTTTGGGGGGTTCCCGCCATGAGCCGGCCGGAGCGGAAGGGCAGCGGCGCTCTCCAGGTGAAGTTCGTGCCCGACGAAGAGGTCCTGAAGCACATTGCTGACGACTCAGGTACAGCCGGCCCGCGGCAGGGGCAGGGCCAGGCCGAGCGCCGCCCGCTGCTCCCAAGGGTGCTGGGAGAGGGTCCGAGCGGCCGCGGCAGCGCCCCGGGACGGGAGCCCTTCTCCGATACCCGGGGCGGGCGGGCTGCGAGCAGTACGAGGCCTCCCGCCTCTTCTTCCCCGGCTGCCTTTTCTGCAGGCTATGTCCCCGCCCTGGCACCAGCTTCTTGAGCAGCAAACGTGTGTGGAAAGGCCTGGGAGAGGGGCACAAGTAGCCTAGCAAACTTCCTAAGGCCTGATGTGTGTAAGCACACGCAGAGCGGGATCGGAAGGAGATTCGAGGCGGCTGCCGACAGGAGACCTTCTCTGTTGTTTTGTCTGTTTTGGGGGTTTGGAACCTCTGTGGAGATGCTTAAAACTTGCCGGTACAAGGCACAGAGCACCCTGATCTGGCTTTGCTGTTGGTCCTGCTTTAAGGAGAAGGCCAGATAGGCGGCCGCCTGAGGTGTCTCAGCCTAAATTCTTAAGTGAGCGCTGACAGCCTGTAGGCCAGGTCTTTTCCATTTGCTTCCATCTGCTAGGGAACCTAGGGAATGCAAAATGCCTTTTTGTGTGCAATTTGATGCTCCTACGTGTGAGTTACTGTCATTTACCCGAAATTGTGGAATCTGGTGTGTGCTGAAATGGGAATCTTGTTCCCATGGGCTGCAGAGGTAAAGCTCTAAAGAGGTAAAAAGCTGTTGTGGTAAAGGAGGGACTACTGGCTGAACGGTCAGCTGACCATCAGAGCCTGGACCGGCTATTCTTTTAGAAGGACACCTTTTCAGTATTTGTTTAGTGACTTGCTCAACAGAAACGTGGTCTCTCAATGAGGTAGTTGCATACTACTGCAAAGAAATAATGAAATAACAGGAGGTTAAAGCTTTTATTGCAATCTTAGGTGTTAAAGTACAGAAGGAGAAGAATCAGCTGGCGGTCAGTGTGAAGAGATTTGTGAAGAAGCTTGAGGATATTTCAGATGATGAAAATCAGGAGATCCTGGAAGAGGATAAATATGTTGCTGTTCTTGGAATATGTGCTGAAGGTATTAGCAGGGAAAACCTGAGGAAGTTCTTTGCAGTGTCAAAATTGTATAATGTTGATGAAGTTGTTTTTGAGAGCTGACCTGCTCTGGCTGTGCTTGTGGTGACAGGTGGAGGGGAGGATGTTTCTGAGGGTTTTATTGTGATAATTATTTCAAAACACCTGCAATGTAAAGAGTCCTTAGATACAAAGTGTAAATGGAAGCATACCATCTTCCTTGGGTTGGGAGTATGCTGGTGCTTTTTAAATAGCTACAAGTAATATTTCTTCTCACAGATCCAATGGGAAATGGCTCAAACATAAGCGGTGGTGAAGTTTACACGTTCCAGACTCCTAAACGCTCCAGCAAAATGGCAGAGCTGGGTATATTTTCCTCTTTTTTTCTTTCATTCTTGCTCTGGCTATGGCCTCTTTTTAAAGTACTGTGTTAAATGTGATTTGTCACTTCTGTCTATTCAAAGATATGTTTGCAGTATTTCAGTAGCTTTTAACTGGCTCTGAGTCAGTCTTCCTCAGAGACGAGCACAGGGCTAGGACAAAGCAAAGGTGTGGTGAGGATAAGACATAGATAATAAATACATAAGGAAACGTAGAAGTTTCTTAATGCTGGAAGAAAGCTTGTGGTTAAGTGCTAATGGATGGCAGGGGGGTTGTTTGTGTAATTTATAAGGATATGAGAATAACTTATGTAACAGAGTCAAAAATGGCAGTATTGGCTTTGCACATCAGGATTTCTTGTACCCAGTGTCTGAACGTGCGTGCTAGGCTAACTGTGGACTGAGGAGAAGCAAGGGGAAAATGGCAGTTCTGGAGAGGGTGGGTTGTTCTGATTCAAATAAGATGTCTGAGCCCTGCTGACACTATGTTTCTTCTCACTTCAAGAGTCTTTGTGTGCCCAGCACTGTCTCTGAAATCCGTTAGTGTTTACCTGTGATAGGTACTGATCATACAAAGGATGGCCCAAGGGAGAGGGGTCAGTCATCCTTCCATATCACTACTACTTCTCTGAGCTTCTGCTGTGTTGGGAAGTTGTCTGTTTCTTACACCTCCTTCTGTAGCAGGGTCGGTTTCACTGTCGCTCCCTCCTGGAGCCACGACTCTGTTTGAAAACTGAAGCAAGTCATACAGTGGAAGACTGGTTTTCTTGAGGGGCTGTTAACATGGAAGGCCT
Source organism: Hypotaenidia okinawae (assembly GCA_027925045.1). Classification (NCBI taxonomy): domain Eukaryota; kingdom Metazoa; phylum Chordata; class Aves; order Gruiformes; family Rallidae; genus Hypotaenidia; species Hypotaenidia okinawae. Next base: position 13,212,231 of record BSDF01000007.1, on the reverse strand, counting down.
TCATATCCTGCTCAGATCAGTGATTCACCTTCAGCTTGTGATGATAAGTAGTAGAAAGAGGTAAATAGGATACAAGAATCCACCTCCTGGGGAGCTGATGTGTTTGTTTCCTCTATCTGCTGCTCTGTGTCCAGTTGAGCAGTTTTAAAGGACTAAGTTAGTTTACAAAACATTGCTCTGATTCAAAGATATATGGTCTCCCAGGGAGCCAAGTGTTCTAGTAAATTAATACTTTGAGAGTTTTGGGTGTATGGCTCAGTGGCTGACTAGCCAGAACTGGGAGTTCTGTACCTGACATCTGAAACTTCTTCCCTCCCCCCTGTTTCCTACAGCCTCTGAATTAGCCCAGACACCAGGACAGAGTGTTGCATCAAATCACTCTAAGTGCCCTGAGAAGACAGCCAAAACCCCTCAAAGCAGCAGTAAGTCCTGTGAGGTTTTGGGGAACTGAAGCTGAGTGAATGGTAGTTATGTTTCTATTTGGGTGGTGGAGTGGATGCTTGAGTGCATTGTTGTGCACAGCTTGAGTTTGAGCTTCTGTCATGCTTGAGTAATCTAGTCAGCATAGCATTATAGACTGAACTAGTATGTGTGGCCTCTGGTTCACCTAGGTGTCAGACCTTTTATTCTGTCCTGCTGTAGTAGAGAAAACAGGAACTTCTCACTCATCTGTTGCTTCAAGACCTAATATTTTCCTCTGTGTTTAACAGAAATGCTTGCACTTGAGGGAATTATGAGCTGGGCTGATTTGTTGAGCACCAAATGGGTAGATGTCGTGGTTTAACCCAGCCAGCAGTTAAAGCAGCCACACAGTTGTTCACTCACTGTTCCCCCACTGGTGAAATGGGGGAGACAATCAAAAAGGAAAAAAAGGTAAAACTTGTGGGTTGGGATAAAGACAGTTTAATAGGACAGAAAACAAAGATGATAATAGTAATAAAAGAATATATAAAACAAGTAATAGCACAGCACAACTGTTCACCACTGAAAGCTAGTGCTCAGCTAGTTCCTGAGCTGTGTCACCTCCTGGCCAACCCCCCAGTTATATACTGAGCATGACATCATATAGCATGGAATATCCCTTTGGCCAGTTTGGGTCAGTTGCCCTGGCTGTGTCCCCTCCCAGCTTCATGGGCACCCCCAGCCTTCTCACTGGCAAGGCAGTAGGAGAAGATGAAAAGTCCCTGACTACTTGGGAACAACTGAAATATCAGCATGTTATCAATAATATTCTCATCCTGAATCCAAAACAGCACTCTGCCAGCTGCTGGGAAGAAAATCTACTGCTGAAGCTGGGACAGTAAGGTTGTGTGGGTGTTATGTGTAATTCAAGCACCCAATGCTGTAGGGAGAAATACAGGTGTGAAAAGTCAGAGCAGGTCACCACTGGTGAGTGTATGTTACTTCGTGCTCAGAAATGGAGTCTGGTGTCTGCAGGGAGAGGACGTTAACTCAGTTTTCAGCCTCTTCCTTTCTGCTGACGGCCTCTGAAAGCTGTGTTCAGGATTAAAAGCTGCCTTCTTTTTAATCTTGATAGTAAAATTGACTGTCTTTGTTCTCTCCTTGCCTACCTGTGAGGAACTAGAGGCTTCCCTTATAGGATTAGCCACCCAGAGAGCCAATGTTTTGGTGCAGTGTAGCTTTGAATAGTGAATGCCCGTTTTTCTAATGGATCATCTTGTACCATTGTTGTATGCAGTACTCAAAATAATGTTGTTCTTGCTTTTCAGAACATTCAAACAGCGTGCAGCAGAGGGTGAGTGATGACTATACATTGCTTGCTTTTTTTCATTGGTTGGTGGATTGGTTTTTTTCCCTTTTTAAAACCTGAACTGGCTGATTACTACAGTTCTGGGAAGAAAGAACCTTGAAAAGCCTCATTCACAGTACAGATAATCTCTACTAATCCAACTGGGCAGGAGTAACTCTACTAATCCAACTGGGCAGGTGGGAACCAGAGGTACCATTAATCAGGATGATGGGATTTTGAGTCAAACAGTGGACAAATAATGGTTTGACTGCCTAATTAGTGTGGGTAGATACTATTTCCTTGCATCACACAAATGATGATAGGCAATCCTTTAATATGCAGTTAAACTGATAGCTTTCCAGTTTTTCATCAAAGGAAGAAACAGCCTTAATGGTAAGAATTGCTGTTAGAACAGGAATTAAAGAACTGTGGTAGTGTTCAGCGTCATACTTTAGCATTGGTTTGTAAAAAATGAACTGTGATGATGGGAGAGGTATAAATTGATGTTGTTTTTTGTGATGGTACAGAGACACGGCCCAGAACTGCCAGGTGCAATGGTTATGAAGAGTGCTGTGAAACAGTTGGCTTTCTACAGTGGTGTAGCCTTATACTAGAAACATGTGCACAGCTTGTCCTGTAAAAGTCTCCAGAATGAGCTATGCCCAGAAGAGATGCTGTTTTGGGATGCCATTTTCACACCTTGATGATTTCACATCCACTTGGACAGGATTAACAGAAATGCTTCCTAAGTATTGCAGACTTGGTCTAGTGTCCAAGTTAGCTGTGTGCTCTACGCCTATGTAAGGAAGATGTGCCACTGCAACTCGATGAGCCCAGGCGCTTGGGTTCCCTTTGGTGTACTTCTGGGCTCAGTATTCTGAGCAGTTTTCTGTCATTCTGGTAGTTGTTTTAATAGCAGACTTTCAAATGATTTTGAGTAGACAGTGTGATGTGGAATAGGACTGCCCTGGGGAGCTGAAGCATTTCCAATTTGTCATTGCTTCCATTTGACTCCTCCTGAGGGGCCAAGATTGGCATCTTTATTGGAGATTTCAGAGTTTTTTACCCTCCGTTTTGGAACCTCAGTTGAAATAATTAAGCCCTTTTTGGAACCTGATCCTTTGCTCCTTCCCCACCTCTGAATGCCAAATCAAGAACTCCATACTTGTGACCTCTGGTTTCCCACTTTCCTGTGGGCTGAAATAGCTTGTAAACATAACCTGATTCTGTTTGCTTGGCAGAAGACTGTTTTGAAAAGGTGTATGCTTCTTCTCCTAATGCATGTTTTTTCTTTGTTGTAGCAGAGGAAAAAGAAAGAATTTGTGTCTACTACACCTTACAGGCTCAGAAAGAGGCTAGCAGGTAAAGATCAACCTTTGTCCTATGGTCAGGGGAGAGTGTTTTTTCTGGTGGTCTTCTGACTAAAGCAATCTGATTCATCCTGCAGAAAGCGTAGAAATGTCCTTACAGAAGCCCCTGCAGACCTTTTCCATGTAACAGATTGCTACTTAAGAAAGGGGTTAGAAGGGTTAGAAGCACCAAGTTGCTAAACTTCAATAGCATGATCAAAAGAGACAAAATTCTCAGTAGTCTAACCAGTGTTGACACTTAATGTCTGGCACAATTACTTGAATCAAGTCATAAAAATTTTTGATGATGGCTGGGCCATTCATGGTAAAGTATTTCCAATTAACTGGTTGGTTATATGTGCTCAGAATGAATGCAGAGGAGAGTTTAGTGTGTGGCATGTTCTATTTCATCTTTTGTGTTGCAAGACTAAGACTGAGCCAGATTCTGTCTGTGCTCTTCAATCAACACTGGTGACAGGGTTCTTTTACAAAAGCTTTTTTGCAGAGTGTGACCCAGAATATACTCAGTTTGTGTGATTGGCATTTGGGAAAACTGACAGAGATGCTAAGAGAAATAGGGAGTTCCATTGTCCATTTTTAGTCACTTTTTATGGTAGGATTATGTTTCTTAGCTGGTATCAAAGGGCAAGCTTTACTAAAAACTAATTTGTGAGGCTGGAACTGGGAAAGAAATGGCAATGTGTGTTTGCAGTCCTCTTATGCATTGATTTTTAATTTCCTGTGAAATACGTTTAGGAATCATATGCATGAAAGGCACCTGGATAATGTATGTGAGAGAGTGAGGCAGTGCAAAATGTGTCTTGTGTAAGAAGTCATTGCTAGCTTTTTAACCTTAAAACGTATCCTTTAGCTCCAAATCCTTATTTAGAAAGTGAGAGTGAATATTCTGCTTCCTGCTCGGAGGAGGAGAATGAGGAAGACCAGAAAGAAGTCAGCGCTGTTTTATCAAGACAAAAAACCCCAACAAAAACTAAGGCTGCATCTACACCTCCTCCCAAAAACAACAGAGGCAAAAAAATTAAGGAGGACAAGATGGTGAGTGAGCAGAAAATACACTTGTGAGCTAACAAGCATTAAAGTGTTTTTAGTCAATAAGCTGCTGGTGATCACATCTAGCTACCGGGAAGAACTGCTAGACCTATTTCAAATCAAACCAGACAGGTTGGCTTTTGCTGTACTTTGATCAATCCCTCTTGGACAGGTATCATGAAGGCTGTGGGCTCATCCACTCTGTATCCTCAGCAGCTCCAGAAGGGGAAGTTCTAAGATGTCTATGAAACTGTCAGCCTTATGCGAAGAAAGTATGAAGAAATTGACTTCTGTAGCACCAAAAGAAGCACATCCTACTTTCTGGCTTGGTGTTCAGCTTTGTTGTATGATTTCCTTCCAGCACCAGGGATCCCCATGCTCCCTTAGAATTATTTTTTGTTATGCTCTTTCAGAATCTCTTTTCTGTCTTCAGGAAAGAGCCATCTGACTAGGACAGCTTTAGCAGAATGCTACTGTAGAAAGCATTTTTGCAGCTATCTTTTGGCTTTCTATTTATCCTTGCTTTTTGTCTCATATTGGACAATTTTTGTGGGTGCAAAGGGAGAGGGGAACTTGGTAGCAGGAGGAGTGTGTCTGATTTTACTGTCCTTGTTTAGAGCAACCTTGTGGAAGAATACTTTGAAGCTCACAGCAGTTCCAAAGTTCTTACTTCAGACAGAACGCTGAAGAAGTTTCAGAAAAGAAGACTGAATCAGGTACATTTTGTAGTGAATTAATCTTTCTTTGAAGATTTCCCTCAACAGAATTTCCTGATTTTGCTATTTTTGCTTTATTTCTGCTGCCCACATTCTCGTAGTAATGCTGATTTAGGAAGCAGTTTACACTTGGACAGCAGGGAAAATGCAGGGATAAGCCACTATCAGCTGAGCAGATAGTTGAAAGTTGCAGTTACCAGAACAGGTTAAAATTTGCTTTTGATTGAGGAGAAGAGAGAGAAGCAGAGTTATAGAGACCTGCTCTAAAAATTATCACCAAATGAGCATTTTTGTCAGTGAACTGCTTAGGGGAATTACAAGCTGTGTTGATCATGTTTAGAGAACATGGTTTAGAGAGTGCTCTTCTTGTCTGAACTTTTCTGGGTCAAGCACACGCGTGACAGGGACAGCTGGTCTGTGAAATGCCCTTTGTGTCCCCTTCCACTTCCTAAGAGACAGGAACAGTGTAATTGTTGCAACTGAATCACTGCAATTTTTTTTCCATACACCACTTCTACAAGACAGTTCAAGCAGTTGCACCATGGAGAGTCAGGTACACAAGGACAGTGCCAAGTAAACATGTAACATTGTTGGAACTCTTGTGTCTATGGCTGCTTTTTGGACCCTTCTGTGTTCTAAAATATGGTATATATGCAGATTGGCCGATGCTTGGTGTGGTCTGGAACTGTTTCCCAGAGAAACATCTGGATTCTTAACAGGTTCTTTCATAACAACTCTGGAAGGAAATCAAGGCTTTCACTGGTGCTGGCTCCAAAGACATTGAAGCCTTAGCAGTTCTATCTTTCAGTGCTTTATGTTTGTGTGGTATGTTGCAGCTGTCTTTGTGTTCTTTCCAGAGTAAACTGTTTTCCGAGGCAGTGGAAATAGACGCTGTTAAAATCTAAAAGAAAGGGAGGCCAGTGTAGATTTGATGCCATGTATCACACTACTGCGCTGTTTAAGCATCAACATACGAGCACGTCTTTAAAGCTGAATTAATCCTTTGATTCTTGATGTTTTTGAAATAATACTTTTTTCTACATTTAGCTGTCAGCTGCATATTATTTCGTTTCTGCTGTATTTCTTCTTTTAGATTGTGAGCATTTTCTTGTAGTTGCAAACACATCAGCAGTTGCTAAGCTTGTCAGTTGGAGCCCTTGCTCCTGTGAGCAGGGCTGTGATGTGTTGGTATCTTCCTGATACACTGCTTGGTGTGCTGTGTAAGCTCTGAGTGTGTCCATTATTTCAGTAGTGGTTTGCCCATACTCAGCAGGAAGAGATAAAAACACTGTGCTATATCGATTCTAGTCTTAGTCTGCTGCCATTTCCCATAATAACGTTACTTAATCTCTGCTTTTGTTTCTCTGGTAGCAAAACTGTGCTTAGAGAGAGGTCTTCATGGAAAAAACCAACATGTGAATTGAGTGTACCATTGGTGAAGACTACTCTGCTCTCTAGCTAGAGAGCATACTGGGGGGGTGGTACTTGTAAGGGCTCCACACATATGCCTGTTTTTTCTCAGCGTTGAATGACTCTCCTCTTACCTCTTTCTCAACACAGCAAGCACTATACGACCTTTTGAAAAAAGCTCCCGTTGCCTATGCTGATGAAATTAAAGAGCTAAACCAGCAACATGAATCCCTGTTTTACAAATGGCTGCTGCAAATGCAGTAAGTATCCAATCAGAATCACTAGTAAACAGGCATGGCCAGTACATTATAGCCTAATGTCAGCAACATCTGGTGTACGAGTTAAGGACTGATGTTTTTTCTTTCATTGCTTAAATGTAAAATCAGGTGACATTAATGTAGTACAATGTTTCCTGTAGACCAAGTGGTATCTGATGTAACTCCGTGAACAGAATGCCTGAAGTGAAATGAGGTTGCTAGTTTTTCTGTGCCTCTAAACCAAGCTAGAAGGCATTCACAAGCAGGGAAAATAAATAATGAGAAAGCAGGGCATATGAGTGATGAGAACAGTGTTCTTTGTGAACAATCAGTTTTGCTTACAACAGCATAGTTGGTAACAAGGATCTCACCACTGGTTTCTTCAGTATGTGGCTATCCCCAGTGATGAGCAGTTAACTTTGCTTAGGCATGATGTATGCATGAAGAAACCCTGATGCTGTTGGAAATGTTAACAGTATAAATTTTATCTGGGTTTGTGTGTATCTTCATGGGAAGAAGAAAAGAGTAAGCATTGAGGAAAGCAAGTGGGGAGCTGTAGAGAGCTGTGAGATTCTGAAGCACCACAGAGAAGGCAGGCTACTAGCTCTGCAGTTAAGTGCTGAGGCAGGAGCAGATGTCTGTGAGGAGAAAGCCCCCTGGAAGCTTTGCAAGGGAATGTAGTATGAAGACATTTGTGGTCCATGGAGAGTAACATAAAAAAGACATTTGCTTTGAAAATTGGAGAGTTGCAAGAGGAGTTCTCTGTGACTCAGTGATTTGGGCAAATGGTTAGTGTTGTATGTACAGGGTAGGGGGAACAGATGTGTAGATGATACTGAAGTCATTGACAGTTGTTGAACACCTTACCTTTGCCTAATGCTGTTTAAGTGACCTGATACTCTTTCTGCCTAAGACGATGCTTTTTCTGCTTCTCAAAAATAAACACAGCTTTGTGATTCCCTACTGTGTTCTTTTTATACTTTCCTGCATTTTTCTGTATAGAACAATTAGGATGAGCAAGAGACATGAGAATAGTTTAATTTTGCTTTGAAATGATGCCTGTGGATCACAGTAGAAAACCACTGTGGAGGCTTGCTTTTGTTTTTTCTTGTAATTGCTGGGAGCCATGGTAAACATGTAATATAATCACTGCTGAGGAGGTGACACTGAATGCTGACTACTCTTTGTTATCTGAAGTTGCAGATCTACTCTCATGTTTGGACAATCTAATATTCTTCCATAGATATTTTGTTAAATTTGTGGACCTCCAGGCGGATAAAACATTTCTTTAGTAGGATGCACATGCCAGATTTCAGATTTCTTGCAGCTAACCTTATTTGTCAGCTGTGAGCTGAAGGCAAGCCTGGAGCTGATGAAACATAAAACTTCTAGAGACAAGATTGCAGTGGATCATTTTGCCTAATGAATGTAGGAACCTGAAAATGGACTTGTACTTTTTTGATTTCGAGTATTTACTCACTTTTCTGCAGCCTAGGTTTCAATATTGTGCTCTATGGACTGGGCTCAAAGCGTGATTTGTTAGAGACGTTTCGTACCTCTGTGCTCCAGGACACTGTTCACCTTGTGGTTAATGGATATTTCCCCAGCATCACTGTGAAATCTGTAAGTGTGGGCAAAGCTTATGGGTTTATCTCATCCTGTGTTACAGATAACCTCTAAAGTCTTTCAGTGTAAAATGTAAAGGAAATCTTCATCCTAACGCAGCAGGCTCTTGAATGAAGAGCAGTTCCTGTCTTCTAAGAGTTTAAAGAAATGAGCTCATGTGTTTTTCAAGGAATTGCAGTAATTCTCATCATTAATAGATACTCATCAATCTAAAGCTTTAATTTATATCACTATTTGAGAAGCGGTGGAAATTTTTTGTTTATGTTGACTGTTTTGGGAATTTGATGGCAAAAGTCAGGTTGCCTCCCTCATGACATTCAAGGACTCAGTTTCAGATTTTTCCTTCCTTCCGTGCCAGAGCCCCTCAGAAAGGACTGCTGTTTTCCTTTTCAGATTCTCAACTCCATCACAGAGGAGGTACTGGACCACATAGGGACTTTCCGCAGCCCCCTTGACCAACTTGAATTCATCATTAAAAGGTTTAAAGAAGGTAAATTGACTAACCTTGTACAAAAAACATCCACTGACTGCTGAAAACTTGGACATTTTCTTTCCTTGTAGCTTTCATAGGCAGTTGCAGTTTCTTAGTGTATTGTAGCTAGTATACTTTATTGCTTGTAATTTATGCCACATATATGAAAACATATAAGTACCAGGAACATACGTGTACGTGATCCCAAGCTGTTGCCTCGGTCACTGTTTTGCACACTTAAGTTCTCTAGAAAGGGAAGGAGGAAGACATGAGTGATGTAACAAGATAGAGGCTGCTCAACCCTTTGGCAAGCTGAAATGCTCATCTCTTGCATTTAGCACAGTGCCTTTGTGCTTTATTTGCAAGATGTTTCTGTAGCCACCTGTTTCCTGGTGGAAGAAGACAGAGTAGGTAAACTCCAGCTACATGAGGGAAGAGGTTCTTAGTGGCTGCTTAAGGACCTGATGCAAACCTCACCGAAATCAACAGAACAAATTAACTTGCAAACAGTTTGGAGTTAGAGTTGCTGACAGTCTCTGAGCTCTTCTGGAAAATCATGGCCAAAGGGTCTTTCCATAAATTTCAGTGTAGGCTGGATCAAGGTTTAAATGTATATGGTTTAATGGAATGGTCATTTAAATTCAATATATGCAAATACTGACCCTAAGATGAAATAAAGGACAACTGTCAAATAAACAGGTTAGAATTAGATTCAAAAGCAAAATTAGGGTATTGCCGCACTGAATGCTTGCTGAATTCTTTTTGAATATCCATTTTACTGCTTGTGTATACATATGCAAATTGCCATGGAATCTTAATTGGTTTTAAGTGTTTATAGAATCATAGAATCATAGGGGTTGGAAGGGACCTCGAGAGATCATCGGGTCCAACCCCCTGCCAAAGCAGCTCCCCAGCTCATATTGCACAGATAGGCATCCAGGTGGGTCTGGAGTATCTCCAGGGCAGGAGACTCCACCACCTCCCTGGGCAGCCTGTCCCAGGGCTCTGTCACCCTCACTGTGGAAAAGTCCTTCTGCATGTTGGTGCGGAACTTCCTGTGCTCCAACTTGCAGCCATTGCCCCTTGTCCTGTCTCCACAGACCACTGAAAAGGGGCTGGCCAATTCCCCCTGCATCCCATGCTTAAGATATTTATAAATATTAATTAGGTCCCCTCTTAGTCTTCTTTTCTCAAGACTGAACAACCCCAGCTCTCTCAGCCTTTCCTCATAGGGGAGATGTCCCAGGCCCTTAATCATCTTCGTAGCCCTTCTCTGGACTCTCTCCAGGAGATCCCTGTCTTTTTTATACCAGGGAGCCCAGAACTGGATACAATACTCCAGGTGGGGCCTGCCCAGGGCAGAGTAGAGGGGGAGGATCATCTCCTTTGACCTGCTGGCCACACTCCTCCTGATGCACCCCATTTTTCCATCATTATCTTATGTGTATTTCTGTATGGGCTAAGTGAAAAAGACTGATTAATGGTGATGCCTGCCTGAATCTACATAAATCAGTCTTGTGTAGTACACTACAGCTGATCTGACTGAGAGTCTGAGGAATCTTTAGTTTCCTTTGGCAGCCGAGTATGTATTCATTTGCACAAAAACTGGCTACCATTCCAGAATTGCTCCTGGATTCAGGAAGTAGCTATTCCCAGGGGTAAGTGCAGCAGCAACAAGTTAGCTGAAAATGTTAACCTTATTCAAGCCAAGCTTTTGTGGCTTCCTTTGAGGACACAGCAGGAAAGATTCCAATTAAGTTAGTATGCTTTGGATGCAACTTTGAATAGAAGATGTATTTTCATTGTGTGAGGGGAGAGGTTAAAGATCCTATTGATGTAACTCAGAAGCGGCTGAACAAACTGTGCTTTTAGACTTCCATACTAAACCACATTTGAATGACCTTGAATCACGGGACTAAAAATCATAGCTGAAAGGGACATTCCTGGTAAAGCCATGAGCAAGTGGAAGGTGCATCGTAAGATAAAAGCCTAAACTGCAAAAAGAATCTTAGCTGTGATGAGAACTGCAATTGTGAGTGAAATGACAAAAAGCCTGTTAGGTGCTTAGAAACACCATGTGTGTGATAGAGATCAGTGTAAGCTGTACAAGGAAAGTGGTGATACTGGAGTGATGGATATGGAGCCTGATGGAATAGACTTGTCCTGGGCTGCACTGGGGAATGGGAGACCACGTCATGTGCAGTTTCTTTCATTGGTTCTCTGCTGTTTTTTCTGACCTTGCAGATTCATCTTTAGAGCTGTATGTCCTCATTCATAACCTGGACAGCCAGATGTTGAGAGGAGAAAGAAGTCAGCAGATCCTTGCACAGTTATCCTCTCTACCTAGTGTTTACCTCATTGCGTCTATCGATCATATCAATGCTCCTCTCAGTGAGTCTCCTTGGGTCTCATGCAGCAGAGAAAAGAATCTGCGTTCTACTTTGGGGCTGCTGAGTGTGTTTCATGTCGTATAACAGCTTGTTTTACTGTTGATGTACAAAATAGACCTGGTGATGTATGTATGGCAGTAGCAGCTAGAAGCCCCAGTTGGGTCTGTGGCTGTGTTGAACCAAAACTGTATAAATATACTGAGAACTACCAGTCACTGATGATAGACAAATAGACTCCAAGCTTCTGGCACCTTTTGATTTATGGACTTACTGAAACGGAGGTTGGTTGCTATGCCTGTCATTGCATCCAAACAGTTTTGTTTATAGCTAGAAATTCTTTGCACACTGTTGACTCTGAAAGGATTTACAGCATATCCATAAAGCTGGTATGAAAAAGGGTTATGTGCAATTGATTTGTGGCAGAGAATTTGTCTTGTTTGAACTACAAGTATCTGGGTGTACGTACTGTAAATGTCACAAGCATACATTGTTTTCTCAAATCCTATAGTAGAACCACATTTTCATATTGATTATTTAACACCATGGAAAAGCTGAGTCTCCCAATTCTGTCTGCTCTTTCTTTTCTCTGTCTAGTGTGGGATCAGGCAAAACTAAGCCTCTACAACTGGCTTTGGTATGAAACTACCACGTTTAGTCCTTATGTGGAAGAAACATCGTATGAGAACTCACTTTTAGTACAGCAATCTGGATCCTTGGCTTTGAGCTCCCTAACGCACGTCCTGCACAGTCTCACTCCCAATGCCAGGTAAGATACTGTTACACTTCATTATAGCAGCTGATGATGATCCAGTCCTTACTAGGTGACTCTGGTCTATTACTAGCAGGAGGCAGTCCCTGTTTTCTGACAACAGTGTTCAAGATGAAGATGGAAGGACCTGTTTTCACGATTGGTTACTTTAAATGAGCAGTGTTTGGATAGTCAGCCTTGACCAATGACCAGATTCAAGTACAAAGCCCTTGTCATGAGGGAAATATGATTTAATATTTTACAATGGTGAGTGGTTTGGGGTTTGTTATGTGGGTGGGGTTTTTTTATTATTTTCTCCTTTTCTTTCACTTAGGGGGATATTCAGGCTGCTTGCTCAGTACCAACTGGATAACAAGGACAACTCATCTTATCCAGGTATGTACCCCCTCTTCTCATTTGTAGGGCTGTTGCCACTGCCAGCTCAGTCACAGTGACACTGGCTTTAGGTATGCAGATTACAGCACCAGCTACAGAAGTACTGTAACTGTTGGCTCAGTGAGATGCAGTGGCATAGACTGTCTTCCTAGTGGTACTGTGTGACAGGAAATCAATAGACTGGCTGGTTCTGAAGGACCTCTTTTTTTCTGCTCTCAGCTTTGATGTTTAGACAGGACTGAGACCATTCATGGGGGGGGCTGTGGAGTTAAAAAAATACAATAAAGGAAGAATATGAGTTTGTATAACTAGCACTTCAAGGTCCAGAGAAAAACGGATCCTGTGCTTGCGCTGCTCCTCTCTGAGTAACTTCTGTTATGTCCCTGATTTCTAGGATATGTGTGGAATACTCTGTCACTGTTTCTAACAGTGCTGCAGGAGCCATAAATAACATGCTACTGGTAAAGAAAGTTGGAAGTAAAATAGAGGAGTTGGAAATTATTGATTGTTAATGTTGGGAAGTGCATTTAAAGTGTTTTTAAAATTCTCTCCGGCAAACAGGGTGACAGGAACATTAATTCAGCTGTTTTCTGTTAATTGCTGAACTATTAGTTTGGCTGTATACTTGAAAGAAGTGATGATGTTACTGTAGCCACTGTGTTCTAAACCAAAGCAAGATTTGTAGGTGGGGATAAAAAATCTGTTAATCTTAGCCTTTTTCTATCTCCAGGGCTGTCTTTCCAAGACTTCTACCAGCAGTGTCGGGAGGCTTTCCTTGTGAACACTGACCTGACACTCAGGGCACAGTTGACAGAATTCAGGGATCACAAGCTCATCCGGACCAAGCGGGTGAGTTGGGGCAAGAAGATAATTCTGGGTATTCAGCCACCTGAAAGAAAAATGACGCTTGCTAATAAGGATCCCTAAGACACCACTCTGCAGCTCACCACTCAGTAATTACCTGCATTTGCAGGAGGGAGGAATGCAGGGTAGTCCTAATACTGAGGCAGTATAGCAGTACAAGATGTGGGAACATGGTATTGAGGAGCTGTGTAGTGTCAAACTAGCACAGCCTACCAGAAGATTTCTCACATAGACTTTTCTCAGGTTTTGTGCTTTTCCACTATCACTCTAGTGAAATATTCCTGGTTTTTAGCAATGTAGTCCTGCTGAATGCTGACCAGCTCTCACCCAGACTGCAAATAAACGTTAGCATTGCAGTGCTGTCTATTGGCTTGTGTTGCACTGTGCACTGGTGTTAACAGAATGTGTATGTGTGTCTCTTCTCAGGGAGCTGATGGTGTGGAATACTTATTAATTCCTGTAGATGACAGTACCTTGACCAACTTCTTAGAAAAAGAGGATGAAGATGTATGACGGCTCCCTGTTCTCAAAGCATCTATGACAATTGCTCTCAGGAGCTGCTGGAGTGGGGCCTGTACTCAGATCTCTCTCCTGCTGACCCCAAAGGTGCTGGACTACCTATGAAAAGTCATAATTGCTATGAACAATGCTTGTTCACCTACTTCAGGTAGTTTGGAATGATGACTTCTGTAAGCAAGGGATCTGTTGTTCTGTATTTAGATTTGTCTGCTTTGTCTCTTAGCTCAGATGATGCCTTCTTCATATCTATGCAGCCAACCTTACAGCCAGAAAAACAAACTTGGTAAGATTGTGCCTTCTCCTTTCTATCTCACCAGACATGACGGTTTGATTGGAGCAGTTTACTTGGGAAGTGCAAATTACTAGATGGTCAGAGCTTTAGCTTGTACTAGTGATGCAACTTGTCTCAACTGAGACCTTTCCAATACTCCTTTACCAGTTACACAAAACTAGCTCCTGGTGTATGAAGAAGTCAAGATTTATACTGCTAAGAGATCTGCCTTGACTGCATGAGGGGAGGAGAATACTAGTGTTTTTGGGACGTTGTGGGTAACTTACTAAATTCTGGCAATAGAACTGAAGGAATCGCCCCAAAACCAAATCCTTTTATAAGAAGATTTATATAATGAAAATTGTGATGGACTCAAGTCGTTACCTGTTGGTGAAGGTGAGAGGATCCAGCTTCTTCTATCTGTTTTTAAAATTTCAGTCCAGTAATATGAAGAGGCTGTGAAGTTTTCCCTGTTTATTTTTAAAAGGTTGATTGTTTATATGTATTTTTTACTTCAGGAGTGCCCATCTGATCCTGGGGGAGGCCTTAAATGCTACTTATAAGCTCTCCCATTTTTAAGCCTTTAGAGTTTGGGAGAATGCTGAAGTTTGATGGCTTTTCTTCACTTTTTTCTCAGGTATGTGGGAGTAAACTCTGTAGTTCCATCAACTGTAGTCTGCCAGCCAGACTTCAGGGACTCTGTATGTCTAATATTTGGTAGCTGTGTTACAGCTCAATGTTGTAATAGTGCAAATCAAATAAAGTACTTTATTAGTTTTCATTAGCCTGTCTTGTCTTCCATCATCTTTTTATGTTATAGGAAGATAGAAATCCTGGCAATTGTCTGAAAGCCTTGTTTTCATTATTATGTCAAATACCTGTGCAAATCCTCATCCAGTGTGCAGTTTTTTAACTAATTAGTAAAAAGATAGTTTCTGACAGAAATAATTTGGCTTCCTTTTAATAACATTCTATAGCTTTTAAAGAGAACTAAAACATCACATGGAATAATAGTGTTACCTGGTCTACCCCTGACTGACAGAAGCAACACGTAGGTTTAGAGCCTGATTTTCATTTGTATTGCAAGGAAGACAATTCCCCAAATATAGGCCCTAATTAGCTTTGCTGGAGGGTCTGATAGGGAAAACTGGTACATGACAACAGTACTTTCCAGCTTCCTCCCCCAAAACATTTTCCAAGTAACAGCCTCTTTTGGTGGCATCTGCATCTGCATGTTACAGGCTGCAATTCCAAAGCTGCAAAGTGCATCAGGCTCCTGGGAGAGCCACTAAAGCTGGCATCAACCCAGGTTCTGTAAGGTAGATGTAGAACAAGAACTCTGCCTGTTGAAGAGATGTGTTAAACACCTTAAAAAGCGTTGTAGCTAAGCAGCAACCACATTCTACTTTGCAGTCCTTTGACTCTCCACAGGTCTTACAGAACTCAAGATTTAACTGATACACTGAGTACATAATGGAAGATACCACCTAATCCATTTACAGATAATGATAGTGCATCTTCAGTGCAATTATATCTGGTTTTCTAGACATGAAATGTAGATGTGAATGTACTTTAATGAAGTGCTACAATCATTCTGAGCTTAGTTACCTGCTAACAGTTTTGGTAGACTACCAGGTATCTAAAGAGGCCAAGAGGGGGGCTGCAGGAGATATGGTACATCTGCCAATAGGAGGTAAGCTTAAATCACATTTTTGGCTGCTGCCAATTCTGCAAGCAGGCAAACTAAAGAAAATTACTGTGAATTAATGCCTGTACATTTTGTGTTAAAACTTCATCCCGACTTCATTCTGTTTCTGGAGAACTTTCCCCTCATACATTAATTTTCCATCTCTTGAATTCTGTGTATGTACTAAAGTAGTAGCATTTTGTCTTTTATAGCAATAGTGAACTGTTGTATTTGGAGGGATCACTACTTCTTTGAAAGGAAGATTTTTCCCCCCATTTACTGTTCTTCAGCTTACTGAGAGGTCTTCATGGTAAGAATGATGGCAGTTAGATAGCCTCAGTAACCTCAGACAATATAGTAAAGACATCTCTTTAAATTTAAAAGCGAAACAGGACATGTAATTATGTGGTAAAGACATTGCTTGATGAGCCAGTTTTATTCACTTAAAAGGATGGTACCAAGATATTTACAAATTTGCAATAGAAATATTTTCATTTGGTTTAAATATTCTTCTGGTGTGCACATAATACAGAGATGGTAAGATATGCAACTAGGAGGTATTTTTCTTTAAGAAACAAAACACCTAACTTGAAAAATTAAATCCAAGCATTATCAGTGGTGAGAATGATACTTGTTCAGTTTTAGTAATCTTGTAATTAAAAGCCATAGTTACCAAAACTGTTTTTAAAGAAAGTAACAAAGATCACTTACTGATTTGTTAAGGAATTGCATTATAACCTTCCAAAGCTTTGTTTTTCAGAGTCCCTCTATTAGAAAGTCATAAAGCTGCATTAATGGCAGACCATGCAATAGAATACTAGTACCAAATACCGACCTGTTCTATAATTGCATGTGAGTGGTGTCTTAATACAACTGTTGATGCAAATGGGTAATTCACAACCTTTCATTAACTCTTATTAGATTTATTAGGTGAAGTGTCAATGACTTGTACTGATATGGTTAGATGTAACTGCAGATGGGTACGACTCCTGTATAAGCTTAAAACTGGAGGTAAGTCAGGTTTTAATATTTTACGCAAACCAATACTTAAGTATCACAGTTACCAAATATATCTAATAAGAATATACAGTAACAATACATTTATTCAATTACAGCCCAGTAATTGAGTAAATCAGCCTTCAGTATCCCAAACAAGCATTTATTTGGCAGATGACAAAATACATCCCAAATTTTGAGGTAATGTATAATACAATCATTTCTGGACCAAACAAATTCAGATCATCTTAAACTTGCAGTTGGATAGGTCTTTGCAAGGTACCATGAAACTCCTGACTGAATTCTTTTTCTTTCTATGCCACCTGAAGGGGATCTTTATCTTTCTCAGACACAATGATGTTGATTTTGTTCTGTAGATGAACAGCTAGCATATCACGCAGCTCTGACAAGAAGCCTCGCTCGGTGTTACTGTGCTCACACAAAATAACACTTAGCCCGTTAGCAACTGCATCAAGAACATCATGGTGGGACATCTCTCCTGCCATTTTGAGAAAGAAATGCCACATAGATCACTAACAGCATAGCTTCAGTAACTCATTCTTTGCAATGTGTGCAGAATCTTAGCTAGAAACTAGGAGGAGGTAACAGGGGATATAGACCCTAAGGAGGAATGCAACACTGTCCGCTTAGTGTATGAATAATCCTACTCTAGTGTCCCTCATAGGACTTTCAGGTGATATCCCCCATATACAATTGAGACAAATCCACAGAAATTCCTTGTCCTCTTTGAATAGTGGTGGGTTCTGACACTTTGGGCAGGAAATAGTGTGTAGAGGTTTAGAAATGGACTGTCTGGATGTCGTGGGTTGTGATGGAGGACAGCATTGGGAAGCCTTGTGAAGAAGTTATCTGCAGGTCAGCTCTGCAAGGCTGTATATAAGGGAAGATGGGGCATGCCTTGCCAAAGAACTTGCCAAATTAAGTACTAGAGAATGTAAGGCAGCCATCATGTTGTGCAGCCTGTACAGAGTAGCTGTCCCAACTGTCAGAAAAGAGGATAATGGAGTAAGTCTCTTTTTGGTGAGATACACTATGGGGTTCCTTTGGAAGATTCTGTAGACTATTTTACATTCCACTTTTCGTTAGGGAATTCTGTACAGAACTGAGCAAATACCTTTTACCTTGCAAAAGGAGAAACATGCTGAAGGTTGCAACAGATTGCCATCAATGCTGATTGTGTGTTGAATTAATCCATGTATAGCAATGTTTTCATTGAAATGATCTTCATGGGCCCACACAGCCATCTGATCCACAGTATCTCTAATGTTACTCTACCATTCCAACAACTAACTGTTATCCAATTACAACAGGTAATTCTTTCTGGGCAAAGCTTTCAAGAGCTGTTCAATTCCTTTCTTTTTTCCCTTTTTTTCTAGTGACTATTTTTATACAAAACAGCAACATAATCTTTTACCTGTGAGATAGAGGTCAGCTTCCATTCCCTTCAGGATGCTGCTCCCAGAACCAGCACAGACAGCAACTTTCTTCACTGGTGATTCTGCAGGATACAAGGTGCCACAGTTAAGCTTCTTTTAACATCCTGTTTAACATCTTCATTGACGACCTTGATGAGGGAATAGCCTCGACCCTCAGCAAGTACGCCGATGACACAAAGCTGGGAGGAGTGGCTGACACGCAGGAACACTGCGCTGCCATCCAGCGAGACCTGGACAGGCTGGAGAGCTGGGCAGTAAGAAACCAGATGAGGTTCAACAAAAGCAAGTGTAAAGTCTTGCACCTGGGAAGGAACAACCGTTTCTATCAGTACAGGCTGGGGGATGACCTGCTGGAGAAGAGCTCAGTGGAGAAGGACCTGGGGGTCCTGGTGGATGACAGGTTGGCCATGAGCCAGCAGTGTGCCTCGGTGGCTAAGAGAGCCAATGGGATCCTGGGGTGCATCCGGAGGAGTGTAGCCAGCAGGTCAAGGGAGGTGATCCTCCCGCTCTACTCTGCCCTGGTCAGGCACCACCTGGAGTATTGTGTCCAGTTCTGGGCTCCCTGGTATAAAAAGGACAGGGATCTCCTGGAGAGAGTCCAGAGAAGGGCTACGAAGATGATAAAGGGCCTGGAGCATCTCCCCTATGAGGAAAGGCTGAGAAGATTGGGACTGTTCAGCCTTGAGAAGAGAAGACTAAGGGGGGACCTAATTAATGTTTACAATTATCTTAAGCAAGGGATGCAGGGGGAATCAGCCAGCCCCTTTTCAGTGGTCTGTGGAGACAGGACAAGGGGCAATGGCTGCAAGTTGGAGCATAGGAAGTTCCGCACCAACATGCAGAGAAACTTTTTCACAGTGAGGGTGACAGAGCACTGGAATAGGCTGCCCAGGGAGGTGGTGGAGTCTCCTTCCCTGGAGATATTCAAGACCCGTCTGGACGCCTATCTCAGTGAAATGTCCTAGGGAGCCTGCTTCGGCAGGGGGTTGGACCCGATGATCTCTCGAGGTCCCTTCCAACCCCTACAATTCTGTGATTCTGTGATTCTGTGATTCTTTCCCTCTGTTCAG
Source organism: Hypotaenidia okinawae (assembly GCA_027925045.1). Taxonomy (NCBI): domain Eukaryota; kingdom Metazoa; phylum Chordata; class Aves; order Gruiformes; family Rallidae; genus Hypotaenidia; species Hypotaenidia okinawae. Next base: position 13,193,203 of record BSDF01000007.1, on the reverse strand, counting down.
CCCTTATATCAGTATTGCTATTAATTGTTTCACAGTAACTATGGCTTTGATTTTAAGGTCAATGTAAATTTGTTGGAGAAAGAGACATGGGTCAGTTTGAAAGTCATAGGCATGTAACATCTCATAATACAGGAAGGTCCTGTGTAGATTTTCTTGTTCAAGCGGTAGGAAAGTTTGCAGAAAACTTAACAGCATGACTTTTACAGTATGTTGCCAGGTAATTACTGTTGATTTAATTGGAGCCATGTCACTACAATCCCACACCATAATGAGAGTTCAAAATAATTTGGGTTCTTTTAGTGCACTTGATTGTACAAGAGACTTCTAGTAAGACTTCTTCCTCCTAAGTTACGAAGAGTTATCAACAAATTTGTTCTCACAAATTCTAATAGCTGTGCTTCTCTCAGATCAGGATAGGTAACTGGGATAAGAGCTTGTTCCATGTTTTACTCATGACCCACTGTTTGAGCTAGGATAGTTCACCTTCTTTGTCACTATGTCTCTTTCATCAAAACACAGATGGTTACATCTTACCATTTTAAGGTGTTTTGAAGTTTAACACTCAGTCACAAAAGGGGGTGTACAATGAAAAGGGTACTCAGAGGAGAAAAATCTTGGTCATTATACAAATTATGAAAAATGATGTCTCATATTCAACTTGCGTTGCACATTCTTCACCAGCATAATACAGAACTTCCTATTAAAGACACAGATGAGATTCTTTTTGTGGGATTGTATCACACAAATTCTAAAGTGCTGTTCCTTGTCTTCAACAGCACTTCCTACTACTAGGAAGTAAACTTATCCAAGGCAGCAGTATGTCACACACTCATGTATGCACTCATGCTCCTGTCTTCCCTGGAATACTAGTTCTCATGGACAGTCTTACTTGCAGGCTTGTTTACCTAATGTCTTGCCTGTTCCCATGGCTAAGCGGATGTGGGGTAATTTTAGGTGGCTTTTGATGCGCTCAATTATGTGTGACAAGGATACTGGCTCGCTCAGTGTGCACAGACGTCCCATTCCAGTATGGGGAAGAAGAGGCTGAAAAGAAATGAAAAATTACTGTGAGAAAGCTGACTCTAAAAGTTTGCTTTCCATACAGTACAAAGATAAGTACATTGGGCATTCTGGAGTGCCTCTGAACTTTACAAAAAAAATTGTATGTGATGCTCTTGAATGTAACATGCTAACTACACTAGCTGTTGGCACCAAATCATGCTTAGGACAGGCCACACAGCTGTTTTCATTGTTTTGGCAAACATACGTGGCTCCAAATCCCCAGAAGCAAGTATTTCAGCACACTGGCAGGGTAGCATAGGAAACCTGTGATGCTGCTGACTACTGAATTTCAGTGTTTAGGGTGCTCAGCTTACACAAGTAATACATTTGCTAGAAGTAATAATGTGATTGTTACCTTTTGTAATAAGAGAATCTCAGTCTTGTGATAAAGATGGCTGTTCTGGGATAATAATGCCACCACATCCAACAGTGCTTTCTGAGAGCAGTTCAAACTGACTCGTGTTTGCTCCTCACCTTCAAACCTGAGAAAAGATATGCTCAGTGCTTGCTAAGAAACTAGATAAAATTTCAATGTCATCTTAATCTAGTACAAAGCTATTCTATTCTAGTGACTGTTCTACCACAGAGAAAGGAAAAAAAGGCACCATTGTCATAGCCTAATCTAGTCTGGGCTACTCTACTGGAAGAGACATACAGAAATTTAACTCGACTGTCCTCATCAAATTTCCTTCTTTACCCCCAATATATGCTGCTACTCGTGAGTTGCAGTTACCATATAGTATAACATAGATTGATCAGAAAGGGATAATATTCTTTACATTTCTGTATCTGTTGCTGAAAAAAATAGAATCATAGAATTGTTTGGTTGGAAAAGATGTTGACAGTCATCAAGTCCAGCCATTAACCCAATCCACCACTAACACATGTCCCTAAGCACTGTCTACATGCCTTTTAAATACCTCCAGCAATGGTGACTCAGCCACTTCCCCAGGCAGCCCATTTCAATGATTGACAAACCTTTTGGTGAAGAAATTTTTCCTAATGTCCAATCTAAACCTGCCCTAGAACAACTTGAGGCCACTTCCAAATGCACAGAGGAACAAAGCAACTACAATAGTAATATACAATTCCAGCAAGTTATTGTTTCAAACAACAGAAAAAACACAACATTAGAGAGTGAAGCAGATACCTAGCAGGGAGAGTTGTGAGGCAGAAGATCTCTGGGATCTCTTTGATTGTAGACAGTACCGTGTCCAGATGCTCAGTGTTGCCTGCACAGAATTCTACTCGGTGAGTGCCCTCAGCTGGATAGCTTGGTGCAGTTGATGGATGCAGTGGAACAGAAGTACAGGCACCTAAGAAAACAGTGCAACACTGCTGTTTTATAAAGCTGGATAAGTATCCTAATTCTGATTTAGCACATACCCTAAAGAGATGCAACAAAAAGATGCAAATTTTGCACTTGAATACATTTTTTCTGACCAGAACCAAGCAGTTCTTGCCCCGTCATGCTCATTAGGCACACTGTATTTTAGGTGACAGATATATGTTATTTCTCATTCTTAATGTAATCCATTTTATCCTAGGAATTACATACAACCAAAATAGTTTCTGTTTTTTAAATCAGGCTGGAAAAAGACAATGTTGTTTTCATTTTTGAGCCACAATAATCATTGTACTGAGTCCTCAAAAAGGAGAAAGCCTTCAAATCATACCTGTAAAAGCTGGAAGAAAGAAAAAAATTGAGAGGGTCCCCACATAAAATAGCATACACTGATGAATAATTTAACCCGGTTTTGTTTGTCTGTTTTTAACAGAATCTCACCGAGTCCCTTTGTTAGCCAGTGGTTGGTTCCATGAGGTATGGCATCGTATGCTGTATGTGGAGAGTAAATCCCAATTCTGTGCTCCAGAGCTCGGACCACTAGCCGTTCCTTCCAGGTCTTCCACGTTACTCGCTTGAGTGGTGTAAATATGGGAGGGTGATAAGAAAGAATAAGGTCTGCCTTCTTCTCCACTGCCTCTTCCATCACCTCCTCAGTGAGATCATTGGTAAGGAAAAGGGTGTTCACAGTGTGTGGAGGACTTGGTTCCACCAGCAATCCCACATTGTCCCAGCTTTCAGCTAGAGAGAGGGTGCAAAGTCATTCAGAGCAGCAACGAGTTCCCCAAGATTCATGATGGAGCGCGAGGGCTGTCGACCCACAGCACAGATGCAGCGGAGAGTCCGGCCCACCAGCTGTGTTCCGGGGAGCAGCATGCAGCTATCTGTAGAGGGAGTAAAAAAAGCGAGGAACTAAGACTAGGTAATTCACTGGCCGAAACGGCAGAGCTGATGCCCAGGCTGCCACAGCCACCCTGTGACAAGGGGAGCCCGACCTGCCCCCGGCAGCCGCCGCACTCCGAGGCGTACCGGCCTGCAGCGGGGGTGAAACCCCATAAACGACCCTGGAAAGTCGCGCAAGGAACTTTAAGCTTCATCCATCTTCCCGCGCAAAAACCCACCCGCGGAATTCAACCGAGAACCGTTTGCCTCTCAGGGTGCGGGGGAGCAAACGGCACTGGTGCAGCCGGTCTCGGGCACTGCCCGTACCTTCTGCGGACGCCGCCGGACCCGCCACTCACCGCACGCTGGAGCAGGACCGAGGCTGCAGGGCGGAGCCTGCGCCCGGCCCCGCCGCTTCCGCCGCGCTAGGGGGGCTGAGGGCGGCCTCTCGCGATATCCCGGGCTGCCGGGGTTGTGTGGTAGCCCCTTCCTGCCTGCGTGAGGGGAGCCACTTTCTGGTGACAGGCTCTGGGCTTGGATCTAGCCTCTGCAGGTTTGCCTGAGGTTTGCGTGGGGCTGGGCGAGGGTGAAGGGCTGGGGCGGTGCGGGAAGGTTGAGCTGTCGGCCGCGAGGCTGGTGGGTGCCCGAGGCGGGGAGGTGCCGCCTCCCAGGTGGAGGAGCTGTGGTGTGCAGCGATGGGGACGACGGAGAGGGGAGCTCACGCGTCCTGCGTGCGGGTTTTCGGTGGCAGTACCTCAGGCAGGCAGAAAAAGAGCGATGGCTCCAAGCTGTCGTTGGCCAGGCGGTAGCCGAAGGCAGGTGGGTTGCAGTGAGCGCGGTCGGCCCTTCGGATGCTTAATCGGGGCGTGCGCGGTGCTGGTTGCCCGTCCTGGAGCCCCGCCGCCCAGGGCAGGCCTCAGGCCACACAGCTCGGGCGCAAGAGGGCCGCGCCGCTGCCGGGATCACCGGCCTCTGTGAGAGGCCTTGCCCTCACCAGGGAGGGCAGTGTATAGAGAAAGAATTAGCGGGTACAACTGGTGACTTACGTAACTGCGATTATTTTAATCATAATTCTAATTGTTTTATTTGAAAATCAGACTTTTTAATCTGAGCAGTATTATGCGGTCGTGTGCAGGTGCCTGTTTGCAGCAGGCACTGGCAGCTGCCAGAAGGTGGCTCCAAGTCGCACTTCTGGCCAGGTACCGGCATGTGGTTTTAATCGGTTATTTTCTGTCACTAAAACAACGAGGCTTAGAGAGGCTGGGGTTGCTTAGTATAAACTTTAATGTTAGGAAATGTTGTTTCCTTGCACCCATCTCCTTTCTCTGGGTTATTTTGTTCTACTCCTTTCCAGTTCTTTGTATGCTATGTAGTCGCACGAGGCAAATAAAACATTTATCCTCAGTTGCTTGAATGGAACTGTAAAACTGTGTGGTGTATAAGAATATAACCAGACAAATATTTTAGAATTAAAAGGAGTTGGAGATTGGTGGAAAAGACCAAACAAGTTTTCTATGTTCTCTTTGCAGGGAGTTGTTGTATAGAAATCTACCTCAGCAGACATGGTGAGAACAGTAACACTTCTTATGTGTTTTCATTCTTTCTGAAACTGTCATCTCTTGGAAAGGGAATAGTGGCTCTGAATCTCAAAGGACTGCACATTCTACTCTGATGCTGTGAAGAATTTGTTTATTACAAAGTTTAGGTTTTCATTCCAGACTTCTAATAAGATATTGTGAAAAGGAAAACAGGTCAATTTGCGTTACTCAAAAATATAGTTGGGCTTTCAATTCTAAGATCCTAAATTTTAATCCTACTTTGACTGCTATTTGGTAATCTAGTTTGGCTTCTTTTACTACAGAAATACTGGGTTGCAAGCACCTAGTTCTGCTTTAGGATACTTATCCTTCCACATTTGAAGGCTTAAAAAAAATTAGCAAATCAAGAAATAGAGATAGGACTGTGTGTCTTAAACTATGCATATGCCTTCTATAGCATCTTTGTGGGCATTTCAGGCAACTGTCTTCTATTCTTCACTTATATTCTTCTGGAACAGCATGCTATTATCAATGTGATGCTGACTTTTATTAAGTTTTCCTGTATGCTTATTCCATGTAGCTCCACAGTAATTGTTTTTGCATAGTTTGCACCACACCATCACCTGAAATAGATACAACCTTGATTCTTCAACTTTGCAATTAAGTGAGTGAGCAGGTCCAGTTTTCTGATTAATAATGTATGTCTGGTGTGTAGCAGCAGGAACCAGAGCTGCTGCATCAACATAGTGAACTTGATTTGTTCTGAAAGTAAATGAAACCACATGCTTTATTGTGATTTCACTGAAAATGTGAAAGGTTTGTGACAGTACCCTTGGCTATGACCAAATTTTGAAACATCGTTTATAAGAACTGGCAACTTGCAAGCTCTTGACAGGACTAGGAAATAGAACTGAGTTTTTTCACTGCTGATTTAAGGACTACTTTCTGCTTCTTGCTCAGGCTGTCACGCTGCATACTGATGTAGGAGATATTAAAATTGAACTGTTCTGTGAGCGTACACCAAAGACTTGTGAGGTAAGTAACTGGAGAGGGATTGCCCAGTGATAAAACAAACCAATAGAAATAGGGAAGGTGAAGTGATCATTGCAATTCATCTCTTCATGTAATGATTTTAAGCTAGTGCAGCGCCTGTTCCATTCATGGAATTTGTGCATTGTGCCGTAGTGCCTGGAGCTTTGCTTCCTGTTTCTCACATGACAAGTTGAGGGCACCTTCTAAGGGCACCTTCTCTCGAAGTTCTAGCATCTCCCAAAGCATCCTGTGCCCTTAAGGGGAAATACGCACATGACTTGAGAGTCCCAAATTTCCCTGGGTTTGGTCCCACTCAGGAATATTTGATTTTTAATTCAAAAGAGTGAGAATCGCTCCCGTTTGTCAGGTGCCCTAGGATTTCCTTTCTGCAACAAACTTAAGCTTAAATCAAAGTAATTTACTTTTTAACTAACAAAGCTGAGGTATGGAGTTACTGATTACTAAATTACTCTTACAAAATAAAAGGGTTGAGTGGGAAGTGATGCTTCTGATTATGTCTCAGCCTTCTTGTTCCTCAAATCAGGCAACCTTGTGCTGAATGCTTTGTTTAAAATCCTGTATATCTGTGCAGTGTCAGACAAGCATGCTACAAGATAATTTAAAGCAGACAAGATAATTTACTCATGACTAATCTGTGACAATACTCTGGAATTCACATGGTCACAATGCAAAGTAGAGGCAGAAGGGTTAGTCTTGGTCTAACAGCCAATGCTGTCATCTTAATGAGAGGATACTATTTCTGAATTGTTTGCTAATACCCTTTGTTTCATTTCCTTAGAATTTCCTGGCTCTTTGTGCTAGTAACTACTACAATGGCTGCATATTTCACCGGAATATAAAGGGCTTCATGGTTCAGACAGGGGATCCATTAGGTAAATTGTTCTGCTGGGCTCTCTCTGTAGAAAAATGTGCATTAAGATATAAATGTAAAGTAATACAAAGAAATTGTAATTTTTAATATTAAATATAAGTAAAGTAAAATGAAAGTATTATGTCATTGATAGAAGTTTTTATGATGAGCTTGGTTTTCTGTGGTGAGCTTTTTGGAAGAGCAGCTGTTACCCTAGTCCTAAATAATCTTGTGGTAGCAAAGCATTCTACAAACCTTAATTTTTTCCAGCTGTCCCCATTAACTGTGATGGGTTTGCGACTTGCTGCTACCTGATCAACAGGTGGTTGCTCTTGTGGTTTCTCTGGTTTCCACCTGAAAGGCTGCAGTGCCTCTGAAGCATTTGAGGAAAATGTCCCAGGCATTTGGGAGAATATCTAATTCATCCATGTGTCTGTTGTGCTTATACTGAACTTAATTTGAGCATCTGTCATTGTTTTGTTCTGCTGCTTAATTGGTGTTCCTTATATAGAGTTACATCTCTGCTCACTGTCAAGACATGGGAACCTGATCTGTGCTTCAAACAAACTACAGTGTTATCTAGGGTCTTTGTTGTAAGGTGTCATAACGGTGCATCATTTCTGCAGTTTTCAGTCTGAAAATCCAGTCATCCATTGTGGTGCTTCTTTGTCAGGCACTGGGAAAGGAGGTAACAGCATCTGGGGCAAGAAATTTGAAGACGAATTCAGTGAATACCTGAAGGTATGTTGGTGCTTTCAATATGGAGTTACGTTTGCATGTGAATTTTCTTTACAGGTTGGAGAATGGTCAGCATTGTACTGTACTGTATTAAATACCTTTTTCGTGATTGTGAGGCAAAGTAGGATAGAAAGTTTCTTACTAAAATAGAAACAGGCATTTCTGTACTCAGCAAGTTAGGTTTGAGGGGTTTCATTGCTGACAACAGAAGTAGAATTTGTTGCAATGTATTGTTCATGCATTGAATGCAGAGATGTAATTTTCCATTGTAAAAGCAATTTTAAGGAGCTAATTATGGACTGTGATGGAATACATTAGCAACCAAGATTTGTTCTTAATAATGGTATTGAGGCAGACTACTAAGTCACAGAGCACTGTATAGGTGAAAGTCCTGCTTTCACAGGTGTGTATTCATCCTGATTTTTTACCTTCTTCCAGCACAGTGTCCGTGGAGTAGTTTCAATGGCAAACAACGGGCCGAATACTAATGGATCACAGTTCTTCATCACTTATGGCAAGCAACCACACCTAATGAAGTACACTGTGTTTGGGAAGTAAGTCATCCAACTACATGCCTCCTTATCAGAGAGTGTGAAGGATATGAGTATTTCAGGGCATATGCAATGTGAATTTAGAAGCTTCTGATTCTGACATGTTTTAGTAATGGATGCCTGTATGTAAACCTATGCTCTTGCACTGTCACCAGAAATAGTCCAAATTGCTGCTCCATTTTTCTTAGTGGTAGAGAATTCAGTGGAAATGGGCACATTAAAGATTTACCTCAAGAACGGAGCTTTTTTCTTTCCTTCCCTTTCCCCTGCAGCCTGTCCCCTGCCCCTCCGCCACCAAGTTAAGAGCTCACCTTTTCATTCATGCCCAAATGGATGCAGCCTGACTTTTAAGCAACCTCCAAAGCAACTGTATACATCGGTTAACTGAGAAGCATGAGTCTAATTTGGGACTGGATGTGGGGGTGGGCGTGGTACTGATGTGGTCATGCTTCTGTTTAGGTGGAACTTCCTGTTGGTCAGACAAAACTCATGGAACTGACAGTTTATAAAATCAGATGAGGTAGTTTAAGATGCATCATTATTTTAAAACATTCTTATGTTAATAGATGCTATTGATGATGTATCATTCATAAAGCAAATATTTAATTTTTGAGTTTTTCAGGTATTGCTTTTTCTATCTCAGAATCACAATGTCTTGTCTTTTGCTTGTCGGTAAGAAGTCTCTAGAGTACCAGTGCATCTGCTGAGGAAAAGTTAACTTCCTTTAATAGCTGTTAAATATTCAATAGAAACTATACAAATGTGAAAATACTGTTTTCTGTAGTACAAGTGTTTCTACACTTGCATTGTGTATAGGCATCTAAGTGTAGGTGTTTCTTTGGTGTCTGAGTGTGTTTAGAATTGTGACTGAAAGTAGGTGGGAGGGATTTGACATCTTTCTTAGAACAGAGTGGAGGCTCCTGAGGGATTAACTCTGCCAGATTTTCTGTGGCAGTTCAAGATATACCTGCCCTAGCTGCAGAATCAGCACGACAGCGTATGCATTCGCACAATCCTGCACCCCACATTCAAAGAGTTGATGCATGTGACCAAATTGAACTGTAAACAGCACAGCATGTTTTCTGCCAGGTCCTTTACTGGGGACTAAGTGGCCAGGATATACTAGAACTAGTTATTGAAACAAAAAGTAAGAGGTTTATTAGAACAGTCTCTCTCTCTGCTGCTTCTTCAGCCTGAACAGGAAATCTGAACGTCTAAACTTACTTGTGCCATTAGATGCACACACAGTTATTAATGATTCTGTCCAACCTTGTCTTTGAGGTAGAAAGTGAGAAGGTTAGAAGCTGTAGTCTCACATTTGGAAATTGATTTTCCAGCCTTAGGATTTCAGTAATTTCAGTGACATTTTGGTACAGCAGTATCTTGCTGCTGTTACTTAAACCTGTACTTGGATTGGTCAGCCCTACCTGCCAGGAAGTGCAGAGGTGTCTTTATACAGTGTGGTTGGTATAAAATACAATACTGTCAGGTCAGTGGGAATTATTTGTGCTTTTGTCAGAATCTGTTATGGATACTTAATATTTTCAAAATATGTTACATGTCATATAAAATGTTTTGGCTGCCTTATTGGTATCATTTGCTTGCAAAGTCCTTGCCCTGTGATGCTTAATTGTAAAGGGCTTTGAGATATCTCAGTTGTGAAATTTAGATCACTATTAGAGGAAAATTTGTAGCACTTCTGCTTTTCTTCCAGAGTTATTGATGGCTTGGAAACCCTGGATGAGCTGGAGAAGCTGCCTGTGAATGAGAAAACCTACCGACCTCTTAATGATGTTCGCATTAAAGATATTACAATTCATGCCAACCCTTTTGCTCTGTAGCCACAGAGTGCCTCAACACATTCTTTAGAGACTGGTCAGATTGACTGCTGGATTATGGGGTTTAAAGTGTCATTATAAAAAGGGTTACTTGAGCTGGATCATACCTTTGCTTGTCAAATGCAGGATTTTCAGGAGTTGTCACAGAGGAGTCACGTGCTTTAGAAGCCAGTTTTTCCAGGGTTTTGTTTTTTAAATGTTGCTTTTTATACTTGTAAAATAAGAATATTTTGCAAACCTTTGTTTTCTGCCTTATCTTTTTAAATGATACTGTGTTGAAATGACATCCTTCGCTACAATTTCATACTACCAGTTTTCTGAAACTTTCTCATGGAAGCTCTAACCTTTCTTACGTTGCTGGTTTTCAGTAAACTGAGTAAGATATGCAATTTTTTTTTCCCTAGGTGAAAGCTGTGTCATATATAGGTAAAACCTTTCTCTATAGAGGAGTAAAGACCATGGTTAGAAGAGTGCTTGCTCTTGTACTGCTGTGATTGGAAACAATTGCTTCTGCCTCTGGCACAACGCTTTTGGTATGAAAGAGTAAGTGTTTTCTCTTTACATAGCTGATGGTTGGAACTAGGTAACCATGGGTATACTGTAACTTGGTTTTCATCACTTTATTGCACAAATAATAGGGGGTAAACACAAAACAGGATAGTGACAAAGAGATGCTGGTCAGACTTCGTACTAAGAATATCCTCATATGGACAAAATAATGAAAGATACTGTGGCCAAGATCATATTGAACAAATGAGAGCTCTGGTTTTTGTTCTTACTTGAGACCAAATGTTGTTGGGCTCAACTGAGAAAGTCTGGAAGAGGTACAGAGAGATCTTAATATTGACTGGTCAAAAGGAAAAATAAAATACATACGTATTTTATATAATGCACAAATGTATATATATTGCTGAGCCTATGCTGAAGTCACTTAGTATAGAAAGTGTAAAATAAGCCAAGCTATGCAGGGAAAAGTGATTTATGCACATCAAAAAGCCATTCTTGGGCCTACAGTGAGGAGGAGAGTGTTCTACTTTTCCATGTAGGTTTAAAAAAATGCATGTTGGCATTGGTTTATTGTCATGAAGTAGGAAAAAATCAACTCATGCAGAGTTTGACTTTCTGACAGAAGGCAAGAGGTGTATTTCCAGTTCCAGTGCCCCCAGTTCCTGCATCCCATTCCTACCATATTCCATTCTCCTGCACACACGTGTGTGTGTGTGTATGCTGTGTGATCCTTGAGAAGTCCATCTGACTTGCAGTCTGCTTCAGAACACTATTGCCCATTTTGAGCCTTTGCATCTTAAAACAAAGAGGAGAACTTGCATGCAAGAGAATAGCAAAGGCACACCAGGTGCAGATTACTGAGGCATTAACAAGCAGAGTTAATCACTACCCTCTCTCTGGGACAAAGTTTATATTCTGTACAGAGAGCTGCTTAAAACTCCTAGTCCTTGCTCCACACTTAATACATTTGAGCCCAGTACTTTGGTCAGCCAGGTAAAGGATTTAATAATTGTGGCTCTGTGCTTTTCCTGTCTCTTCCATATAACCAGCGGTAATAGTGAGTAGACAAGCATGCAGTGGCACGTTTGCCACACTGATGCTGCTGTTGTGCAGAAGGAGGGACATACTGGAAACTTTCCTACAGTACAAAGGGACAAATTAAAAAGCTGACATCTAGCAATTAATTGGAAACAATTGCAGGTTGTCTTTCCCCACACACACACATATGCACAAAAAGGTGGTTTGTTTTATAGAATGAGAAATACAGAGACACAAAGGAATTTGCTCTCTGGAGGATACATTCAATTTAGATCCTTTTTTGTATAAAGCTGTGCATTGAAGAGGGGGTCATTTTATAGGACAGGATTACATCCTGACTTAAAAATTATGTCTGTTTTCCTGTTTGTGGCTCTGAAGCTCTCCCTGGTTGTCCCTGAGAACCTGGAATACAACAGGAAAAATAATGGTGGGGTTGGTCCCATGCACTTGTTGAAGAGAAAGCCAGACAGAGCATAGGAAGTAGCCCAGCTGTGGTGGAAGTGTGCTATTCTTGTGGGCAGTTCCTGAGTACAGCATATATGCAATTTAGTTCTTGCACGTGGCTGTTGTGTCACCAGCTGTTTTGGCTTTTGTGACAGGTATAATCCTTTAAAAAGCAAAACTGTTGCAGGCAGTACACTGTTCTTACTGTTCTTGACTTGTGCTTTATAAATTCCTGTGTTTGGTCCTTTATCACAAACACCACAGCCACAAATGTGAGCTCTGTGTAAATAAATCTAGCCTTGCAAAGAAAAACATGTACAGTAATGCAGCAGTCTTGCATTATGTCTGTGCTGGAGGGTCTCAACAGTATATTCTAGATGGTCCCTGACCTTGGCTGGCATTTTGTTGTTACGAGGTATGCAACAGTACTTGGTCTAAGCTGGAGAGCAAGGGACAAAAAGAAAGTCATGTTGCATTATGTACGGACAGTGACGAACTTGCACATGTAATGTACATACTGTATGTTGATTGCCACTCAGTTGGGAAAATAAATATATGAAGAGTGAGGAGGGTCATTTATAGGGTTGGAAGTGTTTGGTTTTCTCAGAACACAAAAAGCATTGAGTTGTAGGAAACTGGTGTGTATAGTGTGTCAGAACTGTTTTGTCCTTAGGGGCTCTTTTTTCACATAAGTTAGATTGCGTGTGAGATGTTTGACTACTTATTTGGGGCTTTGAAGAACCAAATTTCATGTGTAATGCCAGGTTAGCTCTGCTGTGGTGATGGCTGACAGGCTTGGAGGCTCCTTTGCAGAGAGGTGGTGGCTGAAGGGCTGTGGCAAGGGAGGTGGCTGTGACTTTAACTGCCATGTGTGCGGCAGTAGTGAGCAGTGGAGGAAGCAAGGGGTAGTTTTGTGGGAGGGTTTTGGGTCTGTGGGTAGAGATGTATCTGTTACACATCAGGAGTTGCATTCAGTTTGTTTTACAGTGGGTATATTCTGTCCAGGCTGGAAAACGTGACTAAAGGACAAAAAAATAAATTCAATTACTTGGAAATGTTTTTGATGCCACAGATGTACAAAGCTGCTCTTAATTTGTTAGTCATACACGGCCCTTTAAACCTCTGTTGATTTGCAGCTGTCTAGGTACCTGCTTTGAGGGCCTTTAACAATTTGGGGCTGTGCGCAGACAAATACCAGGCTTCATCACCAAGGGGCAGAAATGATTTGAGTGTCTGGGAGAGAAGGGCAACAACCTTCTTTCTCTTAAACAGAGGTTGAAGTGTTTTTCCCTGATGTCACATTCCTTGCCTTCCACGGTTCTCGGCAGGAACATGGCTTAAGGTTTTGCATGGCTGCTGTGCTCACGTAAAGCTGTTTTAGCTGAACTGGCTGGTGGGCCTCAGGGCCTGGCCCTAAACGCATGGCGCAGTGAGGTGAGGGGCAGGCCGGCCCGCTCAGCACCCAGCCCCGCCTAGGGTTGGCGGCGGTGCGCTGGGCGACCGGAGGGGAGGGCCCGGCTCCTCCGCCGCTCTCGGGAAGGCACACGGGCTTCCAGGGCCGCCTCTCTGCCGGGCGTTCTGAGGTCTGTGTCCGCTCCCGAGCAGCTCCACTGCGGGCGCGGGGCCTCCCCGCGCGCCCGGGCCCCGCCCGCTTTGTGACGCCACGGGTGCGCGTTCCACAGCGGCGCGCAGCCGTACTCCAGAAAGTTCCTAGCAGCGCCAGTCTCGTAGCGGACTGCGGGTCAGGAGGTGGAGCGTAGAGCCCTGCCATGTCGGGAGAGGAGGACGGCGGCAAAGTCCCTGAGTGGCGAGGGTCCCGAGCCGCGAAGGTGGGCGCGATGCGGAGGGGCGCCGCGTCCCCCACCTTAGCCCTGTGCTGGCGGCTGGCGGGAGAGCGCTGCCGGGCTGGGCCTCTGCCCAGGGGAAGGCGGGGCGGAGGGAAGGGCGTAGCTGTGGCGTGGGGGAAGGAAAGGAGGTTGTCTCCTGCCTCGGGTCGAGGGGAGCGGCGGGTGCCGGAGCGGGCGGGTGGGGCCGGGCGGCCGGGGCGCCCCAGCGTGCCCGCCTCTTTCGGCGGCCATGTTCTCTGCTCGCGCCTTGTTCCCGCGGGGAGAAAATGGCTTCGGTGGCTCTGGCGCGGCAGGCCGGAGCCCTCACTCGGTGTCGAGAACGGAACTTCTTGGCCGGGGCAGGGATTCGGCTGGGCCCGACACGGCGCACGGTGTTTTGGCGTTGGGAGCGCGGGGCGCTTCGTACCCTTCCATCGGCAGGGTACAGAGCTCGCACCGCGGTGTCTCGTCGCCGGGGGCGAGGGCGTTCTGTGTTGTGACGTCACCATGGCTGCGAAGCCCCGACGTGCCCTCCGACGCGGCTTGTGAGCTAGAACCGATCTGCGAGCGGGACGTGTGGGGAGTTACTCCTCTGTCCGAGCTCACTAACGCGGAGATACCCGAAGTTCTGTTGTCGTTTTGACTTGGTGCTCGGGGTTCTCCGGGAATCTCTGGAAGGCAGCATGGTAAAGACTGGCACGTGCCTTGAGGCCTTAAAAAATACGCTGGGCAGCATTTGGCCTCTTAAAGCGCAGGGCAGCTTTCCCTTCCTGGCTCCTGCGCCACTGGGTGCCTGAGCAGCGTTGCAGAAATTGCACGCACAGTATGTGTTCCATAAGCCACGATGCTTCTTTCCAAAATCTTTTGTCAAACGTAGGTCATTGGTTTGTGTGGCCCTATCAAAAATGGTTAATTTGAAAGCTTCTTGGATTAAAAAACACAAGGGGGAAGAAAAAATGGAGGAAAAAAAAAAGAAAATTGGGGAGTTGAGGAAATACACGGTTTTAGTTAGTTTGCAAATGAGTTGTTTGTCTGTTGGGTGTATTTCAAAGAACAAAATATCTTTGTTATAGGCGAGCCATTCCAGGCAAACCAGTTCTAACCGGAATAAAGAAAGTCAGGATCGCAGAAAGAGCCAGGATGCGAATAAGAGAAAGAGGAGATCACTTAGTGGTGCGCCGGAGAAGAAGCACTGCAGACGCGATCTTTCTGAGCTTCCTGGCAGGTAAACAACTTTGTGGCTTCTGATACCAGCCAGCATACATTCTAAGGTTTTACTCTTCTCATGAGGTCATCCGATAATGTTTTCCTTTTTGAGTTGGAGATACTTCAAGGGAGATGTCTTGCAGTTTAAACCAAAAAGCCGCCTTGGCAGGGGTGCTAGAATTATTTTAATTACACTCGTTTGTTTGATTTTTTTTCATAGTACCTGGTCAGAAGCTAAACCTGTCAATGAAAGAGACCAGCATGAACGATGCTATGTTGAAGAATACAGACATGAGTACAATCGAGGATACGATACTGGGCATCACAGTAGCAAATCATCGGGTCATAGTGGGACAGGTGGTTACAAAAGGAAATACAAGACACATCATACTACCTTTGATCATCAATATCATCCTTCACAGGTGGTGCGACCAATTCCAATTTAGGATTTTTTTAATTGAAGAAGATAGATTATCATCTGGGCAGTAATAATTGAGATTGGGGGTTTGGGGAATTGGGTTAGCAATATTAATACTCCATTCCTTTAGGTAATACTAGTAGCTTATTCTTTTTGCTAGGATTTTATTTCCTTCAGTGAAAATGTGTAGTTCATAGGTATGCCTGTGATAGCACAGTACATAGTCTTGCTGTTTGTCATTAGATATATTTGAACAGATAAATGAATAACTGCCATCAATTGGAATACTTGAAATGCAGGCATCACTTTCATGCCTTCAGAATTTTTGCTGCAACAAGCACTGATTTCAGCCGTACTCAAAAATCCAAGCACAAGCTTTAAAATTTGCTTTTGACTTAGTATCATCGAAATAGCAAGGAGATAATGTCAGATTTTTCCTTCTTAAATTTAGTAAGATGTTTTAAGTATTGCTGAACAAAGTATGATGTCTGCCCGCTAGCAGGGTAGTGTTTCTGATCTTTGTTACATATTTAATTCTTTAAAAAGCTGAAGGTAGAATTTATAATTTAAGATCTTCAGCTGAAACAGCCTGAAGTAAATGTATATGCTATTTATGATTTACAAAAAAAAGTACTTCTTACCAAATACTCAGCGATTTAAGTAATCAGGATTAAGATGGGTATTTTAATTTGGCCTCAAGGCTATTTTTAAATATATATATTTACACATATATATATATACACACATATATGTAAGATAGTTATTAAAATTTTTTGCTTTAAAGCCAAAGTAAGATTCATTGAACCGGTAAATTAAAGCAACAGTAAAAATCAGTAGTAAAATTCAGTGAACCGGTCTTTTTTAAAAAAAGAAAACAATTGTATTGTCTTTTTTTTTGTTGCCTTGCCACTTTGAGTATCTCATCTGAAAATCTGTTCCTTGCCATGTTTTTCTCCTGTAACATAAACTATGTGCCCTGTGAATTTCCGGGGACTGAAATTGAAATTGCTCCTGCCAACCGTTTGTGGCCTGGCGTGTATCTGAATGCCTGAATATCTCCCTGCTGAATGAATTTCGTATTCTGACCTGAATTCGCTCGGGTTTATTGATTGGCTGGACGATCTTGGTGCCGTTCCAGAAGAGTCATCGAAGGAAAAGATCCAGGAGTGTAGAGGATGATGAGGAGGGTCACCTGATCTGTCAGAGTGGAGACGTACTAAGTGCAAGATGTATAGAATATTTTTCAAAATTTATTAACTTTTCAGATAGAATAAGTTCTTTTAGCATAAGATGTGAGGGGGCTTTGAAAGTCTTTTCTTTCTGTCTTGTTTTGTTTGGGGGTGGGGATTGTTTGCTTTTTTTTTCTGTAGAACTTAAATATATTTCATTTTCCTTTTTCTCCCCCCCAAATAGTAAATGAAGTTAATGAGCCTGCTAGAATGAGATCTCTGTAAATGTGCCTTGAAGAGAGTTGTCCAGTAACAGCTCTCAAACTAGTTATTTACATTTTAAAGCAGCACAGTCTAGAATAATCTCCAGTGATAGTACTTAAGTCTTTTGTTTGCTTTGCTTTTGTTTAGTTGGTTGGTTTTATTAGCTGAATAACCGTAACTTCTGTGACAGAGTGTTCTCTTCTTTATAGATGAGATTGTTGCTACTTTGGGTGAAGGTGCCTTTGGAAAAGTTGTGGAATGCATTGACCACAAAGCGTAAGTCCTCGGTTGTTAAACAGGCGTAACTGTTTGCGCTGATGCTGTCGCAGTGTGGTTCCTGCTGGGTTTCATCTTTCCTGCCTCCCTCAGGGTGCTCGGTTCCCAAACATAGATTTGTGTTAGCTTGTGACCTTAACACCAGCACCTGGCTGTGAGGGTTGAGCAGGGCTGGGTGTGAGCCAAGAGGTGCAGCTCTGCAGGCACATCTCAGCGTGGTAGAGGTCGATGGCTGGGACGGGGCAGTGGCCCAGTGAATGTGGGGTGAAGCAGCATCCCCTGCACTGGGTGGTCCTGCAGCCTCTACCGACTGGGGTCCATATAATGAGCGAGGTCTCTGACATCATGTAGCTTACCTTAAAGTATTATCAGTTAGGATGCAATGCCGTTTGGATTCTAGCAGTGAGCATATCATCATTCAAGGTATTTTGTGCTTGGTGGCAGTTTTGCTGTGTGCAAGATAGCACCAAACTAGACTGTCTTTCTGGTCTCTGTAGAAGGCATTTGACATCTCTGTTACATTTCTACTACTAAAATGGCTCAAGGGGGCATTGTCCTTTTTGACTGACAGTCATGTTAATCTGTGAGATGTGAAAGTCTCTCCATCACTAGCCCAACATATGTAAATACAAAGGGGTGGTAAATGGGGCTCTCAGCTTTCAGTTGCACCGGTGTATTAAGGTACAGAGTATGGTTTCAACGTTCAATGGTAAAATTCAGTTGTGTTTGCACAGATGAGCCTCAGTTGTATTAAGTCAGGTTGTATTTTTCTGGTAAGGCTCCTACTGGCGTAAACAAAGTATATGGTGAAAATTATTGAACACCTGTCATTCAGACTACTCACTGTTCCTGTCTTTACAGGGGAGAGAGACACGTAGCTGTGAAAATAGTAAAAAATGTTGCTAGATACTCAGAAGCAGCTCATGCAGAAATACAAGTGCTGGAACACTTAAATGCATCGGATCCCAGCAGCACCTAGTAAGTATACAAAGCTGGCTGTGTGGTGGCTTCATGCTTTCTGTGACACTGCTGTCTGTAACGTATGGTGCGTGTGTGGGTGTGTCAGCATTACACTACTTGCTGTTGCAGTTCATGTATTTTCCTGCTTTTGTAGTCGCTGTGTCCAGATGTTAGAATGGTTTGAGTACCACGGACACGTCTGCATTGTTTTTGAGCTGCTGGGGCTCAGCACCTATGACTTTATTAAAGAGAATGGCTTTCTGCCGTTTAGGCTGGACCACATTAGACGGATGGCGTATCAGATCTGCAAATCCGTGAACTGTACGTATGTTTCTTTTGTTGCTTTGTTAAATTTTCTTTGCAGACCTTACTAACTGTGTCTGTAATATTTAAGTTTTGCACCTGAACAAGCTGACACATACGGATCTGAAACCAGAGAACATTTTATTTGTGACATCTGACTACACACAAGAGTACAACCCCAGACTGGTAAGTTGCTGCCCTCTTCTCTGCCCCTTTCCCCCCAGCCATCATCTGGGTTAGTTTGGTCACTTGCACCCTTTGTGTTTCACTTCAGAAATGTGATGAACGCCGACTAAAAAATCCAGACATCAAAGTTGTGGACTTTGGGAGTGCAACATATGATGATGAGTATCACAGCACTCTAGTGTCTACCAGACACTACAGAGCTCCTGAAGTTATCCTAGGTCAGTAGAAGCCCGTGGGGCTGGCCTTTCAGATTACCTAGTGTCGTATGCTGTTGATGTGTGCTGCAGAAGCGTCTTATCACCTGTTTGTGATCTGCTATAAACACGAAGCTTCTCAATGTTTCCACAGCACTGGGATGGGCACAACCATGCGATGTTTGGAGCATAGGATGTATTCTCATAGAATACTACCTGGGATTCACAGTATTTCCGGTAGGTAACTATGAGCTGCACTGCTTGGTGTAACTAGGCTGCAGGGAGGTGGGGACTAAGAGGAAACAGTCTGTGCAGGAAAGGACCTGTGCTTCTCCCTAATGCCAGGTTGGAGAAGACATGGGCACAAAGTGCCAGGTGCAGCAGCTTTCTGCAAGTTGCTTTGAATAAACCCCTGGGCAGCAGCTTGGTATGAAGGCTCACCCTGTTAAATTTGTATTTATGAGCCATGCTGCTAAGAGATGTAGCTTCATTTATCACCATCAGCAAACACTACTCAAATACCTGGGTTCTGTCACTTCAGCAGTAGTGCTGGAATTTGGAAGGAAGAAAAAAGCAGGGTCCAGGACCCTGTCACTTACTTCGGGAAATGGGATAGCTGCAGCCTCCTTTCTCCTCATCTGAAAGGGGTTGTTCTTTGCAGGACTCGGTGAGAAATGGCATGTGGTTCTAGGCAACGTCCTCAATAACTAAAACTGCCTGTCTTGATTTCCTTCCAGACTCACAACAGCAAAGAACACCTGGCAATGATGGAGCGAATACTGGGGCCTTTACCAAACCACATGGTAAAGAAAACCAGGTAAATGACACTTTCCCATACTCAGACTGTCATAGTTTAGTTTATTTCCCAATTTGGTTTAATAACAAATTTAAATTTAATAAACTCAGAGCAAAAGGATCAATCTGTTTAACATGCTGGCCTGCTCCTGTGGAATACTGTGAGCAAGCATACTTACAAACCCTCAGAGAAGGGACAAAACCAAGTCTTCAACTAACAAACTCTGGTCTTTTTGAGGAAACGCAAATATTTCCATCATGACCGTCTGGATTGGGATGAGGATAGTGCTGCTGGCAGATACGTCTCAAGGCGGTGTAAGCCACTGAAGGTAAGATAGTAGGAAGGAAAAAGCCTTTGGGGAGAGGAGCTTTAAGTGCAAGTCATCAAAAAACCTGTGTGTTTTTTTCCTCATGAAGGAATTCATGACCTGCCACGACTCTGAGCACGAGAACTTCTTCGACCTCATACAAAAGATGTTGGAGTATGACCCTGCCAAGCGCATTACCCTGCAAGAAGCCCTGCAGCATCCTTTCTTCTTCCCACTGAAACCAGGGAAGAGGGCCCGGTCTCCCACTGCTGAGCAGAATGGCGCAGGTGTCTCTCCACGGAAAAAATACAGGAAGTTTTAAATATTTATTATGTACAGTTACTTTGTAAATGCCTATTTTGTTATTATGTTTTTTGTATACTGAAGTTTAATTCAGCTGCTGGCATAAAACTTATTTAATACACAGATGAAGAGGGTTGTGCTTCCTCAGCAAATCATAATCTTAGGCCAGGTGCACTTCTGCAGTGCACTAGAGCACCCTCCACTTGGGAAGACAGGCCTCCTACCAGCAAGAAAGTAATAATACTCTGTTTCTTTTAACTGCTGCCTGCTTTGGTAAGAGAAGAGACAGTAAGGGTACGGATGGCCTTTATTTCAGAAAAAGGTACAAGGGAAGATGATTTAATACTGAACAGACCACACCAGGATCACCAAATCGTTTACTTTTTTTTTCCTAATCTCAGTACTCTGGATACCAGTGTTATTTACCAGTACAGATGTCATTCTCTTACCAAATCTTTCCTCAATTACGAGCTATGTTGAGGATTCCCATGAGGGAGCCCAAGGTTTTGGGAGTAGGTAAGCTGTTTGAAACCAAACGGCTGTGGGAGTCAGTAAGTGGACCTTAGCCCATCTTAGCTTCCAGCAGGTGCCTGGGTGCAGAGCAGCGAGCCAGCCCTGCCCCAGGAGACTGCAGGGCACCTGTACCCTCAGAGTTCTCTCCTCCAGGAGAAGTTCTGGCTGCAAGGCAGCCCCCAGGCTCCTCAGAGACACGGCTACAGCTACACCCCCCAGCACAGTGACTGTCACCAGAACAGCTGGGAGAGGATTGCTTTATCCTGGAAATACAGCGTGGGAAGAGATAGAAAAGGAAGAGACGGACAACCACCACCAACTGGGGTTAGCTGGAGCAAAGTGGTATGGATAGAAGTGTCACACCAAGTTACCTAATAGGCTGTGACCTCTTCGATTCAGAGGCTTTTTACGCTTTAATTTGCAAACAGAACTGCCATCAGTCTCGTTCACCATTATCATGTCTACTCAAATACAGACAGAAAACCCAGGGTAAAATGGATTTCATTGTGGAAGGCCTTAAATTATTACAGTAGAAAATACAGGAGGTAGAATATAACTAAAAAGACAAATGCAGGTTAAATCTAGAATAGCTCCTGTAAGCTACTTAAACATGGTTTTAAAAACTAAACCCAGTACTATAGAAAACAGTTAAAATAAATTGCCATGAGAGCCCTTATATCATGCTTGATACAGGGAGGTAGGATGTAAGAATCAGAAGGACACATGAGACATGACATTTATCTACAGCTCCTGTTTGCTTTACTGAGGACAGAGTTTCACAGGTCAGTCACCCTCTTCAGCTTCAGACTCCGACTCTGGAACAGAGAGACCTTGTCACTGGGCTGGCCCTCTGACCCCATGCTCTGCCCACCCTGCCCGCCCTGCCATAGAGCCACGTGGATTTTGCTGGCCAGCTTCTCTAGCCAGTATGGGGACAGACACACACACAGGGGACAGGACAGAAACTGTCTTGGGGAGTGTAGCAATATATCTTGAGAGGAGTGGGTTTGTGACTCACCCAGATTTATTGCTATACATCTCAACTCCCATGGGAGCAGGCCTGGGGGTTGAGCGAAGATATGTTGGGGCATGATTAGAATGCAGTAACAGGTGAAGAGGAGCTTGTGAGAACAAGGTAAGAAGCTACAAGAATGTCAACAACTGCCTTACAAGGAAAAACATGAGTGTAGCTTTAACCAATTGTTAGCAACAGAGATACATGTAAGGTGGGGGAACGGAGCATCTAACCAATTGCACTGTGAGGTAACGTGTGTACTGATACAGAAACCTAGATAAGCTGCGTGTGTGTTCAAATAAAGGAGCTCAACATTGAGCACAGTGATCCGAGCTGAGTCTGCAAACTTGCGCTCCAGCAAGGAGGCAATTAACACAGACACAGGCGCACATGCACAGACACAAGCACAGAGACACAGGCGCATGCACACGTGCATCACATACAGGCGCAGACACAGGTGTGCGCACACACGCATAGATGCATGCACATGCACACAGGTGTGCGCGCACAAAGGCGCTCAGACGCGCACACAGATTTTGGTGTGCGTGCACACACGCACAGACGCAGAGGTGCACAGAGACACAAGTGCGTGCACGCACACAGACGCGCATGCACAAATATGCGCACAGGCGCACGCACACACAGGTGCATGTACGCACATACAGGCACAGGTGCGAGCGCACACAGACGCGTACAGGTGCACGCACACAAACAGTTGAGCGCACATATGCACAGGCGCGCGCACACATACGCGCTCAGGCGCACTCGCACACACAGGCACGTGTACGCAGAGATACACAGGCGCATGTGCACAGACACAGGTGCACACACAGATGCACACGCACATACGCGCATGCATAGGCGCGCATGCACACAGCTGCACACAGACAGGTGTGCGCACACACAGATGCACACAGGTGCGCGCACAAATGCACGTGCACATGTGCACATGCATGCACACAAGCGCACGTGCACAGGTGCATGTGCACATGCTCACGCGCACACAGGCGCGTGCAGGCACACATGCGCACAGACACAGGCGTGTGCGCACACAGACGCACTCAGGCACATGTGCACAGAGGCGTGTATGCGCACAGGCGCATACGCACACACAGGTGCGCGCACAAATGCACGCGCACATGTGCACATGTGTGCACACACAAGTGTGTGTCCACAGATGCATGTGTATGTGCACATGCGCACGTGCACACAGGCACAGACACAGGCGTGCACAGGCACACATGCACACAGACACAGGCGTGTGCGCACACAGCAGCACTCAGGCACATGTGCACAGAGGCGTGCGCGCACACACAGGTGCATGCACACACAAGTGCGCGTGCACAGATGCATGTGCACGTGCACATGCGCACACAGGTACAGACACAGGCGTGCACGCACACAGACGCACTCAGGTGCATGTGCAGAGGCGCGTGCACACACAGGCGCGCACAGGCACACACGCACACAGACACAGGCGTGCGCACACGCACATGGACACACAGACACATGTGCACGCAGAGACACACAGAGATGCATGCAGACGCACGCATACACAGGCACAGACACACACAAACCAGCATTCTTACAGTAAGGTTCCCAAAACTAAGAAGGCCCAGGGGGGCCAAGCTGCTGCTTACCTTCTTCAGCATTCTTGAGCCATTCAACAAACTTTTTCATCTGCTCCAGAAAGACGCTCTTTCCCTTTGCAAGATGTGCATCTTTATACCACTTCAGGATGGGTTCTTCACTCAGAACTTCAGCTGCAAGGTGTGCAAGAGTAGTATTAACACAGCACCCCATACTAGATGGCAGGCAGGGACCCCCAGCAGCCCTTGCTTCCTCCCCTGCAAGCACCACAAGACCAATCTCCTCCCCTGGCTATGGCTGGGCACAAGGAGTGGCTCCTGTTTTTACACCCAGAGCAGCTGCCTGGGCTTTCCTGAGCACTAAATCTAGGAGCTACGGTTAGGCTCTTAGTATTCCACAGCTACCTGAGGTGCCACACTCAAGACAGCTTCAGTCAGCAGCTAAAAATGGAGACAAATCCTTCAAAGCTCCAAGTACACCACAGGAAGCATTTAATTCTTCTTTTAAATTTTACAAGTACAATATAACCTTCAGTTTAACAAGCAGCTATCTCATTCCTGCAGTATTTCCACAGCTGCACAAGCAGGCTTTCAGTAACACCTTCTGACAGCCAAGAGCATCTCAGAAGAAACCGATGGTGTCTTTGGCTGTTCAGTGTTCAGACAGAGAACCAACAGCACACTCGTACCTACCTTCCCCTAACTTAGATGGGCCAAAGAGCCTTAGAATCTGAACTTAGCTGTGATCTACCTACAGCTCAAACTAGAGTAGGCTGGCAGGATCCCTGTCTAGAGGAGTACTTCATCATGTGACAAGGACAGCAGCCTCCACCTTTCCATTTTACTGCTCCATCTTTGCAAACAGAAGGCAGTAACATTCTTTAGCTCACAAGTGTAACATTGTGGCCCTGATCTTCCCTAAGGGTCTTACCAGGACTGAAGCATTCTGCAAATACAGGCTTTAAAAGACCCAACCAACCCACACAGCACCGCCCCAAACCCCAAGGCTACAAGCCCACAGCAGTTACCTTTATAGAAGAGCACCACTATTTTCTGGAAGGCCTTCATGAAGTGAATGTTGTCATAACAATACTCCTGAATCTTCAACAGAAGAGTCAGCTCTGACTGACCTTGGGTAGTAAAGGCAGCAAGTAGAGGGCTGTATTGCTGTAAAAGGAACTACAGGTTGGCACACACAGCACTGCACAGCCTCACACAGTTCCAGCAGCCCCTCCTGGGAAATGGGCAAACCCCACCTCACCCAAATACTTCTGCAGAGATGTTCCTGCTCTTGTCTCAGGAACATGGAATGTAATACCGGTTACAAAGGGAAGAATTCCCTGTGTAATGCTGCCTCTGCTTTAGAGGGTTGTAGTAGGTTTTAACTAATTTAAAAGGCAGCCGGAGAAAATCACAGATTCACAGAATTTTAGGGGTTGAAAGGGACCTCAAGAGATCATTGAGTCCAACCCCCTGCCAAAGCAGGTTCCTTAGGACAGAAAATGGAAACCCCAGCTCTACCCAAGCGTCACAACAGTCCATACTTTACCTTCAAGTGCTTAATGGCTTGCTCTGCTACCAGCTCCTCCTTTTTGTTCCACTCCACCGTGCTCATTACACTTGACCAGATTATGGCTACCACGGTCTGTTCCGAGATGTTGTTTTTCTTCATCTCCTCCTTCACGTACAAGATTATCTGCCAGTCACAATGAAAGTCAGCACACAGGGCAGTTACCACACCAAGCTCAATTAAGACTTCTGTTCAAAAGGCGACCTAGATGCTCTCAGAACCACAAACAACCACCTTGATCATACAGTGGGATTCAGGACATTAAAGAAAGGCTATGAAGTTAATACTGAAACACCTTGCTCCTAATTTTAATTCTCCGTGAGAACTAGGTGTTTAAGTTCAGTATTTAATTAGGCATGTATCTTCAGATTAGTTTTAGATGCTCTTGTACTGAAGGCAATTTCAGCTAAATTCAAGAAGGAAAAAGACTCCTACACCTTTCCTACAAAGACTTACATCCTTGAATGGATCTCCCCGTGACATCTGCTCCTGAAGTTCTTTCTGCAGCTCTTTCCGAGCTCCTATGGTTTGCTGGTTCCGAACATACTCGGACAGTTCTTTCAGTCCTGCTTCAGTGAAGTACTTGGAGAAGTGTTCAACGCTTTGTTTGTTGGCTGGGAAGAGTTCCTGAGATCAAAGTTTACAACTGTCACAAAAGCAATGTGTGTAGAGTACTTGCTGGTTTATACTAAACTGGCTCAAGCAGCAAACCAGTCCGCCCACTGGTACTCACCATCAGCCTGTTATCCATGTTCACTTTACGAAGACTGACAGCCACCGCATTAATGTCCTTCTCATTTATCCACGATTTGAACAGCTTGACTGCAAAAGCTGCAGAAACACCTGTGCAACAACAGCAGCGGTTTTAGTACTGAAATTCAAATCCGAGGGAATCGTAACGGCTGAGAGCCCAGGACACCTGGTGGGTCAGACCCCTACTGCAAGGCCACAGCAGTTGTCCCCAGAGGTACCAGCACCATCAACAGTTCCTCTGCTGGAGTACACTGCTGCCTCCAGCACGTTGGACTTTTCTCACCTCTCAGCATCATGAAGGCTTCCCTGTACTCAACTCAACACTCCTTACTGCAACTTAGAAAGGAACCTAAACATATGACACACCTTCTACAGCCTGAAAGGTCTCTCTCCAAAATACAATGCTGCCTCGCTGGGCAGCCCCAGCAAGAGCAGCCCCAGCATGACGCAGGGAAGTCCTATACACAAATTTCCCAAAAAGCCTAGTTTTCTGAGCTCTTAGCAAGGCTGTCCATGTTGTGAGGCAGTGTGTTAACCTTTGCTAACCCCATAGTAAATCTATCACCAGATGAAACTGGTGAGCTCCGAGGGTGTACTGCTGTCAGAATTTCCACCTACATGTCATGGTTCTGTCCCACATCATTCTTCCGTTAAAGAGTTGGGCAACACTTACCTTCTTTAACCAAGTTCTCATTGTAAAGACTATTGAGAATTGATGCATTAAGTGTCCCATTGGCGAGCAAAATACCCGTCAACATGGCCAGTTTGTTCCGCTCAGACTCTGAGAACCCTTTCAGGAACAGCAGCAACTGCAAGGAGTAAGAAGAGTTGCCATTAAAACTATGACCTCTCACTGAAGTTTGGCTACTGCCTTCACAGTAGACACTTTTGTTTCAATCAAGCCACCCTTGATGGAAGGTCTTCTCTACTACCCGTGCAAGCTGGGTGTTCTAACACCTTGGTCTAGCCAGTGGTGAGTGGGGAGCTGGCTGACTGTGAGTGGTAGGAAATAGCTCTTTTTTCGATCCTGCAGCTCGTCACAAGTGGGGTTCCCCAGTGAGGGACATAGGCCCCAGTGCTGTTTAATACCTTCTTAAGTGATCTCGCATAATGGGGTCAAGAGTACCCTGATGAAGTTTGGGGATGATACCAAACTGAGTGGCCAAGTGAACACTTCAGAAGGGAGAGCCACCCTGCAGGAAGACCTGGACAGACTGGAAGAGTAGGCTAACAAGAACCTTAAAAAGTTCAGCAAGGACAAATGTTAAGGTCTTGCACCTACAAAAACATAATCCAGGAGTGCAGCACAGACTGGGATCCACCTGGCTGGAGAGCAGCTCTGTGGAGAAGGCCCCAGGAGTCCTGGTGGACAAGCTCGATATGAGTGAACAGTGTGCTGCTGCGGCAAAGAAAGCCAACAGGACACTGGGTTACATCAACAAGGGTATCACCAGCAGAGATAAAACTGCCATTACTCCACTCTACTCAACAGTTTGTCAGGCCACTCCTAGAACACCATGTTCTGCTCCGGGCCCCACTATACAAAACCAATCAACCAACCAACCAACAAAAAGACAAGGCCAGGCTGGAGTGGTTTCAGAGAACGGCCACCAGGATAATCAAAGGACAGGAAGCCTGACACGTGAGGAAAGCCTTGAGAAGGAGCATCTTAGGGGAGACCTCATCACCATATTCTATTACTTACAGGGTGGCTACAGAGATGAAGACTCCCTTTTTACAAGGAGTCACATGGAAAAGATGAGGGATGACAGGAACAAGTTACTCCTGGGAAGATTGTGACTGGACACAAGAGGAAAATGCTTTACAACAATAACCATCAGCCACTGGAATAATCTTCCCAGGGAAGCGGTGGATTCCCCAACACTGGACACTTTTAAGATTCGGCTGGATAGGCTGTTGGGCCATCTTGTCTAGAGAGAGGTTTTGTCAGGAGAGGTTGGACCAGAACACCTTCCCATTGTACTCTATGGCTCCATGAACTTAAGTGTTCTATTTTAATAACCCACTGCATGATACACCTCTTCTGTAGAGAGTAACTAGCAGAATTTGAAGATTTATTTGATAAGGAACTACTACATACCTTTTTGACTTCGTCTTCAAAGCCTTTCTCCAGGTACTTGTAACGCCTGATTAGCTTGTTAAAAACCTAAAAAGATAATTAGAATTAAAAAACCCAGCAAGTTCAGTAAAACTGGTCTGAACTCTTTAGAGCACTTTTACCTTAGAACAGTGCTGCTCTATCTCTTCTAGTAAGCATCTTAAACCCATGCATTATTTTTACCTAAACTTTGAACCACACAAACACTTCATTTTTGAGCAGTTTAAGTTAAATTGTACTCATTTCAGAACTAACCTGAGCAAATGCTTGCATGGTTTCAAGGTCTTCCTGTGCTGCAAATACGCAGACGTTTGTGCGTGTCATGTCATCTGCCAGGGTACCACCTGGGGCTGAAGAAGAGTTTCAGCATTAGTGGTATTATTCTGCAGTGAAAGTACTAAGTACATTTAACACACCGTCCTTTCGTGGCAGGCACTGTATCACTGAAGACAGCCCCTACATTTCCATGTGCCCCACTGCTGTAGTGGAGCTTTACAATCAGTAGCTTAGATATGAACACTGAAATATTCTGACCCCTACAGCTAACTGGATTGACAACACATCTTGTTTACACATGGACAAGTTAACATGACCATACGTGCTCCTCTTCCCTTCAAGGAAGCCATTGAAGCTGCTTGATCCTAGCAAGTGTCTTTCTAATGTCTGCTGCTATAGTGCTGCTTTCTAAGTGTCTTCTAAACAGAGAGATAGAACACATACAGATGCACGTTCAAAATTTAGCGATCCAGAGATGAGCTTCAGCCTCAAAACACCCTTCAGCTTTTTAGCTGCTAATTAGAAAACACTTCACCATCCATCTCCATTCTAATACAGGCATATGACTGGTAGCAAGGCTGCTTCACTAACTAGGGTGCACTCAAGTCACCAATTCCAGTGCCAGAATAACTCATCACCAACATCTACGCCACTCTACACATGAGGGACCTCATTTTGTTACGCATTCATTAGAAAATGAGCTAAAGATGGAAAATAAACTTTCGTGATAAGAATATTAAACGGTGGTAAGGCAACAGGATGCCAGTTTTTGTTTTGGCCTTGTATGACCAAAGATCAAAGCTAGTCTACTTAGATACTTGTTACATGGAGAGAATCGAATACAGGATCCCTGTAACACCCTTAATGCAGTAATGAATTTTCCCTCTCCCCCTCAGCCTTGCTCCTGGAAGGAACACTTCCTAACACAGTATCCACTAGTTAAGCTCTTGCAAGTATCTACAGTATCAGTGTGAAGCTCACCTGAGGACACAAAAGGTACACCCTCCCAAGTCAGGCCCTGCCAACACAGAAGTGACATCCACAGTCTGACTGTGGCCTAGAATCAGGTATTGCCTCTCCTCCCCCTGTGCATTTAGGTCATTTCAATGCTATTTCTGTTATGTTACAGAAAGCCTCCTGCAAATGCCAGATTTCTCATTCAAGTCCTCCCCCACCTACTGCGTAACAAATGCTGAAATCTAGACAGCCCCGTTCCAATCCAGGAAGGTAAGTTAAAGGGTCCTCTTCACAGCCCATATTTTAAGTGGGTCTCTGCCACCACAACCCCTTCTCACTAAGCAGTACTTTGCCAGGTAGGAAACGGAAAGTCTAAATTGGGAAGCATCACCTTTTCAATTATTTTTTAACCTCATTTAGCTTCATCTACTTCTTATGTGGTCAGCAAGCATTTGTTCTGCTCTTTGCTCTTTACACGTGGTGCACATGAGCTCACAAGACCTTTCGTCATCTCACTTCGCTTCCTCAGTTCCCTATGCTTTCTGCTGACCTGACCACCCCTGACACGTGCTAGAGCCCATGGCCTCACTACTGCCAACCACAAAACCATCTGTAACTGCATTTCCAAGACTAATCACATCGGATTCTTCTGTAAACAGCATTACTTTCCAAAATAACAGGACAGAGTACACAAAGGACAGGATGACGTTAGAATCTTCCAGGGCAACTCCATCAGCCTTATGACCATAGACCACACACCTGAAACAGGCATTCATCCATCTCACATCAGCAGAAGTGAACTTGACTACAGAGTCAAGATCAGATCCCGGTAAAACAAGTATTAAATCCAACAGATTTTCCTTTAAGCCAAGTCTGTACAGCCTATGCTTTGGAGAATGCAAACTGACTCAAGCAAAACTGCAGTAGGGTGTATAGAGTATTTCTACAGTAACCTGATGGCTAAGGTGGTCAGATAGTTTACACAGATAACAAACCCTGTTCTATACATTCAGTGGGCTCTTTAGCAGAGGTTTTGCCCTGAAAGCAAGCAAGGAGCTTTTCTAGAGTCGAGTGAATAAAGACTGACAGCAACCTCCTCAAAGGGACTTACCCAGCATTCCACCAGCCACCAGGATGTCAAAAAGTGTTTCTGCATAGCGGCGATAGTCAAGTTTTGCACCAGAAGCATCAAGAAACTTTGCTACTGCCTCCAAGTCAGTACCAGTTTCAGTTAAACCTTGAATAATACAGTCCTGGAACTGAGTAGGGTCAAACCTCTCTTTTTCATCTGTAAAGAAAAAGTGTTGAAATGAAGTAGCCATTTTGTTTTAATCTTATTTTAAAAGAAATCCACAAACAAACCAACTGACAGCCTAAAATGATCCGCAGTGGCCAATACAGCAGTAAGAAATTTTACTGCTTTCACTCCCCTACTTGGTAAAATCTGGGGAATAAAGCTATCAAAAGCTAGAACATTCCTTCATTACCTCTTACTGAATTCTTACAGTACTTTCACTAAGAACAGTTGTTTGTGACAAGCTTTATTATAGCCAACTAATAATCATCTGACTTCTCAGTTTGATTCTTATATCCCTGCTTTTGTCAGATTGCTCTTTCACTCCTAAAAGAGGCTTAGCTACATGCTGGAAGGCAACTCCTACTATGCACTCCTACGTTTTTGCACACTTGACTCCATTACTTGTGTTCTATTTCAGCCCTTTGGGCCTCTCTGTTAAAGCAGAACACACACTTCTTTATATTTGAGCTACAACAGTTGATCAGAGCCTTGTTTTTCACTATAAGCAGAGCACAGTTAATACACATGAAACTAACAGAAATCTTAAATGGAAGAGGTCTTCAACTTCACTCCTATTTCCATTTGTCCTTAGATTATACAGACCACAAGATGAAAGCTTTGAAGTAAACAAGACTGCTGCAAATCAGCTTAGCCAGTTTTGTTAGTGTCGGCAAGCAACCTCTCAGTAAGGGCCGTACTACTGTCCTACCTTCAATGCAAGTATCAACATGTTGGCGACAGTTGTGTGAAAGCCTGAAAATGCTGGATCAGTTATTTTCCAGGGCAGATCCATGACACTCATTGTTACCACAGAGCTGCTTGGATGCCACCCTACAGTTAAATGCTTGAAATGCTAACATCCGGCGGTTTTGGTGATTTTTCATCTGCTGGACAGACTAACCCTAACTCTCTCAACAGTTTCTCAAGGTGCTTTAACTTTAAAATAAGTTATGTAAGTCAACATGTACTTCTGTATAGCTTAATTACTAGTTCAGTATGTACAGCATCAAGTTTGAGCTGGAACACTAGTAGTGTATTAGTAAACCAGCACTAAACAGAAAAGTCTAGGAGCTGTGCCCACTTAAATCCCACACCACTAGAATGCTAAACTAATCATACATCATCTTTGGTCATTAAATCTTCTTATTGGAATGACTATGGCTGTATAGAGATGGACAACCACACATCCCACACTTGGGATTTATTTTTTGATTTTTTTTTCTGGTTGGGTTTTTAAATTGAACCCAGGTAGACTTACAGCATTAGGGCCCCAGTGTCACTTTTATACAGTGGCTAACACAGATATCCCTCCCAGATTACGTGCTCCTTGGATGTCCGTATTAACCCACAACAAGCCTGTACTGGAGTTTCCCTGTAACTCAAGGGTACTAAATACTTCTCCTTTTGGGCTGAGCACGCTCAGTACAGCTCCAGACCGACCGTTTCTTAAACTAAGGTTATCATACTGAATTCAGCAACAATTCTTCCTGCCAGATAGCTTTTGCTAGTGCAGAGAACATTCTGGCACGCAGTTAGCCTCACGGCTTTGTATTCGGCGTACTCTCGTTTAAATCCGTCCTAAGAGCGTAAAGGCCTCAGCTTTTTACTGACGGAAACCCACTGTCCCCGGGGCGCCGCGGGCCCCAGCGGCACGCGCTGCGGCTGCCTTACCTCTTTTCCTAGTTTTAAAACGCTGGCCCGATAGCGTCGGCTTCTGCGGCTTTTGATTATTCATAAAAGACACCCTGCAAGGAAGCAGAAGCGCACCTCAGGCCGCTGAGACGGCGCAGGCCCCACGAACCCCGCGAGCTCGGTGGCCGCGCCGCACGCCCCGTTGGCAGAGGGCGCCCCGCCAACTCCCGGCCCGGCCTCCCCCCACGCGGCTCCAGCCCGGCCCGCGCCGCTAGTCCGTCCCTGCCCCGGCCTCCATTTTCCCCGCGGCGCAGGGCGGCCGGCGGAGAGGCATCGGCCCCCGCCCCGGCTACCCAGCACGCACCGGGCCTCCCCGAGCGGAGGCGGCGGCAGGGCGTTGGCGAGACAGGCGCGGAGCCCGCTGCGGCGGCGGCGGCGGCGCCCCCTCACCCCCGTCCCTCTGCGCAGAGGTGACGGCTCCGCTGCCGCCGCGCTCTGACGCCCGCGCGGGGCAAGATGGAGAACGAGGCGCCCCCGCCTCCGGCCGAGTGCGGCGCGGCCGCTACTGCAGGGCCACCCCTGGCGGCACCCGGCACCATCCTACCGCAGCGCGCCCCCGGCAGCGCACGGCGGCCGCCCCCCGCCCGGACCCGTCTCCTCACCGACTTTAAGGCAGAGAGAAAACACCCGAGCGGCCCGGAGCGGGGACGGGCGCGAACAGCAGCGACGAGCAACGACGGCGACGAAACCTCTCCGAGCGGAACCAACGCGAGAGCATAAGGGGAGGGCCGCGTTCACGCCCCACCCGGGGCAGACCATTCCGCTCTGACGGGGAGAACGGGCGGGGAAGGGCCCGGCTGTGCCCGGGTCCCCGCGCTGCGGCCCCGCCGGCGCCTCACGCTCCTCTGCGTCGCGCCCCCTTTTCCCCGCGAGCGGGGAAGCCCGGCCGGTCGCTCTCGCGGCTCGCCGGCACGCGCGAGTAGCCGCCTGGTACCCCCCGCGCCCGTGGATCGGCCCATGGAGGCAGCGCACCGCCCCGGCAAGGCGGCCCAGCCGCAGGCCCCGGGGTGAGAGAGGGTACCGCCGGCGGTGACCGGCGTGGACGCCGTGGGACGACGGCGCTCTACTGCCCTGGGGCTGGTCTGCGCTCCCGGAAGAGCGGCCCGCGGCGCTGAGCCAGGCGCGAAGTTCGGGCAGCCCGCCCCGTGCAAGGGGGAGCCGCGGCCTGCCCGCGGCAAAGCGGGATCTCCAGCAGGCAGGGACCGCCGCCCGTCCGAGAGGCGCTCTCGGTCTCTGAGCCTCACCCTTCGCTGTGCTCTACCGCGTCTCCCCCAGGTTCAGCCCTTCCTGGGACTTGGCCGACAGCACATGGGGACAAACAAGGTAACGGAGCAGAGGCTGCTCTGGAAGAGGGAGGACGTTCTGAGAAAGTCATAAACCAGGCGGGCCAGATCAGCATCACCCGGTGGAGCCGTTCGCCCAGCAGAGAGGGAAGCCACTCTCTGAGCAATAGGCACTCCCCACGTCAGCCATCAGAGAAGCAGCAGTTCGAGAGCAAGCAGATTTCTAGGCAAAACCCTGTTTATTTGCTGGCAAAATGTGCAAAAGCAGATACCAGCCAGCGTTGTGCCAGTTGTATTTCATAAATTTGATCACAATAACACACAATCCATTTCCCCAGCTAGTCAAACAAATAATGCAATTCAGTTTTGTCTCTTCCGAGGTAGCCATTAAATATTCACAGCAGCATACTGACTGGATGTGTAAAACCAAGGAAGCCCACGTGATTAGGCAAACAGCAGCAACCAGGACAACTAATAGCATGTTACCAGTGTGTTAATTCAGATGCTGAGGAAGATGGCCTCAGAAGTAGCCTGTGGAAACCAGGCCCCATCAACATGAGTTTACAGTATTTTATTATTTCACTTCTAATCTTAGAATTGTTTGTTCAGCATCAGTGTGGCTTTTGAAGAGTGAAATATCAATGTATTACATTCTTCCCCGTTGACCTGGTTGTTTACCAAGAGCACTAAAGCTTCCTGCCAAAGTAAACTGTGTTTAGAGGGGCTGATCATTGATTAAGCTTAGAAAAATCAGGTTCATAGAACAGCTTTACACAAAGCTCTTTTTCTTGTTCATTTAAATATAAAGTGGCAGAAAATCTGCTAGCCCAGGCCCTATTCTTACTTTCAACTGGATTAGATATTCCAGTTTCAGATTTGACAGGCTGTTTCATAGTTTACTCAGTATGCACATCAGAGGGATCAGAAACAATTATTACTGTATTAAATTTATACCTCGAATGCCTGTTCTTTATTAGCATCTCAGCATTCACATTAGCTGCTGTACAAATATATATGCAATATATGTATAAAGCACACTCTATTTGGCCATTCTTTCATGTGTGCTTTCCTCTAAATAAACCCTGTTTTCAGTAACTATCAAACCTCCTATATGTTTACTAGATCTCTCTCTTTCATGTAGGGAAATTATAAAAGCTCCTGAGAATTTGCAATTCTAATCTCATGCTGTTGTTAATGCCATGCCTGCTGTGTTATTAGGTCCTAGATCTATTACTACAGTTCTAATATATTCTTCTTTCCTCAGATCCTGATGGTAACATCACCTTACAAAGACTTCACATATTCTAGTCTGTACAGACAGAGTTACAGGTTAGAAGCTACTCACATCTGACACAGGGCAAAGTTCTGTAGTTTCAGAAGCACAGGCCAACTCCACTGCAGTTAAAACACAGGTTCTTTCACTAGCAATTATAACAACAGGTCTCATCCTATCTTCAGGCTGTAGAGTAGGCCTGTCTGTTAGCAGACAGGATGAACAAAATCAGTATGCTAGGGTATGCCCTTTAAATCCTGTCTGAAAAACATAAACTACCAAACTCACACACCAACACTTAACTGGAAACATGTACCAGACTGACTATAACATGCAACATACCTTCCATGATACAGAAGATACAACTGCAGCTCAGATCTTCAGTCCCCACATGGACAAGCCACTGGACTGAAATGGAGATCACAGGCTTCCCTCCAGATCTTACACAGCTGCCAGATTTCCACCAGGTGTAAAGTATAATGCTCCTTTGACTAGAGCTCTTGAAATGACCAGGTGCATTAACAAAGCAAGTCACTGTGCTTCAGGAGGTGAAAGGGGTCACCTGCACAACCATGATCTTTTAATTAAGGTCATTCCCAGCCTTATTTCTTTTTTTAAAATCCCAATAAACCACTTCCTTGGCTGTGAATCTTTTTGTCTTGTCTGAGCTAGCAGAGAGGTTGTCACACCTCTCGGGTACACTAATTTTTTCAGAAGAATGTAAGGGGAAGTATTATCCTTTGGTGTTCTTCCACAGTGTGCTAAGTGATCTGCATCAGCCACTCACAATCTGGGCAACACAGCAATTCTGGTAATTTTTTTTACCTTATCCCTGAATATATCTATATTTAGGAAAGCAAATAAGCATTCCTTATCTATCCATTCAAGGGGAGATTACACTTAAAGCCTGGAAAAGAAGAATCTTAGCTTTCACCTGTGAAGTTCTTTTATCCAAGCAGAACTGACTAGCTTGTGTTTGATCCTGCTGTCTTATGCAAATGGTAAGGACATCTCTCCAGTGAGGCTGCTTACCTTTTGCTGTCCTTGCCTGGACTACAAGTGTTGCACAACCACCCAACCCAGCGTTCATTTAGTTACACTACCCTTAGAGGATAAAACTAGAGTAAAACCTGGAAGTAATAAAATCAGTGTTTCGTTCATTCTGCAAGAATGGTTATATAAACTGGGTATATAAAAAATAGAAAGCTTTAAAAATGAGGAAGGAGTAAGTCTATGCTTGCCATGTATGGACACATGAACAGGGAAATGAAACCACCGTTCTTGCTGGAGCTAGAGTGCTTGTACTCACACCTGGGAATATAATGGAGTTTATCTCAGTTGTACAAGATGACTCTTCCATGCTTACGGGAGCCTCAATTACAATAAATACAGTTTCTTTAGATTAATATGCTGGGGGCTGCATCAGCCCAACAGAGGTGAGGCTGATGTAGCTCCATTCCCCAAAGTCTAACCAGTAGCAAGGCCAAGTATGTATTCTCAACAAGAAAACATGCAAACACACGTGTATATACACATATAAGTACAGCTGGCCAGAAACACACTGTGCTCCCACAAACACCAGTGGCCTTGTCCTTTCCTTCCTCTGGCTGATTAGCATGGAGACCCATTAGTGGGATATGCACGTACAGCTGTATAGACATATACATATACACACATGGGCACACTAAGAACCCCTCCAGTAACTGGCCTTAAGACAGTCTATCCAGTCCTAAATCTCCACAGATTTCATCTCACAACATTCGTGCTACTATTTTTTCCTTGAAACAGTATTGCTTATACATCACAATGTCACGAAACAGCAGGGCAGTGCCTTAGAAGTTTGCTTTTATTGAAGACAGATTGAAGCGATTTCCACTTAACCGTGTCTGTCAGAGTGCCAGTCATGGCACAGCTGAACTAAACTGTGAGCTGACACACCTATTTTTAAGGATGAACTTCTACTGTCATTGTTTCAGCCCCACTCCCTTCCACCTTTTCACCTTGGTCACTTGCTGTGTATATGTTATATGTAAGGGCTGATGGTGCAATGGGCCACCCCATTTCAAAATTAGTATTTTAGGTAAGACAACCATGAGTTTTACAGATGTGGTAATCTGTCTCCATGTATCTTTGGTCACTAATCTCTGTTACGAACTTCACTCAGAGTTTGCACCGGGAATCTGTCCTGCTATTTAAGCCCTCCTACCTCCAGTACCCCTCCCTCACCTTGTGCCTTCTCCTTACCTACAGATGAATGCATCGACTATGTCATACCTTGCCATTTTGCTGGAAAGAAGGAGCAAAACTGGGTAAGGCAATGGAGAAGAAGAACGAGTGCTGGCAATGTAGTGAATAGCAGCGATTGTATTCCAGCCCTGAGAGAGGTCAAAGTCGATAGTAGTTCCGAGATGTAACAGTATGGAGCAGGCCTAAGACAGGCTGCCAAGAAGCAGACCATTCTATGATTCTATGGTAACAGTTGTGAATTTCAAATGGGAAGCAGAAGTGGCAAAATGGTACTATTTGTGATCTGCTCTTTGTTGAAATACATGGGGTAACTCCAGAACTGCAACAGTTTAGCAGGGGACACAGTTTGGTTTAGAAATAAACGTATATTTCAAAAAGAGAGGTTTCTTGTCAGGACAACAGAATTGGTGCTTATATATTGTTCTACAAAGATGGGTATGTCTGTGTGTGTAAGTATTGCAGATCTACTTGCAGGAATGCTTTCAGTCAGTAAGTGGTAAAGGGTTGGTTGATACTTAGGAACTGGTTGGTTGATACTTAGGAAAGCAGTATTAATCTGTATCGATGGCCCATGGCCTGTAGGTTCCAGGTTTATCTTTCGGAATCTGGAAGAAAACATAAGAAAACATAATTTTGCTAAAGGAAAGAAAACACTGTCATTCAGAAATGTGTGTTCCTTAACAGCCATTTAAGTGTCATTGCATGCATAGATCCACAGTGTCTCATGTTATAAAAGGTTATGAAATCAACCAAAATACTTCAAGTCAACAATAGCACCGTTGTAATGGAACAGGCAATTAAGCATATATCTCCATACCACAGGTGAATTCACAGCTCAAAATCTTCAGATTAGAGGAACTGACATATGAGGTTTCATTATGCAACACAGTTTAATGAGACTACATTAAATCATGGAGACCATGATGTTTTCCAGGAAATTCTACATTTCTGAGGACATTCCTGGAGATAAAACTTCAGCTCCTGCAGACTGGATAACACCTTCACCTTTACTTAAATTCTAAGTTGTTACCAAGTTTTTGCATAACACTTAGACCACAGAGGTTCTTGATCTCGGTAATGGTTTCTATTAAAATGAGGTGTTCAATCACTGTGAAAGACTTGGCTGTTGGATATTCTGCACAGAAGGAAGAAGAAATGGATGGAATTCACAGCTCCACCCTCCACATAGCTTGAAGTTGGGGGGATGTCTGGTTGGTTGCCAGTTGAAAAGATAGGGGCCTGCAGGTTTACCTGACTTAAGGTGCATCCCTTTTTGTAGAGACATTTTCAGCCTAGTATACAACACAGTTGCTCAAACTCAGATCCATGGAGCTTGTTAAGTTGAAAGCTTTAATTAATGCACCTTGTCACAGTTTGGTCTTGTGTATCCTATTTCCCAGGCCCCCAAAATGTTTGTTTCGTTTTCTTCCTGACTGGATGTGGACTAAGCAGGGAATGGCTGCTAAACTCTTGTTGCAGTTTATATGTTTGATAGTTGCTCCTATGCTTTACCCATTTTTTTTTTCTCCTCTTCAACTTATAAATAAACAGACATGTTGAGCAAGTGACAATGTATTAAGTGACTCCAGGTGTATCTACTTTTACAGTGCCAAAAGGATGAGAGTCAGAATATAAGTCCCAGAATATAAGTCCCATCTTGCCCTCCTTTCTGAAGAAAATCTTCCAAGACCATTGTTGGCTAGGACAGATCGGGGGAAGGGATTTGGCTCAGGTCTCGGTTTCTTACAAAAATGAGTACTCTCCACCAGGCTACTGGTGCAAGATATAATACAATGAGATTGAAGGCACCACTCTGGAAAGCCAGAACTGCAAGGATGAAGGTACTTTTTCCTGTCATTCTCATTTTGAAGGAAGCAGAGGCAAAGCGCAATACATCAAATCTACAAAGTAATTACTGTGGCTGAGATAGGAAGAAAATTGGCATCTTGCGTATCTGTCAAAAAAACTCAACCAACAACCCCACACCACAACCTGCAAGGAAGAAGGTTGGGGTGTCTAAAATCCATTGTCCTTAGGCCCCATCATTCCAGTGTCTGCTGAACATCTCTTTGTTCCAGAAAACAAAGAAGAGCTAGCGTGACCTGAAGATCAAGGTGGAAGGCTCTCATAAACCCAGCTGCAAATGGATTGTACAATGGGAATAATCATTGCTAGCCTCTGCTTTTTTTTGGTAAAAATCAAGGATATGTTCACTCAAGCATCTCTAGGAATACTTCTCACAGAAAATGAGCTTATATGAAATAACTGGGACCTACACAGTTTCGGTCTTCACGATAAATATCTTAAATTTACACCTTTAGATTCTGTGATTGCCACTGCCAATGGTGATGCTTGTATGGTAACATAAATCTAAAATGTTTTATTTGGGAGTGCTCTTGTACACCCAGCCCATGTTCTAACTCTATGTTGTGACAAGACTTGGATTCACACTGACCCTATTTCAATCTCCACAGTTTTCAAGGAAGAAAAGAAGACACTGGGTTCAAGTCTAGAACCAGGAGCAGAGGACGAGCGATAGAGCACACCTACTATATATCTAGACATAGTCATAGCTCCTAATAGTGATGCAAATAAAGTGACCCTAAAGATAAAGTCAGACTATAAGCTGAAAAGTATTTTCAAGGGCTTTTAGATAAAAGGAAATACAGAAATTGGAAACATTACACCTGAGGAAACAGCACAGGCCCCTCAGTTCTGGACCGTTAGTTCATGTTTCTCTATCAACATAACAGAGCAAAGTGCCACTGATAAAAATAAGTGCAAAGCTCTCCTAATTGGCATGCTGAAGAAAAGATTTGGCTCACTGATTAGTCTATTTGCACAATCCATTCAGATTAAAGTGAATGGAGGAGTTTGCTAGTTCACAAAAGGAACAGAAATAACCTTACCATCTCAGTAAAGACATCATCACAGGCCATGCGAACCCGCTCGACAGTCAAGGGGCTGTTCAGTGTGAAGTCCAGGGGCAGTCCTCTTTCTTTCCGTGCAGCAGCCACCGCCTCTCGTATGGCAAAGAACACTGAGCTGCCAAGGAAGAATCCAGCTTCACCCACGCCCTGGCAGGGGAGAGAGGCAGTTGAAGACATTGGCTTTAGAAACTGACAGCAGAGAGTTAAATTAACACATCTTCACTGTAGTTATCTGAAATATACTGAATCAGACCAGCTCAGTATTTGGTCCTGTCTAGCATATTTGGATACAGCAGTTTACCTTGGATCTCTAAGAACTTCTGAGTCAGAAAAAAACACAGACCAGGATTTGGCTGATGGGGATAATTTTAAAATTCACAATGCAGCTACACTGTCAAATAACCTTCCTGCTGGGACTTCCATGCTCATGTTATAAAGGCATGAAATAACTCATGACTTCTCACATAAATGACCTTTATCTATATCCAAGCGGACTAAATTATACATGATGAAACAGAGGAAGAAAAACACCCACCCCCACTGGTCCCTTAGCCCCTGGTTGTTGCTAATTTTGATAAGAAATGTGCCCTTTGCCTGTATTTTCTTCATGTGAATGAGTTAATTTACTCATTTATACCATGCAAGGCTATAAGAATAGGGAGTGGATATCTGGAAATTCCCGTGCCTTTGTGTATTGTGTTTGGCTTGATACTTTTATTTCCTTTGCTTGCATGTCTGCAGCTTCTGCTTTACTTAAACTGTCTTTATCTCAACTCACAAGTTTGCTTACTCTTCTGATTCTCTCCCCCATCCCACAGAGGACAAATGGGCGAGCAGCTCTGTGGGGCTGAGGTACCTCCTGGCATTAAACCACACCTAGGGTGCTTGAAAAATTTAAGTAAGATCGGTGCGTTTACCTTGGAAGAATAGATAGCAATTGAGTTGCATGAATTTGGCAGTAAGTAGACGCAGAACTGCTCAGGAATGTCACAGATGGCAGGGATCTTGTATGTATCTGGGCCAAGAGTGAGCTGCTCTCCTTCTGGGGAAAAGTAGATTTCTTCTAACGTATAAAGACCAACACCCTGAATGAAGGCTCCTTCAATCTGAGCAAAGAAAAAAAGGTATACTTTTACATCTCATTCAGTCATTTTAAAAGATAAAAGCACATACACAATTTGATTTTTTAAGATTACACATGAACTGACATATTTCCTTCCAAAAGTAGAAATTAGCTGACACAGACCAAGACAGGACCAGGCTGTCCTTCTCTGACTTACACAAATATTTTCAATGGCTCAAGTTCTACTTTTCCTTATTCCTGGCTAAACTCACCATAACTAGTACAGCTACCTTTGATTTGCTTGGCAAAATTGCCAAAGAGAACTGAGTGAAATCCACAGAAATTCCAGCGAAAAGATATTTGTCCAGAGACTAGGACGTAAATAATCTGCTCACTCTCTTGTATTTCCTAAAAAGATTTGCAGTTAGCTAATGAAATTTCTTCTAGAGAAAAACATCTCAAACACAAAGAGATGATAGGTTGGATATGAAGAGAAAACAACAGGATATGAAGAGAAAACAACAGGATACGAAGAGAAAACAGCAGGCCAGACCAGACCAAAGTAGGAAGGAGAAAATGCTGAACAGACACTGGGGCTATGACAGGAGTGATGTAAACATTGGTGCAAGGTGAACACAGAATCAAGCTGCTTAGAAAGAATGATTTGTCAAATTTGGCAGTCCTTCAACCTGAAAAATGAATATCATTTTTTATGCAAAGGGGAAATACATGAGGATGAACCTGTAATAGGATAAATAAGCAGGATAAGAAAGACTTTTAAATGTAGCTCTTATTTTTAGGAGGATTTCCTTTGATTCTGCAAAGAAATTACAAATATTTTCTACACTCTGAGTTCACCACTACTTTCTTATTTAAAAGCTAGAAATGTTGACACCATTTGTGTCACTATTCAATCTGTCTGTAGGTATCCACATTGTCTACAATAATACAAAGCTATAGATACAACAGATCATTAAAGAAAGGTGTGTTCCATCTCAATAGCTTTTTCCATTATATCACAGCTGAAGTCAGTGCTGTGCAGCCAGTTAACATGTAGCCCTCAGTCAGTAATTCTGGGATAAATTGATCAGAAAAAAATTCATTAGGAGATTCAAGATGCTAATCTTTTGGACATCTCCAGAGGATTGGATCTGCTTTTCTTGTCACTTCTCGGATGAACAAGAAGTAGAAAATTTATCCTATTATTATTTATAGCTGCAAATAAAACCAAATACTGCTATATCTGTCAATACAGCATCCTTAAGTATTAATAGATAGTGTCACATAGGCTTTGGTATCTATTTAATTGACAATATCAGCAATCATTTAGGCAAAAAAAAAATCACTAATATAAAGCAAAACTATGGAAGTTCATACCTGTCCTATATCAATAGCTGGATTGATGCTGTAACAGGCATCCATGACAATGTCTGTTCTGATGTTCTGTTAAACAAATAAAAGTTACTATAAAATTAGAGTGAAAATACACAACAACAAAGGGATATTGAACAATATATAGTCACCTGTGAAAGACATTATCAGAAGTATTACAAATTTCTTCTGAAACGTGAAAGCTACTTGAGACACGCTGTGTTGATGGAAAGT
The DNA here is from genome assembly GCA_027925045.1 of Hypotaenidia okinawae. Taxonomy (NCBI): domain Eukaryota; kingdom Metazoa; phylum Chordata; class Aves; order Gruiformes; family Rallidae; genus Hypotaenidia; species Hypotaenidia okinawae. The sequence continues at coordinate 13,150,967 of BSDF01000007.1, read as the reverse complement.
TCATCCAGAAAATGCGTTTTTGTGGTTGTCTGAGACTTGGAATGTCATGCACATCCCATAAATAACAGGACAGTCATGAATTCAAGAACAGCTTTGTTGATTGTTCTGTGGAAATTGAATTGCCTGAAATTATGTTTAGCCACTTCCTATGCTTTGTTGTGAGTGTGGAAGCACAGTTACCAGAACTTATGCAGAGGAGGGGACAGGGAATAATGTCTTTTGGGCTGTTCTTATAGAAGGTCCAGTGGTTTCTCCTCCTAAATCCCAATGTCCTTTATTTTAAGGAGATTCACAGGCTCTAGTGTTTCTGAAGTGTAGCTACACATGATGTAGTTACACATGATGTAGCTACCAGATGTCTGGCAGTCACTGCAGCCAAATGTGCTTTCCCAGCAGCCAGAAGACACTGAATTTGTCTCCACACAATGCCACTGAGAGCTGTCTCGACATTAAATTCCCTTTGCAATAGGTGATATTATGTGACTGGCTTCACCTGTCTTTCCAACAGACTCTATCTCTATTCTTAGTGAAATCAAGCAAAAGAAAAAAGATGCCATATGAATGTAAGGATCGTGGGAAATTCACCCAACTCTACTATAAGTTCATTGTATTTTTAGACATTACCTTGTGGGCTCCTGTCAAACAGTCAATTTCTACTTCAGAACATGCAACTCCAAAGAGAAAATATGGGAACGCATGGCCTTTCTTTGTGTCCCAGTTCATGTTTGTAACATAACCTCTGGAGGGAGGAAGAACATCCATCAGATTACATGAATTTGATGAAGATTCCCCCCACCCCCTATCCTTGTCCTCACTGTTGAGACCAGCAGGGGAATCATATAATGTGATATATTACAAACTGTAAGCTAATGATTTTCATAGGATCTCTGAAGTCAAAGACAATCTAGGGTGTAGCACCACTGATAAATACATGTTGTGTGGAATGATTTGGGACAATAAGAGGGTTGCAAACCATGATGGTCATGGAATAAAATCCCTTGTGGGTCTTGTATATCCTACTGTCGTTGGCCTTGCAGAAGACTCAGTGCATCAACTATCAAACTAGCTAATGAAGGATATAAAGTGCTTCTGAAATCAAGTAGATTGAAGAGTTCTTCTTGTTAAACACTGCAGTCTCTGTTCCACCAACTTATTGTTTTTTGTGCTGCATCTGATACAGCCTTGAGAACCTTCAATGGGGACAGTTTTATCCTTCCTGCAATTTCTTGACAAGGTAGCACCTCTGATGACGACAAATTAAAAAAGACTAATGTCTCTCCTTACTTGAAATAGCCAGTAGCTGAAAGACTGATGCTTTGCTTGTGAGCTTCACTGATCTGCAAAAGGTATACTCATTATTAAAGAGAGAAAATGAAAAATCTTTACCTAATATTTCAAGAAAAAGCAAGTCTTTAAAAAACATTTTAAAGAAAAAAGAGCCCTAAGTAAAAGCTTTACAAACCCTTGTGCACATTACACATCTTTAGGAAGAGGGGCACTGCAAAATCTCTAAAGTTGTCCAGATTCACCAGGACATTTTTGCACCACTTGCTTTTAGACTGTTTATTCTCTTCCTTGCTTTGAGTTCCCTTCAAAGAGCAAGGCCCCTTCCTCCCTCTGGAACAGTGACAGCTTTGACTCTCAACTCATGGGTTTATCATAATTTAATAGTAAGAAAGAAAGAGAGATCTTTACCCAGTCTTCCCATTTGCCATTAGGATTGTCTTTTCGTATGGGATCCAGACGCTTCCAAAGGATCTGACAAGCATCCTAGCAAGGAAGAAGACTGGGCATCATTGACCAAGGCACCAACCCAAATCTATCTACAGTTTTAAAAGCAGTACAAGCTCTTGGTGAAGTTTGTTAAATTAATTATGAGGGCTGTAACTGTTTGTTTGCTCTCTAACTGCCAGCTAGAAAGCAGCACATTGTGAAGAGTGGCATTCACATCTGGTCTAATGTAACTGAAGTATATGAATACCAGGCCATCACTGAAACCATCAACAAAAAAAGATAAAGAACTTGGCTCTCCTCCTATTTTGATTTGGATAGAAAACCATCAGAGCTGGTTCCAAAACATTTAAGTGGATAGGGGTGTTTCAGTATGATTATTTTAAAAAGTACCTGAAATACACCTTATTCTAAATTTTCCTTTAAATTGAGTTTTAATACAGAATAAAGTGAAGATCTGTAAATTTATCTAGCAGTAATCTAAAAAAATTCTCCACGTTTGTAAATCTCATACAGCAAAGCAGAAGGTGGCGACTCTCTTTAACAGTGTTCTGTAACTTGCCTTGATTTAAACTATGCATGTAAAATAAAGTAGGAGGAGAGATTTTGAGAAAAAAAGAACTGCAAGCTGCTCAAACCCAAAACTAAGTTAGGAATCCTCAGAGGGACATTCAGTATTCAACAGAACTGATATCTATAAAGTAGAATTTTCACAGGCACAAACGTGTGTTTGGGTTAGTGCTTAGCCACTGTTTAATTTAGGATTAAATGTACTACCTTGCTTCACTAACAGCTCTACGTTTGAAGAAGGGCTGAAGGACTGATAAGAAGCAAGTTTTGCTAAAAAGTATCCTTGGAGAAGAGCTGAAAGGCTGATAAAGAGGAAACATCCTGTCCCAGGAGGTGCAAGAGCTGGGGCATTGCCAGAGAGGCCTGAAGTCAACAAAAACTGGGGGAAAGGTAAAGGTGGCAGGGGGAGATCTCAACCACATACCCAGTTAAAGGACTATGGAAATGACCCCACCCACACCTTCAAGCCTGCTAATTTGAATATGTTTGACCAATAGTAGATGATGCTGTAATTTCTAACCAATAAGTGTAAATTTAGGTGGGTTTTTATAATCCTGTGACAAGATAAATATGTTGTCAATTCTGTGTGTGGTGGGCTGGTTTTGTAGAATTACCACCTAGCGCCCATCTCTGTGCAGACAGGGAACAAATCAAACACCTCTGCTCTGCGTGTATATTGGCATACTGCACGCTGGGTAAACACCCTGCTTTTGGGACAACAGAACCACCAATTATGTGGAAAAAAATGGGCATAACTTACCTGGACTGCTCTTGCATTGATTTCTGTTCCAACTGATCCTGCTGTGTATTTCCCATTAGGTATGGTTGTTGTGCTGGTTTCACAGAAGTGTATATATGACAATGGTATCTGCAGCTCGCGACTGGCAATCTGTAAGGAAAGCAAACAAAAAGATATCCAGCCCCACTTGAAGATGCAATCTCAAGTCAGGAATTCATCATGCCATTCATCTCCCTCTATACACACATACACAGAGAAATGGTCTAATTAAACAGCAATACTATGGTTAGGAAAAATGCTAGTCTTAATCATTCTGTAAAACAAATATTTTATAAATAAATTCAGCTATTAGAAGATTATTGAGTGACTAATTACTGCTGTCTCTAATTAGGTTTTGGGTACATATGAAAAATTCAGTCAAATTTAAAAAAACAATTTAACTTTCTCCTTCATTGAGTTTCAAATCTCATCTTTATATATTTTATTTTCTATCTCATTTGACATGGCTTGGTTAATTTGTGTTTCCACCTGATTGTTTTTTACAATGTTCTAACATTCAGATGTTTGTCCAGCTAATTTCGAAGGAGTGGTTTCATTTTAGCTGCAAAATTACCTATTTGGCACATTATTCTTTCAACACCATTTACACCAGAAATGCAAATTAACTGTTATCACTGGTTTTGGATACACTACAAAGTTAAATTTGCAGCACTTTAACTGTCTCTGCAAAAAACCCCCAAACATTGGGACATTTTTCATATGGTTTCTATGCTTTAGCTACTCTGGTAACATTAACATTGCCACAAAGATGTTCATCTCCTTTCCAGGTCTTGAAAGATTGCTTTTATTATAGCTTTCCTAATTTTTGTCTTAAAAAACAAGCCAATATTGAACTTAGGTTTGTTCTGTCAGCAGAATTTGCCTATTACACTTCTTAGTGCTGTTCACCCCTTTGATGCAGTTATGTGTCTTGTATGTGCTTTACCCTCAGATGCTAACTCACTCACCTGTAACATCTTAGTGTGAATTCCCTGTCCCAGTTCAATTCCACCATGAGTGACTAGCACAGACCCATCTATATAGATGTGGACAAGAGCTCCAGCCTAAAGAAAAGCCAAAGAAACTTGGTAATTTTCTTACTTTATTGAAGGAAGGCGAAGAAAAAGAATGAGGCAAAGACAGATTTAATTGACAAGAATCAGTAAATTAAAAAGGTCATGGAAATACTCTAGCAGTCTGACAATAACAAATTTTACTGCTCTAAGACAGGGTAGACTCTAAATGAGTTAGTAGGTTATTCAAGGAAGTTCTGCAGTCATTAGTGTGAATAATAGAAAACTGTTTTTCTTCTCATGAGCCTGGGTGAATTATGAACGTGCTGGTTCTACCTATGGTGTATGTGCAGCCCCAGACCCTATTCCCTCCTCATCCACAATAAAAGGGAGGATAGAGCAGAATCTGAACCTGGAATCAGGTGCCATTTTGAACAGATGGCAGAGTATTTCTTACTATGAATAGCTATAGAACTTTTATTTTAGAAGAAACAATACCTGACTTGTACTTTTATTTTTCTGAAACTGAGGGATCAGTCCTAGTCTTTGTTGTTTACATGTATCCATACAGGGTAATAAAAACCTGATGTTCATGGTATATAATTTTGATGGAGCAATGACGCAACTGCTCTTCCATTCTCTCTCACAGGCTGTCAAGACAATGGCTTAGAACCTGATTCACTTTCTATTCGTATTTTGGTGCAGCCTTGTGCCAACGCATATCTATCTTAACCCAGGACATCCAAGAAGCAGTTAGGAATGAGAGTAATGAACTTTCATCCATGGTAAAATCAGGAACAAGTAACTTCCCAAGGAATGGTGATGAAAGAAATCTATTCGATACAAGCCATCCACTCCCATGAAGGAACACGTGGACAAGAAAGAGGACTAGAAATTCTGTAGACATGTATCATTGTAGTATGCAATCAGCTACTAGCACTTAGAGAGCAAACAGTAGATCCTGAGAGGTGAAATACACCACCTCTGGGACACCTTTTTATTTGTTATTAATTCTACATTGAGAAATAATGCTCATGTGATCTCTTCGGTGTCAACTTGTGACATTTACAATCAGGTAACATTTTGCTGTCAGTTAGCAGTTAGCTGATTAAAGAATAAATCTATTCTCTAAGACTTAGATCTAGATTTTTGGAAATTCAGTGTAATGCCTGAGCTTTATTCTGAAGGTTTTGGTGAAATTCATGACATTTTGTATCAGATGAATTGTAATCCCTAGATTCAATGTTTCTTTACAATGAGAACATTTGGGGATGAAAAAGATTAATATCTCTCTCTCCATGCTCTTATCTGCAAAGTTGTGCAGAAACAATTGAGATGGAATATACAACTAACATGAACTCTAGGGATTTTCTTTTTCATGCATTGTACTCTTGTAAACAAACAACAAAGCCAGTTGACTTAATCTGAAACTAATTAATTTTTTTTTTTTTAACTCAAGGCATGAATTAAATAAAATAAATCAGAACTGGAAAATTTTCCCAGAAATACCACTATCCTGAGCCATAAAAAAATTCAGCAGCAGAGCTTAACCTCACATGTAGGTGATACTATCTGAACTGTAGAGGTGAAAATTTTTCTTACAGTGGACCACAGTATGGAAGGGTCAAAGTACCACATTTTTACAGTGTTAGCCTTTTGCTGGATAAAGGTAGCATGTTGGGAATCAGAAATTCACATTTCTGTGAGGTGAATAATCATAGAATGGCTTGGGTTGGAAGAGACCCAAGGGAAGACCATTTAGTTCAAGCCCTCTGCCTTGGCCAGGTTCATCTTTCACCAGATCAATCATCTTACTCAAAGCCCCCCTCATACTGAGTAAGCATTTATAAAGACATCAGTCAAAGAGAGTGATATGCTTTCTGAAACAAAGTATATCTCAGTGGATGATACGTTATGCTAGTCCAGCATGTTGGAATTCTTTTCCCTTTCTTTCCTGTCTGTAGAGAACGTATTTTATTTTTTGACAGAAAAGCAGAGGTCCTAGATTATAAAAGCACTATTTTGAAGAGGTTACCTGATGAAAGTAAGTTGCGTTAAATCCAACAGAAAATTTCATGGGAATGATGGCAATACCTTTCTTCTTCCAATAATTTTTCATGTTAAAATCTTCCACCATTACTTTTCGGCTGTAGTAGTCAGACTTGTCCAAACATTCTTCCCAACACTTCCACAGATTCTCTGCATCAAACTCTTCTTTGAAGGTTGTTAGGTTAACTCCTTTGTACATGTTTATTTCCCTAACCTAAACAGAAAGCAAATCTACACAGTGCTGAAAACAAACGTCACCTTATAATATATTGACATACTATATATAATACAATGGCGTGCCATATAATTGTGTAAGAATATAAGTAATACTCATTGACATTAAACATAATGTCATATCCTTTTTTCCTAAGGCAACCACTGCTCAAACGACTTGATTTTTTTTCTTCTCACATCAAATGCATGTGAATTTAAGTGGTATCAGTAGGATCCTTCACAAGGACTACTCAATGCAAAGAAAGATGGTAAACTCAAATTGTAAATTAGACAGATAGCAGAAGCTAAAGCTAAAGAAATGTTTGCCCTTTGGAGATGGGTTGAAAGCCTTCCTGAAATGTGATAAAAGACAGCAAGTAAATGGGAGAGGGAGGAGATTCAAAGAAATAGGAAAAATACATGGTTGGTATCCTAGGAAAGTAAAGTTATTCATAAACCACAGCGTGAATATATGAGAGGTAGACACATACAGAAGAGGAAAAGCATACAGTGGGCTAAGCAGTGTGTAAGGAAAGAACAGATCTTGAACACTGGAGAGGAAATGGCTGGCACACTGTCTCTGAAGGCTGGAGAGAAGCCAAAAGTGTCAAGCTGGTAACTGGGATAACAGGAGCCAGCTAACTAAACTGCTGATGGATGGATAGAAAAGTCAGAAAGACCACTTCTAAGAGGCTGAGATGCAGGTGACAGCTGAACATACAGAAAGTGATATAAAACCCGTCCCACAGTACAAGAGATGATATTGTTCTGACTGTAGCTGGTCGTGTCAGTCATGGGCCAGTTTTCTCCACTATTATTTGTATTGTTTCAATAATTATTCTGTGGAAGCATAGGTGCTGAATAAAGAACCATTCAGCACAAGTAAAGTTGCTAGATTTGTTTCTACAAGAACTGGCTTAAGCATAAGATGCTTCTGACAATCTAGGTCCTAGAATTCTGTTATCCCATGTTTTCTGTCATCCCAGCCTTAGTTCTCTTACCTTCTCATGTGGTAGGCCAGTTCGGGTCGCCACAGCCACAATACAGGTCTCCATAAACAGACCTGCCTGGGGAAACCCAAACCCTCGGAAGGCAGTATTAGAAGGCAAGTGAGTCTTGCAGGCATGGCCCCTGACTCGGAGATTGGGGATATTATATGCATTGTCCACTTTCAACACAATGTACTCAATCACCTGTAAGAACAGATTATAGTTGTTCAAATGGCTCCATTGCCTTTAAAAAGGGTAGTGAAACTTGGGAAAGACACTCAAGATCAATGAGATGTAATTGTTTTAAGGAGAAGTAGAACTATATGCAGGAGGCCTGGTGTTCTGCTGCTTTTTAAACTGCATTTAAATCACAGAAATGGCATTTAACTCATAGGAATTACAATAACATAAAGAAGCATTACTGGGGGAAAAATCAGAGCTTCAGTTTTGGGAATGAAGGAATAACTCTAAGATAATACACCACCTATTAAAACTTCATGTCTCTCTGACTTTACTGAACTTTTAAATCTGCATTTTCTATGTCCAATATCACCCGACAAGAAATATTTTGCCTCCTCAATGATATTCTGTAATCAACATTGGGTCACAGATGCATTTTTACTTTAGGCAGATGAGACTTGTACTTAGCAAGAACAGATATATTCTTAAAAATAAATTGTGAGAGAGTTGTTATTTTCTTTTGTGACCAGTTCAGTCTGTGTAAGCAGTATCAGTATAGAAGGACTTACCAACTCAGATTCATCTTTTGTACAGCCACCATTTATATAGCACTGAAAATCTGCAGCTACGATTCTACCATCATTCATGAATCCAACCTGTAATACAGCAACCAATGCTTAACTGGTCTTTTCTGCCATGTATTTCAAACTTCAAATAAAACAAAATAAATTAACATACCATGAAATAATACTTTTTATTCAAACTCTGATCCTAACCTTGGCCTTAGAAATTCTGTGGCCCTTTATTCTTCCAACAAAAGTAAATGTCAGGAATATCTTTTTCTAAACTTGACTGTAACGCTAATAGTGCCTGGAAACATTGCCAGTGTCTTCAGCAAAATTAAGAAGGGGACTTCCCTTCATTCCTTTGCCAGGTGTCTGTAGAATACCTCAGGGGGAGAACAAACATCTTGGGTTGTTTTCTTCACTTTAACCCTAACACTACTATTGGTGATACCCAGTTAATAAGTAGCTGCATGTAAACTAAATATAAGCCTTTTCCTTTTCTAAAAGCAAGGCTCATAAGAATTTTGAAGTTCATAGATGATGCAGCAAGAATCACTTTCCATTCCTTCTTTTCCATATCTCTACTTATATCTGCAACCTAAATCCTAGGATGGTGCTGGGTTAAGATTTCAGAAGAGGAGTTTGATTTCTTGCTGCATCTTGTTAGTTGATGAGATTAGGTTGATTTGCACTAGAAGAAACTATTATCCAGTGAACGAGCAAAATATCTTCTCACTCACTTTATATTTTCCAAAGAAAGGGTGCCGTCCACCAGTGATTAGCATATCCATATTTCTTTCGAGGGTAAAGCGAACTGGACGCCCAGTCCTAAAGTGAACATTTAAAAAATCCACTTTTACTACAGCATATTCATGCAGATTGCAAATGACATTACATTTACATGGCCAAACTCCTAGTGGTGGCAATAAATCAGTCCATTCTATATTTTTAGTTAATATACCATGCCTGAGTTTAGACTGATTCAGGGTTTGTTTTTTTGGTTTTTTTGTTTTTTCTCCAGAAACAAAGTAGAGGAAATGAGCTTTTCAGCTTTTACTCTTTAGCTTCTCAACCAGAGATGGGAGGGAGATGCAAGTTCTGTGAAGCATTCACTGGACATGCTTCAGATGAGTTATTCTTCCAGGAACTAAGGGGAGACCTCATTGTGTTCTGTGGATTCCTGACAAGGGGAAGCAAAGGGGCAGGCCCCAATCTCATCTCTTTAGGGACCACTGATAGAACCTGAGGGAACGGTACAAAGCTGAGCCAGGGGATGTTTAGGTTGGGTATTAGGAAGAGGTTCTTTACTGAGAGGGTGGTTGGGCACTGGAACAGGCTCCCCAGGGAAGTGGTCACAGCACCGAGTTTGGCTGCACTAAAGAAGTGCTTGGATGATGAACTCAGTCACATGCTCTGACTTGCCTGGCCCTGTGTGGAGCAGCACACAGCATTTTCAAGCCTCTACCCAAGATTTACTACTAAAGAGATTAAAAAGATGATGATGTCGAGATAAACCCCCCAGGTAGGGTTCAGGACTAAAGTTCTCTTAATTCAATCTTGTCATCTTTCATTTGTTTTCGTTAAATCACTCATTTGATTCAGTTAAATCAACTTACTTGTTGGCTGCCACTGCTGCAATTACAGCAAAGAGTGAAGGTTTTGTAATCTTCCCACCAAATGCTCCACCAACACGTTTCACATGGCACATAATTTTATTGGACTGGAGGTTTAAAGCTGAAGCGACTAATTCCTGCAAAAGTGAACATCCAGGATTTTACTGAGAAATTTACCCACCAAAGTACATTAAAAATGCCTATTTTTCATGGCTTAACCATATATTAAAAGCTAACAGGTTTAAGAATCCTGAGCAGAAAAACTAGAGTTGCTATGGAAACAAACAAAAAAGATTTCAAACAAGTAAAGATGCTAATGAAAGAACAATCTAGTTTATGAAGAATAGTGAAACTGTAAAAGTAGCTCCATAAACTAGTTTGATTATCTGATGCCAGATTTGATAATCTTTATATAGAATTGCAAGTTTCACCTGCATCTGGAGATAAAGCATCCTCTAAAATATCAAAGTGAATGGAACAGAGAGATTGTTTACAGCACACCAGACTGTAAGCTAAAATACTGAAAAATCATTGCATTCTGAAAGTATCTCCTCTGACAGTGCTTACAGGGATGAAAATAGAATTTAACTTCTACGCTGACAGGGAAAGCTTAAAAAAATGCAAGCCAGTGATGAATTGCAAAAGCTAATCCCAAACATGTAGAAATTTACATCTATTCTTTCAAAGTGTTGTATTCTATACGCCTACCATCCAATTTTGATGTTAGCTAGGACCCGTTAACCTTTTTTTTTCCCCCCACATAATTTCTCATTATTTGTATGTTGTTGTAATTTACATATTCATTTATCATTATTTACAGAAGATTGTAACATCATCATCAGCGTAATGACTCATATGATCAATGCAACTTGTCTCAATCGCTTTCTAAAGCTGAAGACACTCATGGCTGCAAAAAGTGGTTGGCCAGGATTGTACTGAGGACACTCACTGATTTCAGGAGGATTTGGCCAATATAAAACAGAGTTAGTCTTTTCTCAACAAGATTACAGCCACATTATCTATCCAAGATACATTTTGTTCACCCCATAGTAATATGGCTGTTTTGCTTCTGCATCTTGTTGGGTAATACAAATAGCACAAGACCCAGTGTTACATTTAGCTTCATCATTAGCAGTCAGGTCACTTACTTTCATAAAAACATTAGTATCAATTAATCTGAATTAGGAACATCGTTAGGGAGTTTCAAGGGAAGCACAGAAAACCAAAAGCAACTCCTAGCCATGTAGTTCAGCTTCAAGGTCAGCTTTAAGGCAAGAAACGAGTATCATTCATACTTTGCTTTACCTGTACATCTGTTGCATGCTGAGTTGACACATACACATCCATTTCTTTATCCTCCACTCTGGGAATAACAAGCACACTATTTGTTTCCAAGTAAAAATGTTCCTGTCCTCCCATATGCAGTTCACCTGTTACGTATATAATTATAGGAAAATCTAAGCTAGGTTTCAAATGAACTGCAAGGAAATTTATCTTTGCCTATATATATGTGACAGGGGAAAAGAGTTTTGTCACAGAAGAAAAGTAGTTTTTAAAAATTTTTTATTTCTTTGTTTAGTAGTTATTTCTTTCAAGTTTACACCTTTTGGGACCTATGTTTATTAAGAGGAAATTATTCAATCACCTAATCCTTGTATAGTTTGGGGTTCCGCCCCGCCCCCTTTTCCAGGATAAGATTAGTACCAGTTTAGTATCTTCTTTAGAAGGTTACAGCTCTTCTGCTATAACACGATTATAATGTCTTCTTCTGAATCATCCTGTGAGGGCAAATACAGCTTTCCTTTTCCTCTTCCTTTCTTACCCCCCTTCCATCAGTATGTCCTTCTCCAATTACACTTTTTTCTATCCATTTCTACCCAACACCTTACTTCTGTACCATTTTTCTTACGGAGAGGGAAGTCTCTCAGCACAGCATAAAAGCTAATTCTGTAAATTCTCTATGTAATCTTAACTTTACACCATCCTTGGGTCTGGCAATACTTCTTAGCCTTTATTCCTGATACACATGTTCATGCAGAAGTAGCAGGAATCAGAACGAAAGCCACTAGAGGGTGACATGACATTTCACAGGAAACAGTTGGGAAAAGTACAAAGGAGAGCAGAAAAATAACCATCAGATGTCATGAACATACACGGAGCAGATTGATAGAACCAGCGGGCTCAGCCCAGAAAAGTGAAGACAGACACGAATCTTCACATCCATAGAAGGCTGCTGCAAAGAGGAAGAGAATAGTCTGTGCTATGTGCTCGTATTATAGGGAACAAGAAGCACAGTAGTACTTTAATTGCAACAAATTGTGGATAATCCTTCTAATTATAGGAGTGGTGAAGCATTGGGAAAAAAATTGCCTGTGGAAACTGCAGTCTTCATGCTTGGAGGTCTCCAAGAAAAACTTAGATAAATCAGCCCATTCTTTAAAACATGATACAGATAGAATTGATGGTGGAAAAACGAAAAGGGGCTGATGGCCTGCTACACTGCCTCCTGTGATCAAGCTGGTGTTAATTCATGTTAGTTAGTGTTCAGTGAGGAGAAAAACCCAAGCTGCAGAAATGTGGGAGTGATAACAGCAGAAGGTAAGTGTGATGATGTATGTTGTTAGAGGACAATCAGAAAGACACATGAGGAGGACATGAGTTGTCCAAGCATTTCTAAGGTGCTAACTAAGAAATTTTAGAGCTGCATTCAAGTGTTAGAAACACAGAATTAGGGAAAGTATTAAAACTGGCCAAGCCACTGTTAAAAGCATAGGTTGGTACCTTAATTTTAACAAGCCTTTTTACACTCTCCCACAAATTATTTTTACAAGCAAGTTGAAAAGCACAATCCAGATAAAATCAGGGATACCGCTGACTGAAAACTGCACTCAGAAGTTTACAGGATTGGCTGTGAAGTTGCAAAGATGATGCATTAGTTATTAAAGTAATCATGGGGTAACATTAGCCCCAGAGAAGACTCTTCTATATAACTAACGTGTAAACTACAAATTAGATCAAATTATAAAGGGCTGCAAGCCCAGGTTCAGATTTGAAAGTGAGTTTTCTACATTGGGAAATGGTCTAAAGTGAATGGCATGAAGTTCGGTATGGGTAAGGGCTTTTGATAATGCTATTGAATTATTCCTTCTAAGCAGGAATTATAGAGCAGTATAACTTGACTGGGTATCAACAACTGACAACACCACAATGACCCAAACTGCATTCTCTGATACTCATGTTATATAGAATTTTTTGGAGACTCCACTTGGCATTGGTGAAACCTAATCTGAAATATTAGCATAGTGCAGTTGGATGTAGTAAAATTGGAATTAATGGAGAGGTGAGCAGTGACAATGCTAAAAGGTTAGCAGGCATGATTTATGGAGAAAAGATGAGAGGATTCTATTTAGAGGGTGAACCTTTAAAGTTTGCAGGAAGGGAGACTTAGATCAGATATTAGGAAAAGAAAGCATTTTATTTTTAAGAACAACTAAACCCTAGTTTAGTTTAAACTAAACTATAATAGGAGCTTCTGGAATATTTTTTACTGATATTTCTCAAACACAGGTCTGATACTTACGCACAGAATGTGCTCTGGGACCACTGGATCATGGTTACTATCTGAAGACAGTGAATTTGGTGACTGCAGGAGCAGTATTCCAGATCAGTTTACTCTGATTTTGTTTCTGGAATTAGTCAAGCAGTCCAACTTATAATGGAGGAAGTTAAACCAGCTAACACCCATAAAGAAAGCTTTATTTAGCTGTAATTTTGTCCTAGAATTAGGGCACTTCATTTTAGTTAGCTGAGTTCTCAAACAAGGAAATGGTAGGGTTTAGTCAACATGAGTTAGCAGATATTAGCTAAGCTTCATTTAAACATGACTATTTCATCTCCATTCCTAATGACAGGTTAAAAATGAGTAACAGAGTAGGAGTTTTTGAGAAAAGAATAGAAATTTTAATTCAGCTAAAATTCAGGTAAAAACAGATTCTGGATTAGCATATACTCTTCTCCTTTGCCTGATGTACTGCATGCATGAACTACCTTCTATGATTTCATCAGCAGACTTGAATCCTTTCACAATGTCTCCTTTTTCTATTTTCCTTTCTTCAGTAATGTATGAATTATGCTTTATTGCATCCTGCAGCAAGAATAAAATAAACATGTTAATTGTAATTCAGAAAGGCAGATGATTTTCATAGAGTAAAATCTTCCATCATCCATATGATCCTTCTTCAGATAGTGTCATGGTTTAGCCCCGGCCAGCAGCTAAGTACCATGCAGCCACTAACTCTTCCCTGGTGGGATGGGGGAGAGAATCAGAAAAGTAAAAGTGAGAAAACTTGTGGGTTTCTTTCTCCCCCAGCTTTATTGCTAGGCATGATGCCATATGGTATGGGATATCCCTTTGGTCAGTTGGGGTCAGCCATCCCAGCTGTGTGCCCTCCCAACTCCTTATGCACTCACAGTCCACTTGCTGGTGGGGAGAAGCAGAAATGGCCTTTGTCTCTGTGTAAGCGCTGCTCAGCAGTAACAAAAACATCTCTGTGTTATCAACACTGTTTTCAGCACAAATCCAAAATGTTCCATGTGTAGGAAATACTTATACCCCAGTCAAAATCAGAACAGATAGAGCTGGTTGTAGCTAAGTGTTAGAAAGACCAGGGTAGTCATGGATAGTCATTCCCCTTCCACCAAAGAGAGCAGCTTTTTTTTTTTCCCATTTTTTGTAGTTCATATTGTTCTCTTCTTCTAGATCAGAAACACTAATCATCTGTTTATGGCATTCAGAGTTGTTGAAAATATTTCAGAAACAGATTTCTTGCTACTGAAAACGTGCCAGACTTGAAAATTTTCAGAACATGAACACTATGCTCTCAAATTTAATTCTGTACTCAGCTACCCCTGTGAGGAATTTGGCTCCTGGAGGCATGGGATTGTTCACTTAAACTCTCTGATTATTCTTTAGCAATTTTGTCCTAGATCTACAATATCTATCTCTGACATACTACATGCTGTGTGAACAGGTACCTAATAAGATTTTTTTTTCCTGTTTCTCAAAGCAAAATTTTGGAAGCCATTTAAAAGCTTTTTACACTTCATCCTCAGATCTCATACCAAAAAAAAAAATAATCCACAGCCCGGAAAAGCTCTAAACAAGGAGGTAAATAGTGAGTGAGGTGATGTATGAGCTCTGTCAGACAAGAAAGAAGAGACAGATTGTTACCTCAATGGTCAGAAGTGGCTTCAGATCTTCGTACACTATCTTCACCTTTTCAGCTCCACACTTTGCCTGAGTCAGTGACTCTGCAACCACAGCACAGATTATCTGACCAACACAAATCACCTGTAACACAACATAAATAACCAAAGGAAAAAGTGGTTGAATTCCTGTACAGAGAGCATTTTGTGGAAATAAATTCTGCTAAAATGCTATTTGTATATTGTTTCTCTAAGAATACTCTCCCAGTGCAGACTTATCTTCATTAGATGGTAAGTCTACTACCATCTTTCATCTGCTGCAACATTTCTGGCATTAGAAATGCTGCTTACATCAGCAGTCATGAGCATTTTCCCCATGTTCATCCTGACGTGACCAGCTGCTGTGCCAAGTAAAATCCCACCTGGCACAGACTGCTTTCCTTGTGTGTACTCAGAAAGGAAGGAAACTTAGCCACAAAGGAACAGAGAGGTAAAAGCAACACATTATTTCTGCTCCACTGCAAATACCACACAACAGTGTCAATTGTGACTGAGACAGCCTGAGGCTGGGGAAATTCTGTATGGTCATGCTGGCTGCATGGACCCTATAAATTTCTTAGCTCTGTTGATGCTAAGTTGTCTCCAATTGTCAGCCTAGTATATAATCTGGCAATTAATTCATATCAGTTCCAACTGGGTAATTCTTACTTTGTCTCATCTTTGAATATCTCAAATCCCATGGCTGTTTCATCCTTTCTCAGAATCCGTGACAATCAGACCTTAAGAAGACATGGCTGATTCATTTAAATCCCATGTTATTTAAGGGAGCTTTTCGTTTCTCTCACACTGGGAAATGGTACTTCTGTTCAGCCCAGCTTGCGTGGCACTGCATTAACAACACTTGTACTTATTTTAACTACATTGCAGCAAGATGATACTTGCAAACTCCTTTTCCTTTTCTTTAAATAACTGAAACTAAAAGTCCAGACAGTCCTCCAGAAGCAACAAATACCTTATCTTCTGCATATGCTTGTTCATCCTTGCCATTTTTCCCTGGAACATCTCTTGCTGTCACTACATCAACCACTCCTGGCACCTGAAGGGCTTCTGATGCATCGATTGATCTGGAAAGTAAAGCATGCACATAAAGGAGTAAAGGAGTACAGGACACAGTACAAATATTTCTAGTACAAATAATTTAGTGAACTTCAGGACAGAAACATAATCCACTTGCTAACCTCATCACAGACACCCACATAGAGAAAAAAGCAGAAAAGTGTTGATTAGCATAGTGAGACAAAAAAAATAAAGGGACAGCATGAGCATCTGTGTGTGCATCGCACTGAACAGCTCTTTAAATTCTTGTTCTAGTACATACAAAATCTAAGAATACATTTTCTTTCCATATTTTTTGTACTAAAAGGGGTGAAAGCATTAATATGGACTTTTCTGTCCATGCCTGACACTACATAAAGCACACAGTAAACAAATTCTTACCTCATTTGTAATGCATACCTGATAATAAGGCCAAATCAGAGAGTAAGAATAAAAAATACCTGCTAACACACTTAAGTGCACATCATTTTTCTTACTTACATAATCTTTGCATGGGCTTTAATACTGGTGACCACAGCCAGTGAAAGTTCTCCATCCACTGGACGGATATCATCAATGTAAACTGCTTCACCAGTGGCATGCTTAACACCAGACTGGTGCATGATGGGACGGCCCACAGGATCTTGTGGAGACTGTCCCGGGTCAACATCCTGCAGAACAGGAACATGTTATCTTCAAGCCACAAGAGTAATTATAGAAAGCTGTACTCAAAAACATTTTCTGATGTATTTTATGATCATTAAATCTACGTGAAAACCATTTAGATTTTATGACAGTATTTATGGGACACCTTATAAAGGGCTAATTCCTCTTTTAGAATTTGTGCCATTATTGGCACCAAGGTACCCTAGGTCTGAGAAATGTACTGTGTTAGACACCATTCACATCTGCTGTAAATCTGCTATAAATTTTTCTTCTGCAGAAAAATTGCACTAAATAAATAGGAAAAAAAATGAAGAAAGGGAGAAGTAGAAGGGACAAAATGAAACAGTGGAACCATAGTAGACAAAGAAGAGCTAAAGCCTTCTGGATGTTATAGCTAGCCTGTCTGCTGGGTTCATGCTGCTTCTGACAGCACCTTTGTGCAAGCCACTTTTAAAGACTTCAGCATCACCACTGCTTCAAACAATCATATTTCATGTTGTTTACTGCAGAGAAAACACATCTGAAATCTTTTAATTCCTTCTACCCATCTTCCTAATAAGATAGGTAAATTAATACTCTGGTCAGTGATGACTAGGCTAAGAAATGGTTTCATCCAGGTTTTTGCTAATTAAATTCCCATCGACAATCACCTCTATTACTCTATTAGTTCAGAGACAGCCTGCAATTGAAAGCATTTCAGAAATAATGAACATAAAGCTTTGGTGCTCTCTGCTATTGAACTGCTGATAATTCATATTAACTGAAACTATTACCAGGGACAGTGAAAATCTTCCAATATTTATGTTTTGCTTGGGCTTTTACTGAGTAAAGAGTTCTCTGTAAAACAGATCTTTGTCTCTTAAAAAAGACTAAAACAAATTCTTGGCTGATGCTGAAAGTTTTGATGGAAAACTGATAAGCAGCAGAAGTCTGATTTTAAAAGTTTTTAAATTTTGCAACAACGCAGAATTTATTGATTCAACTTCAATATTTAAAAAATTTAAATCTACTGAACGAACGTTTTTGCATGCCAGCTATCTCCCTCTTCATCTGTAGCTTTGCAGATAAATCTTTAAGGCTTGAACAGTCACAGAGATGCCACACTAGTTATGCCCCTTGTACTGTGGCCCACTGGTGTCGTGGTTTCACCCCGCCTGTGGGCTGAGATCCACGCAGTTGCCTGCTTCTTAAAGTAAAAGAGCAGGGGAAGAGGGAAAAAGGGAAAGGGAAACAAGGGAAGGGAAAAGGAAGGGCAAATAACTCCAAAACCAAGAAACCAAGAGGCCCGTGGGTTGGGATAAGGATAGTTTACTAAGATAACAGAAAGATAAAATATAACAATGCTAACAGGACTTTAGAACAAAAGAATATGAAACTATTGATACACAATGCAGTTTCTCACCGAACCACACGACTCAGGCCGTACCACCCAGAGCTGTCCCGGAACCCGACCGTCCCCCCAAGAAGCACGCGTCCCGAGACCGCCCCTCTTCTTCTTCCCAACAGCCCCCCGTTTTCCTAGGCAGGACGTAATTGGCATGGAATACTCTCTTTGGCCCATCTAGGTCACCTGTCCTGGCTTCGCCCCTCCTTTCTCAAGAATAGAGAAATAGAAGAAGCTAAGAAAGTCCTTGACTGTCTGACTGCAACTAAGAACATCAGGGTGTTATCAGCACTGCTTTCATTTTAACTCCCAAACACAGCATTCCATCAGCTGCTACAAATGAAATTAACTCTATCCTGACTGAAACCAGGACAACTGGATAGTTAAAATTGTGCTGAGTTCTTGCATAGCTGAAAGCTGTGCCTCTGTTTCAGCTGTGTCACAATAGCCTGATGTTGCACAACACCTTGGGGGCAAGGAGTGTGTCTGCACCCTGAGACTCCAGGAAATGTATAAAACAATACAAGATTTCCCACTGAGTCAACTGTTTCAGCAGCTTCACAATATAGCTAATGGACACTCAGGAATGAAAAGTTAGCATGGTGAAATACTCATTAAAATAGTGGGTCTGTGGTAGTTCCAGCTACAAACGCACCTCACCTGATAGATTTGGACACCCTGGGGAACACCACTTTGTAGCATTCCCAAAGCGCTCATCCTCTCCGATGAGAGCTCAGCATACCTGGAGGGATACTACAAGGAAAGTGATGTCAGAGCAATATTGTCAGACCATTATTACTAACCCAAAACCTTTCCTCTCATATATTTTGAGGTAAAGCCTAGCTCCTTTACCCTTTCCTCTAATTCCCAAATCCTTAAAAAAGCAGAGCCTTCCTGCAACCTGTATGCTCGTGTGGGTATCCAGTTCTTATCCAGTCCTTACCATCTGATGTAAACCATGTAACACTTCCAGGTAAAATCTGAAAAGAAAGCTGATAAGCAGAGTTCTTCTATATTCTACTTTTCCACCCACAGCTGATGGGGGAGAAAAATTTCCTCCAGCACCAGCCTGCAAGCTTCATTCAGCATCTGATCATTCCATTGCCTGGTAGAAAAACAGAAACATGAACACACACTTTATAAAAAAATCAGGCAGCTAAAGCTAATGCAAAGCACATGGGAGGTACTAAGTGAATCAGCACAAGTTATATCAAGAAATAGCTGGTGAGGACAGGTCAAATACAGATTGAAAGAGGCTGATGATGGGATCTGAACTGGCAGAATCAAGCAGACCCAATGCGTTACACCATGACGCCAGCATTTGGCTTAAATACATTAAGCTATTCGGTACCTTCCTATGAGCTTCTCACAGGACTTTCTTGCACTGAGTGTCGTTGAGCTAATGCCTCCATATAGAATATTCAGATCTACAATGCTGTCTGTGCCTGGTCTGAAGAGGACTCGCATTCCAGAATTCACTATGGAAAAAGCATTTTTCTGACTTTCAGCCTGTCTGAAGGCTGAAATAAAGTCATCCTAATGAGAAAAAAAGAGAGGAAAAATTCCATCAATGGCAGAAATTGATTGGAAGAAAACAAATATATTCTTCCTTGTATTTTAGGTATTACCATTGTCCAAAGAAAGCAACATTTTAAAAGAACATTTACTAGAATTACTGTTAAACTTTTTATTTTTCTTGAAGCACAAAGCTAATCACAGACGAGCGTACTAAGAGGGGACATTATTTGAGGTTATCTGTACCTAAGAAAACATAACAAATCTTAAATTTTATCAGGGGTTTAATGACTTCAGAGTGCTGGAAAAGCAGTCCAGGTATAAGCCACTTCATGTATGGTTGGTATGTTCTTTAAATTGAATTACAGCTTAGAAAATTGTGGTTTCTTCCTCTGTACATGGAGGTTGCACTGTGCTAAAGAACCTGATCCTGTGAAGATTTTACATTTAGAGATTCTACATTTTATGCTACAGTAATGACAGTAGCATAGACAGTAAATAGAGGAAGGCACTAGAAACAGCTGGGCTTTGTATTGTTAAGAAATATTTGTTCTGGAAACAAATCCATTTATTTTAAAAGAAAACGTAATACCAATTCTGTTTGTGATCAGACACAGATGAGTCCTTTGAAGAAAGGGTATAAAGTGCCCTTTCTGTAGCCCCCAGATTCAGTCAGCAATTGAATTTTTAAAGTTGGGGTTGGCAGGTTAGATCTGTCACTATGAGTATGTGATACTCTCATGACAAATGCAAAACTTGGGGTTAGGTGTTGGACAGTGAGTCTTGTCAGAGGTGGAAAATCATCTCAACAGGATTTACATTGCTTCACTGAAGCAACATTCACAGCAGGCTACCCAAAACCAAAAGCCAGCAGTTGACAGGAACAAGAGGGAGAACTGACAGCCAGATTTCCATCTACAGTTTGTATTGACAAGTATTACCAAAAAGTGTGCATGTGCCTTTTAATTGTGTTAGCAGAGTTAATCAAAAAGGCAATTTGGCTTGAAAATGTTAATTCAGCATGGTGTTAATTTCCTGTGGTGAGGCTGTTTAATCTCACATATTATTGATGTGATGGCTGACAGATAATTTTCCTGCACTTTGAAGTGACCTTTTGAGTCTGCCAGAAGTGCTGCTGTCTTTTGTTCATTTTGTTTTCTCCACCTCTGCTTATCTTAAAGGCAACTCTCACCCTCTGAAGGCAAGACTCTGAAATACCCTCACAACTTGGCATGGGACAAAGCAGGTTGGGATTTTTTTCCTTTTACTTTGTGGAGGGAACTAAGGAATTCCTCTTTAATTTTATCTTTCAAGCTGTTTGTCTCTCAAGTCATTACTAAGGCTTAAAGTTTCTGGGCAGTAGACGCTCTGTTGCTGCTGCCAACACATTATGCTTTTGCAGTCTTTAAGGTCATAGGGGTCATGTTTTTCATGGGAAACCTGCCTCTCATGGGCAGAATTACTCCTTCAGTGTGAGGCCACATATGTTTAGATGATATGCTGCAGCTTCTCTGGGGACTGACCCTCTGGTGCCAAGGTTGGCAGAGACCCCTGTGGTCACTCCATCATTGACTTCAGTCACAATATATTAGCTTGTAGTTGGGTCTTCTTGCCCTGTACACTAAGAGGCCCAAAGAAGTAGATGATGATGGTCAATCTGGAAGAAGTGAGAGAGCTGGAGCTTTCCCTTAGCTACTTCCAAAGCAACGGTAACCTACATACTTCAATGCCTGCTGAAGATAATGGAAATATCCCTCAAAACTGCTCTGGTACCTAAATGAAACCTCTGAGACACTGGGATCTTACCTTCATAGAATACGGGATGAGAACAGAAACAATGACCTCCTTGGGCTTTATGTCTGCATGCTCACAGCCAGCAAGAAACTGATCATTTAAAATAATCTGTCGTTTACCATCTGTTAGAGGAAACCATAGTCTGTTATTGTTATGTGGAGCAAGAGGGAAATACTTCTGCATTGCATATTCAATTTTCATTGAATCTGTGCAAAAGAATGTATTATGGCCAATGTACTCTTATTACAGTCAGCTCCATTCAGGAGTCAAAAGTCCAGTCTTTATAATACATGTTAAATGCAATATATTTTGCTATTGAATACTATAGTCCCCCATGATATATAAAACACTAGTATTTTATACTTTGTAGAAAATACAAGTCTACAAATGCTAATATTTAGAAAGCCAGTGATTTGTTTGAATGTGGCTATTCTGTTTCTGAAAAAAAGCTCTTAGACCATTACATCATTAAAGCAAGTAAGCTTTGAGGAAATTATCAAATGTTGCAATGAGACGGACAATCAGCCCTGTACATCCTTAGTTCA
Organism: Hypotaenidia okinawae; assembly: GCA_027925045.1. NCBI lineage: Eukaryota > Metazoa > Chordata > Aves > Gruiformes > Rallidae > Hypotaenidia > Hypotaenidia okinawae. Next base: position 13,129,061 of record BSDF01000007.1, on the reverse strand, counting down.
AAGCCAATAGCAATTGTTACCAAGATGCTCCAAAGTATCCACAAATTCTGTGTGACAAGGGTGAGACTTGATTGGGTTTGATTACTTGAAGTGTTACTTAAACATGATGAACATGTATACACACACAAATGCACAACAGTACCAGTGACTTCAAGAGAAGTTTATAAGTGCACGGCCCTGGAGAGCGAACACAAGTTTTTCTTAAAATGAGACAGACACAATCAATAAAACCAAACAGCGGTGGAATTACAAGACAAAGCTAACCTTTCTGATAAATGGAGCAATTTAGCCAAAGGCAGTGGAGAAAGCAGACTTTTCTACCTGTTAGGCCTGCTCGCTTCGCTTTTAGGAGATTGCTTAATGATGTTTCATTTTGCCTTGTGAAGTTTTCTACTGACAGAGACCTTTTGCCAGTTAAACTGACAAGATAATGCTGTTCTCCGTTCAGCAACACGTACCATTCTAATTCATTTAGGAGATGCACAGTAGTGTTTCATGTGAAAACAGTCACCTATAAGCCACGTTCTCTGTTTCAGTGTTCTGCCCATCCAGCAAAGGTATTTGGCAGGGAGTGCAAAGCTTACCTTCTGATGCCAAGTTGAGGACAGATTTGCCAACTGATAAGACTGGGTTCAAGTCCCAGGTTGATCCCCTGCTTACAATGTGTCCACCTAAAGACTGTAACAAACAAGGAAGTTATTTTTAGGTTTTCTCTTCTTCCAGTGGAACAGAGATCTGTATCATAACCTCATTTTCTACACTTAAAAGGCTCGTTGGAAGAACTTTTTTCCATCTGTTTTTCTTCAATCTTAACTGAAGTTCTACATCTGTACTTTTTAATGTGATCTATTGTTCCCTTTGTTTTGTCTCATATCATCTCTGTTGTGAGAGACCAGGTTTACTTTTCTGCCCCCTGGCAACCTAAGAGACGGCCACTCAATTAAAGGATGAAATACAAGGGAAAAGTGGGGATAAGATCAGAGATGCCTTATGGATAAACAGCTATGCATCAATAGTCAAAAGTATGATTTGCTGTAGGGAATGTGGTTCTTACCAGAATAACCCACTTTTCTTCTTTGCTCAGTTTCTTTCAGTTCTCTCCGCACCCAGTGAGCAGGGATACCAGGAGTTTCTCTGGTTACAGTTTTCTGGAAATTTGCTAACTAGCATAGGACTTCCAGCTATTTCATACGACTTACGTGCATTACAAGGCACGATCCCAGCCTTACCCAGCTTTTCTCCATATATTCGTAGGTGCCATTCATACAGATATGTCTATAGGGCCAGCTTATTTACTGCTCACTGGTGAAGACATACCGCCATACTCCTGATCTGTTCTCCAGCTAGAGTTCTCAGGTGTTGTAAGAGAGCTTGATAGATCTTTGTTTTCTCCCGTGGAAGGTTTTGGACTGCCTCCATCAAGATGTCTCTGAGCTGGGCCAAGCAGCAGGCAGCTCCTATTACTAACCCTGAGATCAAATGAGTTTAAACAGCGAAATCATATATTAAACAGCAAAATCATATACAATCAGAATCTAAATACAATATATAGCTGATAAGGCCTCTAGAGATTTGCTTTTGTACACAGCTCTTGTCAGCAGAAAGACAAAGAGAAGTGATAGTAAGATGCATTTTATATTACATGCAGTAATTGCAGATGCTATTTGCTTATTCAGCGATGGTTCCTAGCATACACACGTACCCAGCAAACACACACTGCAGATTCACACACACCAGTGTATATCCCGTTTCCATGCTGCGTATCCCCAAAGACGTGAACAACAGTTGAATCATTAGGATAACACATAACCAAACTACTGGAATCTTCCAAGACCAAGCTGCAAACACTCGATCACAGTTCCACTAGTATCAGAGAAACCACTAACATGGGCTTTAGTGCAGTAAACCTGCAGAGAAGTCTTCAAGTATTGTGCAGCTTTTTTTCTGAACAAAGGGGTTGTCTTCTAAAGTAATTTTTTATTCATGGATCTGCTTAAGTGCAGATATTAGCATAATAATTTGAAAATATTTATTATTCAGTAACTCACGGTGCTATGAGAACATAAGGAGAGAAATAGGCAACTGTAACAAAGTATTAAATTCTCTATTTTTTTAATAGCTTGATTTCTCATAGGGAAGATGTAACATTTAATTCCTTTGCTACAGGTGCAATGCCTCTGCTCATGGAGGTGATGTGTCCACCAGACTGGGTTTGTGACTGATGTACATTAGCATAACCCTTTAGATGTCAGTATATGTATGATAATTTCTATTAGCTGAGAATCAAGCCCAGCCATTCCAAAGAAAATCTTGGATTGGAAGTTTATGGCTGAAAATTGTGTTGAAAATCTAGTCCTAGCCTAATCAATATTCTGTAGACTTTATTGTTGTGACAGAAAGGCTCATGACTGGTGAAAACATAAAAAAAATAATGTTGGCTGAGGGCCTTCTCCTGTGTTTGCTGTCTGTGGAAATCTGAGATTTGAACAACTATTTTTTTCACAGAACAGTTTCGTAAATTGTCTACTGCCATCAATCATCTGCAGACCACAGGGGAGCTGACATACTGGTTAAAAGGCTTAATGAAATGTCTGCTACAGAGAGAAAAACCCCAAAATACTCTGCACCAATTAGAGCCACTGGTTCTTGTTTCAAATTATAAAAGCCAGATTAATTCAGTTGCTGCTGTTTGTATCATCACTAGAGGTAATTTGGAGGCTTACCATCATTTGTGCTACTCACAACATGCATTTCTGGAATCCTAACAGGATGGAGAATGACTGGATGATAGGCAGGATGGCGATTTTTTTTGAGTCCTGAAAGACAAAATCCGAAACTTGAGTGGAGATCTCTTTAAAGAACAGACCACATTCTTTAACACAAAGACTTAAAAGTTCAAAACCTTTGTAACTAAGTATTTTCAAAGTCTCAGTGACTTTTTGGAGTTTTTTTGTGCAGCACCTTGAATATCACATTTTACTGCTTTTACCACGTCTACTTCATCTGCTTCTCTCTGCAGTTCAAAGGCTGATCTGAAACCTAAAGTCCAATATTCTCTTTCCCGACTCTTGCTCCTGGTTCCTCTGGACTGGTTTCTGGTCCTTTGCTATATCACATTCAAATTTCAACTCTCACCTCAGAGCTATACACAATTCCACACCTGTTTCATCACATTTCTTGCCACTTGGTCCACTTTTCTATACGATCTACATAATTCTATTGTTCTCTTCTTGTGTAATGTCTTTAAAAAAAAATAATTCCCAAACTTGTTTATACAGGTAGTAACTAGATCATCTTATGGAATCTCTCTATTGTAAACCTCAGACTTTCTGTGGTAGTCCTCTTTGCTGTGCAGTAACTGGTTTAGAGCCTGATCTGATTACACCAGAGAGCTTTTCCTTGATGGGGAGACACTTGAAGTTTTTAAGACAAGATTTGGCATTTTACCAAGTATTGCATCACGGGGTAATGTTACTCAACAAATGTCATGCCCCTTACTGGGCAACGTACAAGTAACCCAAAGGTTCTCTTTCAATCTGTGCTTTTACTATCCCAACAGTGAAGGAGATAGTCTTACCAAATTCCTCCTGACTGCTCAGTCTCTCAAAAAAAAATTTACTAAGAAGTTATAAAAGGTTAAAAAACCCAACATCCATAATACACAGAAACTAGCCAGTGCCTAGATGTGGCATATGGGGTTACTGTGCCTTTTCATGGACATTATTTACTTAGTGATGCTGAAGCTAATGTGGATCTGAAGTATTTGGCTGTCATCAGCATGAGTGAGTTCTTCCTTTTTCACACAAACTGTCTTTCTGAAGGTACTGAAAAAAATTTGGCATGAGAAATCCTGGGCTCAGGTGATGGTGATACTAGTCCTAATCTAGTTATTGACATGCTGAAAAAAATCAGAGGAAATTACATTGGCCTAAATATCAAAGCATAATCATTGTGGTGAGAGAATGCACTTAGGATCCCCAGAAGACTGCAAGACTGTGTGCCCACTGCATAATGTAATCCCCATCTCAAAAAATCTTTTGTCCTTCCATACCTTCACTGGTGTTCCCCACAACCAGAGGTGCCTTTGGATACTTGACTTTCAGCTCCAGAAGCTCCTGCAGGCTAGCAGGAGAAACCCACATTGTTCTCTTGCCACAGAAAACCAGAGTTGTTCTTTGCTGCTCCTGAGCCATTCTCTGCAGTGGAAATTACAAAAATTTGGTAATTTTGACTAATGCTAATATAAAACACCATATTGATAACTAGGACACTATGTTATGATAGTGAGATATTAATGGGGCTTTTAATCTGAGGTTCCTGAAGTGCAGTACAATACTGAGCTTTTATCATCAACTATATTAATGCTCAACAAGCTGAGATGAGAACCAACTAAATGATTTGGTAAAAGCCACACTAAATGAGTGGTAGAAGATTATTAAATGAGTGGCACGAGAAGATCACAGAATCACAGAACTGTAGGGGTTGGAAGGGACCTCCAGAGATCATCAGGTCCAACCCCACTGCCAAAGCAGGTTCCTTAGGACAGATCACACAGACAGGCATCCAGACAGGTCTGGAATATCTCCGGAGAAGGAGACTCCACAGCTCCCCTGGGCAGCCTGTCCTAGGGCTCTGTCACCCTCACTGTGAAAAAGTCCTTCTGCATGTTGGTGTGGAACTTCCTGTGCCTTATATTTTCCTTTCTGCTGCTCTCACATTTCTGAGGGACACCCTTTGCATATGATGTAAACAATAAAGCAATGTGATTGGATTTGTGGGAAATCAGGATGACAAAATCTCACTGCACTGGTGACATAATACAAGTGTATTGTCTCAGGGAGGATCACCGCATCCCTATTTGCTGAGTGTCTTGTATCTACTGTACTAGACTCCGACTAGTTTCTACAGTATATAAAATGCTTTTAAAAATTAAAATGCCAACTTTCTCATTTGTCTGTAAGGACTATTTTTTTTCCCCCAGAAATATTGCATCCTTGTGATGGTGGATCATTATTTACATTTTTGTTTAACCAAAGTGTTTTTCAGGCACTTCCTGTCTTACAAGACTAAACATATCCCTTTTTCCCTCTGAGAATACCATATATATTCTTTTCATATTTGATAAGTGCCAAGTGGGATCATGGCTTCAAAATATGCAAAAGCAATCACTAAGAAAACACATGTCTTTGCAGTCAACACAATGAACAAACAGGCCAATAGACAAGACACAGAACTGTTGCAACTATGGACTAGCCTTCAAGGTAAGAGACATGCCTGAAACACAAAAAAGGAGCTATGTGTTTGTGGAACCATTCACAATCCTAGTAGTGTGGGAATCCCTCCAGCCATAGGCGAGTCACTAAGTGCTACTGCCTAGGTATCTTCACAGCTCCACTTCACATGCTTTTTCCAGTACTACAGACATCCAAAGCATATTCACCAAGCAGGTTTAATTTCTAAGCACCGAGCTTAATGCTCAACCTGTTTAAAGCTATTGAGAGCTTCAAACTGACTCCAATGGGATTTGACCAAGCTCAGCATAATCAATGTAATGTTCAAGACCTTGTGCAGCTTGGAGGAGCAGTTCACTCCTCCTGGCAACTGAGTCTGAAGATGTAGAGCAGCTCACAGGAGCACCTCTGGTTGAACAGCTTTATGAGCCAGCAGCGGTTTAGCCAAGATGTGTATTCCAAGTGTAAGAGCTGCAAAACATCCATTTAATACTTGCATTCTTAAACCATGATTCTCTCAAAGGCCAAATAGCAGAAAAACAAATCCGCCTTCCACATCATGGTTTCATAAAGGCACTTATGCCTTACTATGCATGTTCTCCACTATAAGGCAATCATTAAACAAGGAAGTTTTACTCTACGACAAACGTTTACAAAGCCAACTAACTAACTGCCTTGCAGCAAATGGCATTCTGTAATGCAGTAACAAATCATTGTGCCATGCTTTCCCAGAACTCAAATGCACTTTTGTGTCTCTGAGTAGTTGACTGTGTAATAGCAGCAAGAAGTGCCAATGAATATTTGCAAAAGGTGTGCAAACAAGGAATTTCACAAGAAGCTGTTGAAACATGAGCGAGGATTTAAAAAACAGCCTGGACCCACCCGCTTGGATTCTACTCAGTCTGGTCGGGGTAAGTCCTGCACTACCATTTTCACAGGTCTCTTGCCTCTCTCTGCACATCACAGATACTTGACACCACCTTCTTTCAAGCTGCCACCTGCCCTTCTGTGACTTTCCAACAACTACTGCAATGATCCCTCTTCTTATTTCAAGTTCTTTGCCTTTCCTGTGGACCTGCAGCATTTCCCATGTGTAAGTTCAGCCTCAGGTTGCCAGGGTGGGCTATGTGCCAGTGGGAAGGAAACAGTGAGTCCTATGGTCCCTTGAATCCAATGATTTCAAGACTGAAAAGGTGGAGAAGCTCTTTTAGGAACCTTCAAAGAAAATAGCCTATTCCACAAAAAAAGGCCAGGTGGTCCAAAATTAAATGGTTCTGAGTAAGGAGTTCTTTTGGGGAAAATCTGGAAACATGGTTTTTGAAAATAGGAGCTATTTGTAATAATAGCAACATGTAGATTATCCCCATTGAAAAGCCTCATTACGTTTGACTAAAACTGATTCCTTTTGTTTATCTGAGGATAGACCTTTCAACTTAACAGAAACCTAACCTTTTCAACATCTGCAGGAACTCGGTCGTGCTAGTATGATAACAAATGTCAGTAATGCTTACCATTAGTTCAGGAGGAAATATGAATTCCTGTGTTGGATCCATGGGTGGGAATTCTTCCAGATTGCAAAGACCTGAATGAATCTGCAAAGAATTGGGGTCAAAAAGGGAAAATACATTTTCAGAGTAAGTTGCAACAGATGAGGTTCTTTCCTAAGGTGATACTGAGTTTTGACACTTGAGTTGCATTCAAATTGCCTTTTAATGTTTAGTTCTGTTATAACTATTTACAAACTACAGTAAAGACAGGAGACTATCATACTAATTACTCCCAAGCCTTTGCTTGACATATATCAAGCTTCAAGAAAGATCTTGCAATATTTCCTGGCAGTGATCATAGCAAATGTGCATCAGCCACATAGGGTAAAATGTCACTGTGGGAAAATACAGTGGCGGATAGTAGTGTTATGCTCTTGTCGTAAGTCCTGCCTGTTACAGAGCTTTCTGACGGAGTCTGAGATGACAACAAATAAGGTAACAGCCCATCTGATCAGAAAGATTTCTGCTTAAGGAGAGCCTCTTCACCTTTTCTTGCATAAGAACTGCAAGAACTAAATGCCAGCAGCACACCATAAAAATTAGCTTTCTTTATAGATGTCTTTTTTCCTGCTGATGTCCCTTGTTGAGGCTATGTATTTTTTCAGCATGCAGAAGCTTACATGAGACTCTGGATATTCTGTGTAACCAGCACTGGTTATTTTTTTCTGCCCCACTGATGTATTTTCAGAATCAAAAATCTTATCAGAGTAGATAGCAACAGATCTCAAGCATACTGAGTAGGAAAAGAAATTGGCATATCCAAGTCTGAAGTCTCTTATCCCTTCCCAAACAGTCATTATCTCGGGCACTCTGAGCAGATTGTGGCCATGGCAACTGTAAGAACTGGCTCAGGATGACCTGTCTACTGAAGGACTTCATTGATGAAATGGCAAAAAATTTTGTCTCTCCCTTGATCTTCAGAATAATTAGGCCGCAGCTATTTAACCTGGATGAAAGCAACTAAGAGGAGTGCCAATCAGTGAAAGCAAAATAAGACAACACCCAAAGTAAATGCTGTTTTGTAACTGACAACTGCTGCATTGCCAGATTCATGCTTCAGACAACCTTGGCAGCAGCCAGTCAACAATTTTCAGTTCTTAAAGGGGCAGAAATGATACACACATGCCCAAATGTACACACACATCCAGTTACACTCCTTGGGCTCTAAGGTTTTTCACAGTTAAAACAAGTACTCCTCCAATCACCGAAGACATTTTACTTTAGGAAATCCTTAACCTTTTCAGTCAGAGGAACTTTATCCAAGGAGTTAAATTCCTCATCATGCAGCAAGATGGAGTGATATTAGGGCACTGTGGCTTCTTCTTGTAGGTGGATGAAGACAAGTTCTGAGATATACATAGGGAATGGAGGACCTTTCTGAAAGCCTTATGTGTACTGGAGGTCTTGTGTATACACAATAATTGTGAAACCTTTGCCAGAAGAAACACAAATGAGGTAGCCTAGGGTTTTACAATGTGCATATGTACAGTGACAATGTGTGTTTTGAAGTAATATCAATACATCAATTACTACAGAATGCAGAAGAATAAGACGCTTCCCTGAAGGTGCTGGAGCCACGAACAAACCTTAACACTTATGAAAGGCTTTACTAGAACAAACTGACATTGCACAAGAATAGCTTTGCTTCACCTTCAGGAATTCAGAGCTGGTGTCTCAAACACACAGAAACAAACCACGCTGATGGCTGCAGAATTTTTGTAAGGGGGTTCAACTATACATCAAAACAAGCTTTTTTGAGGAAGGTATCTCTGATCAACAGTTTTCTTCCTCAGAAAACAAAGTAGACTTAAATGTTTAATATCAAGATCTACCCTGTCACTGGAAAACATCATTAGACAGGTCAAGCCTGTCTGTATTCTGACTACACAGCAATGCAGATATGCTTGTGCTACCTTTCTGCAGCACTGAGAACACGGAACATTGGCTAACTGCCCAAGGACAGAAAAGCAGCTGCTGCCATAGTTCAAGATGTCCTTTTCTACAAATTTTATAATTCAAACAAGAGATAATGACAAAAAATGTGATGTAACTTACTTGACCTCCTGTAGAAGATGAACACACATTTTCTTCCTGATCCAAGCAACACTGTCCAGTTCCTCTGAGTTGGCAGCATGTGCGCTCCTAAAGAAATCATATATAAAAGCAATGAGACAGCTTTGTGATTTACTTTTAAATTAATGTTTTGATTCCTTCTGTTCCAAAGCAGGTTTGTTTGGTTACTTGAACTTGCTCCAGGAGACTTCTTAAACCATAGGGCCCCTAGGAGTGAGCTGCCCACCCAAGTATCCATAAAGTAAATTGAAAAAACTCAGTATTATTCCATTGTAAGTGCCAGCATATTTAAAAACTAAAAGTGCCAGATTTTCCAAAGGCTCAACCAAAAAGGATTTCCAGATGAAGCTAGATTCCAGGTAGGTACTTCAAGGAGATCCAGCAACTTCAGATACCACCAACTGTCCCAGGATGAGAAATACATTTGAAAATATTGACCTACCCCAGCAAAAGATGTGTAGCTGTCTATAATTGGCCTGTATCCTGTGCAACGGCACAAATTACCTGAAGTAAACCATATGATAATCAATCATAAGAAACCAGCACAACATTTGGGAGTACTGATGTAATTTGGAATGGTATGGTGTCAAACTTGTTGATAAGAAATGCTGAAATTTATGTCCCTACTCTCCAATGGGCCAAATCACATCCACAAAAATAAGAAATATTATTTTAATAGAGATTATGACTTACAATTAAAATTAATTATTCTAAAAGTAATGTATAATAAGAATTAATTTCATAATTTTCTTAAAATAAAACTATGAAAAGCATCCAAAAGTAAATACTATGAGTACTACGACCACTACAGTCAGGTTTTATATTCCAATCAAAAATCTACTGCCATCTGTCACTATCACCATTTTCATATACAATTAACAGCAGCAGTGAATTCTCTACTGGATTTTCTTGCACTTACATCATGAAGTGGGAGGGGCCACTTATTTTGGGAACTATAGGAGTGTTAGAAAACTTGGGACTAGAAAGTGAATTGAAGTTGCTTCACTTATTGCAGTAAAACTTGCTTGAAGAACAGTGAAGGTTTCAGAGGGCTAAAATGTCATGTCACGTATCTCCTCTGTAGCTGCTGAAGTGTGTTAGAGACTTCACATCATTGCTGTGAGTACTCTGACTGCAGAGAAGATAGAACCTACTTCTTCACTGTATCCATTGTAACATTGCCCTTATATTATACTACATTGAAGCTGCTGGTGTAGAAAGGTTATAAAGCCAGCCTCTTCTAAATGCAGGGGTTTTCAGAAATATCCAGCCAGTGCTAAATGCCACTGTTTACCCCATTTGAATTCTGCAGCATGAACCATCTTTTTATGATTTTGATATGTCCTTAAACCACCATGGCTATGACAAATACTACTTTTGGAATATCATCTACTGCTCTTTGAGTCAAATCATACTTAGGAGCTTGGAAATCAAATATTTACCCATTTATAATACTTTTTACAATTTACTGTCTGAAACCTACCATCCAGAGCAGAAATTATCTGCTCCATAGAAGGTTCTGCGTGGTTTCTCAGTAAGGCATATATGGACATCACCATTCCAGGGGTGCAGAAGCCACACTGGGAGCCATGACACTTGGCCAGCCTTTCCTAGAACAAAATACAACAGGCCCTGAATCCAGGATATGGTTTCATGGCTTTCTGAATAGCCATCTTCACATATGTCATCTATAGGCTAGTAACAGCATTTTGACTACTCAACTACGACCATTCTTGAGGAAAATGCTCAGCACAATCACCTAGTTGAAGGGTGATACTCCTGTTTAGACCCTCATAATCCAAATTGCTTGATATGAGAACAGATAGGGCCCAAGACTTTCAGTTTAGACATGAATCATGCATTAAATATTTCTAACCATGAAGGACAGAATACAGAACAACTCCTCAATCAGAGCTTCAGCACAGACCACTCCCAGAGTCAAGACCCTTGGAAAACCATGTTGAGAAAAAAGATTTTTAGAAAACACTGGTAAATCTGTGTGGTCAGACTGTGCTTTTCAGGGACAAGCCAGAGTGGTGGAAGAGCTACCTAATCCAAGGGAAATTGCTCTCTCACAGGGAGAATGTGTCTAATTTAATACCTGTCAATCTGGTTGCAACCTGGAGTCACTCATGCCTTACTACAACAAATGAAACATGTTGTCCTCAAGGAGATGGCCAGGTGTTGTGTTCATGAGTAAATGAAACTAACTGATGGCCTTTGCTCTTGCCTATCCCCTTCTGAAAAATGACATCCTACATGGCACAGAGCTGGATAGCCCTGTATAGTGTAGAGACAGTGATGTGCTCCCTGCATGCTAGCACATTAGGAAGAGCTCCTTCCATGCTACATACAGGGCCAATCCCAACCTAGAAACTGCTGCATTAATTCCTAAAAATACCTGTTCATCTAAACAAAATAAACAAAATTCTCAGTTTCTAGAATCCCTTCAGAGGATTGCATAGACTCAAAGTACCTTCTCACAGATCCCAACTTCATTACAGACATAGTATAGGATAATCTCATTATCTTGAAGCCCAAAACAGTCCAGTTTACTCTCACCTGAATTGGATGGATTCTGGTTTTAATACTTCCAACTCCTTCCACAGTAGTGACAGCAGCACCATGAAGTGAGCATATGGGGAGAAGGCAGGAGTTGGCAGGACGATGTCTTTGAAGTGTGAAGGAGAACTGCTGTGTTAAATAGCTTTGTCCATGGAGGAAGAAACAAAGGATATATACTCAAGATAGTCTAGAAATACTCAAATTGAGCAGAAAGACATGGGAAGAAGGATATGCAAGCATACAAAATTCTATACTTGCACTATGAGAATATGTATCCTGCTCCTACAGCTGGGACTTAGGCATTAAATTATTTTCTCATTAAAGAAGTTAAAAGAAAATAAATTTTAAAAATCCCTACATATTTTGTTGAAATCCAAAGTCTAGAGCCGGAAGTGAGGAAGTCGGGCTCAGCATTTTTAATGAAACAAAATTTCAAGTGGAACTCCTAACATTGCTGGGGGCAAAACTGTACAATTACGACATAGTATCTCTATTGCAGAAGTCTGTGGAAATTTTATCAATGACTACATGAAACGTCTAGTGAAGACTTGTTAACCAGTGACATATCCTCAAATAAGCATGTCAGGAGAGGCAGATGACAAAAGGGCTGATGAAATGTCAAATCATAAAGAACACAATTTAAAAGCATAATTTCCCCAGAAAATTAGGGGAGGTTGGTGTTGGGTTTCTGGTTTGGTTTTTATTAATTTTTTTTTTCCCAAAAGACTGAAGAGAGAGCATCTAAATCTCTGTTACTGCATGATAGCACGTCCAACCCTGGAATCACCTTTGTAGAAGGTTCTAGGTAAGGTTTTTAAATATGTACCAGAACTCCTCAACATCCATCTACAGAAATAGAAAGAAATCAAGTATTTCCCAGTGCAGGCCAGTTTTCTCAAAACACTAAATTACTATTTCTAAGTATCAATGTGAGGATACTGTATCTGCTTGGCAACTGGATCATATGTGGATATCATCACAGTACAGGCACCACAGCCTCCTATCCCACAGCCATATTTTGTACCTGAGAGACGGACTGCAAAGGAGATGGTCAAAGAAAAAAAGTGACAACATTTAAAACTTATTGCTTTATGTGCAGAACTGGAGGGATATTCTGACCAGACAGCTCCAGAGACAAGAAAATGTGTGCAAGATAGATGAAAATAAAGCACATAGAGAGATGAGAAGGGTAAGGACAGAGAGAGAAAAGTGTGTGAGGCAGACTTCCAGCACAGTTTTTCAGTCCCTATAGTGTGTCAATACTCAGTAAATTCCCAAAAGACTGAAATCAGGACCCCTTAAGTAGGATGGGTTGAACAAATACACAAAATAAGTCCTCTTATTAGCTTTACCTATAACACCTTGCCAATCCTTACCCATTATTATCTATATCTTGTATTTGCAAAGCAGTACCAGCAGATCTCAGTATGTTTCCAGTGCTGCTTCCTGAACATCCAAGGAGTATAGTAACTTAAAACGGAGCACAATACCCAAGCACACACACCTAAATTCTGTAACTCACTACATTATGTGCCTCCTATACCGCAACCACCTACATGGGACCATATACTGGCTCCGCCTCCAAATCATGATCTCCTCCTTCTGGTACTGCAATGCCCTGCAGTGCAGTAGAATCTACTATTCCCTCTCATTTTAGCTCCTTTTCAGAATAATATATTCTCCTCTTACTCTTCACACTGGGTGTGTGCATTTGCTTCCATTTTGCTTAGGTACTAGATGATGTCTTCCATCTGATTTCACCATGTTTCTACATTTCTTTAAACCCAGTGCCATTTCATCCACTGATGCATTCTCACTGGTAATCAATACATGACTAATCATATAACACTACTTGACTGCTACAGAGAAGCTAACTATTCCACTGAATGCTTGGATAAGGCACAATGCAAGCTAACAAAAAAGCTGCAGCTGCAACTAATGAATTACTTTCCACTAGTGCCCTTCTCCAGTTAATCCTTAAATTAACGTTGATTTTCTTCCAGCATAGGCAGCTTTTGATAGCAAAGCTAAACACACTTGCTTAACTCTATAACCTGCATGGCAGCTTCTTTGCTGGGATAACTGCCACTGAAGTCAGTAGAGCCCTGACAGCAGTTACCAACTTGAAGAGTCTCAAATGACAGAAAATAAAGATAACAACATAATGAAATAAGCTTATGCAAAAGTATTTGAAGGACTGTGTCTTAAATAAAGAATTTACTATGGAAGTAGTTCTTTTTTGGGTTTTTTTAGTTAATATTGTCATCACAAGTATACTGAAAAGTTTTCTGTGCTTTGGGCAGCTGTAAAGAAGATTTAGGCCATATTTAGAACAGTTACACTCAAATTTTAGAATGTTATACTCATGTAACTAACACACATAAAGCACATACTGCAATGGATTGCTCTGCAAATCTACAAATACAAGGTGAGTTACGTTGTTTCTACTTATTGTTCTCTTTACATTGGTTCCCAAATAAAAATGAAATAAATCTTAATCCCCAATTGCAGTAATTTACACAATTATGGAACTCAAAGTTCAAAAAAAGGATATGTTTCTTTCTTAGATAATACAACAGCAATTCTTCTGGATCTGCCTGCCTCTCTGTTACCTACATTATGAAATAAAGAGATCATGTGTTAGAGAGGGATCTTACATAATCGTCTCACAAGGATTAACTATGATGTTGAAATACAGTGATTGTGGATTAATTAATATGGTGTGTTTGTTCAGAAATAGAATCCTGTCACTTGATCATAATCTGCAGATAAATAAATGAATGGGTCAGGCAGCATTGGTTAACTACAACTTTTTATATTTACAGACAACTGAAAGAAGAGAGAGACCAAGTAAGCACTAGAAGGATGAGAGCAGAGATAAAAGAGGTTTTGAACTAGATCCTTTGTTGATTCTTCTCAGCATGAAACAGAAATCCCTTAAAGACATTGACTTGTGTGTGTGAAAATTTTATGTATTTTACCTCCTTGAAGTTGATATTAACCCTTTCATTTGCAGGGACCCATCAGCATAAAAGCAGAGAAAAATCTTAGCATAAGATGACCAGGGAAGATACATAATTAAGTATATTTTCATTGCAGTAAAATTTAATGTGTATGAGTGGGGCTTATGCAGGCCTTGCTTTAGCCTTGTCTCACAAATGTTGCTGTATCATCCACATGCTTCAGCTTGTTGAAGACAAGGTAATACGAACATTGAAACCAATTTTTTAGGACCCATTGCTGCAGAATGAGGAGAGACTGAGCCTCAGGCTTCCCTCAACAGTTCTGCTATACCAGCAGCATGCTCCAGTTTCCCAGGTGTAAGACAACATGAACTAGTTCAGGAATGTATTTGGAACCGTGGAGTGAAGTAAGGTCTCAGAGTGTGTGCGTAAGCAGAGTTGGCACGTAAGGACAGATAAAATAGAAAAAAAAGAATTACTTTTCCTTAATTCACCTGGTTAAAAAAAAACAAACAGTCAGTAACCTTTCTCTAGACTATAGAAATATTGACCAAAGGACCGAAAAATATCTCTAGAAGAGTACACAGCAAGGCTGGTATGCTTGTTTGCTTTTTAACTAAGAAATAAACTTGTTCACTTCAGTTTATAAAGTGTTTATTAGTAGAAGATCTTATTCAGTTGATCTACAAAGTAAGAAAAAGTGACAAAATGTCTTAGAAAATGAAATGCAAGGTTTTGGCATCAGGAACAGAAAAAAGTAACTACTTATTTCCTTTTGACAATGATTGAAACTATATTAATAAGCAGCATATTCTGTTACTAATGATGTACTTACTCCATCTACATCCACTTTAGGACCATATTAGTATAAGGTTTTAAGTAAACTGCTATCTAATTATAATTCTAAAAATTCTGTGATATGAGGGGTGATACAAAATCATTCAGACTATTAAAAAAACTGTGGTAGAAAGCAGGATGATATCAGGAAGATCAAAGACAAGAGATGATTATTAATGAACAAACTGCTGCTCCAGAATAACAGCTTTCCTGAATAGGAACTGTAAACATTAAAGCACTGCTGTTCAAAAAAGAAAAAAAAAGGCATTAAATCTTACCTTCCTCCCATTCACAAAAAAGACAAGCTCATCTGATTGCTGGGGACAACCCATACTGTTGCATTAAAGTCTGAAAAATAAATCTTTACACATCAAGAGACATCAGTAAAATGCTATATGCTCCTAAGGTCATCTGAGTTTGCTTCGTCCTGCAGAATTTCTTTTCAGACCGAGCATCAAATTAAGTGGATGGGGAGGAGCCAGTGTAGTGTATGCCGGTTCTCAGCAACTAATGCATGTTCAGATGCTAACGTGTGAAATTTTTAACTCTCCTCTGGTGATCTGAAATAATCTGGAAAGAATTTGAGCCCCTCTAATTCTAACCCTGTCATTTAAGAGATAAAGCATTTAACAGTGAGGGAGGGACTTCTGGGTTTGAAGTACAACTCCCAGGCCTGTTTTTTAATACTATACAGTAACTGATGAATTCAGGATATGTAGGAATGCCTAAAGTTAAAATCCAGGGCACATAACATTACTCACTTCTGTGGATATGAAATGCCAATCTGTGGAGCTATGGTTCTCATTTTAGTTTATCACTGACCTGATTTTTTTTCCTGCAGAGTGACATTTTTTAACAAAATAGACTGCCTTAAAATTTCCTTTTCAGTATCTCTGCGCCATGCCAGCTTTATACCCTGACTGCTGTGGGTGCCATTATAAGATGACCATACTCCATATGTACAATGGTATTAGAGAGAGAAATCCCAAATCCTGATTTGGCATTCTAGATTCTTATGCATTTCTCTGGTTGTGCATCTAAGAAACAAGGTCTTTAATCTTTAAATGCTTTATTACAGCTGGCCTTTCCCCCAGCTCCCCCAAAGCATACTGTATATACAGGTCTTTCAAGAGTCTCCATTTGTGTGCATATATGTCTTTTGCTTCATTCACTGCTTTTACATTTTACAGTAAAGATTGCTGTATTTCATTTTAGAGTCAGTGAGGCTGGCAGCACAAATTAGTCAGTTCCAGACCTTTTACCACTCCCCTTTAGAAGGAAGGAAAATGATTCTCAGCAGAGACATGCTGCTGCTTCTGTATTTTAGCTCCTAATGTATGCCTGAAAGCTACCACAATGCAAGCTCTGAAGCCGTGTCAGTTACTATGTCCTGCCAACTGCAGCACTGCTGCAAGATTCCACATGTGTTGTAGGTACAATGACACAAGTTCAAAGGTCTAAGAAGGCAAAGAACCTGACCTGATAGTAGATTCTGGCAGTCCAGTATCTAATTTTCAGAGTACTAGGTTTCCAAACCAGAATGTAGCATTTATGGTGGGTGTTTAAGCTTACTCACACAGAGAGTGGGAATGCTGAGGGTAGACAGTTATAGAAAGACTTCTTTCATGAAGAAAATTAGTGGAAAGAGTTCTTCTCAACCATCTCCAGTTTCGGTGTTTCTGTACAGTGCCATCCAACGTGCCAGTGCCTTAAAGCCCTAACCTTCCTGCTTATCCAGCAGAATTTTTATTTTTGTGAAAAACAAAGTGAGGGTCTAGAATATGATGATGAATCCCTGGAGTACAAATACCTCAGTACTGTAGGTGGGGAGATGTGATTGCCTGCAAGGGTTGGGTAACGATTTTTACAAGACTGGACTTGTCTGGAACTAAGCAGCACCTGTGCTGATGCAAAGGTACATAGGAGAACAACAGACAATGCATCTTTCACCAGTTCAACAGAACCATATGCTCCCTGCTTCAGCATATCCCAGAATTTTCCCACATCTCAGGGCTGTTATGGACACATGGAGTTGTGAGTTGTCATTAACAAGCCCATGCAGTGAAACTAAGATGTTTCAAATCAGAAAAACTAATTATGGAAGCAGCGTTCACATTTAATTTGATTTATTGACTTTTGTACAATATATAAAAGCCAAAGTAATACAAAGAAAGTGAAGAAAAAGAAGTAAAAAACAATGTGGCTTCAGTTGCCTAAACTATACTTCTAGCTGATGTTCTATAACCTGCCTGGCCTCCAGTTGCTATGTCCTATCTTCCAGTCCTATGATCTCCTGCTATCTTATGACCTCTTAAAATAGCCTAAACACCTATGTTTTTAACAGCTGAATTTCACCTACTCATAGCAGTTAGAGACAAATTGAAACAGTAAAGATTATCCATCTTAACAGTCAATGCAAAACCAGTTGAAACTACTCACCTGATTTCTATCACAGCTACAGTATCAACTCATAAAGGGGATGGAAAGCAACAAGAGAAAATAGTCTGTGGAAAACTGAGAGGCAGTGAAATATCAAGAACGTTCAGGCTGACAGACATGTCAAACAAATTAGAGCCATTTATTTTAATTACAAATGGCAGTCTTCATGTCTCTGGAGCAATCTGACCTATGAGTAACTGGAAGAGCAATCACCACCCTCACCAAGGAATAACTGATTCAGAGGTTCACCGAAACCACACACTGCATGTGCCAACTACCTATTTTCCCAGTTCTACTTACTTATCAAAGAACCTGCTGCAATTTTTCAGGTGCTACCTCAGATAACTTCTGTTGACTCAGTAAATAAGAAATGTATTTTCTGTATTAGGATGTATCCCAGATCAAAGCCCCAAATTCAAATACCATGGAGACTGTGTATCTCTGTGTGTGTGCATTCAGAACTGAAATCTCAGCTTTGCACTTCAAGATGAAGAAAACCTGAAGTTCTCAGCCAGTTAAATATCATGGATTCTGATGTTGAAATCTGAATATTGTGGCTGGAGCTTTCATAATATATTAACTTTTATATATTCTACATAATTTCTACAAATATATACATACTTCAAATTTGTTAACACCAGAATTCCTGCTACCATTTAATATAGTGCTGCTTTCTATTTTCCTGTTTTCTCTAGCTGTTACCATTTTGGAGTGGTCAAATCCCACTGCATCCTAAGCAGCATCAGATGTCTGATCTTTGTAGATCATCGTTTGATCTCATGATGTTTTTTCCATCTGCCTTATCACAGGAGTGCTCAAGAGTGGACAAAAGCTCCTAACTGTACTTTCATGACTCAATACAGTCCTGAGCACAGGATCAAGCACTGCTTAAGAATCCTTTCCAGAGACAGGTGCATCCAGTTTCCTATTCAAAGCACAGTGAACTCCATGTGAGTTTTCCCATTAAGTTCAGAGGCTTTGGGCTTGCTCCATGAGAAGAAGAAAGCTTCTGGGGGAAATTACAACTAAGTGACTTTCCAACTTTTGGGATAGAATTGATCTCCTGTATATGTAAGGCCAGCCATTGCAATTTGCCTGGCATAGCAAAAGAAAATCTAACTTGTTTCTTGCATGTTTTTAACACAAAGATGCCTGTGCCAAAATAATCTAACACAGCTTTACTACAAATCAGAGCATCACTTCTGATCAAAAAGGGACTGAATCCAACAAACAAGGTTCCCATTCTTCAACAGAAAAAGATCTCTGCACTCGAACCCCACCACCAGACTCAAATCTGAATTAGAAAATGAGCTGATGGCACATTTATCCTATGTCATTAAGTAATGTGTGGTTGTAAGGTGTCTAACATACCTTTATACTTCATCCTAACTTTCTTCTCCTGAAGCATTTGAGCTGAGTTGTTCAGCGCATTTTTCTAGTTGAATGTATATGCTTCAAATGCAGAAAATGTATTTCTAGCTATGAAATGCAGTAATTTAAGTGAAGCACTGCAATGAATATACTGGATAGAGAATGAAGATAAGGATAGAAGATGTAACATGCTTATTTTTTGTAGCCGCTTCTATTCTGAAAATGAGAAAATAATATTTATCTGTGTGTTGATCAGTATTGACTGGGGCAGTAGATCGGTTTTTCATTCCATTCCATTCCATTCAGGTCTTGTGCACTCTGGTTTGTCACTCACACAGATGCGGCCCGAGGAGCGGAAGAAGCAGTTTCATCATTTGTCACCTAAGAGAACAAGCAAGAAAGAAAAAGAGTTACTTGTTAATATTATTTGACTGGCAAGCTCACAATACTGCCCGTATCATGTGCCTCCAAATCACTCAGCAGGGTGTTCTATGGAAGATGGCTGGAAGGAAGGTCAGTGATAACTGGGGTCAAGGCCAAACAGGAATGGAGAAGCATGGTCTCTGCACTGGTGGATCTCACCTCCTGCAAGATCCTGTGATGACAGTGAGCCCATGAATCTATTGATCAGGGGGCCAATGATGCCTGATCATGACCACAGAAATACTGTGGGACTAATCTGTGAGTAAGAGCTCAAGAATTTCCATGGAAGAGCCTCAGATGTTCAGGGCACAGTATAAATTTATATCCTGGCAAGGACTTTGCTTCACAGATGTTGTAAACTAAGTAAAAAACTTACACAGAAAAAGAATCTTAATAGTAGTGGGAGCACGATGACAATGTACAGTTACACAAACAGTGGAATATAAAGAATCAACAGTATAAGAAGTGTATTGCCTCTTTTGTTTTCTCTTCTGTATTCTTTTGTTAACTCTGAGTTGGTTATTTTATCTGCCAAAGAGTACTGGGCACAGCAAAGAGTACCAGAATGAGGTGACAGTGTCACAGTGCAAGTCACTGGGGGAAAACACCTGGAGGGACACTGCAGATACTTGCAGGCTGATCTAGTATCCACCGCATGTTGGTAAGAGGAGCTATTTAATCCTCTATGGGATTTGACATAAAGAAGAAAGGAGGAGGCTTCAGAGAAGGAAGAGATTGTAAAAATTATGTAAATTTCAACAGATAAAAAAGGATTATACAGAAACAGGGAAATTCCAACACAATGCTTGAATACTGTTTGTTGGAATAACTTGTGTGAGCGAGATCTGTTACCAGATATTCAATTGCAAGCAGCCTTCAAAGGAAGGAGACATATGACCAACAGGAAACATCATTAGGCACCCCACCATTCAAGGGTGCCAAAAACAGTATGCACTTCTACCCAGAGATGCCCAAAGAGACCCTTCCCCCACCTCCCTATTACCATCTCAGTAAAGTCATCTCCACAGCCTGCCCGTATTTGTTCAGCAGTCAGAGGGCTGTTCAGTGCAAAGGTCTTTGTCAGTCCTCTTTCATTCCTCACACTAGTTATTGCATCTCTCAAAGCGAAGAACACAGAGCATCCCAAGAACAGTCCTGCCTCACCTAACCCCTGGAAAAAAATGAAAAGTTAAAATAGGTGTAGGTTTTGAGCAAATGAGAGGAATACATGCCTTATCAATATCGAGTAAAAACCTTAGAAGTCAGTGACTCAAAAACTGTTTTGTCCTTCAGTAAGGAAATTTATCTTAGATTTAGTGGAAGCAGGCTTGGATCACACCAAGACTTCTGATGGTAGCTGCTTCTAGTTTGCTGAAAACATTGACTTCAAATATTGGCTATTCATTTTAGAATATTTTTGGCTCACTACTAAACTGAAAATTAGAATAACTGCCAGTCAAAATTAAAACTATCCAAACCCAGGTACAGATACTGCTAAGAAACAAATCCTGACCTCATTATAATTCCCTATGGACAAATATCTCAGCAGGCTTGACATCCTCTCACTAGTTCTGACGTAAGATTCACATTTGCTCCTTATCTCAAGGATAGCTCAAATCCACCCTTATTCCATACTCCTCTCAGTGCTGCAATATTGAACATTTTAATCTGGATTGTGATGTTTTGCTTACCTTGGATGCATAGATGGCATAAGGATTTTGGGAGGATGACAGCAGGGAAACACTAAACTTTTCTGGAATGTCACAAACAGCAGGGATCTTATACTGATCTGGACCCCGAGTGTAGAGGGCTCCTTCTGGAGAGTATTTTAATTCCTCCATTGTGTACAGACCAATGCCTTGAACAAAGGCACCTTCAATCTTTAAGTAAGAAAAGAAATAGCATTTATGATCTCGTGTTTGTTGAAATGGATAAAACTGTGGCAATAACTGATTTGTATCACTAGCTGTTAGAAGATCATTTTATTTCCTGTTTGTGTAATGGGATACTTCAACATTTCACATCACATGATGTGAAAAGCTTTCACACTCCTTTCTCATATAAGGCAGACAAATGTTTTCATGATGAAGTGAAGGGATCTTGAACCAGCCTTCAATGAGATCATCAAAAAGATGTCTCCCTGCTATCAAGTGGAGAAGGCAGGGTCAAACAACAGGAGAATTTGTAGTCTGTAGGTCACAAACAGGATTTAAGTCTAGCAGACAGTGGGCCTATATACATATAGGAAGTGCTACAGATTGACACCAGCGTAAAATTCAAGCTTCGCTTATATCTACCAAGTTCTGGCACTGAATGGGGCAAATCTACAAGTAAAGGACTTTCTAATATGATTTATTACTTACAACACTACCTAGTACAAAATTAAGATTATCTCATTACTTCAGCAAAGGTTGACTTCAGATAAGCCTGTCAGTGTAATAGAAATAAGGCATCAGGAAATTCTTGGTACATACCTGTCCTATATCCACAGCTGGATTTATGCTGCATCCAATGTCCATCACAATGTCTGTTCTGAGGTTCTGTCAATACAATTCAAATGTAAATTACTGAGAAAGATGCACAGAGCAGAGGCATTAGAATATAATGTGGGTTAGAGTTAGTATTCAGTGTAATAATACACACTAAGATAGGCGCGCCTCCATGTACACAATTTCAGAGTAATTTCCTGTAAGTCATTACAAGCAAAACGGGCATGTAATGTAACAGAATTTTAGCCAGAGACAACCCTGACAGATTTTTCCCATTGCCCAAGGAAATCCCCACATAAATAAATACAGATGGAGGGCATATGATCCAGAGTCTATGACATTTAGCTGTCTAGATGGTCAAAAGCCTGGGAATAGACTATTCAGCTTTGCTGTAATTTGTTTGCTGGCAAACAAGGAGAGAACAAGCAAAGAATATGTTGGATGTCTGCTATAACTCAAAAGGTATACCCACATGGCACTAATACAGATGTCCTGAGAGCTGGTTAACATTGCACAGCTTTCATTCTGCTTTGTCTGTAATTTGAATTCGAATTTGATATATTTACTATCATGTGAAAACAGGTGACATTAATGCAAAACCTGAATCGTTACTGGAGCACCCAGTGATACAGACCTCATCCATGCAATTTACAAAACTCAGTTATTACCTTGTGATCTCCTGTTAGACAGTTAATTTCAACCTCTGAACAAGCAGCTCCATAAAGAAAATATGTGAATGGCTGTCCTTCACCTTTCTCCCAGTCCATGCTTTCATTGTAACCTCTGGTAGAAGAAACAAAGTTCACAATAAGAAAATTAATGAATGCTTGCATCGTAGCAAAGCAAATGAGCACATGAAAGTTTGAAACTATTTCAAGTAAAATCTTAACTAACTGGTCTGAACCTCAGGAGGTAAGTTCTATGAAATCCTAGAAGGCACTAGCAGTTTAAGTATGCTGGTATTTATATGAAATTTAGCAGACACGTAATCTATTTCAGTTCATGAGAGTAACACCAGCATAATCCCAGAAATATACTAGTGAAGAAACAATAATCAAGTAAAGAATACAAATTTAAGGTAATGGTTGCTGAGGCAATAGCACATAAAGGAATTCAGAAAAAGGGAGGAAAACTGTTAGGGATCCATGAAAGAGTAATTTACAAGAGATAAATGAAAGACTTAAAATTACAGAAACTGGCTACAGAAAGAGCGGAATAAAAACCTAAATATTGAAATACAGGTGTAATTACTTAGAAGGGAGGGGGCTAAATGAGGAGACTATAGGAGTCAGGACTGATGGAGTAAATTAACAGATACTGCTTTTCACTATCCTCTAGTATCTCCTAACTGTGTGAGCTGTGTGACCAAGGCATATTTTCTGATTGTGTATGATTGAAATATCTTTACTGAACATATTTTAAATAATGTGCTGTAAAACAACTATTGTATAATTCAGGGCATTGAACTGTGCATTCATAAAGGGATACACAAAATCCACATATTCAGCTTCTAACAACCCATCTACCTCAGATGGCTTTGAGATTCTTGGATGTGGAGAATATTACTGCATAAGAACTAGATCAGTACAGGGATCTGCAGATGGTTTTTGACTCCATTAAGTATCAATAGCAAAGTATGACTGTTGTTCATTACTTTGGAGATATCACCATTTCTAAAAGGCTGCATAAGCAGAAAACATACTTGAACAGAATTAACAGCAGGAAGTGACATTTTGTCTGGCCTCTTCTGGGTGTTTTAAGTAAATAAGGGTTTACGAAGTGCCTCTTCAACTTACTCCAGACTAAGTAAATATCTGAAAAGTTGCTAGTGCTAAGTAGGTAAATACCAATGGAGAGAGAGATGTAAGGCATAGTGGGCTAAGGAAGAAGCTTTGCTTGTAATCCCACCCATGTTTTAGCATGGGAATTTTTACTTTCTGGTTCTTTACAAATACTGTGAAAGAATTAAAAGAAAAAGGACCACAAGAGAGAGCAGTGGGAATTATCTTTAAGATTACTGAGTCTATGATAGCATGTTGCAAATAAATCCATATCTAGAAATATATATGATGGCAATTTTCTGTGTCCAGAAGCAAAGAGGTCAAAACAGTGACTCCAAAACTAGGGTCAGCAAGCAACCCCACTTCTCATGTGAACACCAAGTACCCCTTTAGATTTCACTTAGTGCTTTCACTTAGCATCTGATTCCCAAGTTAGTTTATATTACCTAAAGTAACCAGTAGCTGAAAGACTCACACTCTGTTCAAAAGCTTCTTTAACCTGTAAAATAGAGCAGTGTTTGTGGTAAGCCAGAGGACGAGCCAGTAAGGAACACAGGAGACATATATTTCCTTAATTTATGTAACATTTACTTATTCAATAGAAACAGGTCCCTCTTTGTCAACTGAACAGATCTGGTTGATAAAGTCACTATGATAAAAGATCTATATGACCTATTTGCACAAAAATGATAGTTGACAAGAGAAATGCTCTGTGCAGAGTTCTTCTGCCAGCAGTAAAAAATGACAGTATGAAGTCCTAAATCTATTTCCTTTAAGTGATTCTTATGTTAGCTGTACTCCATTTATAAGTCAGTAAGTTTTGGGGGTTTTATTGTGTTTTTAATGAATGAATCTGCAAGATGTAAAATGACTTCTCTGTATATATTAACATACATTCTTAGGTCAGCCATTTCTGCTAATATTTTGGGTGTGTCTGAATTATCCAAATTAATTTGGCACCTACTACAGCAGAACTGGATTTTATCTTTGCATACGTAGCTGTTGGTTATCAAGCTACCACATGTATTCCAACATTATTTGCTACTCTAGGAATTACTAATGCCAAGGAAGTGTGTACATTTTCACAATTATTATAGCATTTAATCACTTGAGAAGAAACACCCATGTTTACTGGATCTTTAAATGCCCCACGGCAGGGATTGTCCTTTCCACTGAGCCACAGATAACCAGCAATACTGCATAAATATATAAAAACAGATTCTTAATGATATCTTCATAAAATAGTTGATAATATTGAAAAAATTTTCTATAAAAAAACCAAACAAACCTGTTTCTAGCCCTAAAATTCTGTTACATTTTCAAGTGGGCATCAGCCAGGGGCCATTTCTAAAAATGGCTTTAGCACTACTTCTGTACTACTCCACTGCAAATGTAACTAATATAACTAATTACATATTAGAGCAATGGGAGTAAGGATTCCTACTATCTTTCTTGCAGTCCTGTAATATACTGTGTATGTGAGAGATGGAAGGAAGAAGTTGAGAAGGCTTCTTTTTACTGATTTGGTAAAAATTAAGACTTGACATGGAGAAAAACTGACACAGTACACATACACGTTGACAATCTTTTGTAGACAGCTTGCCTACAGCTGGGGTGGGTCATTTATTACACATAATGATATTTTTGGTATATAGAAACTTCAGTGCCTGTAGAGAATGGAAGCATAAGACTGGTCGACGTGTCAAGAAGCAAGGGTTAAAGAACATGGGAGTGTGTGTTGAGCAAGAATCTGGAACAGCAAAATATGCATGAATCTGGGAGTGAACAGGAACTTGGAGGAGACTGTTGAACACCAGCCTGGGAAAAGAGAAGCATTCAGCTTTATGCTATTTAGAGACCCGTGTTGAGTGATCACTGGGGAACGAGCAGAGCTTCCCTTTGGAGGAAGGTATTTAAGCAGTAGCGAGCATGTGCAATAAAGCTGATTCTATGTTTGCACCTGCTGGAGTCTGTGTCTTCCATACACCACAAGTACTTCAAAATGTGACTTCACAGATAGCTTCCCCTCCTTTTGAACTAGACATGATCTGAGGATTGTTTCCCACATATCTAAACCATGCGCCTACACTCCATCTTGAAATAACCTGCTTCTGTAGTTCTGAACTGTAGTATTATTAGGCTGAGCAGACTTACAACATATATACTACAGTTTCTGCAAGTGCACAGACACATTTACTAGGATTCACAGGTATTACCCAATCATTCCAGGTCCCTTTTGGGTTCTTGTCGATGATAGGCTGCAGGCGTTTCAGAAGAGTTTGGCAAGCATCCTGGTGGCATGTCAAGAGAATATAACACAAAGATAACACGTTTGGTACTATTCAAGATATGCTCTAGTTAGCACTTAATTAGTACATTCTTTATTTTCACCTTGTTTGAAAATGTATGGTAGGAGGTGTAATTTTAACTGCACAGGTACAAACCTTGTAAGGGCTGGAATGTGCATGAATCAGTAGATTTAGAACACAAAACAAAATTTGTATGGGACTAGTTAGTCTGTTAGATGAAACAAGGATTTCATCAAATAAAAGCTTTTTGGAGAAAGCTCAGATAATATTCTGAAAACTCTTAAGCATCAAAAAGTCATGTTTCTGCTTGGCAACCTCCAGTAATATTATTAGTAATCGCAAACTTTATTCCTGTGAGATCACTAATGCTAAAAGTTTGGTAAGTATTAAATACTAGGAGGGATAGGGTGTTTTGTTACTCCTTACCTTCACAGCCATGCCATTGACATCTGTCCCTGCAGAGCCTACTGAGGCACATGCATTAGGAACAGTTGTTGTGCTTGTTTCACAGAAGTGAATAGATGACATGGGGATGTTCAATTCCCGACTAGCAACCTGTTTCAGGAAGAACATATGAACATATTCTTCTCTGTTTTAGAAACATTTTAAACACTCCCCATATGTGCTAGAAGTCAGTGATACCAGGAAAGCTGAAGTTTTAGCAAGTCCTCTTGCAACCTCCAGCTTAAATCACTCTGCCCACTTTGTCAGTACAAAGGGACAGAAAAAGGCAATACTTCAGCTGTACTCAAACTCTGGATTAAGTCTCTGGAGTCCAACATTGGGTTCCTGCTCTTGCTGTTTATATCCTGCGTGACTTAAGCAAATTATGCAGGCCCAGATCCCAAAGCTTTCACTGACTTGATAAATACAGATCTGTCTCTCAATTATGATCATAACAACACTGTCTGGAATATATACTAATCTGAATACTGTCTTTTTTTCTGTCTTTTTTTTTTCCCCCCATGTGCTTTATAGGATCAGCCCCCAAAAACCTTATTTCTAATATGTCTCTTCTCATACCACTGGAAGAATAAAACCTGGTTTTCCTTCCTGCTGTCTCTATAACTTAATGAAGGGATCTCTGCTTTCTAACTCTATCAGTGCAAATAAGCAGTGGCTATACTGATAAAGAAACTGTTCTGCTGTTACACTAGCTAACCAAGAAGAAAACCTTCACACTGTTTAGATGCATGATAGATAAAACACAAGGCGTTGTTGGAATTTGTTGGAATCATTTGTTACCTGGATCATTTTTGTATGAATACCCTGCCCCATTTCAATTCCACCATGTGTCAGAAGCACAGATCCATCAGTATAAATATGAACCAGAGCAGCAGCCTAAAAAAAAAAAATAAAAATTCAAGATTAGACTAGTGAGAAAGTGAGGAATGTGTTATACAGTGATGAACTGCTGAATCAAAGAAGTCACAGCTTTGAAATGTATTTAAATGTATCTATTCCATGCTTTTGAATAGAAGGCAAAATTTGGAGTACTAGTCCCTGGTTTTTGTCTACAACAAACTTCAAAAGGAAAAGATAAAAATTCTTGGAGATCTGTTTTTCCTGTTGCTGAAATAAAACTACAACTGGCAACATTATCTCAACAGCTCAAAATAAGATGGAACACCTCAACACCTCTGTCACTAGTGATGGTACCTGCAAATTGCTTCAAGTTCCATTTTCTCTCTCATTAATGTTTGAAAGCTTTTGGACACGGGCTTTTCAACCACATGGGTTGGGCAGGAAAATTTTGACTGAGATTTTCCTCCTGGACACAGTTGGAAGTACCACTGTAAACTACAAAGGCCCTGTGACTTTAGTGTAGAACAGACACAGCCCATTTGATATATAAGCCAGTCAATTTTGAATTGATAAAATGCTATTCCAGAAGCACTGGACACCTACATTAAACAAAATACAAACCCCAAAATTACTGCTGTCCTCTTCTTCCTTATATCATCATCAAAGCACTAAGTCTTTAATGACTATAAGAAGCTATAAGAATAGCTTCTCATAGTACCCTCTGGTTAGAAAGAGTAACCTCAGAGCTATTTCTAGAAAGGATACCTTATCCAATGAACACTTTGCCTTCCAAAAATTTTTTGTAAAAGTGTTCAACTCATCTATACAAATATCACACCACAAGAGATGGGACTGGCCTTCAAGTACGCTGGGCCCAAGTTGCTTGGGTCCTCAAAACCAAACAACTTTGATCTCAGCTAGAAGAGAGCTGGAAGCTACCGCAGCCTTCAGGGAATAATTGTGTATCCTAAGGTAGAGTAACTGTCACCTTCTACAGAAAAAACCAAACTTAGCTCGCTCACTCTTTAAAGAAACCAACCTGAGAAAGATAACGTGTGCCCAGTCCAAATGGAAACTTCATTGGTACAACGGCAATCCCTCTTTTCTTCCAGTAATTTTGTTTGTTAAATTCATTGACAGCTGTTTTCCTGCTGTAGTATGCAGATTTCTTCATACATTCATTCCAACACTGTATCAAGTTTAGTGGATCAAGCTTTTGTTTGAAGTGTGTCTGATCATTCTCCTTATACATATTTATTTCCCTAATCTGAAATAATAAAATGAACAGCTATCACACAATCCTGTTAAAGGTAGACTGACCATTTTTAGGGACTAGTAGACAAGATTACTGTATGATTTTTTAACAACTGACAGCTTGGTTCAGTTTTTAAGAGCATGTTATTCATTCAAGAAACAGACATCAGTGAAAAAAAAAATTATGACTTTTAGCACAATTTATGTTTGGATTAGAAAAGTCTTGTTCAAACAGTTGAGCTAATCTAAAGGGTTTTAACTTTCCAACTACATTGACCTTGTTTCAGGAGAGAAGACAGTTTCACATTGTCACCTTTTCTGGTGATAAACCAGTTTTATCTGCAACTCCAGTTATCCAAGTTTCTGTCACCAGTCCTGACTGGGGAAAGCCAAACCCTCGGAATGCTGCGTTTGATGGCAAGTTCGTTTTGCAGGCACAAGCCCAGCATCTCAAGTTGGGAATCTTGTATGCATTGTCCATTTTTAATAAGGATACTTCTGCAACCTGAGGCAGGGGACAAACAGTTAAATTTCAGATCAGTGCTTCTTTCAAATTCACATTTATATCTTCCTCATCTCATATAAAAAAACCTTAACTTGAGACAATTAATTTTTAAATTGGTTCTCTGTCAATCACTGGTAGTAAGAAAACTCTTATGCACACATACATACGTTATTCATGTTTCTCCTGCAGCATATTTTTCAGAACCAGATTAGGCAGCAATAGCACGGGCAGTTACACTGACAGATTTCAGAGTGCAGAAAACATCCATGGGGGAAAATGACAAGGAGATGAGGGGTAGTAACCTCAACAAATATTTCAGCTACAGCTAGAATAGCCTCTGCAAGCACGAAGTGCAATCAACATTTTACACATTGCAGCCCTATGAGGAACTGAGGCATACAGCAAAATAAATTGAAATGCATTGAGCTAGCAACGGGAGAGCTATCACTATGGATTTTCTGAAGTCTAGGAAAGGTCTTCTCAGCCTTGTAGACATAAAACTTTAGGCAGGCACAAATGCAGGTTCTGTGTATTTTAAAAAGAATACATGATTAGTTGACATGTTTATAATGGGAAAATAAGCCTGAGAAACCATTTATGAAGTGAATGCATAGGAAAATATGAAAAAGTAGTATAGTTCTTTACTGAACTGAATAAGGAAAGGTTAAACTGCTAGGTGTATATTTTCCAAAAAACCTCAGTCCCTACATCAGAAGACTATATGATTAACAATATATGCAGAACAAGGGAATTTGGCCTTCATAATTTTCCAGTTAATGATTCCTCCATGTTATAAGATTCATCACCTCATAAAACCCTTACCAAGACAGATTCATCAGGGGTGCATCCTCCATTAATGTAATATTTGGCATCCACAGCTCTGATTCTGCCATCATTCATGAAGCCAACCTAGAATGATCAACAATAACCTATTTAGATTTTTGGCATTTGCTTGTTTCTTCAGTGCTTACATATTTGAAAATTAATGTAACCTACATAACTAGGGTTATACTGAATTATTAATTTCTGAGCAGCATTCACTGAAACTATAGAATGGCAAGAGAAAAAGAAAGCATGCTCCCAAGATATTGGCTTTCCCACCTGGCATCAGTGATATATGTTGGTACAGTATGTAATAAAAGCAACAACAGCCTGCTGGGAAAGGAAGAAGTAGGGAAGCCCAGTGGCCTCCTCTGTATTGCCTGAGATGGCTGGTAAGCGTGTCATCAGGAATGTTCACTGTAGACAAAATCAGCTCCCACTCTGACTATAAGAATAGTGTCTGGCAGATGGAATATAACATGTTTTTCTTAATGAAGCAATATTATCTTTAGTTCATGTCTCTCTCCACCTGTTGCCACTAATAGTTCCCAAATTCTTAATATAAGCTACAGCTCATTTTCAACTTTAGGGAAGCATAAAACCTCTCTTACTGAAGAGAAGGCTGAATCTAATAGAGAGTTACTTACTGTGTAGAATTTTGTAAATATCAGCAACATATTATGCAGCCATGAATCTAATGGAGACATACTATCTAGACTTTTGTAAATATTAGTAACCTATATTGCAGCAATGGTATCGTGCAACATGTGTATTAGCCCATTGTAAGCTTTCAAGTGGGACTATCTTCGGGAACAAGAAAACTCAAGGCTACAAGGGGCCCTGAGACCAGCCATGTGGCTGTGGTAAATAAAAGGGAAAGATAAGGGCTATAGTTCATGGCAAAAACACAGTGATGAAGATGAGTGGATGAAGTAAATGACCACCAGGGTCCTTGAAGACCACCTAAAGACTGTAGTATGCATGTGGGAAAGGGTGGAAACCTATAACCATGAGTTCCTGGAAAAGTAATTATGTTAATCGTTTCCTGGAAAGGTCATAAATATGTATGCATAACCTGTATATAAACTGTGCAACTAACTCATTTGGCACACACCAGGACAAACAATCCCCTGTGCGCGCAGCACTGCAATAAAGAATACCTGCTTAACAGTCACCAAGGCTACTGAGTTTTGATTTCAGCTTTGCATGGAATCAGCACTTTACCTGTTTAGTAGACCCAGAGAAGAAGGCAGAAGTTGTCCTAATGACTAGTTATGACTGATGCATGAGCAGGGAAGAGATTAATTTCCTCCACAGGGTGAGTTTTCCTGTATGACATTGTTTCTGTGAAAAAATAGCTGCCCCTTTGTGTGAACCTAACCATATAGATGGTTTAAAACAAAGCTCTGCAGAAGAAGTCTGAGCTAGTTTTGCTTCCCATTCCCCAAAAACCAGACAGAAAGAGCTACAAAAGGAAATGGACATCAAGAGACTAGAAAAACAAAACAAAACCCCGAAGAGATAGAGGCACAAGCAGAGAAAGGTTTTTTATCTCTTGGTTTCCTGGCTAGTAGTTTTGTTTTAAAATCAAATTGAACAAGTAGTAACCAGTAACACTGAAATACTTATTCACAGAATACAGGCAGGCATTTTTTCACTTAATTCTTGTGACACTCACTTTATATTTACCAACAAAAGGATGTCGGCCACCAGTGATTAACATATCATCCCCTCGGCTCAGAATAAGACGGACTGCTCTGTTGGTTCTAAATCAACAAAAGTCAAACTTCAGTCAAAGTAAGAGCTGTTAACAAGATGGCTGTTCATCTTGTATCCAGATCTAGCCATGCATATAAACATGCATTTAAACTTAACTTTAACAGGCTTAAACATATGCTATAAGCCATGTCCAGAGTTCATATATTTTTCCATTTACAATCATGTCAGAATATTAATCTTTTGAAAGCCAACAAAATAGCTCAGTGTAAATCTCTTCTGAAGAAATTGTTATTTCAGTGCTAACAGTGAGTTAACAGCAGTCAGCATTCAACCTTAGGCAAGAAATAGGGTGCCATGAATAAAACCAAAATATAGATAATAAAAATACAGAAATTATTCTACAAATGCATATGCCATTTAAAATAGTTACTTTTGAAATAATGAACATAAGATGTAAAAATAAGGTACTAACAATTAAAAAAAGATTATGGAAACTATATTGGTTTTAGCATGCCCTGGTCAATCCAAAACACAATGTAACAATAGTAATCAAGAGCAGTGTGTGCTACAACAGTAGTAACAAAAAATATACTGAGCTAACCACTCAGACTACAAGATTATTTTGGCTAAGACAGGATGTAGCCTGATGTGCATTCTGCTGCAAATTTTATAAGCAAATATGCTTACAAAAGAGGTACTATCCTCTGACAGCTGATTGCCAGTATTTTCCTGCCAAATTTGGAGGATGGTGGCTAGAGCTGTATGTGTTAAGGCTTCCAAACTAATTATAATATTAGCAAAAACATAATGCCTAATAGATTTAACCTGATTTTGACTAGAAGGTGTTGGGGACTTAACTATAACTACTTGTTCTTAAAAGCAGTTCTACTCATGAATTTCTGCATCCTGCTGTGCCAGTGAAGTTCACATCAGGATGGTTAATGTCATGTTCTAAATGTACATATAAAACCTCAGCAGTTAGGGACTGGTCCTTCTGAAATGCTCAAACATTTGAAGAATATTTCTAGCTTATATTAATATAAACTTCTTCAAGTGACATTAATCTAGTTGAGGCTAGAGCTACTTAACATAAGTTGTCTAACAAAAAACCCCTAAGAAATACACTGAACAGTCTTACAAAATGTGAATACTTGGGATTTTATGTCTCTCTGGCTAGCAACCTTGGGAAAGGAGAAATCATTTTAGCCAAATTGCAAAACTTGTTCACCCCATTTTCTCTTTATATCCCAATACACACACACTTCACTTACTTGTTTGCTGCCACTGCAGCAACTGATGCCAGTAAGCCAGCTTTCAGGATTTTCCCACCAAAAGCTCCACCAACTCGTTTAACATGGCACATGATCCGGTTGGCTGGAACGCCTAAACTTGCAGCTACCATCTCCTGTAAAGACAGTTACAATCTTTTATGCCAAGTCAAACCGAACCTGAAAGTTAGGTTCTGAAATAAAAATCTTCTCTAGAAAAGGTTCCACAGATGTTTCTCAGCAGTGGGCAGATTTCAAATCTCTATGATGGAGTCTGTAAAATGGCCAGAACAGTGAAGAATAATACCCTTGGATTTCATTGTTGAAACAGTAAGAAGCTTCAGGTATAAGAAAAAAAGGGATTGGAATACAGTTTTTATTATTTTTATTACTTAGATCATAAATTTGATTTTAAGGTTTCTCTAGTGTCAGGAATAGTCTTGCTTAAAAGCATTTTCTCAAACACAAAGTTCTACATGCTTCCTGGCTATTGGCAATATAATAGCAATGGAATTGATAAAAGGAGCTGAACTGGGCTTTGAAAGCAAAATTTCATAGTTGAGTCAGAAATACTATCAGTTTCACACACCACAGTTATTTCTTTTTTGCAGATCATATGCTAAGTCAACATTTGCTTTGCAATTTACCATCATGAAAATGATCAGAGGGCTGGAATACCTCTACTGCAAAGACAGCCTGAGAGAATTGGAGTTATTCAGCCTGGGGAAGGTTGTGGGGAGACCTTAGTGTGGCCTTTTGATATATCAAAGGGTCTTAAAAGAAACAAAGCCCCACTTTCTACCAACACATGTACTGTCAGGGCAAGGGGGAACAGTTTTAAACTGAAAGAGGATAGATTTAGATTGGGGGTAAGGAAGAATTTTTTTTTTTTTTACAATAAGAGTGGTAAGAAACTGGAACAGATTGCCCAGAGGAGTTGTGGACATCCCCCATCACTGGAAGTGTTCAAGGTCAGGTTCAGCACATCTTTGAGAAACTTGATTTAATGAAAGATAACCCTGGTCCGTGGCAGGTGGGTGGATTAGATGATCATTAAAGGTTCCTTCAAACCCCAAATATTGTATGATTATGACTTCAGAATGGAGCAGCAGTCTCAGCTACAGCTGTCAGAACTGATCAAACCCTTGAGACCCTGAATCCGCAGGGTGCCTATTGCTCCTTGCCTCAATGGAAAGCTATATGGGGATGGAGGAACCTCAGCACTCCACAGGGAGTTTTTCATGCCTATAATAATGGGGGCATGAGGTACTTTTCAATGGGAAAAAAGAGGCTTTTACTTCCTCCTCATGCTCACAGTGTAGTGGTCAGTGTTCATCAGGACACAGCAGTACTACAAAGCAGCTGTTATTGGATAATCCACATATGTAATTTCATGTTCATACTGCTTCTAAACTGTTAAGAGGAACTTGCAAACCAAGCTTAAAAGGCTTGTTGTCACAAGTTCAATTGCTTGCTCTCAGAATGCTCTGTATTACCTGAATAATTGCTGGATGCTGTGTTGACACATACACATCCATTTCTTTATCCTCTCCTTTTGGAACAACAAGGACACTCTGAGTCTCCATGTAAAAGTGTTCCTGTCCTCCAATGCAAATCTCCCCTGATTCAAAGGGAAAAACACAAGTATTACTGAGGGAAAAGGACAGAAGAAATGAACCAGGAAAGAACTATGATGAGTCCATCATTGTGTAAATTATGCTAATCGATGTCAAATCTTCCAATGCTTCTTGTATGAAGGAGCAACATCTAAAATAAAAACATGTATAAAACTCCTTGTAGGATTAAATTAGTATTGTTCCAGGGGGACCAACAGAACTTGATTAACAGCAGAACAATATTGCCTACAATCACAATATGAAACATAGAACAGACATATTGGACCAGGCCTGGAAGATGGTCACCAAGATGGTCAGGTCTATAACATAGGATGTATGACAAAGAGGCTGAGAGAACAGGATTTATCAATCCCTGAGTAGAAAGGCTTAGGGGGAAATTTTATTGATGTCTACAAGTACCTAATGGGAGGATGTAGAGAAAAGGGAGCCAGACTGTTCTCAGAAATGCACAGTAGAAGGATAAGAGGCAATGAACACAAGAAATTCCGACTTGATATAAGAAAACCAAATGTTACCATGAAAGTGGTCAAGCATTGGAAGAGGTGCCTATAGAGGCCCTGGAATCTCTCCGTCTTTGGAGATATTAAAAATCTGACTGGACACTGCCCTTAGTAACCTGCTTAAACTGGACTGGCTTTAAGCAGGAACTTGGACTATATGATCCCACTTCCAACCTAATTATTCTGTGATTCTGTTTCAAAGACAGAGGATTCAGAAAGCTTGAATGTAGTAGCAGGACCACAAGATCACTAGGTTTAACCACACTTTCTTCCAGGTGACCAAGAGCTTTCTCAGGTCTATAGCTATATGGTACAATGGGGAAAAACAGACAGAAAACCCCAAATATTGCTAACAACTGCTCACCAAATGTATTCTGCAGCTTACCTTCAATTATATTATCAACAGTTTCAAATGCTTGATCAACATTTCCTTGTTCTAATTTTCTTTTTGGCTCAAAGAATGAGTTGTGCTTTATAGCTTCCTGCAGTGGAGAAAAAGAGAATGAATTTTTGAAGTATTTTAAAGGTTCTTAGCTTGTTGTGGCATTTTGCTCTCAGAAGAAATACCATTCTCTTCAGAGATTTAACCAATCAGCTATCAAAGTCAATGAATTTCATCACAAAGTATTTCATCGCTTTACTGTGATTGCTGAAGAGTTTGTGTACTCCGTTCCAGCAACTCTGTTACCAATGACAGCAGTTTCTGAAGGAAACACATTCAGTTTATTCAACCTGCTCTTCCTCTTCACACATTTAGCACAGAATAAGAATGCCATCACATCATCCAAAGATTGATGCCATTAAGAGGGAAAGAGATCAAAAACCCCAAGTAAAAGTAGTGTCTATTTATTAAGTATGATTTGCTTTATTTTTAATAAGACATCATTGGTGTTTCAACTATAATGAATTATTAGTAAAAATTTTCAGTCTTTAAAAAGGGACTATTTTTATTTTTATACCAAAGAGTGTATTCAGTTACACCCCGCATGCATTATGGAAACAAGGTGCAAGGTGACTACCAGGACTAATGCTGGTTCCCTGCAAATGTGTCTTACTTCCACTCATCCCATTAACCCAGTGTAAGTTCATTTCTCCTGTGTCTCCCATATTGCATTTCTAAAATGTTCTATATCCCTAACATCTTTCCCCTCACACTCCCCCAACACTTCCTTTGTCTCCAGCCTAATTTTGTTGGCTTACTACCCTGACAACACATACAAAATGCTACAGATAATCAGGAGCAAACCAATACATATATATATACACATGTTGATGCACCAACTAGTAACCATCAAAAGAATTATAAACAACCAACATGTGCATTGTGTTTTCCTCACTGGGAACATTAAGAGAGTTCTTTTTCTAGTCTTCTGTTTATTATTATGAAACCTGTGGGACCTTAACACATTTGAGATTTACCTATCACAAGTAGTCAAAAGTTATTTACAGGGAGCCTGAGACATCGGTTAACTGGATGTTTTGTTTACTTAGAAAAACATGTTTTAAAAGCAAGTGAAGAATGCTGCTTCTATTAGTTGTTTGGATAAAATAATAAAAAAGCAAGAAATTATTAGTACCTCAATTGTTAAGATCACTGGTTCTAGCACTTCATACTCTATCTTCACTTTTGCAGCCGCTTGTTTGGCATGAACATCTGAATCCGCAACCACAGCACAGACAATCTGGCCCACACACATCACCTGTGAAATACACCTCACTTAACAGAATTCATATGTGCTGTTAATATTCTTTCATGTAACCACTTTTTCCTTTTTACAATTTTGTTTTGACTTAAGACCTTAGTATTTTTTAGTATCATCCATGAAGCTAACAAATTATTAGAAATACCATTGTAACTGGGGAATTGTGGAAAATAAAGTATTTGAAAAAGGAAGTGATTTGGGACCCTAATTTGCAAAGAAATATACTCTTCCAACAACTCAGATGATTTTCTGGGGTTTAATCTGTGTTCTTCTGATTTATATATTTTTTTCTCTAGGCAAAATATAATGCACATCAGCTATTCAAAAGGGAGTGGGGAAAAATTGTAAGAACTTGCCTTGTTATATACCTAAACTGATTCCCTAATGTACATAAAATGCAGAAATTCAAGAATTAGCAAGTAAAATTTCATTATAAAAAACCAAAGAAAAATAGTAAAAATTAAGAAAATCAGTTTAAAAAAAAGATGGCAGTCATACCTTGTTTCTTGCAAATACAATCTCTGGATCACTGGAGTAGTAAAACTCATTTGTATTTGGTACATCCTGAGCTGTTATGATATCGAACACACCTGGTCCTTTTAGAGCTTCTGAGGTATCTATAGATCTGAGAGGGATATGGGAAGACAGAAGTGTTAATTCATTAGTTTTACAGAGCATTGCACAGAGAAACAGAACAGAATACAGAGGTATGTTTCTTCTACCGCCAGGATCTGTTCATAGGTTCAGATGTCTTCCTTCTATCTTTGCCACGTGAAGACATGCGGGTCAAAGGCAATTTAAACGTCTACTAACCTGCTTCTTTTCTAGGAAATGCTCTAGATGCAACAGGGAAATTACTGACCCATCAGATTGCATGAACTGCAGTTATCTGATAAAAATATCACTTCACAACTATAATGCTGCAATGCAACTTTCTAAGACCTCACAGCCTACACAGATACTGAACTGATACAAGTAAGCATCTACAAATGGAAAGTTCATGTAGAGAATTGTAATAGAAACAGGGAGACCAGTATAAATGGAGAATGAATGGGAATACATGGGTTTAGAACGATCAGAAAGAACAATCAGAAAGGTCTATGAGAATGACGTGTTTTGACAGCACCTAGTTTAGCAAGTCATCACGATCCCAGCAGATCTACAGGCATATTTTCTGGACACAAAGGTCAGAAGACAAAGGAGAGTGAATAGAGATGTGGGTGATGTCAGCTCGTTGATGGTTCCAAAAAGAACACATCCAAACCCACCACCCTATAACCAACTTCAGAATAACCCAGGAAATGTAACAAGGATTCTATAGATAGCAGCCCCAGTACTCTCTGTCCTGACAATTAATCCTGATGGAACCACCTGCATAAACGTCTTGGCATCAGAATATTGTGCAGACAATTTGGAAACGTGCCTTTTGGTGCCCGAATGTTGAACAAATAGGTGTATCTTGGCAGTATAAAAACATAAGATGAGGTGCTCAGGGATATGGTTTGGTAGAGGATGGGTATGGCTGGACTCGATGATCTCAAAGGTCCTTTCCAACCTAGTGATTCTGTGATTTTGTGATAAGTTAAACCAGATTTCTTTAAAAATAAAATCCTTTTCCCATCTTCTTCTCTAAGGCCCCATATGAGTTGCTATCTTGTTGCTGCACTACTTCCTACATTTTGAACAATTTTCTTATTTCATAATGGTGTCAAGATTTCAAAGCTACGCTGGTAAAGCCGGGTTTTGGTGCCCTCTTGTGCTGCACAGCTCAGCACTCAGTGGAGGCACCTAAGCTAGCTCCAGGCTGGCTCACAGACCAGAAGCAGTTCAAATGTAACGGTACAGTAATATGGAGTGAGATACTTAAAATCCAAACAGAGCCTTCTACTGGCGCAAGAATATTGCTTCCAGCACCTGAGTCAGTGTGGTTATCAGGCATGCTGTTCTGTATACACATAACTCTGCTCTCAAAATCTTGGACAACAATTCATAATAACGATTTGTTCCAGAACACTTACACAATCTTAGCATGAGCTCTGGAACTGGTGACGACAGCCAGGAAGAGCTCCCCATCCAGAGAAGGAAGGTCATCGATATAAACTGCTTCACCAGTGGCATGCTTAATTCCAGACTGGTGCATAATGGGTCGTCCTACAGGATCCTGGGGAGACTGATTTGGCTCTGTGTCCTGTACAATCAAAAATACACACCGCCCCCACCCCCAAACAGTTAAAAAAGAATAGTCACATTATTCTTATAGTGATCAGAAAAATGATGCAGGACCTGACTTGCAGCTCCTGGTTATTTTTTCAATTACTGGTTATTTTTTCAATTACTTCTCTAAAGAAGCTTTCCAAGAACCTTGCACATGTTTGCCTACTTGGATTTTTTCCTTAATTAATTATATCAAAGTGATACAAACAGTACTACTTTTTCAGTAGGACCGTTTCCTCCCTTACTGATTGGTGGCATGAAGCTCTGATAAATTCTGAATTATTCTCAGTTCTTTGCTTCCCTCTACCACTGACTACCTCTTGAACACTGTTGTTAATTTGATAGGATGGCCATCACTAACTCTATCTGATTTCTAAATCTAAGGTAAGAACTAGGAGCCCTCTCAGATCTTAAGAAAAAATGTTATCTTGAGACAAGTATACTATAGTGGTAGCTATAGACTTGGGCTTTTAAATCTTTTTTTATTTTCTTATCATTTTTTCCAATTGGGTTACACACTGCCAAATGCCACATTTGAGATGTCTGGCAATAGAGTTTGTTCAGCATATTTGTCTTTTCAGAACTGTTTAAAAGCAGTGAGTATACCCATATGAGTCTATTTTTACAAATAAGGTTTTTCTGATTGAGATACAGTTAAAATCAACCACTAAGAGACCGTTGCCTTGTACCTGAGCTTCACAGCAAGGGTCATGCTTGAACCAGAACTTTTTACCACATCTTAGGAGTCATTTTACTTAGTCTTAGAGCATAAAACAATTTTAGAATAAAATCGCTTGCCTGGAATATTTGGATACTCCAGGGCATTTTGGTCTGGAAATCTTGTAGAACACTCCCATATTCCACAGGTATGCCAGGATAGTGGCAAGAATCCTGAAAAGGAAGTGAGTTACTACTAAAATTTATATTTTGAACAATCCAATTAAAAAAGCTAACAAAAAAACCCCCAATCTCTTTATACAGAAAATTCTTTCATGACTCTCACAAGCTAGAAAAGGTCTAAAATAATAATTTTAAAACACTGTAGAGTGTTGAGATTTCACTAAATATTAACAAAAAAAAATCAGATTCAATAAATACACTTACTTAAGGTAAGCAGCATAAAGTAGGGATAGTCATAACAGCTTTGTTCGTGGGTCTTATCAAAA
Organism: Hypotaenidia okinawae; assembly: GCA_027925045.1. Lineage (NCBI taxonomy): Eukaryota > Metazoa > Chordata > Aves > Gruiformes > Rallidae > Hypotaenidia > Hypotaenidia okinawae. Next base: position 13,088,940 of record BSDF01000007.1, on the reverse strand, counting down.
CTGACACAGAATCACTCCTGGTAATAGTAAATTATCTAGTAATGGTAAACCAGAGGAAAGAACTCAAGGTAAAGGCAAAGAAAAAGGTAAACGGAATACTTCTTTCTCATAAGACCAGATTTAAGACAAAAATAAGTAAATTACACCTAGAATGTACTAGGATGTTAAACTTCAGAGCCCTCCTCTCCTAGCCAACAACTCATACAAGGAGGGTTGGTTTAACACCTTCAGTTGCTTTCCAACTCTTCTATCTATGTTTTGTACTACAGACAAAGACCTCATGTATGCTCTTCCGTGAGCTTGGGAGCTCAATACTGACATATTGTTGCAGTAATATTGCTCAGATTTTTTTATAGCTTAATGTCCAAGTTAAAGATACCTGAGCACCTAAAGGATCAATGGGCACCTCTCCATCAATCCCTTTGGGAGTTAATTGCTTAGGCTTTTCTACAGAGCTAAACCCCAATGTTTAGCACATCGTACACATGTGCTAAACATTAATAAATGAGCATTAACAGACAGAAAAAAGAAAAACCAACAAAAGCAGATATGGAGAACAAACTCACCGTTTTCTTCAATGACTGCAATACTTCCAGGAAAAATCTGTAGAAGAAACTGACTAGCAAAGTTTTCTTATAGTCTACTTTTTCACCAGCATCTGAGCCTGGAAGAGCAATTTCTTTAAGAACTAGCCTGCAAGCTTCATCCAACATTTGTTCATTCCAGGGTCTGTCAGGAAAAATAATAGATACACTTAGACTAGGACTCAAAAAAATAGCTGCAAACTGCCATGATACATTTATACCACAGACCACAGGCATAACCCTGCTCACAGGGAAGCCAAAATGTTGATTCTAGCGATAGTCTGCAATTTTGAAAACAGCGTGGGTCAACGTTGCTCACAGAAGTGAGGTTCTGTAAGTCAATGGAACTGAGGGCTATGCCAGCCTTTTAAGAAGAAATAACTTAATGAGTAAAACCTATTACAGCTTTAAAGTAGGTTTAACAGTTGCATGAATGATCACTATTCTGCAGATACTGTCCTATATTTAAAGAAAAGTGGATACTGATGCAAACCGTAGATGGTTTCTGGGTATCTGGTTAGTGCTGGATAGATGTTACATTTTCTGAAAAGGCTGAATCCTTGAGGTATCTCAACGCAGTTAATTCTGCATAGTTACACGGCCTTTGATATCAAAATATTAATCTGTTAGAAGAAATTCAGTCATGTAAAGCAGCAAAAAGTAATGAGTACTTCAACCAGTGAAAGTTACATTTAAATGGTACAACAGTTCAATGGGATTCCATTTAGATAAATGGTTTTATACTTCTTTGACTATTTGTAATTTTTTTTCCCTCCACACCTTGGAAAGATGCTATCAAGTGGGACAGAATGTCAGGGATTAATTTCAGAGATTATTAGGATCTTGTGGACGAAGAGATATTGAACAGGTTAAGGCTTGACTTGTGCTCCTAATTTTATTGGGCACATCTGAAGTTCTCAAACTTTCTATGTATGAGAGCCAATCTGAAGAACTCGAGAATACTGATACTATCAAACCTACACATAAATCATCATCTACAAATGCTTGGGTTCAGGCACACAACTTATTATGTGTATGTCATTCACCTATCTCACAGCTCTTAACTCTCTGCATACTTCACACTAAAGTAGCACTCACGTGCAGACTCCAAACTGTAACAATCCTGAAAAGTCATCATTAAAGTTTGATCGGATCACTCACTTGAACATATGTGGTATCAGCCAGGCAAGTGAAATCTTTCTGTACTATCATGCTCCAAGGAAATACACCCAAGCCCTCAGAGACACAGAGAAGGCAGAAAAATTGTACCTTCCGATAAGCATCCAACAGGTTTGCTTTGCACTGGTTGTAGTCAAGACAGCACCTCCATAGAAAATGCTTAAATCCTTTATTATGTCTGTACCTTCTTCAAAAAGGACTCTCATCCCAGCATTGGTTATTGGGAGAGCATTTTCCCGTCTTGGTGCTTGTCGAAATGCAGAGACATACTCCCCCTGAGCAAGATCAGACAGAAGTGGGTAACCTACAGACATATAAGTACCTGAAAGCAGAACCTTTTACTGCACTATATGAAGCAAGAGAACGAAAAGCAAAGAGTACAAATTCAACTTCCTGAGCTTTCAAGACCAATACACTTCCTTCTGTAGATCTTTCAGTAATTTTACCAAGTTTGATTTTCTAGCAGCCAATACCTAATCCTCCATCATCTACACAGTTTAGATGACCTAGACATTTTCATGGTAGATAGCTGGAGCACAGGAATCTTGTGGACTAGAGTTGCATTTATAACAATACCAAAAGCTTAGAGGCTTCAAAGTATTGCCAAACTCAGGTAATCTGACCCACAATCCTCTTATAAGATCCCATATCCACTCTTGGAAACACAATACCAGTTAAAGACTACTAACTACTCAGTTCAGCAACACTTCCAGAAATACCACAAACACATCCAGTCTTACCACATTTTAAGAAAAATCCCCAAAAGATTACAATCTTTACCTGATTGCTGCTAACCATATCACAAGTGAGCAGCCTCTTTTGGCAAGGACTATGCGACAGTTCGTCTAAGATCCCTTTCTGCAGGTGGTCTAGACAACTGCTATTACCCTCATTGTTTTAGGGCACACTTTTGTCTGAACATCAGTTCTTATATATCACGAACTACCAGCAGAGGCGTGGTTTTTGGCTGAAACTGGGGGATAATGTGGTACTGATGGGATCAAATTAAAAGATATTTAGAAAGTAAGCTGTAATAATGTTACTTTAAACATTGAGAGGGATTGTGCCCTCTCCTGCTCTTTATTTAGTGGTCTTTAACTCTACATAAAGCAAATCTACACAAATGATTAACTTACCTTCCTAGAATGAGGAATATGGACAGAGACTAAGATCTCTTCTGGTGTAACAGTATTGTTACCAACTCCATCTGCAAAAATATCACTTAAAGGAATCTGTCGCTTTCCTCCTAAAAAAAAATCCAAACCCCACAAACTTATGTACAATTGTGCAATTAACATACATCACTATATTTTAATTGGCAATAAATACCTGTAGCTTTCCTGAGTGAATAATATCTGCAGTTGACATAACAAATTATCAGTGGTATGCTCTCTAAATAGAAATGACTGCTCCATCTTCATAATACTGTAACATCAGAGTCCTAGAAAAGTGCCCAGAGATCAACCCCCATTCCATGATCCTCCCTTCTGATACTGCCACAATGATCCCATCCTCATTCCTGTCAGTCAGTTCCAAGTCTCTGCAGCTGCTGTCATCGCTACCTTTCCTTCTAAAACATAAAGAATGAGGAAGAAAACGGAATGGGAGACAACTGCTGCAAAAGCCATTCTATGACATACACTATTAAAGATGAGATTTTCAAAAGGGAAAAGGAAAAAATTCTGCAAGGCACCTAAATACACAAGAGCCCTTATGAAGACTTAAACCACATCTTTGCTGTCATTAGGTTTGCCAATATCTCTACACATTTAAGCTAGCAAGCCTAGCTTAACATGCAGCATTTTAACGCATGTAATTGATTATATTAATTAAACAAGTTCCAAATCTTGTTGGTCAGACTGCAAGTGTACTGGTAACACAACTGTCAAGTAGCGTCGTTGTTCTGCCAGGAGACAGAGGCATAAACATTGCACAGATGGAAATCCACAGTGATTCAGCAGTGTGGAATTCAACCACGTGTTTGACAGATGAAGTCAAAGTGTATTTTTCTCCTAGATTTCCTGTCTTTTGTACTGTGCACATGCTACCTAAAAGGTCCAACGCATTTTTAAATTATTTTTTTCTTATTACGTAAGAAACATTCTTAACACTCTGATAGGTATTTTTCCTCTCAGTATCAAATTGTGAAGGAAGAAATCATGGAAATCACACACCAGAAGATTTTTTTGTACCTGTTCCAAGAAATGCTGATATCTAAAGAAATTTGAAACAACCCCTTAAAAAAAAAAAAGTGTATTTTGGGATATTAAGTAAAGTAGTATATAGCCTGAAATAGCAATGTGCACTCTGTGTGGATCAAGGGCAAAAAGGACATAAGCTGTCTAGAAGGGAGAACAGAGAGCACACGAATCCAGGACATTAGACAGCTCACGTTTACTACCAATGGTAAGGCATTGTACAAGAAAAGAGGGGGCAGGGGGGAGTATATATACAGTGATGGAAGGAAACTGAGGAAATGGGCATGAAAAAGGGTGCTGGGCTAGTGGCTCCTGTATTGGAACCTGTGAGAAACGAGAAGTCGTAGTTCTTCTCAGGCCCAGAGGGCAATTTTAAAAACAGGGAAAAGATTCAATTACAGAAAAAAACCTACCAGGGAGGTGAGGAGACAGCATACAGCTGCTCAAATTGTGAACACTTACAACTCACTGCCCACAGAAATACATGTGATCTGGTGGGTCTGAATGCTTACCCTTGACATAAGAATCTTTGACATATTCTTTGTTTGCAAATTGCTTCTCTTTCAGATGTGATCATGTATGAGAATGGGGAAAGGATTCCTTAACAAATGCTCACCTACTGTTATATGCTCTCCCCACACAGTAAGACCTTGTACCTCTGGCACTACAATAGAGACAGGCTACCTGTGCTTACCTCTTGAAGCCAGACTGAGCATACAGTTGCTGGCTGCCAGAATAGGATTCAAGTCAGAGGTTGATTTTCTACTTATGATGTTTCCACCTAATGACTTAAAAAATAGAAATTTATGTCACCTTTCTCCATCACCTTCACATTTTTGTGTTAAGTAACAATATAACATGCAGACTGCACATAAATTTATACATATTGAAAACTCAAAGCAGATGTAGTAATAGAAAATACACTGCTAAAACCAGAATTTAAAATGCAAGTTTTACACATGGCCAGGAGCAATTTCACATTTGTTACAATTTTCTAGAAGTGTTATTGCAAGTAAAGCACAACATACAGCAACATTTCTTATCTGTTCTCCACCCAGAGTTCTTAATTGCTGCAAGACAGCACAGAAAATCTTTGTCTTCTCTTCAGGGAACTCTGAGACAGTGTTTGTCAAGATGTCTTTCACTAGAGAGAGGCTGCAGGCAGCTCCCACAGTTAATCCTGTAACCAAAAGACGATGAAAGTATAATATGAGCATTGCTTTAATGCCTGGGGTTTAAACTATATATGCCCGCCCATGTGGAATGCAGGCATATGTAGCAACAGGAGCCTTTGCACATTAAAGGGACCATGGCCCTTCATCTCATAAGACTGAGGCTAAAATTTCATGAAGAGCTGAAACTGAGCTAATAGCTCACCACTTCTACTAGAAGGCAAAAATCCCTTCTCTGCTTCCAGCTGCCCATTCCAACTGCTTCCCTTGCACTAACTTGGACTAAGCAAATGTTTAAGTGATGTTTCAGCCAAAGGTCAGTCAGCTTCAAATTGCTTTCAATAGGCTCTTCCCAACCTTACATATTGCTTTCATCATAATTTGACCTTGCTTTGTATATGTACATTCTAGTTATTTTCCTAAGGTATGGGTATGCAGTATTCATGAAAAACCAAACAGTCCTAATACTAAATATGGTACTTTTCCCCCACTATAAAGAACCTGTAACTATATGCATTTATTTGAGTAGTTACACATTTGGTTTTTAAAGATTATACTTGATAATAATTTGAATATTAAAAAATGGTAAATAATCCCTTTCTATTCAAACTTATTCATAGGCCTTATTTATGTATGAATGTTTTGAATGAACAGTGGAATTCAATAAAAAATATAAAAAGTTTTATATAAAATTATAAATAAAAATTTAAATTAACTCATTAATCAAGTACAGCAATACTAAAAATCAAATCATGTGTTTGCATTTAAATCTGATTAAGGAGAGGAAATACTATTTCTGGCTGACAAACGCAGCTGCCTATCTCTTGTCTGAGAACTAGTAAGTCTCACTTTCTCCTAGACAGATTTTATTTATAGATTAAAAGAAGCAGTAAATATTCCCCTGCTTCCTTTCAATTCCCAACCACCTTTCAGCTAAGCACAAACTAGTCACTGACTAGAACTTGATGCCTGATCTGAAATAAAAAAGATACTCTAAATGCAGTGACAGAACTGTCAAATACAGTTCACCACTTCAAAAGAGTGGCATCAGACACAGCACAAGTAACTTTCATCAGATAAAGGGTTTGATTTTCCTGTAACTTTGCTACTTTGGCAGCAAACTTGCACAATGTAATTTATGTTTAATTTAGACTATTATTATAAGTTTAAATCTATTTCTAGTTATTTCTAACTTCAGTAGCATTTAATTAAAAACTAAAGTATATTCTAACTTTGAATAAAAACTATCCATGCTTATCTTAAATACAAAAATTGAGATACAAAATTTTAAAGCTACAATAATTAATGCTGCTATGATTGAGAAGAAGATTATATAATGTGTATTATCTATGCCAGCTTAATCACAGTTTTCCAATGTAGACAAGCCCGCAGTGTTGCTAACTCTCTCTGTGGTTCTGTATGGGTGTCTCTCTGCTATACAGCACAGCACGGTACAGAGATCGCAAAGCCAATGCTGCATGACTTAGCACCAGAACCAGTACTACCGGACTATTTACCCTTGCAGTACTGTGACTAATGGGGCCCAAGATAATACTGCTGGTCAGTACTGCACTGCATCCAAAGAGAAAACTCTGTATCATGCACTGGGATGGTGGCCACAGCCACCTTGACCTGAGAAGAACAAAGCATGCTCAGGAATTAATTACAGAGCACTTCACACCTTCAGCACTATGGAATGTAAGAGATTCCCTTAATGCAGAGGAATCTCCTATGTCTGAACAAAGTAAAGTCTACTGACCTTCATTTGTGTATTTCACCACATTCAGATCTGGGATCCTTGCAGGAGCAATAACAATTGGATGGAACACACCTTTAAATTTCATCTCAGGTCCTACCAGATAGGAACAGATGTAGATAAAAGACATCTTCCATAATGACAACTTCAACATAGTGGAGAGTAAGTTTAAGGACGAAAAATGCAAAAATAATGATAAACGTAGCCCCACCTCTCCCATGCACACAGAAACTACAACAACAGGAACCGTTCTGACTGTACACGTACCAACACAGGTGTTCCCAACCACAAGAGGAGCTTTGGGGTGGGCAGCTTTCAGATCCAGTAATTCATCTAAGCTTACTGGTGAAATCCATACCATTCGCTCTCCATGAAAAACCAGAGTTCTTTTTGGTTGATTTTCAGCCATTCTCTGATATGGAAATACAGCGGATTTAAATATTTTGATATACAGACAAGGTCTAACAGACACTAAACTGAGAGTCAAAAGAGGTTTGTTCTACTTAATCCTTCAAAATTGGGCAGATACAGGACTGTTATGCTGGCTCTCTGCACAGTGGTGAATTTCTAGACTTCATGGTTGAAACCTCTTTAATTAATTCCGATGGACTAATAAACAAGATTGATAATAAATTGTCCCCAAGCAAAGAACGTAGGAATAGATCCTGCAATTGCTGGAATTTATTAGAAAAGTAATAAAAAATACTTAGGAAGGTGTTTGCACACTTAGCTTGTTAGGAGGTCACTGATGACGCTGTCTACAGCATCCCTTTCTAGATTAAGCATGCATGTGGATGTCTTTCTGTGTTCTAGCATTGTTCACTGTTCACTGGGAAATAGCTTGTAAACTACTGGTGGTACAAATACATGTTAAAGAACCCCTATCCCACAGTTATCAACCTTTTCCCATAAGCAACCAGCTAGTTGCAGAGAATTTGGCTTTGAATATAGATCAACGTTAACATAAAGCAAAGAGCTCTTGTTTTTTGTAGGGCAAACACTTCTGTTAATAATAACAGGTGCATGACACTTTCTGTTCCAGTGCCCTTACTCCAGCTGCTTGTATCTTTGCCACACTTGAATCGCTGGGACTAAACATTCCCCAGTCTGGGTGGCTATGTAAGGCTGACATTTTGCCAGAAAAGGCGAACAAAATTACTAAGCCACAAAATGGGGAAATTGCATTGTTTTGCCAGCATTAAAGAGTGGCATCCAGTTTGCTGAGATGAGTTTGCATTCAGGTGCTGCACTGAAAACAACGTCTAGGTTACTACTTTGTTGTCTCACCTAATACATAACTCTGCAAATTCATTTTCCCAATATGATTTTTTTTTTGGTATGTGAATATTTGATAAACTCACTGGAAAAAAAAGTAATATACATTTTGGATTTATATTAAAACATGAAGGCATTTCTTCTAATGAATCACTGCAAAGTGGGGCATCAGGACTACGGACTACTGAGCAAAAGACAGAGCTAGAGAATAGTCTATAAACAGCAAAAATTACCATTAGTTCTGGAGGAAATATAAGCTCCTGGGTAGGATCTAAGGGCTGGAATTCATCGGTTGAAAATAGACTGGTGGAAACCTTAATAAAAGAAGAAAATAAGCGAAGATCAAGGATTCTCTTTCATAATTAATTCCATTAAAAAGAAAGGCAAAACAAAAAACAAACCATGAGGGTTCCACTGAAGTCAATAGAAAACATTAGTAATTCCATTATCATCTATAGATGATGCTAAATTACCACACATCACACCAAACTGCTGAGATGAAGGAAGAGCTCATAATGGTTTCCCAAAGTTCACTGTTAACACCAATGACAGCATAGAGGCAAGCAACTAGAAGACTAAATAAAGGCTTCCTACAGTCCTACTACAAGAAAGTACCTGGTTTCATGCCAACCTGCAGTTCTCAAAAAGCAAAAATAGAGCATCAGATATTATTGAAAGAAATGTAGAACAAAGTCAAATAGTCATATGGATAAGAGGTTTCATATAAGGTTGCAATCATAACTCTGATTTTTAAGAGTGTATCTGTTCTTTGGATTTAAACCTTAGATTCCCAAGACATCGGTGGTTATATTCAGATCACTGATCATTGATTTAAATCAGCTTCACATGCCTGACTTCTTGTATGATGGTCACTGTATGTTTAGAGCTGAGGCTATGAATATTCCTGAACTTGAAAAAACTGCTCAAATCTCAGCTCTGGAGATCCAAACTATCAGCCCCATCTTTGTCTCACCATACAAATATACATAAATGGAGGATAAAAATGGCAGAGTACACTGCATTTACTCTAATTACAACAAAACAAATTTGCAATATTCTTTCTACAAGCTTTATATAAAAGTAGGACAGGTAAAATACTTAAAACCCTACCTTTTCTTCCTTGCCAAACAAATAATCTTCCTGATCCAAACAACACTTTCCATTTGCTTTCCTTTGACAACAAAGGGATTCCTAAAGTAGGAATATATTCCTTTAGTGAAATATTGCCTGGAATGTCAATGAATTAAAGCCTGTTTAAGGTGATGAAAGCATCTATATCAAGTCTAGTAAAATGTTAAATTGGAAGGATTATGTGTTCAAGAAGTTATATTCAAAAATAAAATCAAATCATTGTTCAAGTCCATAATACAAAATAATTCATACTATGTGAAATTCAGTTGGCCTTGTGAGAGTACACATAGGTGGTATTATTTTTTTTACCCATTGTTCAATTCCCCATTTCTTTCACTGTAGGTTTTTGACATATTGCATTACATGATAATTACTAAGAACATTGACCCAGATTCTACTTGTATTTATGCCAATACTGACTGACAGAAAAACACTGGCGCTACTTCAGATTACTCTGCATAATCCAAGCTAGACACCAACTTGATTTGTGTTAATTTTTGTAATGGGTTAGGTCACTATACACCTTACTTTGACCTACATCTCTTAACAGAGGAAAGACGTGATCTTAACAAAACTCTTGATAGTTTGTGTTCATATGTACATATGCACTAACGGGCACAATCTCGTATTCCTATCATCACTACTTACCTTACAGAAGGTTTTACATGCGTCTAGAATTGGCCTATATCCAGTACAGCGGCACAAGTTCCCTGAAAAAAGAAAAAGCTTTCTTCTAAAGCACGTGGCTCAAAAACATCACGTCTTTGTGTATGATTTATAACCTTATGCTTGTGAAGATAAGAAGTGTTAGCTCTCCCAAAGACAAAAAAGTCCACATCACAAGACTTAGGACCCTGTAGCTCCTGAGGAAAAAGGCTATTGTTTCAAGGGCAGTATGAAATACTTGCGAGCTGCTCTACAGGGAATGCTGACTACAACTTAGTATGAAGGAGAATAATGGATTGTATAATACTCCTCATGCACTCAGAATGTTTTTCTACTTCCCCTGACTTACTTCTGGCAGCGAAGGAGGTTAGCATTACACCTCCATCTAAGTTCACCCCATAGTTACAAGAAATGCCTCTGGCTCCACTGGGACTCTAGAGCACAACAGAAGGCTATTTTACCTACAATAAATGCTCACACTTTCCCTTAGTGAAGATGGTCTGTATCTCTCTATCATTTATCTATTTTTTTCTACCACAAAGGGGCTCTCCTGTGAGACTTATGACAATCTCAACTCCAGATGTAATAGGGTTTCAGAGACCTTCAGATGCAGCTACTTCACCAATATGATGTAACTTTTGAACATATGATTTAAAGCACTTCTAAAGATATATATATATATCTTATATATATAGATGTTGGTGTGTATGTTTTGAACACCCATGCCTGAAACAATCCACAAGTCCATGATTCGTTTTCCAGGAGAAAAGAATGGCAGGGAATACAAGGTCTTTATCTAGTAGCAACTCTGCTGGGAAGCACAGTTTGTATAGAGGATGAACATGCACACATGTGTACTCACACAGACATGCACTCACATACACAAATTATCTGAGGAAAATGTTCAAGAACATACCCACAAATTAAAAAATATCAATATTTACCAGCCAGAGCTGCCATCATCTGCTCTGAAGTTGGTTCTGGGTGGTTTCTTAGCAAAGTGTATATGGACATCACCATTCCAGGGGTGCAGAAACCACACTGAGAGCCATGGCACTTGGCTAACCTTTCCTGAAATTAAATACCACAAACAGCATTGCCTCCAGTGTGTATCACCATTCTAAGAAACTCCTAAATAGAGGAGGTACCATACCAAATGTGGTCTTCCTAGTAAATCAGACTTTTAAAGTAAAACAATTTAATCAATCTCAAATAATTATTTTAGATGTGATTTCCAGGCACATATTACTAAGGAAGCTAATTAACCTTCAGTGGACTTCTGGTTTGCTTGCATTCGTACTAAAACATTAACTAAAGGGGCATTGTCCAAGATGTGCCATTAGCCCAAACAGAGCACAGCCTGATCCACCCCTACAATTCTTACAAACCACCTCTTTGATCAGGCTGTCAGCATTAAAGCAAGATCCATCACAAGCCATGTCTCATCACGCCTTGATCAACCAGCCACCAGAAACTTGTGCTGTCTTCTGTTACCATTTAGTAGGGAGAATAATCATCATATGAAATTCCCATGCCTTGAAAGCACTCCCACTCAAGCCAGCCCACACAAAGGAAGGAATCAGTCATCCTCTTACACAGTGATACTATACTCTTACCTGCACTGGATGAACCCTGGTCTTTGTACTTCCAACACCTTCCACTGTGGTGACTGCTGCACCATATAAAGAGCAAATGGGAAGCAAACATGCATTTGCTGAATAATGTCTTTAGAACATGAAGGAGAATAAAGAACATGAATGTTATTTTGCAGCCAGTCATAGGCATAGTTTATACTTACAGAGCAGTCACTATCATTAGTTGAAATAGAGAAGCCAATAAGCTTTATAGAAGGGATCACTTACTATCTGTGCCTCTTGTCCCTAGTATAAAAACTGTTATCTATGAGGACAGTTCTGTAGAATTATATCTTCCTTAATACTTCAGTTTTTTCCTAATTGCCCTCTTGTCTCTCCTGCCCACAAGCAACCTGGCAAGTGTGTTTTGGAGGAGGATGATGAGGAAGAGAAGATCAGTGTAGTCCTGAGATGAAAGTAAAGATTTACTGCTGCAAATTTGTTATAAAATTTCAGACCCAAAGAAAATTCTGAAGTAAAATATAATCCTTCAAAACCTTTTATCATTAGCAATAGAATGTTTTGCTTTATTATAGGTCAGATATTTCAAGTGTCATTCTGACTGGTTTAATTCTTAAAATAACAACTTTAAAATATTTTAATTTGCATTGCATTACAACATAATGTAATTGTCAAAAGGAACATCTGGAACATTTTGACTTTTTCCTCACCTAAAAAAATTTTCAATTAACAAAGACATGTGCCCATTTAACAATTTGACTAGAGTTTTCTCAATCTAAAAGTAATTTATTCCAGTTTTCAGATGAATGGTTTTTAGTTTCAAAGTCCTTTTTGTGGGTAGGGTGTGGGGAGTGAGCTCAGTATTTAAAGAGCTGGTAAGACTCAAACTCCTGCCTGCCCTATCTTCCCATCAGTCACGTGACAGAGCTGCAGGTAGGAGCCACATTCCAGTGGTCTATACAAAGTGTTAAATATATGCCTCCTTAAGAGAAAACTCTTCACAGGAGCTGTCAGCATATATAAGCAAGCTAAACATTTGAGCATGGTATTTCAGTACATTTACATAACAAACAGTTATGTTTTACAACTTTCTCTTCTGGATTAAAGTGACCCTTCCTTTGGATTCTTTTAAGCACAGATTTCACAACTTAGTTTTTACAGTTTCATATCTGGAAATGGTATCTACAGTCATAAAATTCTGTGTGATATTAAAAATTCTCTGTTAAGGATACCGTATCTTCTTTGAAGTTGGCTCGTAAGTTGATATCATCACCGTGCAGGCACCACAGCCACCTCCTCCACAGCCATACTTAGTTCCTGTTAGATGGACTGAAAATGCTGTTATTAAGGAAAAAAGTAAATAAAACCAGGTTTCATTTTGGTCTTTATTCTGCTCAAAAAGCTTGAGGTCACTTGTATTGGGTTTGCATTACAAGGTTACTGGAAGATGCTAAAGTTCCTCACACTCACTCAGACACTTCATATTATAAAGAGAATAGTGGGAACAAGCTTGTGGGGCAGCAGATTTTGGAAAACTGCTAACAATTGAGAGCAGACACACAATCTGGCCTCTGAAATGGTGAAAAGAGAGGAAAAGATCAGAGCAAGTGCTGCACAATTTTAGCAACCTAAAATGTCACTGAAAGGCAGACTGAAAACAAGATGGGGGGAAAAGCCTTGTTTGCAAAGACAAAACTGGCAGGGTGAGAGCTCTGGCTCTCCCAATATCTGTTGTTTAATTTTTTTTCCTGTTTTAGAGACATCTTTTTTCATACTTTCATTACTTAATACTAGGCCTGGGGTTTGATTTTAGAAATGTTTGGGGGAGAGGGGAGGTACACACAGACATCATGCCTGATGGCGTAACTGTTTAGGACACTAATCTAAAAATACAGCAGTTGGCTGGAGACCATTTGGCTTAAGTGAGACATTTAATATGGTTATTTTATCTTAAGGGAGTCCCGACTTCCTTAACCTGGTAAGTAGTGGCAATTATCATTTATGAGAATTCAGCTTGAATAAAGCTTTCAAATGAGTGACTTAAGGGAAAAGGATACGTCTCTTTCGCAGATAAGACAACAGCATTTCTTCAGGATCAGCATTTTTCTCTATTATCTGCAGTAAGAAATGAAAACCCAAAAAAATCAGAAACAGAAACTTTTAAAAATTCAGGACACAGACTAAATTCCCAAAAAGCTAGAAGAGAATCTTTCTCTGGTTCCCTCTCATAGAACTAGACTAATTGCCAAACACCTCAGGAGAGTTTGGGCTCCCTCTGGAAATGTCTTCCTCAGATATTTTTCCAGAAAAAAAATGGCAGGGCACCTTACAACTCCTAAAACTAACTGCTGCTCAGTGAAAGGTCATTCTGAGAGACTTTACTTTCAATGACACTAGAAATAAAAACACAGCAGTACTTTGCTACAATAGAGGCAGCACAGCGTAAAGAATTCATCTGCAGATTTTAGTTTCCCTGGCACTTTAACCCACTGGAATGAACACCAGAGGAAACCTGTAAGACTATCAGCAGGAATCACTTTTCTTCCAGCTTTATTTATATAAACTTTCACTTGCCTCAGTAGACTACCAACAGAGAGCAACAGAAATGCCTGTGTTCTTGAGTATTTCTTATTAGAATCAGCTAGTTCCTCACAGCTGCATTCAATCAACAATCAATTTAATTTTCCCCTTGCAGTATTAGCTTTATGTTTGCAAATAATCTGTATTTTTGCATCTGAGTCTTGCTTTCTGTTGTGCCCCTGAACATATCTTCTCTGATACCATCAAAGACATGAAGTCAGGCACGTACAAATGAAAAACTAGTTTGCTTACCAACCGAATTTGATACCCAGCTGGAAGCCCATTTCACTGACACATTTCCCCTGCCCCAAATGCAGCCAAACTAGCTAAAACAGGATGCTGTAATCATGTTTGCCCTCCTCTGTTGCTTCTCCCTTCTAATAGCATATGCTGTACACAGAAAAGTGTTAGCTAGCTTAAGTAACACTTGGAGGCTGATTTGCTTTTTGCCCAGCCAGGAGAGGATGGGACGGAATGCTGCAGGACGCTTGTGTAATAATCCTATCTCGTGAAGGACAAGTCTGAGAAAACAAATCTGTGCCCACAGCCGTCGGGGCTACTTCTCGAACAGCAGCCCCTCTGTCTCCACACTCTTTCCGGGCAACACTTACCTTCCTCCCATTCACATAGAAAACGAGATCCTCAGCCCCCGCCGCCCCTTGCAGAGACATCCTACCCCAGTCCCGGAACCAGCAGCGGCAGGAAATCGCGGGCAGCTGCACCAGCTGGAGAGCCCTTGGCCGGCCGGCCGGGGCGGGGCCCCGCCGCAGCGGGGCGGACGCGGCGGCAGCGGGAGGGCAGAGCGGTGAGCTCGTCGGGGCATCCGCGCACGGCGCTGCGGAGCGGTGGGCCCCGCCGTCAGAAGCTGAGCTGCGGCGCCCCCAGAAGTTAGAAGGCAGTAGTTCCTAACTGTTTAGAACTAACACCACAATTTAGTTGCTGGATCCAGTGAAGGTATATTCACACGCTAAGGCATACCTCACGCTTCACAAAGAACGTCAATGTTCCTGCAGAGCAAAACGGCAACGTTAGCAAATGTGAACTGTTGTTACGCTCTAACAATAACATCTCCGGAGGTAATTTTAAACTGTGATAAAAGCCAGCCAGCCAGTGATCATGAGCCCAATGGGAACTCTGCATGAATCTGGGCTTTAAAAACAACTGTAGTAACTTCCAGATATTACAAGCATTTTTAAGGGCTAGTTGTGCAAGGGTTTATAGAATCATAAATATTTTCCTCTGTTTCATCTAAATATATAGTAACTTTTTTCCTACAAATATAAAACCAATCAAAGTCTTTATTAGTGGTAAACTAAAATATTAAATATATTTAAAAAGTTGAATAAACATGAGAAAAAAGCAACTTTGAAGCTATAAAAAGAAATTCAAATTACTTAATCCTCAGCAAAAGAATCTTAATCCCTGTGACAGCTACAAATTAATTTTTATCTCAAATACTATGAACTGTTTTTTAAATCTTTTTCCTGGCAAGAGTTTCTAATACATCAACTGATCTGGTAAAAGGAGCACACTTAGTGAAGATTCAACAGGCAATGTAACATTTTTTATGAAGTACCTTAAGCAAGAAATCAGGATCATTTTGCAGAACAGGAGCTGCATTCTGGACAGTAACAAAGTAAATTTTCTCAGTGCATAGAACATCAGTTCTATACACAAAAAATGTATAGTTGGAAAAAAAACACAACTAGAAAAGAAGGGCAATAATCAGGATAATGTGGTTTCAGATTTACTTTAAGTAATTTATGTGCATCTTCAGATTGTTTTCTTCATCCTTTGGTACTTCGAAAGCTATCTATACTAAAAGGAACATAAGAAACTAAGGCACCAAGCCCTAGGCCTTATACTTTTATTTTAACACTGCAGCAGTCCAGTTACGGTCTACTTACATGTAGAAGGGGCACCTTTGAAAGCTCTGTCAAGCTCTACATCCTGACATCTATGACTTATTTTTTGGTCAATAGAACACAGATGAGACTCTGGCAACTCACAGGAGGAGGATGTATGTTCCCCTTCTTGAACTGCAAGATTCCTCCTGGCCCATTTCTCCAGCCTGTCCAGGTCCCTCTGAATGACAGCATATAATCATCCAGTTTATCAGCCACCTCACCCAGTTTTGCATTAACTGCAAGCTTGTGCAGACTGCACTCTGTCCCATTATACAGGTCATTTATGATGGTGTTACACAGTACTGGCCCCAGTAAGAAACCCTAGGGAGTTCTACTGCTCTGCCTCCCACTGGAATATATGCCAATAATCACAACGCTCTGGCTAGTTTTCAACCCATTTCACTGTCACTTAACTAAACCATAACAGCTTATCTGTGGGATGTTATCAGAGATAACTAAAGCCTTACTAAAGCAGAGATAACATCTCATGCTCTTCCTTTTGCCACCAAGCCAGCACCCTTCACTGCACAAGTCTATCAGATTAATAAAGCGTGATTTCCCCTTTGTAAATCAATGCTGACTACTGCCAATCACCTTCTTGTCTTTACACATGCACAGGAGGAGTTTCCAGTACTATTTTCTCCATCACCTTTTCAGGTTATGATGGAAGTTACAATGGAAGTACAAAGAGCACAGTTTGGTTTGGTATTTTCAAGAATATATTATAAATTTAAGAGTATCAGTTACATCTCTTAAAAACAGTATCAGACCAAAGGTCTAGCTAACCAAAGAACAGGTCTCTGAAGGTTTCAATAATGAATGCCCTTGGAAAAAGTATACCATTTGGGCAAGTTCATAGCAATGCTTCTCCAGAACATTCTTCCAGACTTAACAATTTGCAATTCAGAGACATCCCATGCCAGAAATGGTGTTTCTAGGATGTCCTAATAGATTTTTCTTCCATTAATTTGATCAAATTTTAAGCCTGTGTAAACCAGTAATGTCTTCTTCTGAAGTGAGCATAATGGCATACTGTGTGAAGAACTACCTTCCATAACCAAAATAATTTAACGTATTTGTATCCCAATGAACATGAACCTTATCCAGTATAATCTGTGTAAGCTGTGTGGGCTGTGAGCTATAGCCTGCAACTGGTAGCAGATACTGCCAGAAAACTGTTTGTCCACTGACAGTGCATTAGGAAGGGCAGAAGTGACTCATAAGAATCCATAGGGGAAGCACTACCAAGACCTGATAGTTGAGTGGTATGATGCAGCTGTACTATTTGTCACACTAGCACTCCCTCAACTGGACACATGAGGTGTTGCTTTGTCTGGATCCTATTTATGACAGATTTTCTATTGTAGTATTGCAGCACTACTCTCTTTCTGGCTGCCTCTGACACATACCCTCGACACTAGACTTCTCTATACTATTCTTCAAAATGAGACTTCCCCATTCAGATTTCAAGATAATTCTGTCAAATCCAAGTCAACTATTAAAAAAAAAAAGAGAGAGACTGTTTCCATCTAATTCAGTAGATTTATTAAAATTTGGGATGTTTGTGTCTGTTCCAACCAGCACTGAGAAATCATTCTACTCATGGTAAATACAAAAAACCTCACATTAAAATTCCCAAAGATGATTTATTTTTAATTCTTATGAAAAAGTACAGTTTTCTTACAAATTAAGAAATACTGCAAACCCTCTGAATGGATTATAAATTACTTACAAGAAATGCAAAACATGAGTGGAGCCTAACCTGTATTTTCTTTCCTCAGTAAAGTATTCTATGTCACTTATACAGGTGCTCTTTTCCAGGAAATTCCACTTTGGAAGACCTTTACTAATCAAAGAACAGTAAGCACGCTATACTACTAAACATATATCTATTTAAAAACAAAACAAAACAGATTGTACCCATTTTAGAAGTATTGTTCATAAAGGCAATTGTCTTGTGTACTTCAAGTAAATTTTGATTTACTTTTAAAGCTTCTTTTATTTTTTACTTTATAGACTGGGGAATCCAGAAATTGTGTATCTGTAAACTGATCCCCACGCCTTAATTTGCTGTAAACAAAAGAAATAAAAGACATAATGTGTGAACAGCACCAAGCACCTATGTAACTGTAATTATACTAACTATGCAATTAAAATAACAATCCCAAACAGTAAATTCCCTCAATGAAATCTTGATACTATAGAAATTTATGTAAAATAAATACATCTGACATAGCAAGGCACAGATCACTGCTGTTTTCCAAGATAATGCTCAAAGTAGTAGCTTTTTTATGTGGCCTGTGTCTTATTAACATGTGAGTTATCATAACATTCCTGTAAGACTAACTAAACAAATTATTTAAACCATAAACTTAACAGCATCTACCCAGCACCATGTAGTTGAAAATAAAGTATAAAAAGGAGACAGTAATCTAAAATTTTGAGTGACATCTGCATTTTTCCTATTATTAGTTACTGTCTAATACTGGTGAAAGGGGAGAAGGTGCCAATATCCTAATATTGCAGTTGTTTAGCATCCAATTCAATTAGTAGAAGAAAAATGTAACTCTATAATCACTTTGCATTTCTTTTACAAACTACCTGGCATAAATACTTGTGAAAAGCCAGTGGTAAAGTGAAAAGACACTTCCTGTATTACTTTTAGCTCCTACTTGTCCTTGGTGTCATTGCTTCAATTAACTGCTTACTTACAGAGGTAAATAAAAATATTTTGAGGGTTTATGAGAACATTTTGATAATTTTTTCACTTTTTAGATATTTTTCTTTTCTCTGGGTTTCTGTGTCATAAAGTAAATTGTTATAATCGTTTCACTCTCAACACTATTATGAGGAAATCTTGATACTGTCTTTACTTCATGAGCATGCAAGTGACTAATATACATACAATAGAATCATTTTTCCTTAAATTAATATTATACTTAAAATCCCCACCATGCAAAAAAAGTCAATGAACTTTACGACAAAAAAAATTCTCAGTATTTTCAGAAGTGTGGAAAATACCAAGTCCATATAAATGGACTTAAATGTCCATTGGGGTTTAGATCTATTCACATATATGCAAAAATACTAGTTGGCTTTAAAACCCTTTAAAATTTTAATAGTTACTACACAATTTATGTCTTGTCTTTTAACAGTCTCAGAAATCCTGCGCCACTAAATTTGCCAAGAGCACCAGGGGAAACAACTAATTATCAAATGAATATATTTTAAACTCAAGCAATTTATTATATCAGATACATCTAGTTAAAGGAAAATCACTGAATTATATAATATTGGTGCATAAATTATCTTGCCAATTGACAATATTACAGGGACATAATTATCATATGATTACATTTATTATTATCCACCTCTACAGGAGTTTGTATCACAAACACCATTAAGAATTCACCTTTATTCACTACTAGTATAAAATGTGGTATTATACACTGTATTTAAATTTTGAGACTTGAATACTGTTGGTGTCTTACTTTGGCATTTGGAAATCCCACCACACTGAATGGAAATGTTTTATATCAACATGGAAGTATCTTAGTGAAATACATTTATGAAAGAAATTGTTCAACTATTTATTTGGAGGGTTTAATAGCAGCAAAACTTTACTGGGGATAGGTATATACTCAAAAAAAATAATCAAAAGCCCTAAAGTATGTATACCTACCTGTGTAGACTTGGTTCTTTGTATGAAATAGTGACTCTTCTTCGTGTAGTTGGTGCTGCTGAATTTTCTTCTAATGTTTTGGGGGATTTAGATAAGGAAGAGCATATACTAGTATTTGTCAGATCTTGCAAAGTCTTTCTGCCTGTGAATACAGTAGTTTATATGCCTTATTTTGAATATTTTCTGAATCCTTAAATAAACTTCCATTATTATTTTTAATTTGTAGTTCTTTATTCAGGTTACTGCTCCTACTCTAAAAAGGCTCAGAAAATAAAACAGAATAGATGATCAAAGAAAAAGCCACCACAGCTATTTTCAACCTACCCAAATTTTCAGCTCTTCAAGGTCTGTCATGGCTCTTGGGAAATTTTAAGAAAGTACTGTAATTTGCAGCTAGCTGCTTAGGACTCACAGGATTACAGTTAAAAAAATAAAGTTGCACACAGCTCCTGATTTTGAATGCAGAGGGAAAGCATGTATGTATAATCTGAAGATTCAGCCTGTACATGAGTTCTCTAGAACTGCATTTTTCAACTTTAGGCCTGCTCTTTAAGCATGTGTACATAAAGTGAGCATAGCAAGGTGAGCCTCCTTATCTTCAAAACTCTATACTACCACTATTTACGGTGCCTCACAGTTTGAAGAGCTGAACATGCCAAGAGGAATACTCCATAAAAAAGTAACCAGCCATGGCAGAAGTACTACTTGCATCAGCTTTCTCTAATCCTTGAAGACCAATTCAGAATGCCAGACTAAACAATCAATACTTTATGCGGAGATAAATATTTTGATAACTTGGGAGCAATATTGAAATTATTATTTAGCCCACATTTCAAAACATTCTAAACTGTTTACAGATCACAGTCTCTCTGAAAAGCACTAAGATTTGATGTAGGCACCAATCCAAGATGAAATAGTCTTAATCAGTATTCCTTAAAAGTTCTTCCAAGAGTGTACACTTCTCACTGATATGGGTCAAGTTTTAGATTTGTTGCATCCAGATGAGAATATGCAGTTTTTCAAAGTTCTCTTATCTTCACTTCTTGAGTTTGAACACTTTACCCTAAATCCTCTGTGGCAGCAAATGGATGCTATTGATCTCATAGATGAAATTCATACACATATGGGATAAATTATTTTTGGTTGTGCCTATCTTGAGATTAATAAATTAAATTGCTGTATATTTACATACCTGTCTAAGAAGTGACATTTTCTTTATTATAGCATCTGAATGGTGTCTACACTCTACGATACATACTCCTAACTGATGGTCAAACTCATAGTGCTAAACTACTATTTCCCTGTAGTAGAATTCTGTGCTGAGATTGAGTAAAATATCTCAGTAGGTAAAGCTGATCTTTTTATCAAAGTCTTCAGACATGTGTTAAGCAAAGAAAGTCAGAGGTTCTTTGTTGGATTTCTGCTAACTTTACTTCTAAGTATGAGACACATATTCATGTGACTTTGGGGTGCTTGCACCAAGTCCCTCCTGATTTATGAAGGCAAAAGAAAAAGCATTGTCTTTTGAAGGAGCAAATTAAGGAAGAGCAATGGTCATTTGGTTTAAATGCGGCGCCTCTCTGATCATGAAAAAGCTCCCAAGTCTGGCTGCTTCACAAATCAATCTCGATTTGTTCTAGTTTTAAAGTGAAAGTAAACTGTTCTGAGTTTTTCCTATAGCTTAAGGTTAAAGCAGGTCAGCTTTTTAGGGCAGCAAGTTCTGAGACATATATGAGTGCATTTAGGAAAACTGGATGCCTTTGAGCATCAATATTTATGTTCACATAGATCTAACTGTATAGAGACTGCGATTACAGAAGTGCAGCTCAAAGTTGTGTCCAGAAGAGCTGACATAGTCAGAAAGGATGGCATTTCCTTGCTTTCTTTTAATTCAAGATATGGATTTGGATGTAGGATGAAAAATTAACTGGCTTTTGAACCATACATTACACAGATAAAGACCAAATGATCAGCTTGCTTTTTATATCAGTAGTCTTTGATAAGCTGATCACACAGGTTTACTAATTTACCATTAAAGTTAGTAGAATTACAGGATCCTTTTTCTACCTCCCAAAGAAGGAATTCAAGATAAGAATATGCAACTGCAAATTACCAGGACTAATGCCTCACACATTGGCCCAATTCTGCCAGTATTCCCATTCTGTAGCCATGTAAAGTAACGTGTCCTTGCATTCAAATGAAGCCAAGCTAGTATTTCTCGACAGTTTGGGATTCAAACTATTCATCTGAGCTAGGAGACTGTCTAGGTGCTAGGACATACTCAGAGACAATGAAGTAAACAGGAATGTGTGGACAATAAACATGTTTACAAAACAGACAGGAAACCTCAAAGCTACATTTTACAGCAGACTTAAGCTCTAGCTTAGTTAGGTTAGTCATCTATTCCTTTAGCTCCTTTACAGTAATTTCATCATCTGATAGAAAAATCTAAACATATTTTCCAGACTACATTAAAATTTGATTTTTTTTCTTAACTTAGTATTTTTTAAAAAAGAGGTTGCCACATGAAAGTGTGTTCGTAGGTCAGTTGCAGAGAAAACCTGCTCAAAGTACTTGTTTTAGATCTCAAAATTCCTGTTGAATTACAGTGTTTCTAACGAAATACAAATTGAATGTTTAAGTCCAGCTATGACCTCCATTTATGAAGGGAACAGTGTAGTTCACTCTTATTTCCCTCGTATAAAAGCTCAAACTATTACATCTTTCTTGTCCCCAACTTTCATAATTCTATCACATTATTAGAACAACAAATACAGGTTCCAACTACAACTGCTCCTCAAGAGTGTAGACTACTTACATCTCCGCAACTACACGTCATCTTGGAATACACTGAAAAGTAACAAGGGTATTAGACACCACAATTAAAAATTACATTGTGACTAACACATGATACAGAATATGGTTAGTTTTAGTGATTTTCAGTCCTACCCTTCTCCACTCCTGTTTTATCCACCCTAAGCAATCAGTAAGAGTAGGATAGTACTAAGAGAAGATAACTTACCACTATTTCAGGCACTATCCAATTCAAAATGCGCTTTTTTTCGCCCATACACTTACCATGACGATGTTTCAAAGTCTTTTTGTAAGCCTCTTTAGAAACATGGTCCAGTTTCTGTTCTGCTTTTCCAGCAACTGGTGCTTTATCAGGAGAATTTTCCACACACATTTCAGAGTTTTTCCATATAGGTAAGTTTACAGAAACACTGTGGTTATCAAGAGCCAGGTGCTCCACATTAGAAAGACCTTCCTGGAAAATGCTATCAGTTTTTAATGGTGTATTCTTAGAACATTTGACAGATGAGCATTTTAAAAATTCTGATTTTTGAACTGCAGACTTTAAGATGCTCATAGAGGAATCTATCTCATGAGGGACTTCCTGGTCATCCAAAACATTCTGCTCCCCCTCAGCTATAAGCCCAAAATTATTTTCTTCTGGTCTGGTCTCAGTAACATCAGAACCAAACCTCTGTTTGCACTTTACCTGATTATCAGGAAAATTACTAATGTGAGGGCTTTCATGTGCCACTGATGAGGATTCTACTTTCTTTAACCTATCAGTATCATCATTGACTTGTGCCACTGATGAGGATTCTACTTTCTTTAACCTATCAGTATCATCATTGACTTGTTCTTTAACCTGTGGTCTATTTACACCATTCTGAGTAACTAAAGCTATTTGCTTTTGCTGAATTTCTGTTACTCTGTTTTCATGAACGGCCTCTGCATGCAATGCATCCTTATTTTTTAATTCTTCACCTTTACAAAGTGAGAACTGTGTAAGATTTTCTTTTGATATTATATATGCTTTCTGGCTAGCCTTTGCCAATGAACATTTTAATCTGCCTGGTGAAAAATGGCTACTCTTTTGGTCTGCTTTCTGAGTAGTTTTATGAATGCTGTCATTTTCAGTTTCTCCACTTCGCCTGTAACTACTTTTTTTGATGTATTTTCTCTTTGTAACATTCTTCTGGTCTTGTTTTGTCTTGCAGTCCTGTTGGTGCATCTCTGCCTGAGACTTTTTTGAAATACATTCTCCACACTGCCCATTTTCCTTTCTACAATATTTGGCTGTGTTAATTTTAGAAGGGTTTTGAAAAGTTTTCCTGTTTATTTTCTGTTTCTGATTTGTATGCAAGAAGTCCCAATGCAAAGGCAATACATTAGTGTTATCCTGCAATGGTAAATTTTCAGCACAATAAACTTCTGGTGGGATCTGGTTGATAGATGAGTTTGAGCCTGCTTTTTGTGTTTTGCTTTCCATATCTTCAGAAGTTTCATTTATCTTGTTGATAGATGAGTTTGAGTCTGCTTTTTGTATTTTGCTTGCCATATCTTCAGAAGTTTCTGAGAATATTTCTTTATTTGTCTCCTGTTTGCTTGAACTCATCATGTTAACTTGGTATGTCCTCCCAGAATCTTTATCTGGTTTGGTTTTTAGACAATTTTGCGCTTGATAGTATTTTCTGGTATTTAGCAAGCTCTGATGCTCTGCAGAATTTCCTGTAGGTAGCTGTTCTGTCTGACTTTGGAAAAGTTGAGTTTGTGAGTCAGTAGCTTTTGAAACTTTGCTATTATCAGGCCTAGTGTTCCTTTCTTCAGTATACAAATTTGAACTTACTTCAGTCTTGCTTTTAATTTTCTCTTTATCCTTCTTAGAATATTTTACTTTTCTCAAGTTTGTTATTTTGTCAGAATTGGCATTACTATTTTTATTTATGTGTAGTTTGTCTTTCGCTGTAACGGTGAGTAGTTCACCTGCATCACTGGCGGTCAACTCCATATCAGCATCATAAAGAGTTTCTTCAGGCTTCATCTTGTCAGTAAAAAGCAGCTTCTTAAAATCTATCTCACTTTTACCACAAAATTTCAGAGGTGAAGGAATAATGCGAGACAAGTCACTTGAACTTTCCGGCAAATTCATGTCATTGGTGTTGCTGCTGTCGATACCATGAGGCAGATTATTTGAGCTACATTTTTTATCAAAATCCCTTATATTAGGTAGAGTTTTTGAGTGAGGAAGTACTGCATGTTTCTTTCTTTCAGTCACATTTCCACAGAATGGCAATAAACTATCATATTGTTTTGTAAACTCCTCAGATTGTCTTAAAGATTGCGTATTTTGGACAAGACTCAGGAAAGCACTATCGCAAGTTAGCTCTGTGCATAATTGGTTTTCTGCAAAGAGAAAAATTTCAGCAACTTGGAGAAAGAAAGAATATGCTTATCAGAGTAAGGCAGACTACTGAAAGTTGGACCAGAGCATGGAAAATTACATACCACATATTCTGTGGTTGGTCCTTAAAAATTTAATTACCTAGAAGGCATTTTGCATTTTACCAAAGTTGGACATTAGAAATAAAAATATATTTTTCTGTAACAAGTTCAGTTATTATTTGGTTATTTTATCAAATGGAACAAATCCATTCTGTTCACATTAGTTTTGTTACATTTCTGCTGTGTTATTTCAATATTATTCTACAAGTGATTGTCAGGGTACCTGTCTGGGCATTCTATTTTTTATAAGTTTCTCAAGTAATGGGTTATTAAATACTACTTCTCAGATAGCTCTGAAAAATAAAGAACCTGTACAAGAACACGTCACACCTTTTAAAAATTTATTCCTGTCAGTGGTTATTTCCACTGGATCATTTTCAATTAACTTTTGATTATTCATACCAGAATGGAATGATAATGCAAACTTGACTTGATCTGAATGCATTTCCTTTGATGAAAGAGTGCTACACTTAGAAGAATTTCGTATTTCACCTGCAGAAAGGCTATCTCGCTGTTTTGCATACCTGTTGCAATTAAAGGAAGCTTCACTGGCAATTCCTCAGATCTGAAAAGAGGACATGTTACTGTGAAGATTTTTATTAAATTTTATGCCATAGCATTTAATTGTTTAAAATATTCCCTTAATAACGTACAAAAGCAGAAAACAGTAACTCAAGTATGAAATCTGGTTTGATCTTAAGGGCAAATGTATTTTTCGTGATACAGATTCCTGCTTTGTGCTGCTGAGATCCCATGAAGAAAGCACCAACATATTCAAATGCTCTCTATATCCATTCTAAGGTGCAAATAGATAATTTCTGAATTAGATGGGTAGCACAATCTGCAAAGATTAGTTGAAAAAAAAAATAATCCACAGACACTTATCAACTTCTGCATTTAATCTAACCACCTACCTATCTGACTGACGTGTACTCTTGAACTGGTCATCAGAAGAGCTACTTGGATCAGCAGACAGAGGTAAGAAATTCTGAAGATTCTTTCAAAAGAAGAACAGTGGGGAAGTAGAAACAGTCAAATATTCTCTTATGTTTAAGTATCAAACAGCCACAGGTAAAATTAATGAATGGGCAAAACCATAGAAATACTGATAAAAGGTGCATGATATTCAAACACACACAATTTTAAAGAAAAATACTTTGTTACAAAGTTTGTCAAAATATGTAACCTATCTCCATCCCAAAGCAATGTGCAAACTTTTTAAACATTGATATAATTAAAGTGCATTATACATATATAAACATAAAGCAACACCAAGCAACTGTTTAGAACAGACAGTAAAAAAAGATATATTTTTAAAAATTAACTATAAATTTTCCATGACACAAAGACTAAGATGGACTATGTTTTCTGGTAAAGTTTCCACATGCAAGATATTTATTGCAGAACTAAGCAAAGAAGGCAAATAGGTCACTCATTGGTGAAGAATACCATATACGGAAGTACTATGCTTTTTGTTTTTAACCACATGACTTCTTCTGGGATGATATTTAACTTTCAGATACTTCATAAAGAAAATTAAATTCTAAATTTTCAGTGAAAGCAACTGCAAAATTTAATTGATTTCACTAGACTAGGGTTTCCAAGTTGGTTAAATATTTTTAAATGCAAATACGAGGTCAACATCTCACTGATTTAGATGCTTTGAAAATACTACCCTGGAAAATGAGTTCAAGATGGTAATAGTTCAAAAACCACCTTACCTCAGAAATACTGCTAATTTCTATTGCAGTTAAGAGGTTAGTATTCAAATATGCTCCTATTTCAATCAGAGTTTTATTCTGCATGTAAATAAAAGTAATAAAAAATAGATTTTAAGTGACTTCTGGAAAAAGGTAAGATAAAAAGGTGAATCTATGTTTCAACTCATTTTTTTAAACACTCAGTTGAGCACATCACGATTTTTAATACCATCTCAATACCTATAAATACATAGGTGAAGCTGACACTAAACCAGCAATGAACACACATATACTCTGAGGGACAAAATAAAAAAATCTATGAAAGAAAAAAATCAAACATGAATACTATGCTATTAGATGATACTTTGCAAATCTGGGATGTGTATTTTAAATCGCCAATTTCAGATCATTAAGTATCAAGAAAGATGAAAGCTTGGTTTAGCTGATCTAAGTTTAAATTATATTATTTGCAGCATACCAAACAGCTTAGTTTTCGATGAAGCAAGATATTGTGAAGCTGCAGCTTTTCTACTTCCTTCTTAAGAAAAATCTTCTCATTCTTTAGCTTCCGGGAATTTTCCTTCTCCGCACTCAAAGCCACAGCTAATGCCTTATTATTTTGTTTTAAAGACACTTTAAACATAGATGAGTTATCTAAAGGAGACAAAATCATATTATTTTCAACAGCTTCAATTCCAGGCCATCTCTGCATTAACTAATCAAGGTATAACAATGTTTTTTATCTGCAGGTTTTGGTGGAACAATAGCAAAGCCTAACACTTTTGTCTGTAAAACTGTTTCTATTGGCTGTCATCCTGATCAAGCCTCTGTCAGCTTCATTTTCAAGTTTCATACACAGATTCTGCTCTAGCCTGGATTTTTGGAGTAAGGTTATTTGCCAAAGAGAGCATGTAACAATAGGTAATTTCACAGGCATAAAAATGTTTCCAAATTTCTAAAAAAAACCAAATATCCACTTTAAAAAATAACAAGTTAAAGATATTTTGAGCACTAATGTGAGTTTTGGCAACAGAAAGAAAAAAAGCTTTAAATTATGAATGTACCTTCCACTGTCCTAATGAAAACTCAGCGACACTGCATGTTACCAAGATGGTATTTTTGCCTCACATTCATAACATACGTAGTTAACTTGAACTCAAGGCAGAGACAAGTCTGACCATAAGCTTTTATAGCACAAAAAGAGCAAGGTTAGCTTGAAACCTGCCCCAACTACATCTCTTCATTGGCTTTGTTGCTTCTGTTACCTATAACCCAAAATTTGCAAGGCTTTATTTCCTTACTTCAGGAAACAGGCAACCACAGTGGAACTGTGCTAATCCAAACATTATGCTTTGAAATTACAATTCATCTTAGTGAATTATTGCTATTACTGCAGCTTGAAGCCTTCTAAAGGACATTAGTATTATTCATCTATACTGTTTATTTTTCATTGAAAAATAGTATTGACATAAAGACACAGTAAGTTCAAATTCATATATACAAAAATGAAAAATTCTTGCCGCACCAATCACAGAAATCAACATTTGCTGAACCATGCTGCATGAACTACAGAGCTCTGAAATAATGGTGTTCCACTAAATTTATAGTTTCTGCACCTTCTGAGGAAGAGAATCTGAGATATTGCATAGTGTGCTTTCTGTTTGAGCCAGAAACAAAACCCAGCCACCTACCATGACAAACCTACATTTGAATTTTAATACTGACTTATTGGGAAAGCAGAGTACCTTCTGGCAACTGGTTAAATCAGAAGATTAATAATTATATCTTCCTTGATTTAGCAAGTGGCTGAATGAATAATTGTATATAAATGCCATTTTGTAGATGGAAATACTTGGTATTTTACTGTGGCAATGATATTTTCAAAGATCATCAATTTTACTCATTTCAGTGCCTCAGTATTTAGATGCCCCAAATGGACGAGGACAGCAATGTTATAAACCCACTTGAGGAGACTTTTAAAAAACACTGGCATGTGAAAGAGCAAGCACTTTGAATTCTCAGAGAATTTGATTAAAATCTTGAACAGTCACATTTTAACTTTGAGACACTACTAAAACTCAGCATGCATTAATATTTTTAATAGGTGGCCATTCAGCAAAACAAGTTAAATCATGTTACTATTCCTTTTGAAGTCATACATTCTAAGTACAGTAAATGGCTTCACTTACTTATTAATTTTGTTTTGATTTTCGTTGCTAAAGAAGCGTTCCATTTTGCAGCTTGGAATGTTCCATTCCTCTTCTTCACCTGTCCTTTAACAACACCCGAGGTGAAAATGGTAGATGATCTAGCAGTTGCTTGTTTATCCATCATCAAAATGAACCTGATACATTGTCAAGGAGAATGCCCAGTTAATACATATTTTTTCATTACTTATCAGGATTTGTTGTTCTGAAGTTGAGAAAACTGTTTCAGTCTTTACCTTTGTTCAATTAATTCAAACAGGTTAATGGATTGTTTCTTGAGATTTAGCTGGAAAAATATTTAACTAATAAACATGAAGACTAAAAGGATCGCAGATTTTTTTAATCTTGCCCATTCCCTCAAATTATCTATCAGAGTTTAGACTTGGAAAGGAAACCCCCCTCAAAGTTCCATCAGGTCACAGTATGTCCAGGTTTTGCCTTGCCAAGACAAATTATAAATTCAAGCATTCACATAAACCGCATTATAAATGCCATCTATTTAAACAGAGCGAGAGCTGCCCGCAACCACAGGTAAACCGGAGCGGTGTCCCTGCAAACCGCATCCAAGAGCCAGGTCCCGCCGACTTCCAGCGCTCGGCTCTTTCCCGCCCCCTCATAGGTGTGATGCACCCCGCGCGCCCCGCTCGCCTCAGGGGCCCCCAACGGCCGCCAGGCCGCTCGCGCCCCCCACCGGCAGGCCTGACGGGCGCGCGTCAGCGGCGCCGGGAGCGCTAGGGCCCGAGCCTTACAGCCACACGGTCATCCTTGCCCACGTTTTATATTGTACAAAGAGTTACTGAGGATTAAATCATTAAACGTCCACTGAATAAAATCGTATGTGAATGCAAGAAATGCAGGCAAGCTTACCAGAGAATCAATGGTGCTTTGCATTCCATCCTTCACAGGTAAAAGGCGTTGCCAGGCTGTTAATGGCTGGATACAAACCCATGCCGTATCTGCAGCTGGATTCATGCCACAGCTGTAGCAGTTTTGTCACTTACATGCAAAATCAACTCTGTTAAAACAGATCGCATGTACTCTTTCACATGGTCATTTCCTTTCAGAAACAAGATAGGTACAAGCCATTAACCTCTAATCCGCAGCTCCGGTTCTTTAGTGACATTCCCAGATGTTTTAAAGGGAGGGGTGGGATGTGTGTAACTTTCCAACTACACATCTTCGCAAAACCATCTGGAATACCAACCATTAATAATACTATAAATAAATATGAATTATATAAACAGCATCGATCCTGGTTTGCTGCAAGGAAGAGTTAGGGAGCTGTGGATACTCCACCTGGCTGCCAGAGGTTTTTAGGAAGCGTTTGAGGTATCTGCTGTTCTGTTCAAAGAGTTTCTTTAGATTTAAAAGGATAAATCTGTGCAATTCTTTCTCAGTGGAAACTTAAATTTGTTTAGATATTAGTACTAGATGAAATAACAAACAATTAACAGTTTATCAAAACAGTTAAGAAAAAAATGCTAAGTTTAAACCCCAATAGATTATAAGAACGCATACTGCCTACATACTTTCTGACTTGTAAGGGTCGAGGTCTCCTATGTCACAGTTTGAGCAAGGCCACTTTCAGTATGGTTTAGGTAATATTGGGACTGGGAATTGCAAGGATGTATTTAAGTCTAATTAAATGCTTTCCCCCAAAATCTGTTCTGCCCCAAATCCCTTGCTCTTTAGCACTGCCTTCACATACATTCTCTTTGACTGGCCTTGCATGCCCAGCCCTGCCATTAGTTCAGGTGGACATTACTTCCTAAATCTGATCCAGGAATCAGTAAGTTTATAGCAGACAGTTTTGTGAAAGCCTTTAGTCAGTTAAAGTTTACATTTATTTGAAGATTTACAGACATGTAGAAAACTGAATTAAAAAAAAAACAGCAATAGGTTCCATAATGCAGTAAATGGTCATGAAGCTCCTTACCTCTCCGCACTCCAAAAAAGCACAACGTGCTATAAAGTTAATCAAAAGAATTGCACAGTAAGTATCCGGGGCATTATTTGACAATGTATCTTTATGAACCAATTATTCTCATGATCTGCTGCAAACAGCATCTGGAGAGTATCTCTTTTCTACCTCTCCCCTAATTGTGTGTGATACATGGCCCAATTTCTCAGTGAGGCCCTGGAGCTGCAAACCCCTATGCTTTCATGCAATCCCCTTAAAATACAGATTTGATGCAGCACACCTTATATACCTTTGGTATATTTCCCCTTACAGCGTAACTTGGAAGTGACTGCAGCCACTGTAAAACTCTGGCTAAATAAAAGAGCAAATAACTTTAAAATAAAGCAAATAAGCAATTAAAATAAATCCTCTTTATCGTTTCCAGAAGGCAGCATTTTCCTCCATGTCGATTCATGAGTTTTCATTTCCACCACTTTTATATCAGTCCCAAGTCCTGAAGGAGTGATCACCAATTTGCTTCCATTTAATGTTTATGTCACTACTGTGAGCAATAAATATAAAACAAAATGTGAAGTACTGCATTTCTACCTGTGCTCATACTTTCCTTTACACTCTGCTGAGGAACTCCCACACTGTAACATTTCACATGTAAAAATCTACAGTTAATTACCAGCTGCTCAAAGAGAGTCAGAGTTTAAAGCACTGCCAAGTTTCACAGCCTATATATCTTAAATATATATTAAGAGCTGAATTCTGGTTTTTAGTCCTTTGGGATCCTCTGACTGGTCTTTAAACTAAAATGAGAGGCAGTGAGGGAAAGGCAAACAGACAGACCTGTTGTAACAGACTTAACCATGCGGTTGGTGTGTGTTGAATTTCAGAAGCAAGCAACAAGAAAGCAAAAGCTGTGACATTACTTAGCCTACAAAAAAGCAATTGAATCACACACAGTTTGAGTAAACAATGTATTATCAGTAAAGTAAACCAGTAAATCAGGAAGGTTTTCTGCCTCACTGAGCACCCGAGTTCCAGTGGGTCGGTCATTCCAGAGGGTGCCTCAGGCATCCCCTCCGGGCTAAGCTGGGGAGGCAGGATCAGCAAAACTGAAAGGCGCCCTACCCTCGGCTTACCCGCCGTACCTGCGGGCAGGCCCGCCCGGTGCTGCCGCCGAGAATGGGGATGGCGCGGCGGGCAGCCCCTCTCCTCTCCCCCTCGGCTCCGGCCCGGCCCTTCCTGACGCCCAGCCGCCATTTTGCGAAGCCGAAGCGGCCCCTCCGGCAGCCCTCCTGCTCCAGGCCCGACGAGGTGGCCTTACCGCGGGAGGCGGCGGCGCAGGTAATGCGACATGGCGGCCGCCCCCGCCCCGCGCTCGGACCCCCTGTCCGCGGGCGGCTCCGGGCGCGGAGCTGAACAACCTTCCCCAGCTGGCTCCCAGAGCGGGCTTCCCCCTTTCCGGCCGAGCAGCGCCCCGCAAAACGGGGGGAGCGCCCCGGCGCTGTAGGGGCGGCAGCCCAACTGCCTGCGAGGTCATCAGTTGCTTTCGGTCGGACAATAGCAGGTGCCCGGGCGCAAGGCGCTTACTGAGAGTTAGTAACTCTCAAAGATTTTTATTCTGCTGCTTGTGCCATTTTTTTTCTGCCCAGGCGTGTCCCCTCTCCCGTGAGGAGCTCAAAGCAGGCGCAAATAAGGGCATTTCTTGGCAATGCGGTAGTAGAGACATGACAGCTTCAACAACTAGTTACAGCAGCCCTACTTAAAGATCGGATTTGCTTCCCCGAGCTGTTATTTGTACAAAATTACTGCATTTTTAGTGCCGTGAACTACACTCAAAGCAAGATTTCCCAGAACATTATTCCAGTGCTCTGCTCATGCAAACTGACCATGTAATTATGCTCAACCCTTTGTCTCCATAGACTAACCTTTGTGTTTCCTAGCAGAGTAAAATGGCATGGTTTTTAGTAGAGTTCTAGAATATTTGGCTACTTGCATTAATACATCTCCCAAACTGATTTTAAAACTGATTTACACTATCGTGTAACAAAGATGTTAAGAGTTGACCTAAGGCTTAAATCTTGCCTTTATGTTCAGTCTTAATTGGTGTTAGATTTACTTTTATTTATATCTGTTTCAGGGTTGAATAGCTCATAATTCACACCATCACTTGCAAATGCTATGGAAGAAGGCAAGACTGAAGATGTCCAGGGTGTTCTACGACTTAATGTGCGAGGATGTTTATACACAGCTAGGCGTGAGTCTTTATGCCGCTTTAAAGATTCAATGCTAGCTTCTATGTTTAGTGGACGCTTTCCTCTAAAAGTGGATGAATCAGGTAAGTATGTTCAAGTTGTAAATGTGACATTCTGATCAGGGAGCTCTGTGGCAAATGCATGCTTTTGTATGCATTTTTAGTACATCTCTTTCTGCAGAGCATCAGTTGGCTTCTTTCTTTAATTCCAGGACAGAAAACAATTAGGCATGCATGATGTTATACTTCTGAGTAACTCACCTCCATTCCACAAGACTACTCATGTTTGCAGACATAGATGTTCATACAGTGCTTACTCCTGCCTTAGTCACAGTGCAAACTGTGGCTTTGTAATGTACTTCTTCAATATGAATATTAAAATAGATAAAATTTAAGTTACCAGAGTATTTGGCATTTAACTTGCATCCTGTTTATGACCCAATATGTTCTCCAGAGGCATCTCACTCTCTGTTTGTTACATAAAGACATTTGGGCCTAATCATTGCTTCAGAATACACAGTAAAGATTGAATTTTTCACCACAATGCCTTGATAGGAAAGTTGAATAAAACTATTCATGGGTCAGATTTCATAGTTGTTTGTGACTTGGAAATCCTGCCAAAGTATATCCAGTTTAAAGATACCATGGATGGAGAATAGTAATTCCTTGTTGTACACTTTTGGCTGTTTAAAATATCTGAAGTGTTTAACATTTTTATGGGCAAGGCTTTGCTACCATTTTTCAGCAGCAATCAACAGCCTGTTGTAAAGAGCTGTATCTATTTTGGTCAGTTTTGCAGTGGTTCTTGAGCCCAGCAAGCAAAGGAGGGAATAAGAAACAAAAAATACTGTAAAACTTGACCAGTACTCAGGGAAAATCAGACTAGATGCATACTAGGAGTGTTGCTACTTTTTAAACTCCTTAAATTGCCTAGATCCAAACCAGAAAAATTTTCTGCAACAGTGAGAAAAGATGTATCTGCAGTTGGAATTAGAAATGCACCTTGAATTGGATTTTAGCATCTTAAGTGGATTGCAGTACAGCTGGGATTGTACGTTTGCAAGGACCTACGCAGATTAGTGATTTCATGGAAATTCCAGGAAAATGTTTACTAAGCAATTTATCTTCACTTAACAAATATTCCAGGGAAACAAAATGGTAGTTTTGAAAGAATAGATAAAGTATACTTACTCACTCCTCCTAAGTAACTAAAACTAGTGCAGAAGTTTTATATAAAGGCTATACTTGTTGGTTTGGTAGAATGTGACAAGTCTGTCGTCACTTGCTGGCATCAGTATTTTAAATAATGTTATTTATGCTTTCAGGAGCATGTCTGATTGATCGAGATGGAAGCCTGTTTAAATATCTTTTGGATTATCTTCATGGAGAAGTTCGGATTCCTGAAGATGAACAAATTCGAATTGCACTGCAGGAGGAAGCAGATTATTTTGGCATCCCTTATCCATACAGCCTGTCTGACCATTTGGCCAATGAAATGGAGACATATTCTTTAAGGTCAAATACAGAGCTTAAAAAGGTCTTGACTTTTCTTGTATTTTTCAAGATGTACGCTCTAATCCACAGTGTTCATTAGCATCAGATACTAAAACTACCATACATGCATGTTAGCTCTGTTTAACCACCACATTACATCACCAGTAAATTCAGAGGTTTAAGTTAAGAAATCCTAGAGTTGCTAATGCAGTCATAGTTAAGGGCATCTACTTTTCCCATCACTGCAATACAGTCACAATTTAAAGTTGACACTGGTTTACATGCAAGTCAGCTGGGAAACTTGCATGGGAGGAATGACATCTTGAGTTCCTTAGTTGGCTTCAAGTTTTTCTTGAGATTGGATTTGATCCCTTCAAGACATTTGGGGTTTAGGTGGATTTTTTTTCAGTTTTACAAATTCATCCTAAAACCTTAAAGACGAAATGTACGTTGCCATTTTTTTTTGGAGCAAGAAAGTAGAAAAGAAAATTAATGTACTATTTAAAATCCTAAGATTGTCTATTTTAGAGTATTGTAACTTAAAAGCTAGTTCTAATTAAGTGATTGGAAATTAACTCTCATTACCAGGTATGGCTGTGATAGCCCTGACAGTCATCTGTTTTCTTAGTAAGATATCATTCCATGTATTTCACATTCTCCTGTAGCAATTTCCTTTTGAAAAGCACAAAACATTTCTAGGCCTTTCAACTTCTCTTCCTAGTAGGGATGTGCCACGCTTTAAAGCAATTCTGTTGCTTTTCTGTGAACGTCCTCTAGTTTTACAATGTTCTCTGTTAACACCAGATAAAAAATACTGGACGTTATTCTAGATACACTACTTCCTTGATTTACTCAAAAGAGCAGGCCAGTACAGTTCAGTATAAAAGCTGACTCAACTACAAATATTATGTTCTTTCTACCATTCTGTATTTTGTCTTTTATGGTTTTTTTCCAGGCCTTGTTAGATTTCTGCGATTCTTATGATTTAGTTTGTACCAAACCTACAGTTTGGGTCCTGCACTATCTCAACACTTCTGGAGCAAGCTGTGAAAGTAAAATTATCGGTGTGTATGCCACAAGAGCTGATGGGACTGATGCAATTAATAGGGAGCTAGGAACGAAAATCCATAGTAAAAGCATCTACAAAAGGTAAGATGACTGTCAAACACATGAAAGCACTATGAAGTGAGAATCAACATTCATATACAATACCTAAATATTACTATGTGTAGCATAACATAGCATTATTGTACTATAAATCTGTGCAAAGAATCAGATTCTTTCCAGCTTTGAAAACAGCTGTCTTACACAATGGTCACATTAAACAATTAAGGAAAAAAAAAGATAAAACCCAAGCATGGAGTACAAAAATTTGAGAGTCCACAAAAGGTGGCTAGTATGCAGTTGCTGTGAGTTCTTGTTATGTTTTGCTTGCTATTTTTAAAATATCTCAGCCATTCAAAATTACTTCCTAACTTAGGCTGATATTCACACTAAATACAGTGAATTAACCCCCATCCAGAAAAAGTTCCAGAAATGTTCTTCATAAAGTTCCTTGTGATTAATGGAATTGTATTTTGCAGTCTTCTAAGACAGCTGAAGAAATATTTAATGCTGAAAAGAACTATACATGAAAGGAAATGGTTTTAATTCTTTAAAGGGCATGCACATCTCTACTACACTATTAGTATAATTTTATGACAGTTATTATAAGTTATTGGAAGACCTGTGTGCTTCTGAGTGTCAGGAAGAAATTTGTCTTTCTCTTGGTTCCACGAGACTAGACATCTTGGTGTCAGATGTGTACTTCCCTGTGTACCTTCTGAAACACAACTAAGGTAGAGCTTTTGATGTTTTGTCATCTTATGTTTTCCGAAATATATGTTCCTAGGCTGGGAACATTAATACTTGTTCCAGAAGTATTTGTACACATAGTATCACAGGTCTGTCCTCCTACTGTGTTTTCCTTTTGCATAAATGATTGAGATTTAGAAGATTAGATTTTACACCATCAATTCTGCAACATCTGTTCTTTCATTAACACCTATTTTTAGCATTAGGTGTTCACAGGCATGAAGAGTATAGGAGGATGGCTATTCAGAACCTCCTAGACAAGTGAAAATGAAGTTTAAGTTATGTTTTCCTTTCTACTTTACAAAACATTTACTATATCCTTATGTTAGGATTTGGGAAAAAGAGTAATACGTTTCACCAGTGTTACAAATTAGAGGACTTAGGTTCACCACCTAACTGTCACCTTTAAAACAATATTTCTAGAGAAGCTGGAAATAATGTCCAATACATCTGGAGCTATTACTCAGTAGCTGAGTTGAAAAAGAAGATGGATGCTTTTGATGCCTGGGAAGGGAGAGGTAGTATATTAATTTTTTTGTATTTTATTACAGTAGTACTACTTTTTTACATAAAAATTACTTGCCAGTAATAAAAACTCTGCATACATTTTCACTCATTCAGAAGGTCATGTTGTAAAATACCCCACAGCAGTGGCTGTTTGGTGAAAACCCCCAAAAACCAAGGTGATGTGGTTCACACGAATGAACAGATGTAGCGAGAGCCATGACATGCAAAGGGTAAGAGTTTGATAGCATCAGGCACTCTGCTGGAAGCACCTTGACTGTAAATAACGCTCATGTCAGCATAGTTTCAAACCTGAAATTCTGCATAATAAGATGCACACATTTGTTTAGTCAGCTGTGTATACATGTAATATTGACTGTATTCTGTCAGCATGTCAATACAATGTCCTTTGAAATGCAGGTGTCAGCTACTGGAGAGTGCCTCAGGAGCTGATTGAATGTTGGACTCTTGAGGAGCGCCCTTTGAAAGGCAGTTTGCATCATATGCCTCCAGTTCATAAAAGGTGTGCTAATTTGCATAGGTGGCTTAAAATGAGTCAGAAATGCAGCACTTTTTTTAAAAATAATTTTGGGTTCTTTGAATAGCTATGAATGTTCAGTTTTCTCTATTTATATGTTTATAAATCATAATCAGAGAGTTTAATTGCAGAACTGAACTTGCTGGAAACAAATTACCTTTTTCAGGCTGCTGAAACTCTTCTCTTTTCTACTTCAGCCTTTAAAACATCACCATGGAACAGGAAGGAGTAATTTCAAAAAGTAGAGAGCAGTATTAGTTAAATGGACTGCTAAAAAAGAAATTTAACTGAAAACATGAGCAGGTTAACTGATTTTTACA
The DNA here is from genome assembly GCA_027925045.1 of Hypotaenidia okinawae. Lineage (NCBI taxonomy): Eukaryota > Metazoa > Chordata > Aves > Gruiformes > Rallidae > Hypotaenidia > Hypotaenidia okinawae. The sequence goes on along the minus strand of BSDF01000007.1, from coordinate 13,051,137 downwards.
TATGCGAGGTGCCTTCTTTCTAGACAGAATTTCTAGAATTCCTTCCTTGCAGTTTTACAGGAATACTTCTGACTATGCCTCCATTCTCAATACACAACCTAAAAGCAGCCTTTGCAGGTGCTTAGTTGAGCTGAGCCACCCTACAGCCACTTTGTGGCTGGACAGAAGAGGATCCTGCTGACCTTCCTTGTCCCTGGCCATAGTCATTTCAGCAGCAGACACAGCCACATCAGCACAATGATCCAACTGCAAACTTCCAGCTCCCCATCATCCCCCTTGTTTTTGGTTGTTTTGGGTTTTTTTTTATATTGCATGCTTTGCTTTTTGTAGTGGAAGTAGGAAGGACTGTGATCATTTAACCCTGCATATATTCCTGAATGCTCCTCCTTTACCTGCTTTATCTCCCATCTCGGTGCTTTGATTTCTGCTCCCCCCCCCCCCCGCCCCATCTTCTCTATCATTCTATGCCCTCAAAGATGCTACATTCAGGTTTCATCTGAAACTCCCAATGTACCCAGTGATCCTAATGAGGCCATGTAACATCTCAAAATACTGTAAATGAACCTATTTACTGATGATATTTTACCTATGCTTCATTGCTGCTATTAAGGCACTGTATCTTTGAATGCTTAAGCTTTCCTTTTTGTTTTGGTGATTCCTTGAGGTAGGATGTGCAGACATTGAGAATATGTTCATACCTCAGGACTCTGAGGAAAACCTCCCTGGACTCGTTATAAATACTAGGGCATTTGCAGGCCTTCTCTTTGAACAGTGTCACCAATTTTATAGGAACAGTAACAGGACATTATTCTCAGACACTGTTTATTCTTTTGGTATGAATCTCTGTGACAGTTCACAGATGTCTAAAATCCAAAATGCAAATACTCTGTGGAATATTTGTGCTTTTGTAGTGTATCTTTTAAGCTGTTCTTTAGTGGCTCTCACATTTCTTAGCTGGTGGGTTGGTACTGTAAACAGGGTATGTGTTTCTTTGTTCCTGACAGTTAGGTCAGTTAAAGCTATGGCTTTACTTTGTCAGCACAAAAGCTAGAGAGAATCTAATTCTATCAGTTCTTTCTCCTACTGCCAGGTTTTAGTAGCTTTACCCTAGGCAGGAGCCAGCAGTGGAGTTGCCGTTTGACAGCTTTTATTTTGATGCATTTAAAAATGCATTCTTAAGGCTCTCTGAGTCTAAGTTGGTCTCTTTTTCCTTCCCCCTTCCTCACTTCTCCAAAAATTATTTTGATGTATATTAACTGACTGGTATTTAGTGGATTTTGTATCTGATGGAATATGTAGCATTTTAAGACTGTAGCCTTCTATCTCATTGATTCTCACTTTGCAGTTTGTGCACCATCTCTTACAATTTTAAATGTGTAATATTGCTTTAGACAGGTAGAAGAGATCGATGGTTCCCTTCATACAAAGGCCGGCCCGTCTGCAGCAATGAACAGTTGAGAACCATAAATTACATTGTTAAAAGCAAAAATTAAAGGAACTCAAGATTTGTGGGCAGTTGTCACAGATTGTCTGTTTTGTAGTAATGTTATAAAAAGAGTAATTTATGTATATAGTTTATTTTTAATTTGTTTTACAGACGATTAATTGACTCTACTGAAGAGGAAGACTGTTTACCATGTAAAGTGGGTCGCAAGCCAATTAGATTCTCAGGTCCCTCAACGAGTACCCATATCAAAGTCAGGAACTCAGCCTCACTGAAGGTAGCTGCCTGCAATGTTTCCCGTTCTGCAGTGACTCTTAAACAACCCAACAGTGAAAGTTTGATGCTGCATAAAGTAGCTCCTCCAACTGTATCCACAGCATGCACAGTCGTGCCCAGCAATCCCCTGGCACCCTGTGGGCAGCAGAGTGCTGGCAATGGGACACCATGTCCAACGGCATTTGGGATCACAGTGTCCAGGAAGCCTCTAAACAACCGTGTAGTAAAGCTGAAGCGAACCCCACTTTTTCTTGTGACACCGTCTCAGCCATCCTCTTCCATGCCCAGTAAAAGCAGCGATCGGGACAGTGCTGCTGTTGAAATCCCGACTACTTCTGTGGTAGCAAAGAACAAGAATGAACCAGCTGTGCTGGCAGAGAGTATCAAGCTTAAGAGTGATGAAGTGGATGGGTAGCGTCTGACTTGGCCTGACAGACTGGATAGCTTTGCACCATCTGGCCAAAGAAGAGATTGTCAACTCAGAGTCATTTCTTCAAAGTCTGGGTAGAAAATTACGATGACAAAGTTTGTAGAAAGCATAATGAGAAACTGTTTTAAGTGAGCAATGAAGTGTGTTTTCTGCTTCATTCATAAATATTTTTTAGATATTAGGAAGGGATGAAGAAATGTGGATTAAAGAAGTGCCTCAGACACATGCAATCTCATGTTCCAGTATCTTATGTTTGTATCTCTGTCAAGCCGTACAAGTTCAAACTGCCTTTTTAAAGGTACTTGCACAGCATGAAAGAAGACCTCTATCAGCTTTAACTACAGTTAACTTTAACTAAATTTCCTTAATTTGTATCTTTAAAGTGGGGCAAAACAGGTAACAATAAATACCCTGTGTTAGATAAAAGTTTGCCACAAGTGTGTGATGTACTGAGTACTGTGAAGCTTCTGGAAGTTGTAATGTACTTACTGGTACTTCTGGTGAGCAGTCACCATAGTGCTACTAACAGCAGCAAAAGAGACTGCTTTTGCTTGCTGACAGTGAGAAAGCTCAGCACTACACGAAGCTGAGATGTATGCCAAGGGAGCAGCAAGGCAGCTCTTTCCACAGGGCCCAGACACACGGGTACTACCTGCTTCCCTGAGGTGTGTGATCTGCCACTGGCGTGAGGCTGCTGCAGCAACTCCAGCGTTTTCCATCACACCCCACCCTCTGCAGGCACAGGGAGCCTCCCAGGCCTGAGTTACAGCCAGCTTGGCCTTCCCCTGTCCTTACTGCAGGGTCTTTCAGATGAGGAGGAGACAACCTCAACTTCTGTCTGCAGCAGAGGCACCCTTGTTTGCAGGCAGATAAAAAAAACCAAAACCCTCTTGCCCCCATAGCAAGAGACCTTGTACCAGGGTACACTTTGGGTAATGATGCGTGGGAACTGCATGTTTCTGTCAGCAGCAGAAAGCAGAGTTTGGCTCATTGATTGTAAAAAGCCCTTTTAGTTGTCTCAGTCAGTGAACGAAGCCTGCCTTTGTTCTGTGCGCTTACTTACAGCTGGGTGAAGGGTTTTTTGTTGGGTTTGGTCCTGCCTTTGCTTTTCCAGCTCAGTAAGTAAAGCTGGCCCTAAACCTCAAGAAGGCCCATCACATTGCCAGAATGCAGTGTTCTTAAAATTCCAGAGATGATTAGGATTACAGAAGGGTTCTGTAAACAGTTTCTAGATCATTTACAAGCGATCACATTTTCAGGTTTTTCTCCTAACCACAAGGACTTGAAACTTCATTTGCATAAATACTCCCCCTCCCCTCCTCCCAATTTTCATATACTAACTAATTTTTAAGGAAATGCTTTGCAACAAATATCAGGTACAGTAAAGGTGTGCAGTACTGTAACCTTCTGCTATCGGTGTGTACACTGAAGACCAGCTTACCTCTAGAATCTTTACACTAGTGTTTTTTCTTAAACAACAAACCTAAAAGCAACAATCCCCAGACATTTCCTATGTAAAAGAAAAAAAAAAGTTTCACAGGACAAGGCAGAACATCCTGCCACCTTCCATTCTCTGAACATGCAGTTCAGCTGCAATGTTATGTTAGTGGAGTTCAGTTTCCATACTCATCTGATTGAAAAGCAGCATTTAATGCTTACCTTCTCTGTGACACCTGCTTCACTGGTTACTAACTGAGCACTTTCCCACGCACCTTTAAATCTTTTTACCATGCTTCCCAAAGCAGATTTCCTTCCTCTTCAACTTCTGATGAATTCAGAAGGTTTCTATTATCACAGAATCATGGAATGGTACAATCTTTTTAGGTTAGAAATGACCCTTAAATCATTTAGTGCAACATGACACTAAAGCTTACAGAGTTCGGAGTTTTGCATCCATACAAGAAAAAGGCTTTGAGAATAATCCTACAGGACTTCCTGAGTTTGCACTAGTTCAGTGTTTATTTAATTATTGAGGTAGCACAATATTTTTCCAGTTAGATTTGTGTCATTTACATTACAGGGGCTTTAATGTCTTCTCTTTGTCCTACACATACTGGCTTGTGGTTAAAAGGAAAAAACCCCACAAAACCAACCCAAAAAAACTTCCTTGAATTTCAGTAGACGTACAAGGGCAGTGGCTGTGGGGGGAAGTGCAGCAAGATGAATTATTTTTAACTGGATGAGGTGCAAACACGGCCTTTTAACCTACTTGAGTAAGCACCATCAGCATATTTTTTTATACCTGGGAATCTTGCTAAGTTTCCCTTAACTGATAGGCTGGTACTAAGCAGAAATTTTGCAAATCTTTGTTTTCTGCAGGTTAAAGCTTCCTCAAAACTCTACGTTCCCGAGTTTCTTGAATGTCTGCAGTTCCTTCACATTTCACTTCAACTCACTTTAACCCCGAAGCACTGGGTGGTCATGTGTTTGCACCACTAACCTGCCATAGGCTGTGTGCACACACCCAATAGTCTGACTGGGGAAACTACCAAGTGACCTACAGGTCAAGTTGTGTGACAATGTACTCTGAATCTTTGTAACATCTTTCGTAACAGGAGAGACCACGTTCAGAAAGTGACTCCAGTTTAGTAACTGATGATCATTACTGGCTAATACCTTCACTCCAGAGGCTGATGTGTACCATCAATCTAGTTTGAAACATGAATCTTTTTCCTCACACATGCTTGTCAGTTTTCCAGATGTTTCGTTCTCCCTCTCACACTACTGTCTTTCCAAACCATGAGTGACACAGTATCAGCTGGGTGCAGGGGACAAGAAAGATGCAATTCCAAGTTAGATTTCTGGAAAATGACTCCTCTGTGATTACACATGGGCTTGTGGTGCAGAGGGCCTATTAGCACCAAGATGTGGTTCAAACAGATGTTACTCTATCTGAATGCTTCAGAGCACAGAGAACTCATTTGTACATGAAGCAAGCAAGCAGACATTATTTCATGTGACAGGCATATGGTCTTCAGGGAAAGTTTACATTCGGCTTGTTTTTAGCCAAAGAAAATACCAAAGGTGCCTCTTCTTCCCTCATTTCCTTACTGGTTCTCTCAGAGCAGATAAATCTCTTTTAAACTGGCTTACATTAAATTGCTTGGATAATAAACATAACATCATTCAAATCTTACTATGGCTAAAAATAAATGCTGGCATTACCCAGGAGGAAGCAGATCCCACCTGCTTAGTTCTTCCCAATCCATGGAGGACAAACTCTCACCTGATAAATTCAGGAGGCCATCAAAAACTTGGGAGTGAAGCTGTCTGTCCCTTCACTGCTGTTAAAGTGTGGTTAGAAGGAAAATCCTGTGGTAATAAAGCTCCCTAGAATCTAGGTTCTTTATGGGCAACAGCTTTTAATAAAAGATGCTAAGAGGTACAAGCAGGTAAGGCTGATGTTACAGACTTTTGCTGCTTTCTGAGTTTTTTGGGTATCTCTGTTTACAGAATTTTCTTCTTGGGGGAAAAAAACCCCGAACCCGACATGTGGCTGTTTATGCCAGAATTGATCACTCTGGGCTGACAATGACTTTGTAAATTCACACGATCGGCTGTGCAGTACGCCCAGAGCTTGCATCAAGGGTTTGGCCCTGTTCAAAGTCGTCCCTTTCCTACCTATAGACATTTTCACTCACTCTGGTCTCTGGTACAACTACCTGCACATTTTAGTGCAGTCTGTGTTAGTGGTTTGCCCTAAGAAATAGCTGTATTGTCTCAAACTTCCAGCAAATTTCTATTAGATCCTCACACAGGTAATGGGCAGCGGCATCGGAACTTGAGACACCCCGAGTCCATCGTGCCTCTGCTGCAGAGACATGTACCTGAGCAGGAAGGATGTAGCTGATTTATGCAATCTTGACACAGCCCAGACCCTATGTGAGGAAACAGACTCACAGGATGAGCTGCCATTCACACAAGCTCAGGCCAGCTGTTCCCCTACAATAAAAGGCTCCAGGAAAGCACTACAAGATCTGTGTTTTCCTTCCAGAAGTGTTAGTTTCTCTTTCAGGGTGCACGGCATATTTACACATATTAAGTAATGTATTTATTTTTAACCTTTTTTACCAAACACACCTAAATAATATAAGTTTTCCAAATAGCCTGGCTGTGTTCAATTACTCTTTTTAGCTTTCTAACTATGTATTTAGTCCTTTATTTTGCCAAAGCTTTGCCCTTAGTCTGAGTTTAATCATACACAGAAGATAAACAGATCCAACTGCTTTAAAGTACTGCCCTTTAAGGTGTGTTTCCACTTTTGAAAGTGTACAAAGTGCAGGGGGAATTCCATGTTTGTGTCTGAGTGATGCCAAACAGCCGTATTTCTTTGCAAATCAAGGGTGCTTGTTGAAATAGCTGGCTGGCCTGAAAGCCAAGATGTGTCCTGCCCTTACTTCTATCCCTGACCCTGGTACAAACCCCTTACGTTCAAAGGACTAGCCCTGTAATCAGAAGATAAAAAGAGAGTTCTATTGATGGACTCAAAAGTGTCTGGTTACATACAAGCAAGTGCTGGGAACAAAAGTGGCAGATCCAGCTCCAAGCATGCAGACACCAGAAATTAAAGGAGATACCCTTCTGACACAGCCATGCTTCAGAGCACAGGCACCTCACAGTTACAACATGTGCTGCGATACTAAGTGACACTTGGTGTGCCAAGACTGCAGGTTTCCCAGAGCCAGCCCACTCCCCAGCCCAACCAAATGCCTGCTTGCATCTCTCATTAAAGAAAACATCTCTGCATCACAGTCTGAAGACAAATGCTGGCTCTCACCTGTTAGTCCTGGGTCTGTCACACATTGAGCCTCTGGTGTATTAAAGCCTAGCTGGTCCTGAGGAGCGCAAGGTGGTCCTGTTGTGCTGTTATCACTTTTACATTACAGATTTTATTTGCAGAAGCCTGTTTGTGAGGAAGCTGATTTAGGGAATAAAATAATTTTCCATAATCCTCTCAAGTGAAGAAGCTATCAGGAAGGAGTAAAAGTCATGATATATATCTTAGGCTTTTGTGGGTTTTTTTTAGGAGAGGTTACAAGAAATGTTTCACAAATTATTTAAGGAGAATAAAACATGGTTCGTGTATAATATCTGCATGAAAATTATAATCATGTATCTTACAGTGAGGTTACAGGTCAAACTGTAAGGGAGCAGACAAATTTTGAAAAGCTACCTAGCTGATGGGTGTGTACAACACACAGTTAGGGAAATTTCAGTTCTATTTACTCAAAACATTCACCTTTAAAGCCTAACTAACCAGCATAGAAGCAGTGCTTGCAATGCTAAGAAAGTTAGTGTTTACCTATGCATGCTTGTTTTTCTTTCGCTGCTCTTCCAGATGAAGATGAGTTGCTTGCCTTCTAGGCAAGTAATTGGTTTTACCAATATGCACAAGTGGAAAACTGTATGCAAACATCAAGAGAAACAGAAATAGTCAAAATCACCCATAAGAAATGCACCTCGCTCTACGCTTTGAGATTATTTTTCAAGGGCCACACAGGAGAAGTAAAACTACCGGTGTTAAGGAAGTGTGCAGTTAGCCAACAGAAATGAGGCAGGGGAATTTGGTAAAAAGCATCAGCAAACAATAACCTAGGAATAAACTTAAAGATACTCACGATACTGGTGTCCACAGAAAATAAACCCTTTCTCACCACTGTGATCCTGACCCGTAGGCAGTTAGCTCACTCGGTGCCGGTTCCTTACTATGTGAAGTAGTAACTTATATTCTAAGTACATCCAGGATGGAGGCGGCTCTCTCAGGAAGGTTCTGTCCCGTGCGCTTGTGGCACTACAGTCCAGCTAAAAACAAGAGCCTCATCCTATCCAAACTGCGCTGAAGCTTCCCACTGACTCCAGCTGAACTAAGCAAATACAGTTTGAGTAAGGTCACAAAGGTTAGGCACTGCAAAGCAGCAAACACCAGAATGTTTTAGAAATAAGATTTTAATTCTTTTGGAAGAAACAGGTTTTCTGAAATACAGAATCAGGACATTAAGACTAAGTAAGGTTTTTATTTTAATAGAAAACTTGGAAGGATGTAGCATCTGCTCAAATATGTACCTCCACATTCTGCTGCACGTTGCTGTAACAAATTTATTAGTCATAGCTCTTGTTATGGACAGATGGTTCCTACAGCAAAAATATAGAAAAATAATTTGGATTCAAGTCTAGAACACCTGCAACTCTTCATATGCAAAAAAATAAATCCAACTAGTCATAGAAAAGTGGCTGATGAGGATGGAGAATAGGGCTGTGCACCTGAATAGCCATGACTATGTACATTCCGAACTTAAGAAATGAGCATTTTTTCTCAGCCTCATAAAAAATAGTTTGTCAATGAAAAATACCATTATGTAATACATTTAATACAATTTATACTTGAATTTTAAGATCTCAGATTATGGAATAATAAGCTAAAATCAAATGTACTGCTCTTTCCAATGTCTTGCATATAACAATACTCTCTGTGTATACAGTGTGCATGCATGTACGCGTATACACGCACAGGAAGAAAGAGATGTATAGAGATTTGTAGAAGAATTCTATAAGATTATCTGATTTCATTGTAGACCACAGCATACAGACATCCTGGGATCCTTCTAACACAGGCTGCTCTATGAATCAATAATGTTGACTGGTATTACCACATATCTACAACAGGCCTTTTGCTATTACGAATTTAATTATAAATTTTTTTTTCCAATCTAGATTTAATTTTTCTAAGAAGTAAATGCTGCTTTGGTAAGATTCTGGACTGTCATGACAAAATAACTGTGAACATATTGGGCAAAGCCTTGAAAGTATGAACCATTTTGATAATTAGTAAGGAATAAAGACACCAACAAGTTTTAAGCAGCAACAGATTTAAAATGACTATGATCTGATTTACTTTCTTCACCAACAAGCATCTCAAGCAAGAAACTAAAATGAAGAGAGATTAAATCTCTCTGCCTGCTGTCACCATGACATTTTAAGCCACCAAAGTCACAGCTGGCACAGAAAGAACAGTGGCATCAGCAGAGACCTCCATCCTTCCAGGGCATAAATTGCATTGCGACACCCTGCCAACACTGCCTTGGAAAGTTGGCCTGTGATCTGCGGTGTCTGGTGTATGATGCTTTCGTCGGGTCTTGTCTGAATGTGTCGGATTCTCTGTGCTTCTTGTAGCTGTGGACTGCTCTTGGTTTTTCATAGCTCCTTTATTTTTAGATCTGAAGCCATTATGCTGCTGCCTTCTATGCTCAGACCTGGAACCACTCTTGGTATTATTGTGATCTGCATCATTACCGGCACCTTGTGACTTAAGAGACCCGTTGAGCCGGACGTTTTGGTGCTGCGGGTTGAATCTTCGTCTCTGGCTAGAAGGCCCATTCTACCCAGAAAGAAATCAGGTAAACATTAGGTTAGCTGAATCCTTCCAACAGGACAAGAAATACAGCAATCAAAATTAACAAAAGCTGCAGAACAAAACGCTCAGTCTAACTAGGAGAGGGAAAACTACGCAGTTTTCATTGCTGGCGGAGCACTCTAACAACAATGGAACAATGGGTAACACACTGCAGCTGAGTAGCCTGGAAATCTAGATGTCAGGTTCATCACTGATGCAAAATTACAATCTGCTGTGATTCAAGAGAACACAGAAAAGGGGATGAAATACTGGGCATCGCAAGAGCAGCAGTTAAAAAGCACTGAAGAATGAGATACTGAATTTTTCTCAAATCACAGAAATACCTTTCCCAGCCGAGGGTTGTGTACATACTACAGTAAGAACAGAAATTCACATGTAAATCAAAATAAAGAATGCACATGGTGGCAGAGATGTCCATTGTGGTATCTTGCTCAGAGGAAAGTTTGATCCGTAGTGGGACGTGGCTGAATTTCGTGATTTGCAAGACTGCCAGAGCAGCTGATTTCACACCTGCACCAACATCATGTAACACTCCCATGATTCACTTCAGGCACCTACTTGAGCCCAGAATCCCTACCAGGACAAAACTCCCACCAACTTCAGCAGCAGCTTTACCTAAGCACAACAGCACAGCTCTTAAAATGAAATAGCTCAAGATAGCACAATGCTGTATTACACAGCTTCTGAAATAATGTGCTTTTAAACCTGGCAGGATTCCATTTCAAAGTCTACCTACTAATCATGCTTCAGTAGCACATCAACTGATCATCTGTTAAGTATCAGGTAGAAACTTTTCTCCATCATAGCGTGTAGGACAATTAGCTAGTATGAAGGGGTTTTTCTTCTTCAGTCTGGTAACTGCCACTAGTCACTTACGAACACCAGATAGTGGTCTTTGCTCGTATGGCATTTCTGGTATGTCCACTTTGTATGTTCACACTGCCTTGAAGATGAAGCTGGAAAATATGTACTTGTGTATTTTCAAAAATTATTAAACATATGGACTGCAAACTAGTATTGGATTTCGTATTAATAACTTCCAAAGCTGTGCATTTTCTTTAAATCTTTGAAATAATTTATGTTAGTTGATAACTGGTTTCTTACCTGCTTATTTGTTGGGATTCCATGGGAAGAAGATTCTGTAGGATTGGAAGAAGGATGACTATGAACTTTTGTGCTGGCTGGTTTATTATCAGAGTTCTTGGCATTACTAGAAGACTTCCGGGTGTGTGTATTTTGCTTGCCAGTTGTTGCATATGAGGTCATTGAAGACAGCACTGAACTACACGGTGTTCTTGAGGAATAGTTGTTCTTTGGGTGAGAAACTATAAAACAAAGTATTCTGTGTTACCACTTAAAAGTTCACCATCTAAATATAAGGCTGTATTTTTATCCCACAGTTAATTTTGGTAGCATCCTTCTAACCTTACTTTAGATAATGAAGTAAGCTAAGTAACTATGGTCAGAATCATGCCACAGCACTTTACTCTGGTGAAAGTCAATGCCTCATTGTAAAGCACTGTTGGAGACAAAAAGCCGATGTGGTGGAACTGTGCTAAAACTGGAAGGACCATGGCAGAAGGGGAGGCTTTGGTCATCCAAGAAAACTTTTCAAAATTCCCAGTTTGCTTGTGAACTTTTGAGCAGTTGAGCTGAGCACAGGTGCTGTCAGGATTGCCCCATGCACTGCTGTCCTATCAGTAATGCTCCAGACAGGACTCTTCGGGCAACCGAGGAAGCAGCATGGGAAGGAGGTGAGTAGTTTGCTAGTAACTCCCTCGACTGCTTGTGGACAAAGGAGTCACAGGATGGTTTTGGTTGGAAAAAACCTTCAAGGTCAAGTCCAACCATCAAGTTGTGCCTGCAGACAACCACACACTAAATTCCATTCCAAATTACTCTGATCACGGAACACTGAAGATGCTGACATTTGATGTTATACGTACTACCTACAACACAGGTAACTGCTAAGGTAGCCTCTGAGCATTTTTTAAGGAGGAAAATAAAATTAGTGCCTGTTGCTCATTCCTCTCTACAGAGATGGTTAACAAAGGTTCTTTGGTTTTTATTCATGGTTAGAAACTGAATGCAAGGCACTAATCTACTTCATGTAGATCGTGAACTACATGATCTACATGGTTGGACTCACTCTCAAAGATCTTTTCCAACCTAGTGATTCTGTGATGTGGCAGCCAGGACCATCAGGAACCACTACTGCTCATCTCACTACATTCCTGCTCCCTACTTAATATTTTAGGACTGCCTGACATCTTAACCACTTCTATGTCTGGATGTGAAGTGCACCAAACATATCCTCAATTACTGCCTCTCTGCATTTCCACAAGCTCTTCAAGCTGCCTGCTTCTAAGCAGTCTCAAAGAGGACTCCGAGGCTACTGAAGTAAAATTTTTAATCTTAATTTGCTGTTCTGATTTTTCTGATTCTGTAACTTTCCTGTTTCCTTCTGGTACAGAGGACAAACCAGAGGCTCACTCCAGTGAGACACCTGTTGTTTTAACTAAGAGGTACTTCTGCATTTCCACTTTTAGCACAGCAAAAGAAGATGCAGAACAATTTTTGCAACTGAGCATCATCTGTTAGTTTTTTTTGAGGCTGTTATTCACTCACACCAACATCAGCTATTTCTCCCACTAGGTGTCCTCTTCAGAAAAACAATGCAACGATCTGCACAACCAGGAGAATTTTCTGTCCCATGTCCAGCAAGGCTGATGTCAGTGAACTCCATTGCTCTCTCTTGTCTAAAACAGACTGCTGCACACAGAAGCACGTATAAAAATACAGGTGCTTATAATTATAATGCCACCATCAGGCATTCTAGATATACATCAGTCCAGTTATTTCTGATTCTTCCTGTCCTTCATTATGTGTATGCTGCCTACCCTTGTATCATGCCTTCCCTTGCATAAGCTCTGTGGTTTTGGTTATTTCTTTTGTTAAAGCCCTCAGCAGTGGCTCTTGTTAGCTGTAGCCTGGTATAATCTCTGTTTGAAGGGTACTTGCACAGCTCCTAGCAGGGTATGGGCTTAACTGTGAGATGCTCTGAACAGAAACATCTTTTGCACTGAAGAGCTCTTATCAAAGACGTGCCAAAAGCATGAGTTGCTCATCTAAGGTCACTGAGGGCAGATTAGAGCGAAGTTCTTCAGACAGCCAGTGCACTATCAGTCAACTGTAAAACTGCACTGCTTCCCGGCTAATAGCTGTTCTTTTGACTTCACTGACCTGATTTCATCAGGTCTGCACTAAACTATGCTTAAGTAATGCTTTACTGAAATGAACTATAAATAATTAACTTGCAGAATTAACTGCAGCTGGAAGTTATTTAGGAAAGTAGTTCAAGTAGTTTAAAAAATAGTCTAATGCTGTATCAATAGCAGCTGTAGTTATATCAGTCAGGATAATCTTTACATAATTTTCAGTGTCTTATGCTTCAGGGTATGAGAGAGGGTCTACGAGGTGACTGTGAACAATTAGATGCATTACTGGGCAGCTTATGCCTTCCTTGGAAACATCTTGGGTTGGCTTCAATGAGAGACAGGACATGGGGTTAGATGGATCTTCAAAGTGTTCTGCAAAAGCAATTCTTATGGTCTAATGAATTAAACTGGTTACGCTTCACAGGAGACAGTTCTTCAGCTGTGCAGGCAAAGATTGTATTGGCAGGCTGTGGGACATTTCTTATTCTTTCTATTTCTAGAAACTCCTTGAAAACATTCAGTATTTTTTTCCAAAATTGTTTTCCTTCTGTAAAATGCACTAGTTCAGTACTGTGTTAACAGAGTGACAATACTGATGAGGTATCAGGGTAACATTTGGGGCAAAGGATAGAATTTACCTTTTTTTTTGGGAAAAATGCATGGCAAAGATGAGAAATAGGCTCCCTTATATTTTGCATCAGGGGCATAATACTTGGAGCGGCAAATTCAGCTGAATTTCTAAACAGAAGGGCAGATGATTTGGTTACAGAACATTTAGCTCCTGAAAAACCCAGTGAATACTGCTATGAAGCTGGGGAGTTACTAGCAGTAGAGACCTGAGTTAGTGTCATAATACTATGCTCGCACAGAGAAGCTTCTAATTTACTGGTTATTCATAACTTACTGAATCTGAGTGCTCCCCAGAGCTGACACTTCTTGCCACCTGGAAATCTTGTTTAGATAGAAAACTCCAACTGGTCTGACTAATACCCTGAAATCTGACAGAGGGGAGTGTGCACACACCAATGGACTGCATCACATGTGCTGTGTACTATGAAGTTGACTCGTGCATGTTCAGCAAGTCCGCTGCATCTAGATACACCGTTTGTATTGGGCTTGCTGCACACATACCAGCAGTACCTGTGCCATTATTGCCCTTCCTGAACAGACATGTGGAACACTATGTTCTGAGACCTCCCGTGTGAGAAATCAGCACTTACTTTCTCCACAGAGCTGAATTTGGGTCTTCAGCTGTTCTGTATCACAGGAGAATCGGGCAGACCTGCCCAGCTCTTCATCGTATTTCCGTTCACTCACAAAGTGCTGCAAAACCACAGACAAATTATGTGCATTCTGAGCAAAAGACTGCATGGATGGTACAGAAACCAAACTCATCTTACATTCATTTTAAGGCTCAGCAAGCTCTTGATCCTGTCTTGTACACAGGATCTCTGTGCAGTCCAAGTATTTTCCCATCCTTACCAAATTATATGTCTCATAGCCCAGTGAGGGGTGGACCACCCCCACACTTAGGAAGTGAGTCATTTCACCAGAGCATGTGCTTTTGGTCACCGAACCTGAAGCTATCAGGTTTACTTGTTAACCAATTAATACACAAACTGCAAAACTCTTGGTTTTGGTGCACTTATGAGGGGAGAGCTTACACTTCTCCCACAGTGTCAGTACACTGCTCAGAGGTGCTGTAATACTTTAAGATAATTATCCCCATGGAAAGCCAGTCACCCTTTGGCCCAGGGCAGGAATGAACAGCCTGGGCACGTTAACATGACAGCTCTTTCTTGGCAAACAGTTAAAATACCCAAGCAGAAGTGAATGCCTGACCTTAATTTCAGCCCTGAGTTCAGACAGTTGTGCTTCAGCCATCTGACTGGCTAGGTCTGTCAGTCTCTTCAGCTCTTCAGCTTTCTTCTGCCGAGCAGTCAGGATTTCCACTGCCAAATACCAACAGTCAATAATTAATACTAGAAAGGCAAACTGGTCTGTAATTCATTACTCTATGGGCATTAACACTGTACATCACATTTCAGACACACATTATCTTGGACTCCCAACTTCAACTGGACTTCCAACACGCTGTTTGCACAGATTAAGTCCATCAGCATATTTAACTGAACTGCCTGATGTTGAAAGAGATTTGGAAATGAAATCGCTGCCAGAATATCAAAGGCAAACCTCAACATTTAGACAAACAGGGGCAGACATTTTTGGGGGGTTTCTAGTGTTTCATTTTTAAGCACAAAATCAGGGAGAATGGAGGCATGAACAGAAGCAGTACACTGAGCCAAGAGCCTGCTTCTAAAGATACACTATATTTTATTTACACTGGGCATTTCAGTTTCTCTGAAAAAAAATATAATCCATTCAGCTACAGTTTACATTAAAATCAGTGGCACTGCCAGTTTGCTTTCAGGTACAGAATACAAATGTTGCTGTTTCTACAGCAAAGCAATATTACCAAGACCGACAGTCTTTATGAAAAGATACTAAACATTCACTACTGCCCATCTTGTATATTTTTATATAAGGAAGGGGTGAATAGTTATGTTCTTATAGGAAAATACTGATCAGGAAGCACATAGCAACAGTCTGCTTCCATGCAGGATAATATGCCATTACAATTTTGGTGGAAAATTAAATATACACAAACTCCATTTCTTACACGGTGACTCAGTGCAAAAGCAGCTGATGAACTGGCTGGTAGGATCAGCACAGATGGTGAGAGGAAAGATAGCATCTAAATATAAACAACAATCAGAATCCTTTGTCTAGAGCTTACACCTACAGTCAGGACTAGTGGTAATTGTTGTGATCTCTCCTAAGGCCACAGACTCCATTACAGCTGTGGGGATTTTGCCTTCTTTTGCCACAAATTTTCAGAGCAGACTTGGCAACCTGCTCATACTTTATTATGCCATTTTTTAGGTGAGAATTAATGATATTTCACTGAGTTTATTTCTCAACCCATTATCACCTGTTTAATCAGCACCTTCTTTTGAAAGTATCACAGTATCACAGAATCAGTAGGCTGGAAAAGACCTTTGAGATCAAGTCCAACCACAAAAATCACAGAATGGTTTGGGTTGGATGGGACCTTTAAAGATGTCTAGTCCAACCCCCTTGCAATGAGTAGGGACACCAACTAGATCAGGTTGCTCAGAACTCTGTTGATCCCGACCTTGAACGTTTCCAGGGATGGGGCATCTACCAACTCCCTGGGCACCTGTTCCAGTGTTTCACCTAGCACAGCATGGTTGAGCAGGCACCAGGAGACAGACCCTGTGGCTGTACAGCTGTGTGGGAACAACCAAATCATCCCACAGAGAAGCATGTGTCACACAGGGCAAGGAAGGCTGACATTAGCTACAGTTCCTTTAGCACCGTTGGTAAATCTGCAGTTAAGTTATTGCTTATGCTAAAACAGGTATGTATCTGTCTCTCTAGCTGATCTTTTAATTGAATTCTTGTGGAATATGTCTACAAGTCTAAGAAACTTTTACCAGATTAAATGAGCTAGTTTACTAGATGTTTTTCCTTTGTTCAATAGCTCTGCTTTATTGCTTATTCTAGGTAAAGCTAATATTGTTTCTCCCCAAGGTCAACATCCCCTTTGCTGAAGTGACTGCCCAAACCATATGAACTCACCTCACACAGGCATTTATCTCTGCATGAAATGCTATTTTATAAAAAAAAACCCAAACCCTGAAATTATCATATTCCAGTATTGACGGTAAGACTACCCACTGTAAAATAGTTCTCCAGTGCAAGAAAGAGATGTGAAAATAAGTAATAGTGTAAATCTTGGTTAGCATGTTACAGTCCTGCAATACCTTACAGTATTCTACTACATGGATCATCTTGTGCTTTTTTCCTTCTCCAAAGAACACAGATACACCTTACCTATGCAAAACCAGAGATGACATGAATGCCTGGAATCAGATCAATTCCCGCTGATTAAGAAAACAGATTCCAGTAACCATCTCGTTTTTAATTGCTGTAACTCATAAACTTGATCACACTCTCTTAAAGCTATGCAGGGCTTCACAATAACCTATCCCCCAAGTCATTTCCAGTATTTTAACTTGTATATGTAATACAAGCAAGCAAACAGTGGTTTAGAAATGGAAATGAAACAATCTGCAAACCACAGAAGTGGGGGGTGGTGGGGTGGGAAGAGTGGTCAAAAAGCTCTGCTAAGCAAGCAGAATAAATAATTTAAATCCAACCTCATAAGCATTTTTGGTTTACCTTAATTTTGTATTGAAATTTTAATGTACAATCCTTATAGTTAGAAATTATACAGCAACTATCCCAGAACATCAGTGACTCATCCGACTCTATACATACACAATGGAAGATGCTAGAATGCTGCTAATCAAATTTATGTACTTAGTTTTTGCCAAGCAAAACAAATTGTTCCATGACTATTCCAAAAGTTCCCTGTGCATTTTTTTACTTACTGGCTTCTTCTTTAACTTTATCAATTTCTGCCATTAATGACACTTCTTTGTCTACAATGCTAAAAAAAAAAAAAAAAAAAAGAGAAAAACCATCATTTAATCCATGCTGGAACTCCATCAGAATCAAAATGTAACTACACAAAGACTTCAGACCTTAGTTATGAGCAGATTTGACATTAGCTGCTCATAACAAAGACTTAACAAATGGAAGCTGAAGAGACAGGGAAACTGACTCCAAGAAATCAGTATATGCTGATTTACACTAACAGCTCATTGGCCTGTCCATACATCTGAACTGATGTGGAAGTTGCCCTGATTTACCTCTTCAGCACTGCCTCAGCTCAGCAGCCCTCAAATGACTGAACAGTCTCTCCCCTAATTAAGCCAGACATACTGTGGCTGCTACCCAGGTTAATACACCTTAGCTCTCAGTGCAATATTAAGAATAAAACAGAATTAAAGCTGTGTGGAAATAGGTCCTCTTCCTTAGAGATATTCTTACAAAATACCTCAGGGTAAATAGGAAAATCGCTTGTGATGTAAATAAGCATTGATGTATCTCCATAATAAAGGTCTGCTTCACAGAATCACAGAAGGCTTTGGGTGCAAAGGGACCTCAAAGTTCATCCAGTTCCACCCATCCCACTATGGTCAGGAACACCCTCCACTAGCCCAGGCTGCCCAAAGCCCCATCCAACCTGTCCTTGAACCCTGCCAGGGAGGGTGCAGCCACAGCTTCTCTGGACAACCTGTGCCAGTGCTTCACCACCCTCACAGGGAAGAATTTCTTCCTAATTTCTAATCTAAATCCTTTTTAACCTTCCCTTTCATAAATCTCTGGTGTGCAATCCCTGGAAATGCTTTTAAGCTGTTAAATGCAAACTGATCAGGTGGGTCTGGTGAATTGTTCACATCATCAACCCCACAAGATCGTTCAGCAAAATAACATCACTGCAGAACGCTCTCCAGCAGACAATGCTTTGGTGTGCCACTCCATTTTCCCCTTACTATATTACTCTTAGTCATGTTCAAGTTTAATAACCACCACCAATGTTAACATTCGTGTTTGTGTGAGTACTGCTGAGGAAAAATCACAAAAAGTAGGACGAAGATCAGGAGTAAATTCAGGGACACACTCAAGGGAAGAGTGGAGTTCTCAGACCTTTCATTCTTAAATGTTAACTTCTGTAAGCAGTGAAGACACTCAGTGAGATGTGGCTAGCGTCCATCAGAAGGAAAAATCCTACAGAGTCAGCAGCAATCAAAGATGGGAGACTTACAGAAGACAGAAGGACTGATGGGTTGTTAACTAAAATAAGGAAAGATCATGGAGCAGGCAGTGTGGAGAACACAAAGGAGATACACAGCTGACTCAACCACAAATTTACCAGCTAGAATGTGTTCAAGTGCTGAGCAACCTTTGATATCTTCCCATAAACGAACCAAGGTCATACAGGAGGTGCGCAACAGTTCTGCTGAGTCCTAAGCTTGGGTTTTGCCAATCAACAGTGCCACCTTTAGAGGAGGAAAGACTACTACCTTTACACTGCCTCCTAATAGTCAACAAGAGGAACAGAAGCAGGTTGGCTGATGGCAAGACAGTAAAATGGCAGTGCAACATGTTTTTCTGGTTCATGCAAATAAACAAGACTGAAAGTATTGTTTTGGCTGCCAGGTCGATTTAGTATGATGCACACACCAGAGGAAATAAAATAGCAGGGGTTTACGGTACAGCAAATCGGTCAAGAGGCACACACAATGAAAGGACACACTTGTGCCAGTTGGCCCTTAATGTTCTCAAGGCATAATCATTGAGCTTTGACTTTAAACAGGCAGGTGATGATTGCAGCTTGCTAATCTAAATAGCAATAGCTTAATTAATCGATTTTCAATTAACTTTTGTAACTACATGCTATTATAAACTCCCTTGACTTTCACAGCAAGTGCCTGAAGTGAGTATTGCAAGATCTTACCCATTTCTACCCTCCACAAGAAAGAGATTTTAATGATCTTTAGTACTTTGCCCTAAGTTTAAAAAGTCTACACATTTTTGCTGTTGCTTTCTCCATTCTATGCATGCCTCCATAGAATAGTAGACGGGTTAGATAAATATAAACCCTCGGGTAAGAAAAATATTTAAGCAACAAGCTCACAAGAGCAAAGCTCATCAGAACTGTGTTTTGTCACAGCTCATTCCATTACTGTCCTCCTGCCACTCCAACAGATCCTTGCTAAGCTACTTGGCCCCTAACATTTTACTTTGATGCCAAATAAAAACACAAGGCCATAGCAATCCTGTATTTATTTACCATGTTTTTACAGTCAGATCTCAATTACAATTTTCCTGATGTTTTAGTATGGTCTCTGACAAACATTTCAGGAAAATGTTTGGATGTTGCAATAGTAGAGGCCAGGCCTCTGATGAATTTGATGGAGAACCATCACCTGAGTAGTTCCCCTGTAGCTACAAACTAAACACAGGGAAAACTAAACCAAGAGAAACAGGGTTTGGTGCTTCTGTCAATATGACACTAGATAATGCAGTAACTGAAGTTTCTTTAATGGACAGATCTTCCAGGGGTTGCCTTTCCCAGAAGACAGTGCAGCTTTACTAACTTACACCAGCTGAGGACATGGACTACAAATGGAAAGGAACAGACTAATTAACATCTAGAAGTGTACAGCCACATTTCTCAGCTTGGAAATCCCAAACTACTGTATGTCCAGGAATAATGAGGGAAGTTAAACGTTTCTTTAGAAATGCCACAAGCCAACCAGCTCTAGGAAATGCTTTTTCTTCTCAGTTTGCATAAGGGTCAGTTATTGAGAAAACAGAATAGGAATTGATTTGTTTTCTTTCTAGTCACACTGAGAATTTCAGAGCAAAACTGACCAACTCCTCCTCCATCAAGAGCTTGGTAAAGTTATAAACAGGAAAATGACAGAGAGAAAGCTGGAAAACTGGATTGGGGGGGAAGACAAAAGAGAGACAAAAGACAAATACAAAAGGAAAATTAAATGCTAACAGCTACAGAAGAAGGAAGAACAAGAACACTACAGAAAAATCAACGGATCAAATCTTGTCTCTTGTTCCTGCTAAGATCCTACTGTTTTCTCACAAAGCTCAGAGAGCCACTTAAGCTGAAAAAACTTCTTAACTCATGAGAAGTTTAGCTGGTTTTAATGTATTTTCTGGAATAATGCCCAACTCAGCTTCAATAGGATGTTCATGACCATGCTGCTCAAAGCTTGGCTCAACAATACCTCCTGGGAATGCATTTTCTTTCAATGCTTCTTACTGTCCACTTGATACCAAAATGTTATATCAAGCTGATACACTCCAATGCACAGCCTGCAGACATCGGTGTGCCGCAGGGAACTGGATACAGGGTGCTACAGAACCTTCCGCACACTCACATATCATCAGGTTTGGGCTCTAACAGAGCAAGGAACAGAATGCAGTTCAGATCTAAAGACATCTCTGGGAAAACAAGCTGCTAATCCCTAACTCTCTAGTTATGTTGTTTCTCCTGGGTCTTCTATAGATATTAGGAACCAGGGTTAAAATCATAAACATGCTGCTTTAGCTGAGATTCTGGGAAGGTCATGCTCTTGTCAGTTCTTTCTGATTACTCCCAGCACTAACATTCTACCAGGCTCCAGCAGTCCCTTCTCCTTCCTCCAACATCAGCACTTGAGCGCGTTCCAATAGAGACTCCTGCGACAATTGTGCAACCTGGTCCAAACGCCTCTCTCTCCATATGTACCTCAGTCTGTCCCCAAATCACCAGCCCATAGGAGCCCCTGCCACAGTAGCATTAGTCGGTTCTGATACAGATACTGAGTTTTTTACAATACATTTTTAATATTCACTACAGCAAATACAGAGGCTCAAATTCTTTCTCCCTCTGACTGTGCTCAAGGAGAGATCTGAATGAATGTTTTTGTCCATGACTGATGCTGCAGCCAAAACAGAGTAACACTACTATCTCTTTGCCTTCTCTATCTTTGCCACACCTCACTTGTAAAATGACCAATTCTTTTCTCTTAGTCCTCACTGTTTAAGGATCAGAGCCTGGGCACCAGACTCCAGAAATCAGCACTGCTCACTGCAGGTAAACAGCTGTATTTTGGAGCACAGGATTCAGCACTGTTTAAGAGCCAGATGAAGTTTAGAGGTGAGGTTCAGGAAGGAGACAATTCAGTTAAAGGAACACAGCAAGGCAGAGGCTTAACATAGAAGATGTGCAAATGAGGCCAGGACATGGGCAATGTTTGTGCAGTAGAGAGAGGAGATGCAGCAGGGGAGAGAGAGAGAGAGGGAGCATGCAGCTCTCTGGGATTCACTTTGCTGAAGCAATTCTGAAGGCAAGAGCATAAGCATCCTATTCCAGGTCAAATGGACAGTGCTCATGCCTTGGACTTATGCAAGCTGGCAGAACTGACACCAATATACAATGGCAGAAAAGCTGCAAACACTAAACTGCAATTAGTTGCCAGCACAGCAATGACAGGGCTAAATTATGCTGACAGCTGCCTCATTTCACAGTTTCATACTCAGAACAAATTCAGAATTTGTTCTGACATTAGTGGAAACAAATTAATCTTCCTCTAGTTTACTACATGAAATTTAGTGCTTGCACAGTGAAAAAGAAAAGATATTTTCAGTCAGCTGCAATACCTCAAAATCCCACTAAAATGATTAAAGTTATTAGTGCCTCTTCAGAAAAGCTGCTTCAGATTGCCAGGCTAGCTGATTTATAGCTGTACTGATGAAAATCACAAGGGTTCCAGATGACCAGAATCTTCTCTTGCCTTCTGCCTCTTCTATGCATTATGATAAACCTATTGTGCCTGAAGAGATGGGGAAATAAAAAGACCAAGCTGACAGGGAGGCAAACATGCTGACACAACTCACAAAGGTAAGCCACAGCTGCATGGCGTAGAGGTTACTGTCAAGAGTGTAATTCAAATGAGTTCTTTCAAAACCCTGTTAAGCCTCCCAAAATGCCAATTTTCTCCTTGAGGTGTTTAATAAGCTTCATTCTCCCCTGAACCAGCTTTGTGCATAGTTTGAGAATTAACGTCAATCTGGAGACTGAGGAAGACAATCAGCTCTGGCATTCTGAACTGCTGCAGCAGGGCTCTTCATCTGGAAGGGCAAGGAGCCATTTTTTCATGGGCATCCTCTAGGATTTCGTTCAGCAGGTGAGACAAAATTCGAGTCCTTTTTTTTTCATGAGAAATGAATCAGTTGTGGGACACTGCCAGAGTTTGACAGCTTAGGCTTCAAAATAATACAACACACCATTCTCCAGGGATTTTGCTCTGTCAGGGGGCTTTGGAACAGACCCCAGTAGCTCCTTAAAGTTGTGCTGACAAACTCAAGCAAGTTAGAGGGACACTACTACACTCACAGTCCCTGGTATATCTGAGCTGAGATTACATGCAAATTCACGGGATAGTCCCGATGAGCTCAGCGTTGGTGTCTAAGGCTCATGCATGATTTCATGTACACACATCTCTTCTTCTATGAACAGCTTTGACCCACAGATGGGGTGAAAAGACAACAGATAAGAACCCTCAAAGCCAATTATGCATTTCACAAAATGATTCCCACCTCAATTCAAAAATCACAACTGTTCCCATCAAACTTTCAGCACAAGGAACTAGAATGATGTGATGAAAATGTAAATAACGAAGCCCAGTCCCCTGTAATTGGTGATTAAAAGCTTTAGAGGATTACTGAGCCACCAACACTGTTTTGCAATTGGTGAAATGATACTTCAAGTTTTCTTTAGATTAATAAGATGTAGAAAAGCTGTTATGTTGCATATTTTGCAATGCCTCAGTAAAGGATGATCTTCCACTATTAACTCAAAAGTATTTAAAATGTTCATGGTACTTGAGGGCTGTTAGTTGGTCAGTGTATGAACACATGCACAGGGTTTATGCAGCAAACGAGATCACATGAATTTTCATTCTGACCACAAATGCAGTTTGACAATAAGCAGATAACCAAAAGACAGAATAAATCAGTTTCACTGAAATCCTTCCCTCTGCAGTGTACCATCTGGTGAAAGTAAAATTGCCCAGAGGCTTTTACTTATTCAAGTTTATTTTATGTTGTTTTTTATCTACCTTCACCAATATTAATTTCTCTAGCAGTCAGATAACACAGTGGGGTCTAGTAAAGCCATCATAATTAAATGTGTATTTGCGTTTTTAAGTTCTCTTTAAAAAAAATCAGGTATTTATTGCTTAATCATAAAAAACATGTTTAAGCTGAAAACTGACACAGAGAACCTTTTCCTGAAAGCACACTTTTAAGTTCTATTTATTTATTAATGAAGGCATTACCTCAAGATTTTGCAGTTTTAACAACTGAGAGTATGAATTGTACCATGACTGCTCATTTTTACAAAAATTTGGAATATATTTCTTTCCTATCTGAGTCTCGGTTCTGGTCCAACCACTGAGGTGTCTGAGTATCTTACTGCTGTTACATGCCTTAGCCTGAACACACTCTGGCAAAGATGATGACTGTAGCACCTGCAGAGGAGAGGCAGCTTTCCCAAAAGCATCTGGGAAAGCAGCCACAAAGAAAACAGGACTCATGTCCCTTTCGTCTATCACCTGCTGATTTTTTTTTTGACATTATTCCCTAATAAATTAGATTTCTCCTTAGTCTGACAACAATAAGAACAGAGAGCATATATTCCCCTTTTATCCACAATGACATGCACAAAAACAACTGTCTACCTGCATGGCCCCAAAAAGCACGCGTGCTTGTGTTTTACTGAGGATGACACACAGCTATGAATGACTGGGAGGGAAGAAGGGAGATGCAAGGTCATGAAATATGAACAACAGGCAAAGAGACAGCATAATCCACTTTTGCATTTCACCACTGTAAGTTGTCTTCACAAGCTTAGTAAAAAATTATGGGGATGAAGCAATTATCTGAATAGAGAAAGGGGCCAGAAGTGGGATGTGATGTATCTCATTGACAACTCACTCCCCCAGTTTCATGAGCTCCTCTGTTCTCTCCACTAGTACACAGCAAGGGTAATCCCAAACTGCTGGAGGACGTGAGAAGAGCACAAGCCCTGCTCCTGGAACTGCAGCTCTGCAGGCAAGTAGCTAGCCTGAGGCCGGTGCTGTTGGATCAGGTCCTCCTGGCCCCACCAGGCAGCAGGGACAGAGCCCAGGGTCTCGTAAAAAGCACTGGTCTTTGAAGGTACCTGTAACTCCAGCTGGGCCCGAGGAAACCTAAATGCCTGGGAGACGGTTTTTTCTTTCTCTGCACTGACAAGGATATGAACTGGATGGGGTGACTGATGGGCAAATATCAGAACTGCAAGAGGATTTGAAAATCTGTACTTTAGAGGCATAAGAACCACCAAAAAGGTCAGCTGGCAGACAGACACAGACAGAAAGCTAATGAGGACTGCCAGGAAATGCAGAGAGAAACAGCACAGGAACTCTGTTTAGTGTAAAGCAAGACCAGTCCTGGCCTTTCCAGCCATCTGCCCGTGCTCTAAACCACCACACTGCTAACACAGACAGGCAGCCCTTCCACTGGTGCCACTGATTACGGGCTATGGAAAACAGAAAACAATCACCTTCACAGGTTCCCAAGTAGGTGTCCCAGAAAGAGGACTACTATTCACTCACTGCTCTGCAACTGCAAGCACCGGCAGCGTTGCTCACCCACTGAGTTAGTACAGATGCAACTATGTTCTTTCAAACAGCTTCTTCCTCATTCAACTACTCCTCTGCTTTGACTTAGAAAACAACAGAAGAACTATTTTATCTTCCCCAAATATATAGTACAGGCTTCCTGGTTGTTCTTTCAATGTATTTTAAAATATTTCTAAATTGTTAGTATTGTCAAACTCCATTTTCCCAGCATTATGTCAGAGTTAATTTTTTATCCAGCTTATGGTGGAGCTTTGAAGTGCTTTTTGTTCACTCAAAAAAACAAACCAAAATGAACAGTGTTGGTTTTCAAGCTCTTTACAAATCACTAGGCATAGAAACATGTTTGAGATGCGAGGAGTAGAGGAGGCTTGCCTTTCTTTGGTCCAGTTTTACATGCAGAGTAATTAAATCTGGCTCTTACTATTTTCTACAGACAATTTTCCATTCGTGGCTGGACACAGACCATATGGCAAAGCAGCAGATGTTTCCTTTTAGTTCTCCATATGACTATGCAGATGCCCAACATGTGAAAATTATTTTCTGGCAAGAGGTGTTATATGTGGCTCCTTTTGTGCTCTAAACTTTTCACTCAGATATCCCGGGGCCCTTTTTAATCCCAAGATCATTTTCAGCCTCTTGGTGGAAAAGTGAGACCACAATTACAGCATACAGGTTTCCACGATGACAACAAACGTCTCAAGCATACTCTAGCAGGAGGGGAGTTCACCTAGCTTTTCTGACCTTCACCTGCAACCCAAGTGCAATTTGGTACTCTTCTGTTCCTTGGCCTACGCTACTGAGAGATATGGCTATGCTCTGATGTGTTTTACGTTCAAGTAGCAAGTGGAGCAGCTAATGTTCTCACTCATACAACTGTACACCCTACACTCCTGACAGCCATACACCAAAGCTGGGTGCAATAAGGACAAATACTGGCTCAGGGAGTACTGTCAGAAACATCTTCCTTATAACTTTCAGGTGCACATCTGAGTCTTGAGAAACAGAGCCCTTGAGCTCGCTCTGCCAGCACTCTCCTAGCCTTGGGGGAAGCAATGTCATCGAAGCCCTGCAAGAGCAAAGGCAACAAGAGTCCTAGGTCATGACAGAAGCAGAGTCCAAATGAGACTGCAAAGGACTTTGCACAGAGAGGAGCAGAGTGCCATGCCTGGTTCAGGCCATGACCCATAGAATGCTCTGGTGTCTTCTTGCATGAAAAGCGCTCTATAAAAGCAAGTTGTTATCACTTGTACTGAGCATGCAGAAAATTACTCCAGTTGGCAGGAACTCCTGGGAGGCTCTTTAAGAAAGTGAGCCCACTGCAGTGTTTTTTTAAATAATCATCTTTTCTGGGATTGTCTTTTGGGCCCCTTTCATTAAGAAGTTAAATCCAGAAGCAAGCACTGAATTCCACCCACCCCCTGGCCCCAGCATTTATAGGTGTTCACGGCATATCTGCTCCGTAACACTCAGGTTTTTCAGATCACAGGAAGGTGGTATGCAGTGTTTCTCCAGACTGGTGGTTTTTTAAATAGCAGCACAGCACTGACTGATCATGTTCAGGACTAACTTCCCTTCACTGGTTAGGTCAACCCATGAAATACTGAGCCAGACAGATACATGGACTTCCACTGGCAACAATCACCTGACAGTTTCTGCTGCTAAAAGGAAAAGTTCTTGTGAATCTTTCTGCTGAAGCTGTCAGGACATCTTAGGCCACGTGTGCTATTCATTTATCTCCATAATAAAGGTTGCATATGCTATCTGGATGTAGGAGGAAGATATATGATGTTATTTTTGCACTTCATCCTTTCTGTGATTGGTAAAGTCATTATAAGATTTAAAAAAAAAATTAGTCCAAAAGATCACTAACTCTTGAAAAGCAGTTTTGATTCTGATTTTGATAGTAAAAGCAAAAAGGACACAAAAGGGGCCTTTTATCCAAAGGAAGAAAAACAAACCCAAGAGAGAGCAGAACATAGTATGTATTTCAGCACTCAGCTGTGACAATATTAAAGCTTCTGACTTCATTTAGCTTCACTAAAACCCCCTTGGGTAGCGATAGCTCTGTGTAACAGGAACAGTTAAGCTCCCATCCAGGTTACAGTATTAAGCCCATTCCAGTACTCCCTGCAGTCCTGACCAGAGACAACACTTAGTTCTGCCCATCTGTTGCACATCCCAACCAGTCCCCACTCCAGCAGCAACTGGAAGAACAATTTGGAAAAAGCTTTGGAATCGCTATCACAAAGGAGACCAGATTATCACTGTCATGCCCTTGCTTCTGGTTACTCCGTACCATTCTGGGAGCAGCAGTGTAGTGGAATTACTTCATTTTCCCTTGATAGAAAAGTTCACAGTGCCACAGTGAAATTCCCATGCCCAGGGAAGGAGTCAGCATGCAAGAGGCTGAGTGCTGACTTAATTCCTTATCCTCTCCCTACTAGTGCTTTGTTCAACTCTGAAGCAAGGAAACCACCCTGTAAATAACACGAGCTAAACCCCTTCAGCCCAGGAGTATGATCTGTATGAGGTCTGACACTATTATCACTCGTTCTGATGATTTCTCCTCAAATCCTGGGAATCTACAGAAGTTGTCAACAAGGTTTTGTAAACGAGGTACAAGATAGCTCTTTCCACCTTCTCCAGAGTTTAAAGCCACAAAGCCATATGTAATATCCCAAAATTGTTTTTAATTTATGGAAGGTGTTAAGTCATGCATTTTACTGTTTAAACCAATTTTCCTTCCACTCATTTGAAGAAAAACCTGACTATTAGGCTTGTGACCTGCCAAAAGCAATCTAGCCTGCACTGAGACTTTCATGAACATGTCCTGACATTATACTGTCCTTGTTGTAATGTTATGCTACATGCATGAAATTGCTTTGTGAGGCCTGAATATTCAGAGCACAGATCTCACATTCTTGAGCTGGCTGTCTCCACTCCAACAATTTAGGCAGTGAGGCTGATAGGAGGTAAAATTAAATGAAGCGTGGTCAAAAAATCTTCCAGGCTATTTTTCATCATTTTAAGTCCATTTGGATTTACATACTTTTTTGGGGTCATTTTGTCTTTTCCCCATCACACTCTCCTAATTAAGTAACACATTTTAACAATAAGCACTTAAGGGTTTTTCAAGCTAAAAAACAAATACCTGAAAAACGAAGAATTGCAGTTCTGAATTTACTAATATAGCATCTCCCCTACATTTTTAGATCATGCTAGAATTCTAAGCCTGTTCTATGACCAAAGCAACTATAATTTAAAGACTGAATAGACTGTACATTAGATATGTAAGTGACATTATGTATTTTTGAGACTGCTACAAAAAAGTGAGAACTACACAGCAAATGAGACCCAACTATGAGTTTACTTAGAGAAAAGGTCAGACCCTTCTTTGCAGAAACCATAAACATTTTACACATTTTCTAAAAATCATATGAAAACACTTCTGAGAACTACCAAATAAAGGTGCAGGAATTGATGAACTGTTCTTAATTTTTGTATACCAACAATATTATTACTTCATTTCAGTTTGGAAGCAAACATCATTACACTGGCCCCAGACCGCTCCTGACAGTAATACAGAGTTCAGTATGGCTGCTGATCACAGCTCATGCTCACTGGAGAACAAAGTTCTCCCTGTTAGATAGTAAGGTAGAGCAGTGGCTTACTGCAACAGAATCTCCTACAAAATCAGCTCAGTAGCACTTGGACTTTCTGCCCATACAGAAGCAGAGCCCCAGTGGCACTGATGTCACTTCAGATGCATCACTAGAGACACGAAATACACCATGAAGTCCAGAGTTAAACTTCTGTCAATACTACAGCACTTTCATAATACGTTTCATATGCTCATAAAAATACTGACAAATATTGTGGATAAATTAAGGGTGAACGTTTTTTGTACTCTTCTGTGACTTGTAGCCCAATCTTGTACATTTTAATATGATTGTTTCTGTTTACTGCAATGCTGTGTAATACACAGGCTTCATATGGCATCCGTGCTTAGCAAAAGGCTGAGTAAAGATCAAACCAGATCTTTATTTTTCTAGGACAAGTACATACAAAATATGAAAACTGCTATTACAGCAATTATTTCTGCAACAAATTTTCAAAGGACTTAGACATACATGCTGAAGATCAGGAATAACCAAAATTATAACGGAAAAAAAATTAGAAAAAAAGGAAGATATGAAAGAATGAATTAGAGATGATAACTAGAAGCAAAGTATGTGAAAGTTAGAAGAAACTATGGGGGAAAGGAAAAAAAAAAGGTAGAATAAGAAGCAAAGATTATGGGAAATGAAGAGACAGTAAAGGACTGGTTGCCAGAAGAGATAAGATCAAGTAGTATAGCAAGAGAAATTTAAAGAAGGTAAAAAAGAGATTTCAGAAAACCCCATATATCAGATTTTTGAAAAAAAAACTTTCATTTGCTCAGATATGCTGTCACTGAACATGACAGAAAATAATTAGGTCAAGATGGATCACTTGGAAAAACCCCACAGTGAGATTGTTTTTTTCCCAAAGAACAGTAGTTGTGCCCCCCTGTATTTACATATGTAAACATACACATGCAGATATTGCTTCCTGGTTAGTGAGGAGTCCCTAAATGGCACTACATACTGCTTTTAGGAAACCAAATACTGCAAGCAAACAGGGTAGTAAGTGACCCTTCCCCACCAACGCCAGCAGCCTGGTTAGCCCCCCTTTTCTCTGGTGGTGCTGCTGATGGTTAACATACCAGCTGTGTAATTCTGCGAAAGCAGCTTTGATCTTCTTCACTGAATTATCCACTTCCTCTTTGATCATCATACGATACCTGGTTAGAGAAACTGTGCAACGTTGCAAGTCTTTTACTGATTTTTCAATGTTTGGCCCTAAAATAGAAAAGAAAAATTGTACAAGAGTTAAAAAGCTGGTTTTGGCTTTTCTGAATGAAAGAGCAAGAATTGTTCAACATATTATCTGCCCAATTTAAGTGGTTATCCCACCAAAGTCCATAAAAATAACGTTTCCATAGTCCTTCAGTTGTACTCTTCAGTCTCTAAACATATTTTCTCAAATTCATTCCCCAGATATATGTTAGAAGAGCACTAGTAATTCAAATTAATAATTTTAAATAGACCATAAGTTGTTCTACTCGTTTTTGTTATGCTAAACATGATTCTGCTCCCACTTTCTAACACATCTCTTCATATATTTATTTTTTCTCCCCTCCCCTCAAGGCCTCAGCTGTCTGATCACCTCAGCATACAGCAACCAGGGATCCAATTTACCTCTTTTTTTGACTGAATCATCTGTCTTTGTTTCAAGCTGGGTTGTAGCATTGGATGATTTAACTGAGGAAGATTTTGACTTTGGCCTGCCTAGGTTACACTGGAGTTGAACTGAGGACTGAAGAGACTCATGCTGTTCTACTCCATTCATAGTCTTTGGATTTAATTCCACAGATACTCTCTGGCGTTCTTGTTCTTTGTCTGCAAGCAAACATTAAGGTACAAAATAGGGAGTTGTAAGATTAAGCCTTGCTGTTGAGTCTGAATGGCTTTATACACTGGGAAAAAAAAAACAGTTTGGTTTTGATTTGGTTTGGTTTTTTTTTTCCCCACTGACAGGCATTCTACAGAACCTTGGAAAGCAAAGACAACACAAACAAAATGCTTTTGGTTATTAGACACCAGCCTGAATAAATCTGTTTTAGACTGAAAGAAAACCCCATGTTTTTTTAAAAAATAGTCAAACACTGACATGAAAAAAATACCTCCTAATATAGAATGCATACTACTAATTAGCAGCTTTGTTCAAGCATTAGAGAACAGGCCTAGAGAAGAAGCCTGCTATGGGAAAGCATGAGACTTCCATGTTGACACACAAAACATTTGTAATTTCTCAGCATCTTAAAAGCACTGATTAAACATTCCTACCTGAAACATTTGCCTTGCCTGACTACAGATTTCTATCAAAAGCAGCTGCTAAGGGGGACCAAGCAGGAAATGAAACTATGTTGAAGATGAGACTCCTGGGTTCAGCAGCTTCAGAGGTATAAGCTAACTGCCTGAGCCTGTCTGGCTGCCACAAGGTGACCTAGTTTACTCTTTCAAAGACTCCAAAGGGATCCAAGACATCAGCATCAAAACAAAAGGACAAGCAGACATAGTGTCTATGAAAACAGACAGGTACAGCCAGCTATTACTGCCACTTGGAATTTTAGTTGAGGAAACATGTATAGAAAATGATTTACTGCATTTTCCTAATTTTTGTACTCTGATGCATCACTTTACTCATCTGATGTTGTGAAGTGCCTGAAGGAGAGGGGCTTGTCAGATTAGCAGCTGGATTACAACCCATGGAATGGAATTAACACTGCTCGGATGAGGGATATCACCTGGACAGCTCCAGGATATAAACAAGTGACTTCTTTGTGCCCTGTCTGGGCACTAGGATGGATGTAAAGTACATCTTGGTATATTTCCATAGTAATCACTTAATGCCAAATGAACAAGGAGAAACGTTAATGTCCACATTTCTAAAATAGCTTTTGTTTGTGGGCTTTAAAAGGCGAGTCTGCAAGTCAAGCAAGTATCTTACACAAAATTGGATATAAGAAAATAGCTAAAGTTAAAAGAAATCTGTGTATCTGTGAAAGTAAGAAACACCAGGTTTGTAGCACTCTCAACATCTCAATCAAGAAGATTCAATGCAGATGTCAGTCTCACACATAGCCAGGCACTCTGTTCTGAGATAAATGCCATTAACCTTGAGCAGCCCTGGATGCATCTCTCACTAATGCAATAGCTTTCATTTAGAAAAATGTTCCTTCTGTTGTCAGTTGAGGTTGGCCTTGCAAAGTAACTTCAGCAGGTAGGTAGAGACAAGAGCTCTATCATCTAAACTATAGAGAAAGGCTGGGGCTATTGTGTTCTGTCCCCAAAAATCAAATCTTTTAAAATTTGTTGTTAAAGTGCAAAATTATTTTTTACTGCATTTAATTAACAGCTTTGGTAAACTTCTGAAGACAAATGACAAACTGTCAGATTTTTACCTGAAGAAAGTTATCTAGAACAATGGTTACACTCTAAAAACCTCTACAATTTTTTGTTTGCCATACACTTTGACTGTTTCTTCCAAAATGACACACAGGCTACTTTGAAACTGGGCAGCAAGATGATGAACACAGCCTAGCAAACAGTACCTTAGTATGCTGCAACTGAACTTTCAAATTTGATTGAGGACAATCCTCATCACACCTCCATAGGCTCGGGCCAGCTAAGAAACATGAACAAAATCTAGGGACAAAGTCTCTCTCAAACACTTCAAAGTCAAAGGTTTGGGTAATAGTAAACTGTTCAAGGGTTTGGCACCTGGTGGCTTGGAACTGCAGCACTTGTCTAATATGTGACTGTGGCTGTGTTAACCAGCAAGTATTACCAGCCCTGACAGTAATGGCAGCAGCCCAAATGAACGTGCTTTGAAATCTGCTCAGCTGATCTTCTAAATGAGCGGTTTATTTTTTGTAACAGCTGGCCATTCAAAACCTTTTAAATAAAGTGAACATCAATGGATTATTTGGCTGAAAGAAGAAAAAGCCTCCTTGATATACAAACAGGAAATTTGAAGGATTCACTAAAAATCATCCTACATGAAAAACAATTTAAAAAAATCTAAGAAAGAGATTCATATCTGACTTGTATCAGGTATCAAGTCCCTGCAAAAGCAATAGCATGCCAAGGCAGACTGAATATCCTCTCAGTGCATTCATGCCCATTCCCTAGATGCATATGAAGTGCAGTTGTAAGTCCTTCAGACCCTGTGTTTTCAAGAACTCTAAGAAGGACAGTTGTAGGGTTTTTTCCTGGTCATAATGCTGAAGTAATTTATTTGGGTTTTTTTCCCCTTCAAGGTATTAAGAGGAAGAGACCCTGCACTGACTCTGGCCTGCCATGATTAGGCAATTTGGCTTTCTAGAGGCTTGAATTCTGTGCTTCACTTTATCTAGCAGGTCATGATTTCCTGTGGGAATCACATAAAAAAGCAACAACTAAAGACTTTTCAGAAAAAAGAAAGATGGAATAACAGCAAGAAATAAGTAGACCTGATCTAGAGTTGCTAGGCATGTAATTTTCTAGCACAGGACGTGTTACGGAGACCAGCTACACTGCATCCTCTCTTCTGATCCCTCAAGTTCCTTCCAGGCAGCCAGGATTTTACAGCTCTCAAAGACCTAATGTCACAAACTGTGAGTTGACTTTAGCAAAGCTTCAACCTCACGTTCCTTATGGGAAGGAAAGCACAAGGGACTGTCAACAGACACCTATGATCCTTCTAAGCTGAGAGCTGTATGAAGGTGATGGGAAAATGACTACAGTAGCATTAATTTGATAGGGAAAGAACCGAAACAAACTAATTGGACAAGGACAAAACAAAGGAGATTATAACATGAGGGAGCAGTATGAGCACTTTGGACTCACCTCAGCATTGCAGACTGCTTTAGAACGGTCTGTGTGACTTGCTCAAAAACCACAAGGGCGCAGCTGTTGACCCCTAAGGGATCCTGAATGTCCTTTTCTTCTATTTAGTTCTATTAATTTCAGCAACACTTAACAATGTGTACATAGGTGGCTTTTGGCCTTAAGAAAATAGCTATTATACTGGCTGCAAAGACAAGGATTCTAGCATAACCGCAAGCGAAGAATTAAATCCCCTTCTCTGTATTAACCAAATTGCCAGGAACTTCTTCTATTATGCAAGGGAAACTTCAATATTTAACTTCCAGGTTTTTCTTTTCTCTCTACTTCCTTTCCTTTCTTGTATTTTTTCCCCCCTCTCTCCCCATTTTTGAAATGGGGAATGTGTGTAAAAGCTTATAAAAAATTTAAAGCTATTGTAACATCTCATTTGTCACTTGTAAAATCAAACTAAAATTCTGAGATACTTTTTGCCCTTGGTATATACAACACCACTGTATCATGTCAGAGAGGGGAAAAAAACCCCAAAAACCCAACTCAATCCCAATGTCACAGAAGAAGACCATTAAGAGCATGGCTACTCTTGCATTTATATCTGCTACCCCCTAGAAAACATTCTCCATGCATAGCTATTCAGCTTATGTATCTTTATTCATGCATATATCTGTTCCAAAAAAAGTTTGACATGGGAGCCTGACATTATCTGTACCACAAATCTTTACATCTTGCAGAGTAAGTGCCAAGAATGCATTTAGTACGATGGTAATGCAGAATTTCCTGTCTTATGACAAATTCTATTCAGAGCAAGTGTGAGTCTTTAACAAGGGCAGGAAGAATCTCTCTGCTCCTCTGCAAGACACCAAATTCTTATGTCAAAATTTCTGGGTAAGTAGTTAATCTATTTGGCTGCTATAGGTTGCAGAGTTTTCATTCAGTTGACCAGAAGTTGCTACCACCATTCATCTAAAAGCAGGAGAGAATTCACTTCAGGGTAATTATCCGTTTGGCACATTCATTTAAAACAATGTTTCAGAGCTGTATTTGCAACCATAGAAAAAGGGATTTAAAGGTGAATTCTTTTAATGCAGTCTTACATACTGCTTGAGACACAGGAAGAAAATACTAACACAGCAGCAATGATATAGGGCTGTCAGAAGTTTGAAATGTGAAGAACTGAAAAACCATTACCAGTGCTGACAGCAATTAAGTATGAGCTTTATGAGAGGATACTTGAAGGCAAAAGCTTTTTCAGAGCTTCTCCCCCAGAGGAGAAGGTTTGTTTTTATTGATTTTGCTATTATCATAACTCTGTATCTACTACAAGCCAGTGGGGAAGAGCTTTCTGTGTTACTGTTCCCCAAAGTATCAGTATTTTAGATACTAAGAGGCTATCCGGCTGCCTTCCTTCAACACAAAGGCCCTCCTGTTACCTGCTGGGGAAAGCTGGTGGGATCTGCCACTAGCCTCTTCAGGGAAGATGATGGAAAGAAAAAAAAAAATGGACTAGTTTGGACTAGATAATAAAGAAGTCCTTTAATATACCACAAGCTCACATGACTTTGCTCCAAATGAGGAACTTAACATTTCTGTCACCACTTGACACTCAAGCCATTTTTTAACCCCAAATTGTTCTGTACATATACCTGTAGTATTTTGTATCAGCTGGCCCTCTAATTATAGTGTGATCTTTTAGTATGTAGAAAAAAAAAAAAAAGATGTTTTGCAAGGAAACATATTGCAAGATGAACTGTGCCCAGATATATGACTACTTGTATGACTAATATGTGCATTGCTTTGTGCAAACATCTCTCTCCAACTTCTTTCTGTTATATTCTACTTCTTGGCAATAAAAATAGCACAAACTTTATGTAAATGCATGCTTGGCTATCGTCAGTTAAAAGGTATCTTGTGTCAGATGAACTGACCTGTGATTTCTGGACAGACCAGCGCTGACTCTACAAATCCTGAGCCTTTCTTCTCAGGAAAAGCAGCTTCCAGTTTCTGATTGGCAGAACTACCGCGGCTGTTGTCCTTAGAACATACATTCAGATGGCAGTCGTATATTCCCTGGGGCTCTTGAGATGCCTTCTCAGGTCCACCATTCTTGGTTTTAGGATCTTTATTGCCTTGGTGCTGTTTAGATTTGCTTCTTTTTCTCCTATTGTTCTAAATGGAGAAATATTGCAAGAAGAGAGACATCACTCACAAACTCAAAATATAATCAGTAAATTGCCCATGCTGTAAAAATGCCAAACAAGTGACATCGGTGTAATGCTGTGCTATACAACACGTGGCATCTGTTCAGCTGAACAGAGAAACTACTGCAAATAAAACCTGAAGCCCACAACTGGTCTCCCCCTTCCTTCCACACAAAACAACTGCTTTGCAGAATGCTAACAGAGTCTCTGCTAAGATGCTGCTCAAAGCATTTGCAGTCACTTTGGATAAGCAGTTCCTAACCATCGGGGAGACATCCACACAGTAACATAGACATACTTAAGGCATCACTCTGATCACGTAGAAAGCCATGACAGAGGAGCTTCCATGACAGTGACTCACAGGGCAGGCTCCTGGTATAGCTCCAGCTGTATATATATAAGCTATACATAAGACATACATAAGCATGAAGAGCACATCCCAAATAAACACCTGAAGTAACTGACTTGATAGCATCATTAATACATGATTCCTGATGCACAGTTCCTGTGCCTACATTATTTTTACACCTGGCAGCAAAACCTCTAACACTATCCAGCATACAAGTGCTTATTAAAAATCTATCTGCACATGGACTGTTTGGGATTTGCTCTGTACTTGTCCAGGTTCTGGCTCCCATGCACATACATGTGCTGTCCCAGAAATTCTCTCATGACACTGGGATAAAGGCACAACAACAGATTTTAAAATAATGCACACATTTGCTTTCAAGTATTCTAACTACAGTGTGAATAAAGTCATCTATGTTAGCAAAGGCAGACAAAATGCTGCCCAAAATAAAAGTGCTACATTCAACTACAGAGAGCTGATAAATGGTCTGATTGCTTGGGTTCTCTTACCTTCTTTTTCCCTGTCATATTCCATTCCTTTAAAACCTGAGTTGCGCTGCCTAGAGAAAGGAAAGATAAAAAGCATTTCAGCAAAAGTTCAGCTATAAGAAAGAATGAGTGTGTTCAAGAATGGTTTCCAGTCTCCTGGCTGAGCAGCATTTCCATTCCTCATTGCAAATTCTCTTATGTGGGGAGAACAAAATGAGTACCGCCATCTTTCTCCTTTTTAGTTACTCATTTCATTTGATTATACTTCACTACTGTGGATGGGCTACTCAGTACTACTGGGTTTTATGGCCTTCATTTCACAAAAAGATTGAGTGCCCAACTTGAAGCACCAGTACGAGTCTCAGAAAAATCTACACTCCAAACCACTGCCTGAAAAGGGAAGCATCTCAGCAGCCCAGTATAAACACTGGGTAAACTAGATAGTCCACTCTGACTCTAGAGCTTCCAGGTTTAAAATCTTTTAGCATTTTAATCATATACTTCCTATCTGTTATCTGTCTTATTTAGAAGAAATAAGATCATAAAAACAACAGACTTAATTAGTATCCAGAAGAGCAAATTTCATGGAATCTTGCAGAAATTCTGCGTCACACAAGAACAGTAAACTTAGGCCCCGCAGAAAAAAGTGGTTAAAATTTATATATATTATATATATTTATTATATATTTGTCTACTTGGAATTCTGTCTGTTAACCTCAGTGAGTTGGTTAGATAAATTTATGGAACAAAGCAATCAGCCTTGGTCAGAGCAGTGCCAGCTGCCACGTTCAAGAAAACTCTTTTGCATCTAGTTAATATCATTATTTTGCTCTCCCAGACCCTAAAGCTGAATGCAGATGCATGACAAGCGTGCAGTCTGAATCATCATCCAAACTACTATGGCAGTAGATGCTACAATCATCGTTTTAGTCCCAACAAGGCTAAAGGTCTTCTGCTCAAACTTAAGAATCACTTTACCATCACTGAACTAGTAAAGATTCATTTATTATCCTTTACAAGCAGGTTTCATGCTCAGCCATTCTTCTCACTCATTTCAGTGAACTCTTGACAATATTAGTATGAAGAAGTAACACTGCTTTCAGACGACCAAGAGCTGTCAACTTCTATTCAGCCAAAGATGTGTGAGATTTTCAAATGTACCCAAATTATTTTTCTGTCACAATAATCCAGATTCTACATTAAGTGGTGAGTTTTTCATGCACATTAGAAGACAGTACATGTCTTGCCAGCCTAATAGGTTAAATTGCAAAAAAAAAGAAGTGTATGGAAACCAAAACCATACTTTGTTTCTTATATAACATGACAATGCAGACAGAATACTAAGCAAGTGTCTGTTATAACTATATATAAACCTATTACGTAGTTATACACATACTTATGTACATACAATTCCATCCCCTAGAGGTATGCTATCTTTTGAAAGACACAGTGTTTCAGGGTGAAGAAATAAACCCAGACATTTGCTGCCCATTTTACTCTATGCTGCTGAAAATAGACAATTTCACTTGACAGATTTGTTAGCTGTTTTCACAGTATCATCCAACACTCTTCTTGTATTGGCTGGTGTTGTCTTAGCTTTGCTTCCCTCAGCTTCCCTGCATGGGGAGGGTTATTTTAGGGATTCACCCAACTAGCCTATTTCCCAACACACTCATTTGAACCCTCAGTATATTTTCTTGAGGGGATCTACAAAGCAGCTGAATAGGCCTTCAATTACACTTAATTACATAAACACTAACATAGCAAATACAACATATGAAGCACTATTTTAACTCAAATTTCACATATGAAAGTAAATTCATAATAGAGACATCACTTATATGCCACTCCACATATGAAGCAAGGTAAGAGCTAATCTCAGGAAACTAACTGTGAACATTTCTTGATTAGGGATGCAGCACCACTGAGAAGCATTACATGGAGGCACCCAGCCTTTCCCCTCAGCACGGCTGTCCCACTGTTTTTCATGACACACAGCAGTGAGTTCTCTGGGACTGTGATATTTCAATCTTAGCAATTTTTGTCATTCAGGTAAAAAGATACTCAAAGTCTTAGATTCAGCCTATCCACAGCAGCAGCTGAACACATATGTTCTCTCACTGTTTCCAGACAGTAACAAATACTGGCTGTTTTCCAATGCTCACCTGCAAAGACTTCAGTAAAATGGTCATAAACCGGTGAAATTCAAACAAAGATCATTCGAGCTCAAGTTACAGCAGCTTGCTTTTCTTCAAGATTTGTTGCACCCCCTTACAAAACTTGCTTTTGCCCTGTTTCTTCTTCATAGTAGATGACAACACATGGCTATGAAAGCACCTCCCCTTTTGAGGAGCCACTGGAAACAACTCCCAGACCACAAGCAAGCAATGCTAACTTAAGACAAAACAAGTTTAATGAAAGGAGTTTACTGGATAATGATGGAGCAACCTTGTGCTACTTTCCCCAGGACATATTACAGGGAAACAAAATTATTGTTAATTAGCTGCATCACATTTTCCTTTCTCTGTGTGTGTGCACATGCACAAAACCTCTAATTTCCACACAGCTATCAGAATCTGACTGTCTACAGATGCCTGAACCAAAAGGCACCAAATGGAAGAATTATGATGCATTTATAAATAGTCCGTTTTGCTTGCACCTGCTTTTTTGCATATTGGTAAATAATTGCTAGTATGCTGTCATGCTTTTCAGCTGATACGTTTTAGTAAATTAACACAAACCCAACCCAACACTATTCTGAAATAGGCATGAAATAAGCCACTCGGTGAGAATGAGAAATTAACACTTTTAATTAACATTTTTAAGACATACAGGGATTTTATGCCCATTGAACTTTTAGTATCTTTTAAGCAGGCCCAAGCTACAAACATTTTTGAGAGGATTTGCTCATGTTATGCTGTTGCTCATGCAAAGGGTTTCTTACAGACTTTGGTGGAAGCTTGAAATACATGCCATTGTATATTTATCAGAAAAGTGTTATTTAAATACAAATGACCTTTCATTGGAGATGGTCTCATGATGCAAAATCCAAACTCAGATCCAGACTTAGAATGGCTCAAACTTTCAATGGAGTCTTGGTTCAGCCACTATAAATGTCAAGACTATTTGCAAAATTCAGATTGAGGTTTGAATGTCAATGTCTGCACTAAGTTTAGAGGTTTAGGGGCCTGGTTACCTGCTTCAGAATGATCCTAAATTCTTACTAGTCACTGTGTCTGCAATACTGAATCATATTCTGACATATCTACATAAACTTTCGTGCACAATAAAGGTCTGCAATAAGAATGGCATCAAAAATAGCAATGTCAGAACAGGTAAACAGCCATGTCAAACTCATACTGTGAGGAAGCAAAGATACAGACAGGAGGATCAATTATTAAAAAAAATGAACTGTCACAATCATCTGAATTTCAGAACAACATAATATATTTTGAGACATTAAATACTGTAGCTGCAACTGAATCCCTCACACCTTAGTGAAAAAGGCATGCTGTACTTACCATCCATGAAAGCCTGGACAGCTTTGTCTACATTGTTATCAAACTGCTGCAACACCAGTACTATCTCATTATTGCTTTTGTTCGGAACAACTGATCGGATTGCATTGATCTGGAAGGAAAAATAAAGGAAGACAACAACCTATGAGTTTATAATACTCCTTCAGACAGCAAGGTACTTCTGTGCCAGTGCGTGTGGCACCTGATTGCTTACAAGTATACAACAATGTATCTGCATGAAGCAAAACCCATCCTCTCCCTGCCTGGTTCATGCAAGTAATGGAAACAATTTTTTCAAGTGACCAAATCATAGAACTGGTAGCCAGTAAGCCTTGAACCAAAGCCCACCCTCAGTCACAGCAGAAATAGTTCAACTGACAGAATTTAGCTTTATGCTTTTCCTAAATGTTCTATTTGCTGCCATGCAGCTTGACAAGACACATCACCTATACAAACTTAGTATACAACTAATTACTGCATAGTATACAACTACTTCAACGAGGCTGTTGCATGGCATTGCTACATCAGTTACAAACAGTGGTGTTTTGACATTTGGAAAACGGTCACAGGTTAAACCAAAACAGTATCATTTCTAAAAGCTCTAGTGGCTGCTCAGCATAATTTCAGTTTGCTGTTCCATGTGTATGTGACAACGAAGCTTGTGTAACAAAATTCTGAACAAAGGACATGGGAAGCCAAATGCTTCCTTAAGGAAACTGCTGATGGATGAGGTGTTACACCCACAGATGATTCTGGCTTGCCATGCTTCAATTCCACAGCATTTGCTATTGCTGTATTATCTTCAGTGTCTGTTCATACCTAAGGGTAATTCAACCCATTATGTTCTAAATAAAATGTTCCTACTGGAACCTTTTTGATTATCTAATTCCTCGTGCCCACGTAATATAGCTGAAAGTACTCAGTTACATGAAACATAATTACTATATTGTTTTGATGCTAGACAAGCTTTACTGGGTAGTACCAAAATAAAAATACTTGCTTAAACATAATTAGAAAAGCTACCAAAAGCCTACAGTAGTATTGTGAAAAAACCAAGAGAAGTGGTGCCAAAACCAGTCTAGTTGTTCCAAATCAGCTTTTTAAGCTTCTGTGTCAAGCTATGCAACACATTTACTATTAGAAACTTGTTACTGCACTGGAAACGTTTATCTAGCACCCTTCTTTGCCATCTTTCTGTGGGAATACACCCTTGATTAGGGTGTATTTTATTTACTGCCATCACAATGTTGTCTTACTAATTTCAGACTCTGAAGCACTGATTGTCTTTATTGTATTGCAAAACATAATTGTGAAAAAAATAATACACGTAGATAGATCTGTTTAAAATAACTAGGCTGGCTTACATGGTGAGGACATTCACACAACCTTGCCCTAACTGTCCATTTTGATGCTGAAGAACAATCTTTCTAGATTCCCTTTATGGAGCCTCCACCAGGCAGAATCACCAGAAGGTGATTCACATTACTGAAGTGCTCAGATAACAAAAAAATCTTATTTTGCTGTAGTATGTTCTCACTCCATTCCTCAACCACTGCGTTTCCCTGTCCTGTATAGTACCACAAGCCATGACTCACTTCAGGTTCCGTTAGCGCACAGTGACTGAGGACTCT
This sequence comes from Hypotaenidia okinawae, assembly GCA_027925045.1. Classification (NCBI taxonomy): domain Eukaryota; kingdom Metazoa; phylum Chordata; class Aves; order Gruiformes; family Rallidae; genus Hypotaenidia; species Hypotaenidia okinawae. Next base: position 13,009,524 of record BSDF01000007.1, on the reverse strand, counting down.
GATTCAAAATGCCTGCTGGACTTACCTGCAGCACCACCAAAGGTTGACACCTGCTTCAGCTGAATGCATGCAGGGTCAAACTTTCTTGAGAATTCTTTTGAGATGATCTCATCTCTTTGCTGTGCAAGAAAGGCCACTTTACTGACCAGTACATCTACTTAGTATGATTGCTCTGCTTCTGTCCATCATCCTATCACAACTCTGCAGCTTCGCATTTGCCCACATTTCAAGCATCAAGACCAGCCTTGGAGAACTTAGGCCACAACCATTATTCAGAAGTCAGTGGAGTTAAATTGCTTGTCTACTTCCCACAGACCCTTTCCAAAAGCTTATCCAATCATTTGTCTGAAGTTGCTACCCTATTACCGGGTAGGGCTTGGCACAAGCTACGTCCTAACGCAAACCAGCTGCTTTGGAGTCTCCATTAAACATGGGTAACTACCATCAAATTTTAAGACAGGCTAGGCTGTCAGATGGACTGCTTGAACCACTAGTGTTGCCAGAAAGTATCTAGAAGAATCTCTGCTCAATCTTATCAGCTGAGGCATATGCATGGTGAGCAAAGTAGTGAATATAGCTCTCTCTGCACTGCAGGCATTCAAGTGAAAGCCACCCCAAATCAACAGGATGGACAGAAAAAGCCCCTGATTGTGGGTACAGGCATATACTACTTACTGATAAAGCTCCAACTAGTACAGACTGAGCTGGCTCCACAAGAACAAAAGTTGGCGCAGACACTCGGGTAGCGCGGGCCACGAGCTGCAGTGCATTTTATCTCCAAGCTGGTAGTTGCCAAACATTTCCACCATGTGGATTACATCTTCATATTCTCACAAAAACCTCCCCTCTTCTTTCATAATCATGTGGATCATCTCTCTGCCTACTCAGAATTGCATAACCTCCTTGTGGCAAACGCTTACAGGAAAAATAGTAAAAATAAGTATCTAGAGTATTCTAACCATCTTTAAACATAAGCATGGGAATTTCACATGGCTTCTAGGTCCTTTGCTATGAAAGGTCTGGAAGCCTCAAGAAGCATCTGGAAACAACAAAGTGAGGCCAAGACCACAGGATGGATCAGGCATTTTGCCACACACTGCAGCCTGGAAACTTCTTAAGGACATTAACAACAACATCTGTGGGGTGGAGAATATGGACACACGAGAACTTGACCAGGCAGATTATGTTGTTTTAGACTACAGAATCTACCGAAGACTTTCTGTTTACACTCTATGGGCTTTGTTAATAAGTTTTTGATTAGTAGAAAGAACAGAATTAAAATCTAAACTGCTTCATCCAACTAGTACTGTGATTAAAGGCAAAAAGGTATGGAGACATTCTAATTGTGGAGATAACCCAGAAAAAAGCAAGATATTCTCAGGAAGAATACTCACCTATACAGAGAAAAGGAATTAAGCATATGACAAACACTGTGGAGTATATAAAAATTCGATTTTGGGAACACTAATGTACTTCAGAGCTCAACAGCTCTATTGCCAAAAGCCAACAATATCCTTTGTTGACTGTTGTACAACATACACATTTGTTTATCTTTCCATTTAGAAAACAGTTTCATGAAAAAATTCCTCAGCAAAAGAACATCAGACTGCAAAGGACTTGGGAAATTCCAGATCAGCAGTTGTTTCCACTTTCTTAATCTTCTTCCTGTGTGTATGTATGCTATGATACTCAGGGTACCTGCAAGTTCTCAGCATTTCTGCTTTCCAGATTTCTGCAGCAACTTGTGTAGAAAAAATATAGATGCAAACTAAAGTTTGCAACTAGTAGGACATGACAGTACTAAGAAAAAAAATACTGCTCTGTTCGGAAACAACAAAAGGAGATACAACCCCAGGATTTCAACAGAAGGGAAATCTCAAATGGTTTTGCTTGAATTAAAATATTTTGTCTTAGGAACAAAGGGAAGTAACGTTACCATATTTTTTCTGGAATTTCAAAGACAGATGTGAGTGCCAGACATCAGGTTTCCAACATATGCACTATTTGATTGATGTTTTCATCCAAAATACACTGGAACTATTGCACAGAGGCAATAAAGTGATTTCTGGACACCCAGAAATGATTAACAAATGGCTGCAAGTCTCAAGTTGTAACCTAGCAGTGTACCTAGGAAGAGGACAAGGCATGTTGAGGAAGACCAGGCTGTATGGCAGCCTTAGCCTAGAAGTGAAAATTTTGAGGTCCCCGATTTTCCACCTCTTAGGCCTTTCACCACAGTTTCAAAAATATACGTAGACTTCTACATATGAATCTCAGATCTGTCCCCACATGCAAAACGTATCCCATAGATTTCTGAAGTGGACATAGCAAAACAAAAGAAAAATCCAAAGGGAGGAGTGACAACCTTCCTCACAACGTAAACCTAACAAAAATGCACTTCTACAGCTGAAGGTCATACGAGACATATCACAGACAGTGATGAATGGAGGCACAGCAAAGCTCTAGGAACACCTGACAACACAAGGTGACAAGTGGGAGATGTAGTAAAGGGATGGATGTGACCTGGATATAGGCAGCCCATATAGGTATGCCGGCTCCTCTCCAGTTCACCTGCTAGTTCCGGTGACAAACCAGCCTTGTTGAGAGTACACCTATACACCTCAACTGTCTACCAGCCTTCAGCTGCTTGAAAGCAGTTAGTCACTTCCCAATCCAGAAAGCTATATAGAGCTCATTTTTATTAAAGGTGCAATAGAGCAACTGAAGGGCACGAGGTAATTTTATCTCTCTAGTCCTCAAAAATATGAAGAATATCCATGCTTTCAACATGTAAGCAACAGATAATGGAAGTAGAATAATCCAACATTGTATGACTTCTCATCAACAAACTCCTTTTGAAAGTATTTAACATCCCAAAGGTTAAAAAAAAAACATACAAGAGTCAAAGAGTCTCCTGAAATGCAGTGATACTGCATTAAAACCTAACAGTCTGCAAGAACAAACTCACAGTAGTCTGCTTCATTAGATTTATTTCCATGTATGTGGGAGAAAAGCTTTTTCCTACTCACTGAAACCTGATCATAGGCTGAACAACATTACCAGACAGACTACAGGGGAGTCAACTATTTTAACAATTTTGTGAATCATCCTGTCTTTATCCACTATGGATTCTCAGTGAACTTCTGTCATCATCTGGATGCTAGACAAGCTTCAGGGACACCAAGTGAATTCAGTAACATACCTTCTGAATCACAGATAATTGTGCTGTTAATCCCAGCATCAGTTGAGAAGCTATCACTGACAGTAGTTAAATTCCAGGGCTTTCCCTCCTGTAGCCTGACCAGCAAGCACATTTCTTTGTTTACTACTTGGATGACTTGCTCGGAATCTCAGCTTACAAAAGCTACTTTAAAGCACTCACAGATCTAAAACATAAAGCTGGGATCTTGAATACAAGTGTGTATGCTCAAGAACGCAGAAGGCTGAACCCACATCCACCTCCATTGAAACCCACAATTCAGAGACCTACCTTGCAAGCATGCATTTGATTCCCGTGGACCTAACTATGCTTCTGGATAAGGCTAAAGTCAATTCAAAGTTCAGAAGACTTTAACCACTTTTCTGTGCTGAAATCTTCAACACACACATAGCTTGAAATGCTGCTTAAGTCCTGTTAAAGTGACTGCAACTTGAGACAGGTTGCATCTCATCAGGACCAGAATTCCAGAGTTATGATGCTGTGTGTCTTAGACAAATTGCTGAGGACTGCCCAGAAGTGATATCAAAATTGCAAAGGGTTCCAAGTCCCTTCAGATAAGCTGTTTCTATCCCAAAATAAAGTGCTCAGTGACTGATCAGATACACTTGACTATTTGTTTGAGGGTTACTGTTAAACTACAGGCAATCTCACTTGGTATAAACTTTTGGCTCACCCAAAAAAAAAAAAAAAATCAGTAACACGTTGCTTCTGAGAAGCATGGCACACAGGAAAGAACAACGCTGAAATCCTATCTTACTTGACATCCTCATGAACACCCATCTCATGAGATTTTCTTGGTAAGTCAAGCCCAGAGAGAAATACAGCCTGCCTGAAAGTTGTGATAGCAGATCACCTACTCTGCACCCAGAACCAAGCTGACATTGCTTGGTGTATTTTTCGGAGTCCTTTAGGTTCTCTGTCAAGTTTCAAACGGTTCCCAGGCAACCATAACAACATGGAATCAATCGCTGACTGTTTCCTGCTCTACTCCATCTGCTCCCCCTTGGCATCATCTCAAAGAGGATGTTTCTGGTGAATAAGTAACATATCCGGGGTTCAGAGAATTTGTTTATGTATTTCTGACACAGTGACAAATTAAACTTCTTTGCTGAAAGCTCACGGCTGTTCTGAAACCCCTGAACACAGCTGCTCTAATTCTCTTGAAGTCAGTGACTCTCATGGTCACTTAGTTAAAAATATTCTTAGTTACACTTGGTTAGGAACAGTAACACAGATAAACCTTCAGTTTGTGCTAAACATTAAGATCACAGATTTTCTCTAAGTTAGGAGCTAAACTGATTTAGAAGTACACTTATCAATGAGTGCACAGACATTTTCCTACTTTATTTTTACTACATGTCAATAACAAATCTTTATGTACACATACACACTACACATAACCAATGCAATTTAGGAGAGGCAGAGGTGTAGACCACATTCGACTAGATTAGACCTCCAACTGAGGTTGACCCAAATCCTGCAAGAGAAGCAGGGATGGAGAGAGCTGTCTGCAGAACTGGTTTCTATAATCTAGGAATTCAGCATTATTGGATGTCCTGGCTACATTAAGCAGAAAAATGCACTTTAAAAACTTCATAGCTGAATTTAAGGTTTTGAAAACTCCTACACAAGTATATTTCATAATACAATTTGACTTTGCTGCATTACAAGCCTATTTCAGAGGCATTGTTAACATCTCCTGTGAGCAAAATAACAGCTCTGATCAAGTCTGCACCTCCTTCCACTACATGACCTGTTTATCACACTGAAACCTTCAGATCATTTATCCCACATAAGCACAAAACAAATTCCACTTGCTGCAATAAACTACTTCAGGCAGTCATCATGGATTTATTATGCTGCCCCGTCCCCCGAATTTTAAAATTACTCAAATAGAAAGCCCACATATTTCAGAAATCATGAAAGAACATATTAAAAAGTTTGGTTCAGAGAGAACTGTTCTGCCTGAATAACAGCAGCACTATTTACAGACCTGAATCTATAATATCCTTAACCCAGTTAAATGGCTCAAATGACACAACTGCATTTTGATCAGCTTCACTGGACTTTGGACTAAGTTCATCTACTTCACCACATGAGCGAGGAACAGCTGTAAGGTCAACTTTAAGAAGACCAAGTGAAATCATAGATTGGAAACTATCTACTTTTGTAATGTATGATTTAAAATTTATATACTACTCCCATTCCTTCCACTATGAATTTTCCTTGCATGCTATCATTTATGAATACCACAGTCATAGTGTAAACGAAACTGTGACGCCCCCCATTTCCCTGACCCCTCATTTCCCTCCCTCCCCCTCCCCCAAAAATAAAACAACAACAACCCAGATCTGCCCACCTGCTCCTACAGCTCTGGCACTTGAAATGGCAAATGAAAAATAAAGCCTTTCAGGAGAACTTCAGCAAAACTCCACTCCTATGAGAACCCCAAGAGGAGGGTTTTCATCTGAATATTTTGCCAATTTCAGCTGAGGTATCACTTGTTCAAACATGTTAATAACAGCAGCAACAACAACAACAATAACGGCACAACAGCAAGTCTTTAAGTTTGAACAATTCCTGATATTTCTTTGGATCAAAATCAAAATCACATGCCAGAACTGAGTGGCTATCCTGGGGAGTGCTTGATATTCACTGGCCTCTTGTTTAACTAAGAGGGTCTCATTGTTGCAGGAGACAATAAATTGCTTGTATTGCTCAGTTAAATAGCTGCTTCTTTGGAGGCCTTGTCATTCAAAATCTCAGCACTTCTGGTGGTATACTAGCTTAATGCCTGAATACCTCCATTAATTTTTTTGGAGATATTTTGGATTTAAGCCAATGAGTTTGGCCCATTTTTATCCTTTATTCCAGTGAACTTGCATGCATATGATCTGAACTATCTAACTCGGCCTCTGAAAATCCTATTACTAGAAATATCAGTCCTCAGTTATACTGTATTTTCAGGAATAGAGTTGAGTGTAAGGAAAGGCAAGAGAAAGAATGGCACAGTGAAGGAAGACTACAGCAAGGGCCAAGACAGACAGAATTAGGTAATGTTCTCCTTGTATTAGTTACCTAGGCATGTCATGACCCTTGTGGCTGCTGAAACACAGAACTTGTGTTATTCCAGAAAATCTGTGGGATATATGCATGAAAATATTGTAATCAGAACAGTGCTGGCTCCCCACAAGTGTACCACAGCTGCAGGAGCCTCCGCCAAGTCTGGAACCCTCCATCAGCCTTCCTGACATCACAGGCCAACATTTATGCAAATCTCTGGGGGCAGTGGGGGAAGATAATATATAAAATAGAATGTTTAACCTATTGAATTTATGAACTATTTCAGCTGAAATGCCATGAATGAATTATACAAGTATCAGTAGCATCCTTAAATTAAGGGTAGGGTCTACAGAGCCCATGTGTGCCCAAAATGCCTGGCTCAGCCTTCTATAACCTTTAAAACCGTGGTAGAGGTCTGCTTTCCCTGACTAACTAGAAGCTGATCTTGGAGAGAACATGAGGAAAAGCCACCATTTAAAAACAAAACAAACCACAAACCAAACCAAAACACAAATCCAAAAAGAAACCCCACCATCCTCAAACCCAAACCAAATATTACACCAAAACTTCATGGGCTCTGTACTAAATTTTTGTCACAGAGAAACAATGTTGAATTTGAGAAACTTGTTCTACTTCTGCAGAAACTCAGAAGAATAAGTATTTAAGTATGCAGATGTACAGCTTCATCCAAGTCTTCAATGGGCCAAAAATCTTAAATATATTATGATTTGCAAGCACTTAAGAAGTAGTGCATTACTCAGAGGGTTCTAAAGCTTCAGCTGCTTTAGAGTTACTCACTTTGTTGCTGACAGCAAAAGCCACCATACCATAAACCAAACATGAGATGTCAAATGGAAGGTCTTTGCCATGGCAAATTAGTTTTAAAGAAGACAAGATTTACTGAGGTGAAATGGTGGCCAACTGAGCATGCTACCTCCTCAGCTGAAGCATGCAGAGTTCATGAGGTTTACACTGTTCAGTCACCAAAGCCTTTATTTAGTAGGCTATTAGTCTATATTTTCCAAAATAAAATACAGCATTTTGCAATAAACCATTAATTGCAGTTAACCTAGCTTTTTCACTTTGGCAGAGGGATTTTAGTGGCACTAAACACTGGTGGAAAAAACACTGGAGCAATTTGTAACAGACTGTATTAATCCTATTATTTTTGTGCTTTAAAATGTATCTGCTCATAGGCTTTTAATTTTACATACTCCCAGCAGATATCAGACTTGGAGCATCAGATATCCAAGTGGGAAAATGAGTCCCATTGCAGTTTTTGATACTTAAACTAGCAACAAACAAACAGATGCTTTGTAAAACAGACTATAGTAATAATAAAAAAATCCAAGCTACACACTAAGTAGGCAGAAATGTAATTGATTTACTAACTTACATTTTGAGAGTTACTGTAATTTACCTTCCTGCACTCTGGTACCAGGGGACAGGATTTGATGACTTTACTTTCTACTGTTTAAATCCCGTGCTGTTTTTTAAAGACTATGGAAGATACTCATCACTAAGATTCATGTTGACACACTAACCCTCAAGCACCATGAGTGATTCCGTAGGTAGCAATGAATATGAGGAAAAATGCTCAAAAAGCAGGCATCTGGGCAGCACATTAGGCAAGGAATTTCCCCCTGTCAGGGAAAATAAACAAAAAGGTTCTTTCCTTTCAAAAAGATGTAGAAAGTGAGTAAGCAGTGAAAGATGTACACAGCAGTCTGAAGAGGAACTCATTCCCACCTGAACTACTTAGTATAAATAGCCACTTGCTATGCCATTTCCTCAGAAGTTTTATTCACATATTGGTGGACAGGTAACAGTTTCTAACTGTTCTTTCAGAAAACATCATTAGCAATCTGAAACTTGAGGAAACCTAGTTTCAGGCTCAGTAGTTGTCATAGTTCATCAAATCTCTATAAACCAAATGTGTTAAGCTATTAATTATTTAGTCATCATAAGTTCTGAGAAATACATTACCTTACTGAAAAGTTCATTTGTAAACTCAGAAGCAAAAGAGCAAGTTAACTAAAAATCTGACTAGAGATCTCTAGGTCATTTCTGTCATTCTGTAGAGTGTTATATTACATCTTAATTATCTATCACTTTTTGGGACATTTTCTGGATTGGAAAGCCACATTTACAGTACCTTGCACACATTCCTCATGACAAATAATTTTTACCTAGCCACCTAATTACAAAACTGAAGTTCTGAATTGCAAAACTGAAGTTAAGCAAATCATTTTCTGCTGAATATTTTTTCCATCAGCTCAGGAAAAGAGATAACCCAAGGAATCACACACAATTTTTAACTGGCTTAGAGAGAAGAGAGTATTCCAAAAGCCTGCTGCTCTGCAGGACGTGTAATATGCCACAGGCAGGTCTTATGATACAATAGAAGATAACCACATTTCTCAGTTTCACATTGCCCTCAATGTTTTGTATCTCCTTGATATTTAATCTGTTTGATCCTTTCTCCTCATGCATCCTTCACAAAGTGAATGGGCCTAAGCAACTTTTCATTGATACCTGGACAAACTTGTGCTCACTGACAGAACTGGATTTATCACACTGCCTTAAAATCTGTATCAAAGCACCCCACTGGGCTTAATAAAGCTGTAAATTAAGGAACCCATTAGCCTTTTCTGAACTCCTAAATGCAAAGCTCTATCTCTCTTCCCAAACATGAAACAGAACAAAACTTAATTTTATAGAAGTGGCTGATTGAGGAGAATAGTCAAAATCTTGGCTTCATTTCAAATGAAACTCTATCATGTTGTACTCCTACAGGCTTTCCATTTCTTTCTCCCCTTTCTTGCTATTCTTTGACAAATATCCTGGTTTCTTTTTTATGTTGGTGGGAAGTATCTACGGGTTACATCGCCTCTTCACAATCTACCTCTTGGGAGTCACAGGAGATCTCCTGACCTACCTCACATTTGTATACTAACTAGCACTTTTTACTGATCCTGAAAGGGTGGTGAGGCTTTTGCACTAGCCAGGGTAGGGAGAGGACGTACTCAAGCACATAAAATGCAGTTAGAAGTGAGCTACTTACATTGGAAAAAAACCCCTCTACTCTTTTCAGGCCCTACAATTTTAGGAATTGCCTTTAAGTATTACAGGTATGACATTTTTGGTAAGAAAAAATATTTTTCAAAGCGTATGTTTCTTTAAAGTTGTATTTCGTACATCAGCAAGCATCACAAAGTGCTATTCTTCACAGCATCAACATGCACAGGAACCACAAAGGAGTAAGACAAGGCTGTCTGACAATACATTTTCTTTGCAGAAAAGCAAAAGTGTTTCTCACCAACCAAGATTAATACACTAAATCCTATCAATATCTGCCTGCGTACTTAACTGTATGCACAGAGTCAACGCAGGAATAAAACATGCATGTAAATATCAGTTTGGTTTGCACTGTACTGCTACTTGAACCTACCTTTTCCTTGATATTTACAGGAGAATTGATTTCTGCCATCTCTCTTCAGGGGAAAATACTGTCTGTGAAAAGAGAAAAACAAAACAAAAATAAGGAGCTTCATTTGGAGGTTTTAATCCCAAGCTGTCAAAGCTACACTTACAAACACTAACTGCATGTGCTTACCTATAAGCAGCAGAGAAACATGAGAATGCTTAATATCCTGCACAGTAGTGCTTAATCTTGCTGAAAAGCAAAGCTACTCCAGATTTCAGACTCTCCCCAGATTAGTTCTGCAAAGAACATCTACAAAATGCCTCACAGTTACGAATCTGGATAGAAGGGGTATCATGCTTCTCCCAGCCATGTTTCTTGAACCCTATTCATTATTATTCAATACCTTTGAGGCTTTAAAGAGGAGAAATACCTTAGAGGAACTCAAAAGCTCCTATTTTCTCATTCACCATCAACCGAAACTTTTGCCAGAAAATTTGTCTGAAGATCCTGTCTTAAAAACCAGGTAAAGTGCCAGGAGGCTGGGCTGACAAGAGCTGCATGGCTGGGATGCTGCTTTGTGGTAGTTGCTCTTTTTTTTCCAAAACAACTTCAGAGGATTTAGCCACACAGCTCCTACTGAAACTAACAGGGTCTGTACAGTTAAATCTCCAAGTCTGCTCTGAAAACTTGGGCACATGAATGGAATTTGTATGTGATTAAGAAACCCGGCAATATGCTCTCTATTTCCAGTTATGTGGCTGGGTGAGAGACACTGTACCAACATGAACACAGGAAAGAGTGTCCAGTTGCCTAATCCTGCTGCCATCAAAAACTGCCCTAGATTTCAGTAAGGAACAGGCTTAAATCTTCACTTTTTAAAATTAAGTCACACACAAAGAATTACAGCAAAGTCTAAATCAAAAAGGAACAAGAGCTTGGTTTGGTCACCAAATTTAACTCTATTACACACTGATAAGAAGGTGTAGGTGTAAATGAGAAAGAAATCTTAGTTCTTTCAAAAGTCTAAGTTGAAACACAACCTCCTTTTGTTCATTTGAGCCCTTTGCAGTGTGAATTGACAGAAGAGGTGCCATAATTATTCTAACTCTTCTAATGCACTTAAACAGGCCTCTCAACTCTTGCTTTGAAGCACAGCAATTCAGTGGAGTTCAAACTCCAGAAAGTAAGTGCTTCCATTAGCGTATCCATTGATGGCACTTAAATCTTGTTATTAATTTTCATATGCATCTGCTTTCTAATTAAAGACATGTGATTCAAGGAAGCACATTTTCAAAAATGATGTGACTTTGTGGGAAATGGGGAAATGAAGACAGGAGGAAGAAGAAGGAATGAATTTTTGAGGCTTTGATGGAAGAGCAGACATGAATTATGGAAACCCTCAAAAATAAGTGCCAGAAGAAAAATGGAATGCTTTCAATTGCCCATTATTAAAAAAAAAAAAGCTTGCAGTGAGTAAGGTTCCTATTGCCATTCTATTTTACTATACCACAGACAGACACTGTTTATTAAAACTCACATACCTTATGTCTGTCTTTGGTCAGCAGCAAAACTACTTTGCCAAGACACTGAGCTGGAGTCTCACTATGTCTGATAAAGACTTCTTCCTGGCAACTGAGCCCCTCAGTCACTTTGAATGCCTTATACTGTCCACTGGTATCTCAGATCAGAAGGTTCCCCCCACACCGCCCTTAAAACCAAGGATGAAAGAGCTCAAATTAGTTGCTTTGTCAAACCCACCTGATGGCTAAAAGCAGAGTTACAAGATTTCTGGACAGAGCAGGCAGGAAGATCTCACAGAACAGGTACTTGGGGCAACTCTGTTTCCAGTATTAGTGTGTTCCAACAGCAAAAGCAGTGTTAAGAAATTCTTGCAGTCTATAGTCCCTATATAGTATTTTTTTATGTACTACTCATCTTTTCCTGTGCTCGGGGTTTAGCTAGGATACCATGGCATCCTGTCAGCTATTTCGCATGCCAAATGGGCACAGAACATGAGATATAGGTCATCAGATTTCCCATGCAGACTGAAGAACTTGGTTCTAAAATGACTTCATCTCCCTTACAGCTTTTCGGGAAAGCATACCTTCTACCTAGTGACATCAAAACCACACAGGACCAATCTTATTTAATACATAAGCATATGTTAAGGAATAGTTATGGAATTTGACTGGTTCTCCCTTATATCAACTATCTACAAGCTTTTGTAAGGTTACAGATGGAAGCCTGCCCTCTTGCATACTAATTTAAATACACTTCATCTGATCCAACACTTTATAACAACATTAAGAAAATAGGAAAAAACTGTTCTTGCTGAACCAACACACTCACATAAAAAAGAACAGTGAGGATTAGAGGTAACAATCCTGTCTAGCTTAAAAAAGTCTATTAATTAATAAAATCCAGCAAACAATGGGAAAATACTGGTCACCTGAAATCTTCAGGGTTTGGTTTTCAGCATACATTTTACTAATTTTGTACCAAAACTCTACATTGTAAAGCTGTGTCTTGGAGGAAGCAAATTAATCCAAATAGCTGTAAATGTGAAAGCCCCACACACCTCTCCATTTGTGTTGCTTCAAAGATACTAGGGAAGTAATTATTCAAATTTAAATTCAATTTACTGATTAAATTCCATTACAGCACTTAGCCAAATTTAGTCTCCATAGCAATGCTCTGACTCAGTTTAAAACTAGACATTAAAACTTGATACAACACCTTGCCAGACGTGACTTGTCTCTTCTTTGCTGTAGGCTCCAGGTCTAACCATGATTACAGCCTTCCACCAATGAATATGGTGCTGATTCAGCTAGCTTGCAACTGCAAGCTGTTTGCAGACGACTTGGCAAGCCACACAAAACATACCCTCAGTTTCTCATTTTTTCCCTTCACGCCCCCACCTCCCTTTCTAAGATCAAGAACTGAGGACAGCAGCCTTTACAGATGGACTCATTCTTTCTACACTTCAGACTCTTTGTTAATATGCATATTACAGCTGTCAAAAAAGAAGATGCTAAAACTAAGTTGGAGCTATTTTTCATTCACCTTCTCCAAGGACAGATAATTGAAATAACCTGCATAAAACACTTGCTCATTTACATAACTCAGTCCAGCACTACAAATGAGACATTAAAAGAAAATGTCTGTGTAACACGAATTTTTAAAAATATAATTTATGGCTATACTTAATAATTAATTGATTTAATTTTCTCATTGTAGTGCAAGCTGAGTTAGTGAATTAACTAGTATTTTGATGGCATTCTAATCTCTGCATTGAACAAATTATTGCATTTCTAACATGAATAGTTTTATGAACAAAACAGTCCCACTGAAGTTTAGAAGCTTTAGCTCTAGGTTTGGATCTAAATTTGAGCTGCTACATTCTCATCCTGGATTCTTCAGAGAAGCTTCTTTCTGCCTGAGCTGTGAAACACTGTGAAACATACGTCCCTCAGCTAAACCCCAGAGTGTTCTGCACGTCACTGACAGCATGCACACAAAACACACGTTTGGAGAAAGATCCTTTACAGGAGATTTGCTGCAGTGGCTATGATTAAGTTAGCACAAGCATGACATGCGCAAAACATACTGTATATTAGAGGTGGAATATCAGCTTATGCACTTCACATCTCTTTCTTGTATTTGTACTCCTGAAACATCACTGCACGTCGTATCAACAGGACTTCCACAAAAAAGGAATGAGAAATACTACAGCACCCCTTCTATAAATGGGTCCTTAATTTTTTATACCAATTTCTAGATGTGTTATCTGGAATAGGAGATTACTCTCCATTGCTTTTTACATCCTGACCTCAAATACTGATGGGTGTTGTTTCTATACCTATTGCATCCAAATGAGACATCTACTTGCTTTGTAAAACAAATACAACAAAGAGAAAATGCAGTAAAGACACTTCAAGGGAACACTGCAGTGAAGACTGGATTAAGTTTGGCAGAGCCCCACTTCTCTCCCCTACTAAATGAAGCAATTCCTACGACTCTGCACAGGTTTAAGCTAACATAAAACTGAAGTGGGGCAGCCAAGGTGCTGGTGCACAGCAGACAGTTAGGAACGGCCTTTAACCACTGCAGCAAAACATGCCAGGGCTTACCTGTCACAGGTATGCATGTGGCTGCTCACCCAGACTTTACAGAAGTTCCCTTTCTTCATGCAGCTCTGAAATCCCACTACTGCTGTGTTCAGCCTCCAAAGAACACCTGCCACCTTTCCAGTAGTACCACCTTTGAAGACCCTGGTAAAATGTTGACAAATGTGCCATTTTCTGCAATGCTTTGCATGGGTGGGATTGTCTGCATCCCGAGCATCAGAGAATCACAAGACCAAGTCTGTGCCCTGTTCCTACTGCAAAACCTAGCAATTACCACCTGTCTCATTTAAATATTAGACTTAGAAACAATGGCAGAAAAAGAAGAAACATGCTACCCTCAGAAGATGAAAAAGAATCTCCTTTCAAATACACAGAGGGGGAAAGGAGCTTATGAAACCATAAATGGTGTCAGAATGATAAGATTTGTGAAAATACCTGGGCACTGAGCTAGTTCAGAGGAGACTGTGTGACGTGTTCCACCATTTCTGACATCTGCCAATACAACTTGGCAATGGGTAACAGAAAATTTCCACAAATCCGGTGTTGGAAGGATTTTTCACCTCTAAATTAATGGGAATATCCTCTAAAAGGGCCGATTTCCTTATCTGGCCACTGAAACTATTTCCTTTTATAACGTTCCCCCCATCCCCTGCACCAGCACAATAGGTATCCCAGGTCTGATTTGACCCTTCATCGAGGCTTCTCAAATCCCTGTTTCTGCAGTCATTTGCTGCACCTTGTGCTAACCCAGTTAGTTCTTCCTTTCACTGTGTTAATTTCTTTGAAACATCCCACCAGGAGCCTTTCAAAGTTTCACACAGCAGCCTCAAAAATCCCTCTGCCAGCTTCTTTTGTGCTGCTCTCCTCTTCCTAAGTCAGGCTACACCACAGCTACAGCCACTTTGTGTGACAGTACAGCAACATAAGGCTGGAGATAACAAGTGGTAGGGCCATCTATCTATTTATCAGTCCTACTAAGCACAACTGTACATTCAGTAAGCTTTTCACCATTAACAGAGCAACTGGTTTAAAGTTTGGTTATGCAAATACATTCATAAAGTAGATCAATGCCAGCATGAGGACTTTTAATTTTTATTTTTTAATGAAGGATTATTTATTCATCTGCAAATAGGTCAGTTAAAATCCCCCAGCTCCCCAGAGCTAACATGCAAGGTATGGGCAGCACAAAAAAATCACAAATTTAGAGCCAACTTCGAAAAAATAAGATTCAAATGCTAAGTATCTAATGAGACTATAGCAGCCTGCACTATGCTTCCATCTCCTGCACTACTTCTTCCTTTACAGAATTACATCTCGTTTTGAAATGGGATTCCTATCTATCCATTTGTATTATATTATACTGTCTTGCCTGCAGACTTCCAGGTACCCTTGGTAAAGCCAAACCCAGCAGAATCAGACACACACAGCCTCCATTCCACATTTGATTCTGAACTTTTATAATAAAGAGATGCAATCAGGGAATTGCCGGTGAAGGCTGGCATGAACACACCTTTTCTGACACAGTCATATGTTAATATTTTTGTTTCAGAAAGACCAAAGAAACTGCAAGAGTTTAATTCTAACTTTCACTGTTTCAGAAAAGGAATTCTTGTGGTCTTCACCTAGATTTTATTTAAATAGCAGAAGAAAAAATTATTATGTCAAAGGCCAACCATTAGTGTGCATACGATTGCTAGTTACAAAAATAAACGTCCTCTAGTTGAGCACAAAGCCCTGCCACTGTGGCTGCAAAGCTACTAGAGATTAGCATGAGATTTAGACACTTGTCTTCACTATCTAGACATTAGCAACAGGTGTGATTTTCTATATGCTGTAGTCTAGTGTCTAAATATATATCTAATCATTTAAAAAATAATGCATAAACAGTGTCAAGAGCATTTAAGGTATATTAAATTGTCCTCACAGCTTTGGGTGTCATTATAAACGAACATGTTTAGTAAAAACAACATAGTGTCATTAATGGAACTCCACTGAACACTGTAAAATACACACCTGAGACCATAGGGTGGCCACTGGTTAGGAACTGGTCAGGCATCAGTGAGTGTGTGGTGAACAACTATTTCTATCACCTGTATATCTTGGGTTTATTTGCTTCTCTGTTATTTATATTTTCATTACAATTTATTATTATTCTAGTTATTAAACGGTTCTTATTTCAACCTACGAGTTTCACATATGCCCTTCTGATTTTCTCCCCCTCCACTGGGGGCAGGGGAGTAAGTGTCTGTGTCACTTGCTTGGGACTAAACCACGCAGGACATCAGGTCATTAACACCATCCTGCATTCCTGCATCTGAGCAGCAGAGAAAACCAAACAAATCAACATAACAAACCTAAGAAATGATAGATGTTGGTACCTTCAGAACTACCTTTACCCAGCAAATACTGTCCAGGTTTAAATACAGTGTAAGTGGCATCACACTGCAGTGAAATAAATCAAAGTGATTCTCATAGCCTCTGGCTAACAAAGGCAGAAAATTCAGGAGAACAGCTGAACCCAGACAACTACAAAATACATGCCTGCATTTGCAACAATGATAAAAATACAGTTAGTGGTAACATTTTCCTCTCTTTTCTTGCACTTCTGTGCAATTTTTTCAAGTTTAGCCTAATGTGCTCAAGAATATCAAACATTAGAAATTACTTTTCTTTTAGTAATGCTTCAGAACAAATTCTAAAGCCATCCCTACCACCTCCTTGCATTTTCCCACTGCAAAATGTGATCCCTGCTCTTACCATATTTGTAATGGAACAACTAAGAACTCTGCTGTATGACACACCTGAAGCTACACATTGATAAAAAGCCAGCCCTACATTAATTACAGCAAATTACTGGAATGAAGAACTGGGCCACAGAAGAGAACACATGCAAGTTAGGAGTTGGACTTGATGTTCCTTATGGGTTCCTTCCAACTCGGGATATTCTATGATTCTATGATTCTACAACTGCAGAGTAAACTGTCCATGTTGCAACAAACTGGTACCAGTACAAAGTAGATATTCTGAGATTATATAATCTCAGCAGCTACAGTACATAGGGGCAGGCACATACATCTACCAAAATGCTACTTCCACTAAGTTGTTCCGTGACAACCTAACAGCCAAGGTCTAAGATGTTTATAATCTATTTTTTACTCTCTGCCAAAGAATCATCACAGCATCATTAAGTTTCACTAGAAAACATGCTAACTTCCCCTGCCCAGCAGCCCTCTTATTGAAATAAAGTTGATTTTCCTCTAATGATACATGTTCCATAGCAACACATATTCTTACATTAGCAGTCACCCTCACAGCTAGGAAACAATTATTTGCTTTCATGCAATATGAACACTACTGTTCCCTTTGATGGCTACTTGGCCTCCATCCAAAATGGATTTTTGATTCATTACCTCACATTCTGCACCTGTGGATTAAGAATAGACACAACAGATATATACAGGTTAATTTTGTGTGGCCTATTATCATCCATGTACCGAGTCCGAAGGATGGCAGTCAACTCCACTAGGGTAGCACCAAGCTTATGATAAGTGATCCCAAACCTCTCTGCATGGTGGGCATGCAATTAGAAGTCCAGAGACCTGTAAAGTTCTCATTACTGCTCAGTTTCTTGTCTGTCTTGTTTGAAAACCTTGTATTAAGTTGCATTTAAATTCAATTGCAGTAGTTGTAATGACTTAAAAGATTGTGTCATGCTCTTGGCAAAGATAAGAGAGAAAGCTACAAGGCAGATCAATTTCCCATCCTCAATCCTTGTTTAGGAGAGACAGTAAGGATGAAGAAGTTTTCAAACCTTATGAAGCCATGAAATACCCTACTACAGAAAACCTAATCAAGTTTTTGCTAAATACTGAACATCAGAAGTTTAGTTAACTTAGAGCATTATAAGAACACATTCTAGTCAGTTCCACCAGTTTAAAAATTAATTATGAAATAGCCTAAGTTAACTAAATTAGAAAAAGAAATAAGCACAATTACTTAAAAGCCAGCATTCTAAGCACTGAAAAACATCCCCCAAACACATCTGATGGTATGTTTCTTAAACATATGTATTCAGATTTTAAAAAAATAATCAGATTTCTGGAAGGGAGTCTTCTTGTACAGTACCAGACCTTTCCATGAAAGGTACTGACATGATGTAGGAGCTACTTCTGAGCAAACAGCCAAGTGACTTAGGCACAACCTCTGAAACTTTCTCCCATCCTCTTT
Organism: Hypotaenidia okinawae; assembly: GCA_027925045.1. NCBI lineage: Eukaryota > Metazoa > Chordata > Aves > Gruiformes > Rallidae > Hypotaenidia > Hypotaenidia okinawae. The sequence continues at coordinate 12,991,460 of BSDF01000007.1, read as the reverse complement.
ACCACACTGATTAGTAGCCAAATGCTTCTTTTCAAGCCAGACTCCCTCTGAAGCAGTTTGAAGCAGAGTGATAGTAATGTGAAGCCAAGTCTCCTATCTCAATCAGTATACATATCACAATGTGTTTGAACTGCCTATCCATTTGGATTTGTGTCCCTGCCGAGGTACGTGATCTGATTCGACCCGAACAGCCATCAAGCATATCACTGCCAGGACGTGAGTGGTCGAACACACATTTAATTCAAAGCTGAGATGACATTGCTTCCCACTGCTTTTCTTTTTAACCCTACAATTTACACCACCCTTTTACCTAAGATGGAAACACTCACCAATGGAACAAACTCTACTCTACACTGAGATGTTATACTGAACTACAAAAAATACTAAAATGCTGAAACAAGCCAGGAAGTCTCCCGACATTTTTTCCTTTCAGAGTAGGAAATTATCAATTCATTAAAATTAGAACTTCTGAAAGAATGAGGAGTCCTGTCTTACAAATCCACCCAATAAATATTAAAGCAAACTGAAACAGTTCAAATGGAAGAGTCTGTAAGACTCATCCCAGCAGCCCAGCAACAAGGGAATGTCTCCAGCCTACTCTAGTGCCCATGCAAACCAGCCTCCTACTACACTAGTAAGCTTTAACCTTTGGGCTTTTCTTAAGAAGAGAAAGGCAACTTGCCTACATATTTTTCATCCTCCCTTGAAACCAACTTATTAGTTTCCTAAGAAGTGAGCTGGCAAAGGCATTTCCCCACTCCAAATGCAAGATCTCAGCACAGCTCCATCAACATCACAGCTACTAGTAGCATCTCAGGATGAAGTAGCAACTTGGTTATCTTCCAATGCTCTTCACTTTACATACTGCACTCAGTTGCTCTATATCCTCCCCACTCCACAAAAGAATCTCTGCTGAGACCCTAAAGTCTATGTTCTGCTAGCCAGCATGCTAAAAGAACCTCTGAAGAGCATCACTCCGGTAAACTGAAGGCATCCAAAAATTCCAGATTTACTACATGTATCTCACTAGTAGAGCTGAGCCCAATTCAGAATATCTGACTTCAGCCGCATGGCCGATAATTTGGCCCTCTCTGATATGCAGGAGAGATGGATGGGGGATCTAGAAAGAAAACTTTCAGAATAAGAAAACTCCCATTCCACAGCATTGCTTGCCAAAATAAACATTAGTGTCTTGCTCTTCATCAAGCACCAAACATACTGATAAAGAACAGTGAAACAGTAAAATATGATCTAGTCAAATCCTACAGCTGCATGTACCCCCGCAAAACTTTAAAAAGTTAACTTTCAGTTGTTGCAAACCAGGTGTTACCTTACGAGTCATTCTTGCCAGGAGCTTGAGTCATTAGAAGTCATTTACATTGGCTTCTATTTCAGCTCAGAATGGCATGCCAAGAGACAGTGTCAGTAATTGCTTCTGCGACTACTCAGTTGTGGACTGCTAGAAGAGTACGGCATGGAAATGCAAACAGAAAAGTAGGTAATGTAGTAGCATTCCTTGCCTCAATCATAGTGGTTTCTCTGAACAGTAAGAGCAGAAGGACAAAAGTGAGTATCAGTTCAGCGTTCAAATTCACGCTTGCTTTAGATTATAAGAAATAAACACAAGGAATCAAATTTCCACCAGCAGATTGGTACCGTGCCGTTACAGGAAATTTTCATAATAACAGAATACATCTCAAGTTCAAAGAAAGTCCTGGAGCTATTCACATTTCAGCCTTCTTTCTATTAAGTATTCTAAGTCCACACCATCTTTCATTCTCCCTACCTGAGACATCTTTGAAGAGCCAGTTTACCATTGCTAGATGCATAGGGCTAATTCTTAACAAATACAGGTTGAATCAACTCCTTTGAACTCAAAGAGCTACGTGAACTTTAACCAGCTTGCTGGCCCCACAGGAACAGCAGAGCAGAGCCCCCCCCCACTCAGGCTGCAGACCTAGAGAAGGACGCTCTGGGCAGTGGCACTCTGAACACAGTCAGCAGAGCTGCCCTGGCTGAGCACACAGGGCAGCACGGTACACATGACAACAAATTGGCAAGGTTATGGTGAGCCTGGGGAAGTGAAGAACTTTACCAGAGCTCTGAAAGAGTTCGAAGAAGTAAACTGCTTTTGATGAAAACTGATAAAGCCAGATAATCAACTGGAGGCAAGACAGACCTGAAGAAGCCAGCTAAGCCTTAGGTGACTAACATATGTTTAAAGCATACTTTATGAGTCAGTGAGGTTATGCTTATGCTTGAACGTAAGTACTTGATTTAAATGTGCCAGTCTGAACGTTACAAAACTGAACACTGAAATTAAATGCAGCCTTTCATTTTCTAAGACCCACTCATCCCATATGGGTCCTTTGAAGAAGATGCAAGTTTTTCCTTGAACAGAATTTTTTTTTAAACATACATATGTACACACACACAAAATATATGTACATAAAAACTCCTAAAATGCTTAAAAATTCCTCTATTAAAATGACCTGATGTACACCCACTGTAAACAGACACAGGCCCAGCAGCGTTCCCATAGTGTCACACCTTACACTGGAAGCAACACCACTGACATTTCGATATTCCCAGATTTACAACAAACGCTAGACTTCCTCTCCTCCCCCACCTTCCTACCCACAAGGAAAATGTTTATTTCCTCTGTTAACAAAAGGTATTCCTGGAAACAACAACAACAGCAGCAGCACATAAATAAGTTAACCTACAATTACTTATTGTTTATACAGTCCTTCAACTTAATTGCTATTACACATTAAAATAAGTGGCTATTACAGTATTTACTGGGCTGCACTTTTTTTAGACAAAAATCCCCAAGAAACCAATTATTCTTTTCAGCTAAAACCCACACTACCCAGGTACATCAAAACTGATTGTCAAAAGTACAGTCAATCAGTGCAGACTGGGTACTGTTAAAAATACAGATAGGCACCTTAGCCAGTCTCCCCTCTCATAATCACCTCAGTAGTCAGGAGACAATGCCAGAAAACTTCTGCTTGTGAAGGTCAGCATGATATGAAGTGTTGCCTGACGTGCATGAACTAAGGCCCTTGTTTAGTCAGGCACACAGATGGGCTTTTAAAAAAGTTACAGATTTCTTCACTTGGCAAGGGCAATGCTGATAAAGAAAGCTGTTTGACCAGCCATGGAAATGAAGACAACATGTGGACAGCAAATGGAGTGATTTTCTTAACAGAATAAAAGGAAGGTATTTTGTCCATCTGCTGAGGAACGTTTTAAAGAAAATAAACATACGTTTTATTTTGAGGGTACTTTTCCCAAAGACAGGAAGGATCAATTACACTGTACGCAACACATGCAGAGTCTAGAGCATTTCCGAGTTCATTCAGTTTCACCCATTCACTGGATGTGATCCCTGGCATGTCACAAGCCATGAATTGATTAAATCTGCAGCATGTTAGACAGACCTTTACTTTGCATCTGCGCAGAACTTCTGCAAAGGAATATTTTACATAGCTTTGTAGAATAAAGCAACATAGTATTTGCTCCACAGAATCGAGCGTTCAAGAGAATCAAAATAAGCTCTGATTTGCAGTTACCAGCAATATCCTACCTGTTCAAACTGTCAGTGGGCCCAAGGATGCAATACCCCCATTTCTTGGGCAAATTTCAGATACGTGCACAAAAAAAAAGCATGTTTTGTATGGGAACTTCAAAACTGCTGTAACTGCTCAATCTCTTCTCACTGGTGTTAGTTACCAACCTGGCAACAGCACTTACAAAAGCTCCTATATATTCCGTGCAGGCACTACCAAAGAAACGGTGCCAGTTAACAGATCCCATACTGTGCAAGCTAAATTCTCAGCATCTCAGCTTGCTCTAACCATCCTGTAAGCATGAAGAACCTGTAAACTATAAACAGGACCAGCTAGGAACGTTCCAAACAAACAGAGGTTTCGTTGGGGTGGGTGAAGTTACTTCATCATAACTGAAACATTTCTCAGACATCTGCTGAACAAGGCTTCTCCAAGAAAGAATCGAGTTCCGTATGAGCCAGTTATCTTTGCCCAGAGAGCCCAAATCACAGTAAAACTTGGGATAAGCAGAATTCAACTTATCAAGGCAGGAAGTTACTGTGGCTTGTGCAGTCACAGAAGAGCTGATCACAGCATTTGTTGTCAAATTAAGACCCAGTATCAGTCATGCCTTTCCTTTACCCTTGTAGAGCCACCCCAAGCAGAGGCAAAGGTGATTCCCAAACAGCTAGTCTTTTTTTTAAAAAAAAGTCTGTCTGTATTTTCATGAAGCCATGCATAACGTACATGGCTTCATGTACAAAAAGCAGTTCTGGCAGTCATTCAAACACATTTCTTACTGTTGACAAAACAACACAGTCAGAACCACCACAAATGCAAATCTCCAATTTAGCCACATACCAAAACACACAGGGCTGGTTCTGCAGGCAGCAGAGGTGAGCTGCAACCAGATTCTGTGGTCACAGAGCTTTATTGCTGGCATCCATAGAACCAAGGATTTTGGCTGGAGAGAGCTGGCTCTACAGTTGCTCAATATTTGGACTCCCCTGTCCAACAATGAGAAAAAAAAGCTCCCAAACCCCTATATATGAGAAGTAATTTACACAGGATGAGATTTGGCTCCACTGGCTGGCTTCCTTAAATATGCAGAGTTCCCAACAATATTGACACAGGTAGAGTTGTTCCAAGAGCTGAACTTTATCCATCATTATTTTTCCGGGGGTTCTGCTCATTAACTGAGACCAGACAGTCTAGTCACCTTGCTCACAGCAAACAGGGAATGCTTTGGCTCTTTTTAAACTGCCTGATCTGCAAAGTTGGAGGAAAACTACAAGAACTCTTTCACCACTTTATCCCCATGTACACTCTGCTTTTGGCCAGGGCACAAATTACTGCCCTGGTCTTACATTCTAGCAGGATACACTACAACCCTCAGAGGTGGTGTTTGCTGAGGACAAAGATATCCACAATTCTTCCAACTTACTCTGAGTGCATGGTTCAGACAGAAGAAAAATACAAGCTATCACTGGCAAAGGAAAACTACTTGCTCTGATCATGAGTCTTTACAGCATGAACCATTTCAGGCCATACCGGAGGGAGGCAATTCTGTCCTGCCTTCATATAGAGTGCACATACTCATACGAAAGCAGTCTTATTCATCATCATCAAAATCTTCATTCAAAACAGTGCTTCAGTACTGAAAAGCCATGAGAAGTTGCATAACACCACTTATGGAGACACTGAAGTTTCGGTTTCACTGTGCTTACTGCATGACCGACCACATCCGTGATGTCATCTCTGGCCTGGAATTGGATAGCAGCGAATGACAAAACCAGTAAGAGATTTGAAGGGGGTCACCTCAAACTCTTACACCCAGACCAGTCACAGGGCTATACATTTACCAAGGCCTTTGACATGCTTTTCGCCACCAGGAGCAAACGCTTATCCATCTTAGCATTAACAGAAGTGGAATACAGAAGGGCCAGAGGTAACAACGGAGCAGTCTAGACATCCTAAAAATAAAGAATCTTTGTGAAGTCCAGACTATCCTTGAACCTTGATAATTTTCTCAGAAAATTCTGTCAAAGTTGAACCTGCTTTCAGTTTCAGACTTTGATATTGATCAAAGTGATTGGTGAAATCTTACCTGAATTATTTCTTGAGCTCTTTGCATCACACAGCTCCCAGTTATTTTTCATTGACAGCATTGTACAAGATCAACATTGAAGTGTTGCAGGGAAGGATAGGGACACTGACAGTAAAGGATTCACTATTCTTTTTCCAGAAGTGAGTTAAAATTTCATTCCCACTTCAGATCTTTTTTTCTTTTCAATTTCCTGGGACAATACATAATTCTAACATTTTAATTTTAAAAGCGTTTTCTCTGTCTAGTCTCATGATAAAAACAAAAAATTACATCTCAGAAATCTTGCAGATTTAAGTCACAAAAATATATATTTAGCAAGACGGTAACAAGATGCATTCTACAGATAAAACCTACCAATTTCTGAGATAATTAGCCCAATGTTAACATCAAATGTTTCTTTGGAATTGCTCTTGTAGGAGAGCAGGAAAGAGTCAGCTTGAACATGCCAGACCTACTCCAAGGATCAATTAAGTGCTGCTGAATTCCATAAACTTAAATGTTTTGAGATATTTTTCAGAGAAGAATGAACTGCAGCACATATTTGGGGTCTTTCTGAACTGTCAGAAGTGCCCATTATACTAATGAAAACATTGCACATGCATGTGCAAGAAAGCATTTTTAAACAAGAAAACTCAGTTTTTAAGATCTTACAACAGTACTTTGTTCTTGTGATAACAGGTTTTTTAGTACTACATTAAAAAGTAAGCAAGCATACCAAGTCTGAGATGGAGTTAACTTTCCTCACAGCAGCCCACAGGGTACTGTTTTGGATCTGTGGCTACAGCAGTGCTGATAACACACCAGTGTTTCAGCTGCTGCAGAGCTGTGCTTGCCCAGTGTCAAGGTCTTCTCCATTTCCCACTGCAGCCCACAGCCAGCAGGCTGAAGGTGGGCAAGTGGCTGGGAGGGGACACAGCAGGGATGGCTGACCTGGGTGAGCCAAAGGCAAATTACATACTTTTTTCCGTGCTTCTTTTTTCCTCCCGCCCCCGCCTTTTCTTCACCTATTAAACTGGTTTTATGTTGTCTTGTTAAGTACAGCTGAAAAATTACCATCTTTCCACCAAGATCACTGAATAACAACACTGCTTTTCTGAGAAATCCCTGTCCTATATAATGCTGTTGAGATGCGGGTGGAGATGCTTCCAAGGTATCTTGCTGTCTAGGCAGGCCATCTGGTTCTGATAGTTCAAGGTCTGGTCAGGAACTGACCTGATGATTCACTTAGTTGTAGTAAATAGAGCTTATAGCCAGACAAGCAATATTTCATCGTGTACTTGGCCACACTTAGGATCAGCAGATGTGTAAGAATCACTTTGGACATACATGTATTTTTTTTCTTCTTCCCTTTGAGGAAATCACACAGCTCACCACTGCCGAGTTTAGTGTGCTAAACTACTAACAGTTTGGTTTCATTCAGCCACTCCCTGTAAACCTTCCACCACCAAAAGCTTCAGCATTTTGCCACCTAGCAACTCTGTGCAAAAAAACAAAAGTTTAAAGCAAAAAGGAAACCCTTAAGAAAGAGGGTAACTGCCCTCCACCACAGGAACAGAGTGCCTGCAGTAACATGCAAATGAGTCATTCTTCTGCCTATTTATTACAACCTCTGAGTATTTCACAAACCTCAATACATAACCTATTTATCATCCCAACACCCATACTCAAGTGCAGAAGTACTGTTAATACCTCAATTTTCTATCTGTAAAATAAGCGATTCGCTGAAGATTTCTCAGGTAACTTTTCCCAGGGAACACCATCCAGATACCTAAACTGCACGGACAGTAGGGAACCTTAAAGCCATTTGAAAAAATGGTCACCAACACTAGAATTACACAGAATAATGAGGTCATTAGCCTACTTGTTATACGCAGGCTTGGAACAGACTGAGCTTATACTTTTGTAACATGATGGACAGAGAGGAGTAAACCCTACTTTAAGATACAATAGCAAAAGGTATTACTTCATATGTTTAAACAAATATTTTCTTCAAAGTGACAAACCATTGGGTTCAAATCATCTCTGAAGTGAGGCAATTGCAGAGATCTTGTTCCTTAGTTTTGGACTCCACAGGTTTAGATTCTTTTTTTAAACTACTATGAAACTGCTCTTTCCCATCATTCTCTGAACATCACCTTGGGCTGTACTTAGCGTGAGATGACTTGAGAGTACTAGTTCTGCAGAACTTCAGTTACAAACTGTGATAAATCTTTACAGTGGCTCAAACAATTTTTAAAAAAGTATGAGGAGAAGCAGTAGGACATTATAGTGTAAGCTGATCAACTTAATGACACAGAGAAAGGAAGAAAGAAATTTATCTGGAGTGGCAAAGACTGCAGAGAAAATAGGAACCAAAGCAGCTTCCAAGATATGCAATAGGCTGCACTTCTCAGGTGAAAAAAGCCCCCAAAGTTCCTGGCTTCTTGATACCACATCAACAGATGTATATGGTACCTTCCTGTTTGTTATCCATCACACGTGCTATGTGAAAGCAACCACGCTTACCCACTGATCTGTGTCTTTGTAAGAAGTTGCCAAGGAATTCAGAAAGCACCATATTACTAATTATTGCATTTTTTTCCCCATGATCACTGTGGCATGTGGCAGTATAGCTCAACAAACCAAATGAACTCAGTTGTAAATTATAGGTTAAAAGTGTGATGTATAAGTTTCTGAACTTGTCACATGCCACTCACAATGACAGCAAAGAGATACAAAAGCTATCTTACCACTGTGAATGACTCCAGTTTCTGTTTTTACTTTTCTATCTTCTCCAACAGATTGTATCTCTTGCAAATCCAGCTGGAAGTTAAAAAGAAAGTAATTAGTTAATTTACATTCCTGCTCCCTCCTCATAGCAGAATTTTGTGAAAAAAAACCCATCCCTTGTCCTCCTATTGCTCTGGCCAACATATGGGAGTGCTGATAAGCACCTTTATCAGTTTTTATAGGTATTGTCTTCACTGCCATGCAAGCTTAAGCATTTACCTAAGCCTTGTTATTAGCCCCATTCCTGACTGCATACACAATTTTCACAGCTAACAGAAATCCAGCTATAGAACTCACATTTTAAACTAAAACTAGGCAGCATGTCAGGATGTGCTGAAAGCTAAACTTCAAGTGATGTGACCCATTCTGTCTGATAATGGAAGAGGGTTGTAGCTGCATGTTACAGGAACTCACCAGTTACTAATCAAATCACAGTCGTTTGGGTCAGAAATGACCACTAAGATCATCCAGTCCAACCAGCACCGCCAAGCCCATCACTAAAGCACCTCCTAAATCCCTCCAGTGACACCCCCTCTCACCCCAGGCAGCCTGCTCACTGCTTTACTCCTTTATGGTCCAGTGCCACTCTAAGCACTGTGCCCAACAAAAAGCCTTCCCCTTGTGGTCAATTCATGAGTGAGGGGTGTAGATCAGCTTTACGGGCAATCCTTCTAAGCAGCACCAGTGCACTTTCAGTGTGGCCATTCTCCAATAAACAACGGTATTATCTCAAGAATACTAACTCAGCTAAAACAAAGAGAAGCCCAAAGAGTGACACTTTTCCCACAGTACAAGGCCTTTGTTGATTTACATAAAGTTTCAGAGGAATTCTCCCTAAATTTATAAACATACAACCACATGGACAGCCGAATGCCTGACTATATCCAAACACAGATGAGATGAATGGAAACTTATTCCTTTTTTCATTAGCAGAAGGGGGAAAAAAAATAGGTAGGTTTTGTGCTCCTGCAACTGCAAGGAAAAGGCTGTCATGCATCAGTGTAGGATTTAACCATGCATGCCAGACAGGAATTACTCCTTTCTAGTTACTAGTAAAGGGAGTTGCACACTGGTCCTTGTTTGCTTTGGAACAAGATCAGTTAAACAGTCCCTCAGCTAACCCTAGAAGTGTAAGATGACATTTTTGTACAGCTTAAATGCTGAAATCAACCTCTATGACTGCATTCTCTCTGTAGAGTTATTTTTCCTTCTGTATTACAAAATACTCCCTGTAACAGACCAAAGTGTGTGACTGCTGTCCTGTTCCATCCATTTTATCCTTACTGAAACTACAAATTTTGCCAAATTGAAGTTTTAGACTGTGAAAGTCCTGTCAGGGTTGCAAGTTTTATTTTACAGCAAGGCAGAAAGCTCTTAATTGCTTCTGTATCTGATATAGCCAGGTGTTCCCTCAAGTACTTCACCAGAAAATGGTCCCACAACAAAGCCTCTTGCTGCTCAGGTCCCAAAGTCCATTGCACTCTAAACACATATTTCTGCATGGCTTGCTGAGTCACAGTTATGTTCAAAATCAAAGGAATGAATGGAGCAATTTAGAATGTGATGCTTCGATGAAGAAATACAAGTACTCACAGATGTCACAGTGTTAAAGAGCACTTCTGGGTGCTGGAATCTACACAACAGGCACAGATCCACAAGATGAATAGAGAGGCTAGAAAGTTAGTGAGGGAAGCATACCCATGTCCGTGCCTTTAGACAGAACACCCCAACCACGAGCTCAGGAAGACACTTGTGGCCCTACCAGTACTTTGCTCTTCAGTGCCAGCTAGGGCAAGGCATGGCTATTTATTCCCTTCAAATTAACACAAGAGAGCAACATTCCTAATAGCAATGCATTTCTTAGGCCAACATATGGACATCTAACTCCTTCCAGCAATGTCTGTAGTCTGCAGGTGGTATTTTAAGGATTTAAACAGAACAAATCACATCATGCATACTACTGTACTGAGGCACCCTACTGATTCCACTTTTTTTGCTGTGTAACATACCACCTGCTAAAATCCAGCTTTGATCTTCTTCAGCCTAGGTTGTGGGAGAGATTCCCCTCTATCTTTACTAGGCCATTAAAATCTCAAAAATCATATGGGAAGTTTTACAACTTATTTTTCCACCCTTGCTCAGTGAGCCCTTTCGACAATTTTTGTCCTCTTTGGTCTTCAATATTTCATGACTTTCAAGTGACAGGTAATCTCAGAATCCCATTTCTTCATGTGGTTTTGGGTATGAATTATGATCACTTGGATAAAATTATTGAAGTTAGAATCGTAATTCTTGTACTTTGAGGGCTGCCACTGCTAAAGACTATTTTAAAATACAAAGGAACATAAGCACAAATCGAAGGCACAAGTTTTTGGTTTGCATCACTGTAAAAAAGCAGACAACCAAGAGAGCTATATACCATATGCAAAAATTTTAAACAAAGTTTACTGCATGTTGTGAAGGCTTGTTCTTTTCATATAATACCACATCTATCAAGTTTGACCAAATGACATGTAAGAGTTTTTAAAAAAAATTCTTATGGGACATCACTCCATACTTTGATTATCTTCCTAACTCACCATTTTGTCCTTACTCAATGTTCTATGGCATATTATGAAAGAAAACATTATGCAGGAAATGATGACCCAAGGGAGGAGAAAGGAAATAAAGACTTAAAGGTACAACACTTAAAAGAAAATGTATTTCGTTTCTGTTTTATCAAAGAAAATACCATTCCTTAACACCTGCAGAAGTTTAAGGTCATTTCCCGTCATAATGAAAGGTCAATTCATAAAGTGATTTTTATTTTCAAACAAAAAAAAGACCCTGAATTAGGAAAGCATGCTGTGACTCTGCAAATAAGAATACAGACTTTAAAAACAATGTCCCACATTGCTCTATGGCAGATGAAGGCCATGTGTGTGGAAATGACATAAAGCACCCTCTCAGAACCTTCAACCCACTGTCCCCCACTGCAGGGTATGAAGAGAAAAGGAGGGATTCAGGTATCATCCCCAAACCTCATATCCATACAGCTCCCTGACAAACTAAGCAAAAAAAGCAGAAGGAATCAGTGCTCATCACAGCTCTACAGTCCCAGAGAACATGCAAATGAACTGAGCACTGAAATCCCTCCCCATCTTGAACTCTGACCATAAAAATTCCCTAATCCTAGTATGAACGTGGCACATACAAGCATCAGAACCAGACAGTAAGACTAAATCAAGTTCACAACAGCTATTCATAGCAATGCAAGCCTTAATGAATCTAAAGAGCTATATAACACTCTAGACAGGAATTCTCATCCTATATGACTATTCTTTACTCTTTGGAAGAGTAGAACAAATTCTTTCACCACTTCTCTTTTGATGCCTAGCCCTAACCCTGACCTTAACCTAAGGTTTCACAATACACCTGTCACACAGAAAAGATCAAAAAACTAAACACTGAGCTCTGATAATTCCACTGTAGACCTATGAGCCTTCTAGATCCTAACAGTAAACATAACCTTCAGTCCCTTCATTCCTGAGTACACTATCCTAAAACACAGTCCAAAATACAATGTTAAGTGTAGCCCAGTGACAACGATTAACACCGAAATCAAATGAAAGTAATCTGATTGTGTCTAAATCAGATCTTATCTTTGTGGGAGTGAATAATAAAGTCCTTCAGCCCTAAATAAAAGCCCAACTTAAAACACAGCTACCATCCAACAACTCCAAATTTAAGCAGAAGGTATGAGATCTTGCCTGGAGGAGCCTGCATAAGCAGGGCTAAACATTAAACCAAAGATGGCATTAAATATTCACAACCTCAAAAAAAGACTACCATAAGGACGAGTGGAAGATTTTAGTTCTGTTGCTTTCAGAGCCCACTGCTCACATTTAATTACAATGTTACCTACCTGTCACTTCTACATTTAATTTTAAGAATACTTTGTTTTGGTGACTGGTTTTGTTTTTTCAAAAATTAAAAACTATGTTTATTGCTGGAATCAGAGGTATGCTGAGCTGGGATGAGTGCTGGTAACACAAGGATACAATAGCTAGTTTTCATTCCAGGATATTTCTCTGGTGAGGCCAGCTGATGAAACATCTAGGATGAGGAACAAGTTGGCAAAAGGCAGGGAACCTTCTCTCCAATGGTGACATGACCAAGTGCAGAGGCTATCTGGAGTCTGCTGGTAAATATACAAAAAACTGGGTATTTGTTGAGTGTTTTGGCACTTGGGGTTGGGTTTTTTTACCCTTTTTTGGTGTTTTTTGGAGTAGCTAGAGATGCAATCACACTTCTGTAATTGCCAATGTAACTACTTAGCCCACAGAAAGCAAGTCTCCATGTCTTTGACACTTAGTCAAACCGTAATACATTTAGTTTCAGCTGTCCAATGCAGACGGTAAGCTCTGATGTAGTCCAAGTAAAAAATGGGTGCTCCTGGCCTGTCACTGCTACATTTCAACGGTTGCAAGACTCCCAGTTTGCATCTGCATATTCAGCCAATTACTAAAAACATCCTCCAGAGCCGAACTCCGCCTGCCTTTACAACCAACCCAATATGGTATTTTGTGCACTGCAGTTTTTAACTCCAGCCAGGAAATGCAGTGTTAAGGATACTCAGCAGGACCCAGCCTTCAGAGGAAAATTCTTTCTGACATTTATAATGCGCATTTCTTATAACAACAAGAGATGTGTATTATTATAAAGCAGCAGAAGCTCCCCGACTAAAACCATCCTCATCTGATATTTGCCAAAGATTTTATAGCTAAAGCATCTGTTGGCTTTAGGATTGGGAAACAACCAAATATAAGTTTCAGGATTGGACCAGCTCTCATCCTATGCCAGACTTCTGTCCAGTGACACAAGCAGGGTAATAATACCACAGAAGGGCAAAGGGGAGGATCCATGTTCAACACTGGTCCAGAAGAGAATTACAGTAAACAAAGAATAGCTGCAATGAGGAAAAAACCCTGTGAATGCTGTGTGGTCTTGTCAAGGAGAAAAATTCTTCTTGAAGGCTCTCACAGACATGCCAGCAATGCAATCAGACACACAACTGGCACCACTTCAGTTTCATCCAGCATGAAATAGTGTGGTTTAAAAACAAACTAGGTCTGGTGTTTACTATGATCTATACTTCTTACATGACTTGAATATCCAGTCTTTCAAGCCAATAAAATTCTTCCTGGTTGTGTGGGAACTTCAGTTTGAGCTAGAGTATCAGGATGGGACTCAGCCTCTTTACAGATACACTTTTTTAAAAAAGGTCCACATGTAGAGTCTGTAAGCACCTTTATTCTCCTAACTGTGGTCTGTCATTATTTCAGTCTGTTATTCCTCCTAACTTAATGCCAGACATCCTTTTCCTCACAAAGCATTAAAGGCCAGAAGTTGGAATAGACCCCTAAAAACCTAGCATCTCCCTAGATAAGAGATTTCTCTTTGAAGTCCACTGTTAACAAATCTAGACATCCTGGAAAACCCAAATGGTTACAGGACTGAATTGTGGGCTCCACTAAAAGCACTAGCTCTCAGACAACGAGCATCAGGCAACACTTCTACTTCCTACAATAACTGCTGTCTGCTTCCTACACTTTCCATATTTCTGATAGATGGGGGGATAGGTTTTTTCCGCAGCTGGGAATGTCTTACATGGATGTGTTAATACTCCTTCCATCTCTCTCTTTCAGATATCTCCATTTATTACAGTCATCTCGAATCTCAGAAACATAGAAGGCTTCTTTAACCAACTCTAAGTACACTGTTAATGACCCTAGTACATTTATGGAAAGCTCTCAGTTCACCAAGGAACTCATCCATATATATGTTCACAGAGAAGCCTTATTTTGGGAATTAACTTCATTAAGACACCCTGATTTGCAATATGTCAATAGAATGGCTGAGTTATCACTTTCAGCCTGAAGGTGATAAAATTACAGTTTTTATTTTGCAGGATGGTTCTGTGGAACAGGGATGACAACAGAATAGTTAGCCAGGCACCCATGCTATGTTCAGTTCACACAGTGCCTTGTATACTTTACGATCACCTAATGGATTTAACATTAGAATTCTCCCTGAAACACATAAGTCCACATGCCAAAATTATTCCCCTAAGGAGAGGGCTTCTGAAGCTACATTCAGAAATATACACAGAACTACATGAGATCCTCAGCCAAATAGTTATAGCAGTTCTTCATTATTACCATTACTAAAGAAAATATTCCCTAACGCATTTCAAGTTAAGCTTTCTCTTTTCCCTGCCCTAAGCTGAGGATGCATGTAAAGTGTATCTGAAAAAGCAGTATCCCAGCTGGAGTTAGCAACACTGCCTGATGAGACAGGACATTATTTGTTATTCCTTGCTTCCAGTCAGGATTCCAGCTTCTGAACTTAATGAGTTCATGCAGAATACTAGAAGTAGTCCAATATACTAAAAAAACATATTTAAAATAGAAAGTCTTTGTGACCAGCCAAGTGGAATACTTGAGGGGGAAAAAAAAAGATCATTAAAGAAGCTGTAGAGGACTTACAATTCTGTTTTGTTTGGATCTGTACAGTAGCCTAGCCCATAAATAGAAACCAGGGTTTTTTTTACATTTGCTTGGTTTTATTTGAGAGTTGTGGGAATGATGGTAACCAAGTAACAACACAAAGCTGAAAAACCCTCATTAAAACAATTGCTGATAACCCTGATGAGCCAGGACAGTTTCAGTGTCTAGAGGAGCTATGGAATCTCCATCTTTGTACACTTTGGGGGGTACAAGTTCCTAAGACGAATGAGAAAAAGAGAGTCCATACAATCAGTGGCTTCTCCATGTCTCTGGGTGAAAAACATCTCCTCTGAATTAAATTCTGCTGCCACTCAGAGCCCGCTCCAAGTTTTACTCGCCATTTCTGCACACTGAAATGTCAGTTTGCCAGGAAAGCTTCCTCTTACTGAGGCTGGGGAACAAAAAAAATGCTGTGTCTCAGGCAGCTTATGTATTAACATGTTAAAAGTAACCTCTACAGATTTGAAAGAGGATTCAGTATGGACCCACGTAAATTTGAGTTATGTTAGTTCACAGAGACCACAGCCTTACAATTAATTCAAAAAGAAATCATAAAAAGTGTAGCCAAGTTCCAAAACATCTCCACAGTATCATTTTCTGGGAAACTATCTCCCCATTGATCGCTGGCAAATCAGAATGATTAACCATGGTACAGATTCTATGATTAATGACAGTTGAAATACCTCATTTGCAATTAACAAGCAATCATCATTATTTTCAAACTGGCACATCCTCATGTATTTTGTCTTCAGTCTCACAACAAAGACAGAAGCTTCTGAAGGAAGTAGTACTTTGTATTTTGCACAGTTAAGCAAAATCACTTGTGCCCTTACTGTGTCAAAGGGCTTTTATTCAGCATTTTATAAAGCAGTATTTTTAACAAGTCCAAGCACAAAGATATTTTCTTAATAACAAAGCCAGTGTATATATTTTTGTATATACATTTCAAGGCAATAGTATTCTGAGAAAAAAAAAGCACCATTTCCATATTTTCAGTTCTAAAAGGTCAAAGTTATTTGCTTATCCAAATAAGCAGCATGCAGAGAAAATATGTCTGAGTGCATATGCTTTTAACTAAATCAGGAATTATTTTAGGAGACAAAGGGTATCTACTGAACATAATGTGTTAATGCATCAAGGCTGTGGATGCTGAGTTTATGCTGCAATTTAGTAGACAGCATTACAGCGGCTTAATATCACAAGGTAAGGCAGTGAGATTAATACCAAAAGCACCATAATATAGCTATAGCAGACATGAGAATATGCTGATCATGTGAAGTTTACAGAGTGCATTAAAAAGCTCAATCTTGATCAACAGGTCTACAGCTTTTCCTGATACCCAATCAATACTGGATTTTATTGTGTACTACCCAATATTAGAGAGTATAATAAATGAGAATTAAAATCACCAACAAGCCCCAACTAGAGACCACTCTATGTTACAGTGGTATACAGAGATCAGGTGGCTTCAAGAAATTGGTCTACTCCCAACCTCTCTATGCTTGTGAAAAACACATCAGACCATGAATGTGAAAAGCAGAACTTTTCATCAACACTGTCATGTTTTAAGGATAGCATTGCTTCTGCCTTTATGACAACATAAGTGGACACAAAGTCCAAAGGAGACAGAATCTCCTGTGAATCCTTACTGGAAGGTAGACCCAGCAGATGCATGTATGCTCTCCATCACCCATTGGAACAGATACTGCGTCCTGCTCAGAAAGCACCCACTCTACCCAGGGTCCAGTACTGCAGCGGCAATGGGATCCTCAAGTCTGATTCTACCTCACTCCAACCTAGTTGACCTAGAAGGAGGAGGAATACTCCAGCCAACTGTCATCTAAGCAGTTTCACACTCTTCTTTCTGGCACTCCTACAAGAGCTGAGCACAACCAAGAAGCAGGTTTTATAGTTTAGAGTTCGGTATGTTCTTCTTATATAGACCTCCAGTCCTTATTTATCTCCATTTAGAATGGGGAAATACCCTCTTTTCTTGCTGCATAAGAATTCTAAGAATGAGATCATAATGAAAAAAAAAAAAAATAATAATGAAATCCATTTATAAATGTAAATATTACTCTATCCTCTTCTGAAGTTTTAACAGGAAGGAGGAGAAAAATTACCCAAGGGATCTTGGTCAGACTCAGTCATGGATGTAAATGAAATCTCATTCCCATGTAGCATTTCACATCACTAAGGAAAGCATGAAGAGCTCTCACAGCCCTGATACATAAGGTTCCACAAAACACTGATTTGTATGTCAAAGAAGCCTTTTCATGGGAATGACATACTAATAACAAAATAACCCCTAAATTTTGAAGCAAATTTCTGATGCTAGAACTTAACTGCTTCTTTGGCGATTTAAAATATTTTGGCCTAGGCTTCAGGTGAAACATCTATGTCAGTCTTTTTTACTTATGAAGGAATTTGGCTAAAATAAAGCAAGATTACAGCTTGGTTTTCTTTTCTGCTAGTGAGTTTGGACAAAAGTAAATGAGCACTGGTACAAATCCGGAACGCCTTCCGTGAACTCAGATACAACCTATGCTAAAGGGAATCAGTTTGCCCGAGTTTACTGGCATAGACCTTCTCTATGGATCATTTATTCAGAATTCCTGTCTGTATTTACTTTCCTAGTAACAAACATGTATTTACTGCTGATAGTGAGCCTCAGTAACTGGTTTACAGTTTCAACCCTGTTTCAAGTGCCACTGAGATACCAAGAACAAAGTTTGTTCCAGTAATACCCACTCACCCACAAGACATCGTCTGCATATTTTATGGTAGGCTAAAACAGGAACATGTTAGATTTAATGACTGAAAGTTGTATGGAAAACATTATGTGCATGCAACATGGCCAAATTACCATCTCTAATCCAACCTTTGCTTTGTGAACCATCAGACTTCTGCTTGTTTTAGCTTTGCAAATGCTTAGTACATGGATGTTGCTTTTCATTTTATTTCCCAAGATTTTTGCTGCTTAAATAGAAGAGAGGAAGGGCATAATAAAATAAATATGGCTACACACCCACCTTCCTCATTTCCAAGGTCTTCTTTCACAGATGAACCCGCATGGTTCATAGGCTCCAATCATCTCACCCATGAAATCAACTCAACATCATCCTTTTAACTCTCTATGTTCAGTATGAACAACTGAAGCTCTCACATACCAGCAAATCCCTGAGCATCCATATTTACAGATTTCAAGTACTCACATGGCCTGATCACCTCAGATCATCTTGATCACCAACGTGTTAAAAATTAAAATTTATCTCAGCCCCCTTAGTGCCCAAGTACATCTCCTCCAGTGAATTACTAAACTCAGTGAACTTCAGAAGCCATACAAGCAAGTCGTGCTGTACATTCAGGACTAGAGCAGAGTGTAAAAGCTGACCATTAAAAGCAGAATTACCAAGTTACAAAGTGAGAATGAAATGATCCCATCTTTTCATATCCTGTATATAATGAAATGCTTCATTTAACACGAGTCATACTAACAGTGAAGTATCAATATTCAAGCCAGCCCTGAAGCATGGCAGAAAATCTACTGCTGTCACTCTTCACTCCTTTCCTGCCAGCAGTGTCTGATTAGGAAGCTGACATACCTAAATAACAAGACTCTCTAGGATCAGAAACGGGTGTGTTAGGTGCACGCTACTATGGATGAAAAATTGAGTGGGAGCATGACATGATTTCCAGGAACGACCTTAGAAGGAAGAAAAAGAAAGAAGGAAAGACAAAAATGCAGAGTTGTAAAATTTTTATTTCAATTCCTATTGAGAGTTGAAGGCTTTCAAAACATTATATGCTTTTATTATATTTTCTAAGGAAAAAGTAAAGGGAGACGAGAAGAAACATTCTTTGCTAAGAGTTTTAAAGCAATACCAGTATTTTTTGTATGGGAAAGACATTGTGTAAGCAGGGTTGATAGATGGGAAACAATTATTTTAATATCTCCTATTTTAAAAAAGGGTAGAAGATAAAAACCCCACAACTACTCTTCATTGTATTAGAGGTCCATTTTTTTCCTCAACTCCGTATGATCACTGTCAGAATTTCCAGCATAAGGGAAGCAATTAAGAAATAACTCAGCACACAACCAATCTGTCCATCTCCACCCACCAAAATAAATACGCTGCAAATGCAAAAAAGAAGCACAAGCTACCATAGAACACAGTACACAACATTAGCCTGCTAAGGAACAAGCATGAAACCACTGAAGCTGCACATGAAATGGGATCACAGAACCATTTCTGTAACAGTTCTGAGAGACAAGCTCTCTGTTATGAGTGTTTTTCTTCTGATGGCCTATCATTGTAGTGAGGAGAGGTTCAGCACTGTTGTTTCACAGGAATGCTTACATCTGTCAGTAATCACATGGATATTATCACATGACTGTTAACATATAATAGTAAGGACCTTATCAGTCCTCCTCTTGGCTTCTCCTTCTAAAGAATTATGAGAACTCATTTATTTCGCACAACTTCAGGTAAAATTTTTTTATTCAAGTTATCAGCCTGGATTCATTAACCACCTTGAGACAAAAAATAATACAAACTTATTTTTTCATGTTGTCTTTTAAAAGCAAAAAAAAAATCCTATTCTAATCAAAAGCAATAGACTCCTGGACATTCACAGATTTCAGCCCACACCCTGAATATGGAAATAGTATTCCAAACAACCTGATGAGACAGCTAGAAACAGGCATGGATTGGGCCCCATTCCTTCTCTTCAGTTGAGCCTGATGCAGGATCAAGCTGTGGGAAGGTAAAACTGGTGGATTCTTTCAAGGAAGAAGCTACACAAAAATATAGATCTGTCCACATATAAAGGCATACAGAGTCATTGCATCATGTTTTCTGTGTGTATAACACAACAGATCATACACACACTTCTTAGACTTTCTTGTATCATGCATGTTGAAAATGTTATCTAGCAGCGTTCAGATAGTGTTGAATATGAGTGGCTGATACATTCCCATCGCATCATTACCATCTGCCTGCTCTTTGGATGTTTCCTTTAACTACACGGTTTGTTTGTAAACTCCTCTGTGTGTGATTTTTTTGGTGTTGGGTTTATTTGGGGGGTGGGGTAGGGATTGGTAGGTTTTGTGTGTTTTGGTTTTGTTGCTTTTTTTGTTGTGGTTTTCCTTTGAAACCTTAATCCACGAAGAGGTACCTTTCTACATTTGTATTAACATGTAGGGTTAAGAATTTATGATCTGTCTCTTAAGGAGTCCATCTGCTGTTCAAGAGCCTATATAATCTATCCCTGTATTTTCCATTTCCATTAGTAGCAGATTCCTTCCCAAAAGCTCTTTTCTGTGGCCAGCACTGCAATCTAAAAATGTCAAAATGTAGCTCACAGCAGCCTCTAAGGTCCCTCCCAGAAAAATCCTAAACTAGCAAAAGGCAAAACCTTTTATGGAGACCAGCACCAAAGGCAAAATCCAACAAAACCAGCACACTCAGCAACAGTCATCCCAAACCATGCTGGCTGCCAGCTGGCACCAGTTCCTGTGGTTCCCTTTGCCTGCCGTAAGGCCTGCAGGAGGAACGCAGCTCTGCAAGAGCCTTGTTCCCATACATGGGTAGTGAAGCACCTTCATCACACTCCTACCTTACAGACCAAGACCTCAAAAGGAGTTATCCTTGCCCAGGTCTTTTAACACTTCAGCAACACTACTAATTCGACCATTTCCCTCTATTAAACCATTTCTGCAGAGCTGAGCTCCAACTTCAGGAGCTCAGTGAGGATGCACAGATTGGCCCATAATGAGCACTATCCCATAACAAAATGCCTTTTTTTTTTTTTTCCATAAATAACATTAACCTACTAACTTTAGTATCAGGCTGAGCTTCTCTCCAAAAGGAAGATGATCTTAGTCAACATAGCGAATGATAGTTTAAAGGTGTGCTATTCAGTTTAATTAATGATTGCATTTACATAGCTTCATTCCTTTAACATGATGCAACAACGTTAATGACTAACATTGTTGCAGTTTAACAGACCTTGCAACTGCAAGATGATCCCTCCTCCATTTAACAAGACCCTTGTTATAGCTTAATAAATATGGTTTTGCTCTTTGGCAATTCTCACCACAATGCTTTGGAAGGTACCACCATTCCCCTACAGCCTGATTTTCAGTGGACCTGACTGCACACAATTCCAATTAAAACTTTCTGCACTCAACATCTTTGAAAATCCACCACTATCAAGACAATTACAAGTCTCTAATCTTTCCTCATCCGTAGGGAAATGTGCAAAATAATCAAGGTCAGATAAAGTGCAACTTAAAAGAAGGGAATCACCTATTAGAACCCTGGTATGGGAACCCTCAACTCATCCTGCTAGCATAGAAAAAGGCAAGCCATCATTCTTTATCAAGTGATGGCAGTGCAATGCGCGAATTTACACACATGACCGTCTGCTGCCACATCAGGCAACAGTGGAGTGACTTTCCAGTCTGCCAAATGCCTGCCCTTGTTCAGAACTTCCTTGGTTTTGTAGGTTTACTCTCTTGACTACAAAATAAAACACAACACTTCACACTACAGCATCCATCGCAAAACACTCTGTGGACTATGAGCCCTCTCACACAACTGTCTGAAGTTTCAGGCCTGAGCACTACACAAAAACAGGACTAGAGGAGTGAAAGGCAGCAGCACACTGCCGCAGCCTGCTCTGCAGCTGCCTCGTGCTGTACTCCTGGCTAACACCAAACTCCTGGTCACAACAGAAGTGCTGAAAAATTTCTAATACGTATAGAGCTATGGCAGAGCCTTCATTTGAAATATCTCTTCCTCAGAAACTAAGCTGCAGAGGACGTATACTGCGCCTGTCTCAGGCAGGTGAAAGTTTTGTGTCTCACGATAGGGAAAAACTGTGAAGTTATGGGCTGTGCCCTGATACAGTCCCGATGATACACCATTAGAATCATCTCATATCGACATGCCCAGAAAACTTCATGTAAACAATAACTACACAACAAAAAAGAATATAAACATTAAAAGGATCAGAATGCAAGATACTGACTTTACACCAGTATCACAAAAGTGCAACCCCACCAGTGTTGAAGATTTCCTGTCTTCAGCACATGCCAGAAAAATTAGGACATTTTCCATAGTCCTCTTTCACACAAAGATAAACACCAGAGAGTCAGAGCTCTTCTGATGTAAAGCTGATTGTCCACTCAGCTCAAGTTCTCCCCAACACACCACTATTTGGGTATCTATTTTACTTCTTTTAGGATAAAATAATAATTAGCACATTAAAGAAAAGTCATCACAGCTATTGCAATCAACTCCACACCAACTGTACTCTCTTAGAGTTGCAAAACATTCCAATCCACCAGCAATGCGCTAAAGAATCAGCATATGTAGGTCAACGAGGCACAAGAGCAGAAATATTAAATCTGTTGTTTTAGCAACATTTAATAAAGGGACAACTGTGTTCACTGAGCAAAAAGGAAGCAATGATAATGGGCCAAACTCTGTACTCATGGATTTAAGTGTGCATAAATCCCAAGAGAATCCGGCTCTAAATCAGTAACTTATGAACTGCTGCAAGCCAATGCTTTCCATTAGATCATTAACCAAATGGCCAAACCCGAGGAAAATCCCATCAGGGCCAGGAAACCCTGATCTTGCATTACCATCACACAGAAAAAATATTCCTTTTAATTTCCTGTTTTCATCCTCACGTAGTGAGCTTCCATTCCCACTTGAGTATCTAAACAGACTTGGCCAAAAACCTGGTGCCCTCTGACTGCCAGAGCTTCTTCTGGCCTCTGGGATCTTCCACAACCTTCCTCTCTCACTGCAGCTCCCTTCAACCACCATCTCTCTTCACTGCTACAAGCCTCTGGGCACTCTTACGTAGCCACAGCAGCTGCTCCAGTTCATCTATATTTGCCTGGTACTGCAGATCTCTTCAGGGCACCACTGGCAGATACACAGCGCACAGGTAAGAAAAGAGGTGTATCTGACAGTACACCTGATCTTTTGACTCCCTCCTTCTTTCCTTAAGTTTCAGGCCTCGCTGCCTTTCTGTTGGTTAGACGCATCATCCAATCCTTTCTGTCTTCCACCGCAGTTGTACAAACCATAACTTGGCTATCGCAGAGGAAGAAAACCTCGAGTTCTTTGGGGATTTTAATGAGAAGCAGGCATCCCTCTCTTATTCCAGTAGTGAAGTGGCTATAGTACATGAGGAAACCTCAGGAGCTGTGGGAACAGATGGGGAAATCTCTGTCCACCTGAGTGCTGTGTAAGCAGTCTATCTCTACACCAACCTTCTCCTCCACAACTCCAGCGCAAGGAGCATAAGCCCTGATTCTAATACCAAAGCACAACTTCATGCCAGCCACTTAAACAAGCCAGCTGAAAATTTCTAGCCAACAGTAAGTTATTATTGGAAAACACAATTACAAAAAAGCAACATTTCATTCAGACTGAGCCCTAAATATCACTAAATCAAACTCTGCACAGACTAGTATTACTATTGCACAAGATAGCTATTCCCTCCATCAACACTGGAAGGAGAAGTACCACAGTGATAACATTTTTGGACTTGTAGGTTTTTCCACTGCTTGTATAAACCACCGCCTCTGAACACATTCTCACTGAGAAGTACCACCACACCCAGACTGCACGTGCAAAGCTTTTATTGCATTTAATTTTACACAGAGAATCATACAGAGCACTGCAATTTAAATACTAAAAGTGGATAGTTTAAGTGTAGTGCAGAAGTGGAAGCCACAAACTAGACAAGTGTAGGAAGGACAGTACAAACTGAAAGCTGGTTTTATATATAACTAAGTAATTTGGTCTGAAATGACCATTTGAGTACATGCTTGAGCTTAGAGTCCTCCAAAGCCCAAATACTCTTTCTTGGCAGCTGTGCCTAGACTAGTAAGAAAGCCTCAAGTCCTTATCTGCCACCCCATTAGCTGTCACCATGCATCAGTCTTCAGCAGCAATAAAAGCCACGTGCCACAGAAAGCACTCAGGCAGACACCCCAGCACCAAGCCTTCAGGGCAAGCTCTGTGCAGGTTTCTAACAAAATCGATCAGGATCCTGAAGAGCTATCATCATTCAGAAACGTCTCCTAGCACAAACACTATAATTTGGTGCTGTTCCAGGTAAGAACCAGCCAAACACAATAAAGCCTTGTATAGATTTTGCATAAGGTTGGGACAAAAACCACCTACCTACCTGCCCTGAACGTGGTGTGTTTATTTTGAAACACTGCCAGGCAGGTTGGTCTTACCAGCACAAAAGGATAACAACTCTGTGAGAGCACGCTGCCAACACAACAGCAGTAGAAGCTTCTTTAATCCTAACTCAAAACATCCCCACAACTTTTGAGAATAGTCACTTCACGGTCCATTTGGCTGTGCACAGCCCCAACAAGTAGCAATGCTCAACACCACTCAGAACGTAAAACAGCATCAGGCATCTTAAAAGCACAGTTCATGGAGGCACCAGGTTTCAGTTGCTGCTTTAAGAGAAAGGGGAATAGAACAGAGCTTTGGTCAATGAGCATCAGATAAAACAGTACCAGTTTGCACAGGCCTAACCCTGAGCAGCAGCACACTGGTATTCACAAACAGGTGAGGTTCCGTTGCCATCTGACCTCTTTACCTTTTCAGCACTTGCGAGATTAGATTCATCAGTAGTTTAAACACCGGACACAGTGCACAGCCATAGGCATTTTTTTTTTTTCAGTCAGCAAACCACTAGAGAGAGTACTGAAAGGCCTATTGTGAAGGCCAATCACTATCTTTTTCTTGAATGACCACATGAAAATCGTTGACCATACCACAATGGATTGAAAGGGCCTTTTGTCTGAAGGGAAAGGACAAGGAGTCACAAAGTATTGCAGATTCATTTGTAACTCAGGGGTTTTGAGGAAACTATATAGCTTCAGTTACAAGCAAACACATCAAAAAAACAGAGCAGGCTCTGAAAAATGTTATGTCACAACCTTTCCTACTATGTATACGGAAAGCATATTTTTAGGTTATTTTGTATTACTAAAAGATAGGCAGGCATTCTATATTACTGTTATATTCTGAGAGAAGTTTAACACTCATGCAGGGTTTTGCCTTTATTCCAAAACCTCAATTAGGGTCTGCGGCACTTTCTGCCTTGTCTAAACAGAAAATCATCAGGAGCTTTTCTGGTACCAGAAGAAGTAAAAATGTAATCACACTGGGATAACAACTGAAAGCATTGCCACTGTTGCTTAATAATCACCTTAGTAAGTAAGCAACCTTGCCATCACTCACAAAGTATATGGTGGGCTATTCAACAAAAAGACTCTTTATATTGAGAAACCAGCATTTGACACTTTTGTTTTTGAAGTCCCTCACAAAAAATGGTCGATTGCATCTGCTGATGACTTCTCAGAATAAATGTTTCACTTCTTCACCCACCCCAATCATATTTTCAGTTCTCAGGTTTTTACATGCAAATGCACAGACACACAAAATTGGATTTGCACACATGATTTCGTTACAAAGCTTCTAAACAAGTTTCACATGGACGAACTTCCAGCAGGAAAGACAGTGGGGGCTAATAACTAAAACCAGATTTCTTCTAACTCATATCCAGAACTAGGGAATTACTGCACTTCCATTCAGAAACAAAAAAAGTCACAGCTGTCAGCCTTGCCCTCTTCACCCGCCTGTTCCACCCACATACTGTGAAATTAACAGTCAAAAAATGTCAGTTTTCACTCTCCCATTTCTTGCCACATCCCAGAATTTATATTCCTTATGCTCCCATGACTCCCTTGAAATCAAGCAATGTATTTTGCACACACCATTGGTCTTTCTTCAGAAGGAGATTTAGTCCACCCTATCAAATTACATCAAGCAAGGAGCTAGTTTTTGGCATGTTACAAAACAGCACCACCAGGACCAGAATCTTTGCTGAGGGAATCACCTACGATGCCACATTCAGATGAATGCCAGAAGTGAGGGTCCTGCCACGCAAGCACACTCCCAAGGTAAGTACACACCCCATTATCTATGTAAGACAGGAGCTCATAGTCCTCAAGAATGTAAAGAGAATCTTGCAAATGCAAAGCAGAAGCAAAACAACTGTGTCAGCTTCTTGAAGTTCAAGGTGCTCAGAAACAAACAGAGCAAAGACATGTGAACTGCACAGTCCCCTACTAATCTCAGTGAAGTTCATGGCCAAATTCTTTGATAAAATAATGCTATAGAGTTGTTTCCAAGCAACTATTAGCAGGGGGAGGTGGTAGGCCGATGCCAGAAGCCCAGTCTACAATAATTTCAATATTAAAGTTAATTATTTCACTACTGTTGATTCTTCTACATAAAGGACAAAATTGCAAAAGAAAGCTGGTAAAACATCTGAAGAGGGAAGAAAAGGCAGGAAGAAGCTGAAAGAAAGGGAAGGACTGAGACAGTGCAGAAAAACACAGAGGATGGAGGAGACAGTTGCATCAGCCATAGGCATTTTCCTGGAGTAACATGGACAATAAAATCCTTAATGTTAACTAGAAGTTACTCTTCTTCCCTTGACCTTTGTTGAAAGCCCCCCCACCCTCCCCAGATCTTCAGCTCGAAGCTGTTAGGTAGCTTTACATTTATCCTCCAGTGCACAGTGCGAAGTGGAGTTTGCCCTTTGTGAAGCCCCACACCACGCTGCTTTGAGAAAATGACTGAGGATTTTTTTTGTATTCCGCATGACTAGCAAGCATTACTTAACAGCGGCCAGAGACCTCTAGGGTAGGGTCCCTGGAAACACACTAGGAAGTATGGTCCCTAGAATGGTAACAGCAGCAACACCTGTGGGTGAAGGGAACACAGGCATAACAGCCTGGGGAAATCAATACAAAATACAGATTCCCTACAATTACTGACAGGCATGGCTTTGGTACTTCCACCATTGCTAGAAGAAAGCTCAACTAAAAAATAAAATGCACTGCAGGCCACTGGAATTGTATTGTGCTTTCTCTTAAAAACAAGCCTGAAACAGCCTCTGTTTCAGACATTTATTTCCTTGAAATATGGGAAAAGGCAGGGAAGGTGTCCTGACATCGTGCTGTTTCCATTTCTTTGAGTGAGAAAGACTAGATTAAAAAGCCTGATCTGCACTTTGAACCAAACCTCCCTCAACAGAGAAAGTACTTGGGAGATGCTTGTGTTCAATTTTTAGGCTCATTTACTGCATGTCATTTAAAACACTAACTCTCAAGCACATATTCCTTCTCAGGCATCTGCCTAGGCATAAGGACTGTGGAAACAGACTCTTCACTTAAGGATAACCCTGAGAATGTTTTGAAGGGTACTTAATTTACTTCACCTTAATTGTAACACTTCCTTACACAGTACATTTCCCAGAGTTATGACCCTACCTCCTTACATGCTTACAGAGCACCTGACACAGTACAAGCCTTATCTTGATTGGTGTCTCATTACATTTAAAAGATCCTGCTGTTCTCATAAAAGGGCCAAACACCTTCAACTCCCATAACACAATTAGAGAGAGAACACTCACCACCTAGCAGTGGTGTTCAGCTCTAGCAGGTTGTGATGGCACCTCAAAACACTGATCAATCTGTTCTGACCTGAAAATCGTTCTTCATTTACACAGTTTGACTGCATTCACAAAAACAATTGCAGCAAGGGCACAGTGTCCTGCTCACAGCAGTTTAAAGACTCTAGTTAGTGGCATTCAACAGGTTACCACCCAGAATTTCTTTCACAGTCAGCACAAATATGTTCCTGGTTAACCTTGACATTCCGCATACAGCAGTCTTTTCCGCTTTCTATTTAGAGAGTTTTTAGCTTACCTTTCCTGAATCATCACATTTCAAAAAGCATTTTATAACTGCATCAGGAGCTCAAAGAAACAGAAGAAAGATGCTTTACAACAGGCACTGATAATTCAAATTTAAAAGTTAATATCAAATAACTCCCTTGGAAGATCATTTGCTGCCTTCAAGTATGTAAAGCATTCATACATTTATACATCTTCAAGCTGGAATCAACCAAATCAATCCATGGGAATGTGACCTGGAATCAAACAGATGGATTTTCTGTGGTGCCCCTTAACTCTCCTAAAGAAAATAAACCTGGTAGTACAAATGATTCATATCTCAGGATGATGAGGCTGAAGGTGGGGAAGAAGTTTGCACTGTTCATTTACAATTCAACAAAGAAAGCATTACATTCTGATAGACAATAAAAGAATACTGCTAGCTGTCATTACTTATCAACAGGATACACACCCAAGGATTCCATTTCCCACGTACAGTAAGAAAGACACCAGGCATTAAAAAAACCCAACCCAAACCCACAAACTAACTCCATCACCTCTTCTACCTTGGTGCAGATAAACCCTCAAACGGGTGCGTACGTGCTGAAATAGTAGCTAGGGCACAGGAACCTTCCTGCCTAGCCCGTGGTGTGTCAGCACTCGCGGCAGCGCTACGCAGCCCATGCGAAAACCCAAGGATGCATTTCAGGAACAAACGTACCGCTGGCTCAGCGCTCCCGGCCGCCAAGACAGCCGGGAGTAAACGGCTGCGCTCGGAAACACCAGGCTCCCCGTACCCCGGGCGCGCAGTTAATCATTTATGACCCAAGGCTGTTACTGAATAGCCCTGAACAGCGCGGCACTGCCCGGTTTCGGCTCCGGCGGCGCCTGGGGGCTGGAGGAGCAGAGGGAGAGGGCGAGCCGCGGCGAGCGGCTTCCCGGGCGCTCGCGGAGCCGGTCCCGGAGCGCGCCGGGCGGGGTCCGAGGGGCCGGGGCCGGGCCTGGCTGCCGTCCCCGTGCCGTCAGAAGGGGCCCGACTGCCTCCGCCCGCGGCCGGGTGTCGGCGCCGGGACCCGAAGCGTTAGAGCGGCAGGCGGGGTGCCGGGCGGCACCACAGCGACCGTCCTCCCTCCCCGGCACCCGTCGTCAGTAAACTCCCAGAGGGCCCTCCTCCACCCCCCGCACAGGTGCGGCCAGGCGGAGAGCCGGGCAGGGCAGCGCCTTACCTAGTAGTCGCCGGGCCGCACCGAGGCCGTGCTGCCGCGGCAGAGAGCGAGGGAGCAGCTGCGGACCTACGAGACTCGGCAGCGGCCGGTAGCGAGTCGCGGCTGTGGCACCGCCGCCCGCCCGCCCGCCCGCAGGGCCCCGCCTCGCGCCCCTCCCCTGCGCGCGCACCGCCCCGGGCCCGCCTCAGTAACGGCCGCAAGGGCCCGCGCTCACGGTTCCGGCGGCGCCGCGCGCCCCCGACCCACAGCGAGAGGGCCGTGAAGGGAGGCCGGGGCGGCGGCGGGCCGCTGCGAGGGCTGCGAGCGAGGGACGGACCCGGGTGACGGGACCCTCTCCCAGGACGCTCGGCAGCAGGGCGGGAAAGCCGCCTGAAGCCCGCCTCCGGCAGCACGACGCGCGTCGTGTCCGTCCTGGGCACCGGACGGGAAGAATTACGTGGGACGGAGAGAAGCGCCCCGAGCGCCGGCTCTTTACTGCTGCCACGGGGCCAGGAGCGATGCATATCCCTCCTGCCACGCACAAAGCCAGGCCCGAGACACGCCGCCTCTAGTCCCCACGCACAGACCGGCTGAAGCACTTGGTGCTAAGCAAAATGAAGCCGGCAGCACACGTCATGGCGAGCTGAGGGATCTTCCTCGCTGTGAATACTGGCAGCAAACCAGCAGAATATAAAAAAATTACCACAATTTTTAGGTAATCAACATCTTAAAATACCACCTGAATGCTCCCGAGAAAAGCCATGGGTCTGTTAACACAGAGCTAAAGGAGCAATACACAACTCTCCACTCACACACCTAAGATCCAGAGGTACAACTGCAAACTTGGAACTAAAACCCATCAAACTTTCCATAGTCCAGTGGTATCCTACACAGGCAACTTCAGTTCCTTAACCCAAACATCTATCAGTGCTCATTTCTGCTTACAATGTGAGCCACAACTACTGGAAACTCATAGCGTTTCCTCTCAAAAATCATTGCGTACCTCTTTTCCTGCCAACTCAAAGGAGAAGCTCTTGGTCACAACATATATGTACTTGAACTCCCTACTCCCAGACAGAATAACTTCTTACACCTTCAGACACAGTTTGGAGGCAGCACTCAATCCTTATTATTTTCAACCAAAGATTCCCAAACTACAGCATAGAAAATAATTAAAGGTGAGATTTACAAGAAGAATGTACCCACCCGACCCTCCAAACCAGGCAGAGGTGGCAGTGTTTCCTCATGGCAGGGAGGTGGGCTGGCAGAGAACCACCTCAAGCAGTAAGTGCTCTGTGACCACGGTGCCCAAGAGTACCTTGCTGGGCAATTTCTACTCTACTGAGTCGCAGTGGCTTTGTGCAAAGAGTATCTGTTGAATGGACTCATCCACTTGCTGCAGAAAGCTGGGAATGAATTGGATATTCAATATTATGAGCACAAGGCCACAGGTTCAGAATTAACATTTCATTTGGAATCATGTCTTCAAAACTATTCAGATCTTCAGTATCCAGGTTTATCTTAAACAGTGTACTTTAAACATGCAGGCTTGTATTTATGTTCTGAGAGTGCTCTGTATAGTATTGCTGACATTTATCTGCACCCTGAGCTGTATGAATTTTGCCTGGGAGTTTTGGAAATGATTCTGATGTTTAAGAGAATGGTGTATTATATTCATAAAACAAGGGTGCCGCTGACCTTTCAGCATAAGAGAATAGATGTGAATCATGGACCTGAGACTCATCTAAAGGAACAGAGTGGAAACACATAGGATGAAAGGCTCTAAAGGCTTTACAAATTATATTCGGATGGGGGAGAGCAGGGAGAAAGAGAATGTGGGAAAAAGAAGAATGAAAAAGGATCCTGCTGTTTAGCTCATGCATAAACTGTATGCGCTCAGCCAAAGGTCACTCCTTTTATTTTCTCATTAATTTCAATGACAGTAGATGGTATATGAAGAACAATCTAAAAATAAGGACAGCCAGAAATAGCTTAGGCTTTTCTGTGACAGTGTAGCGGGAAGAAAAACCTAAAGACATTCCATGTCTTTAGACTTTTTAAAAAGTAGTGATTTAATTCATTTCCTTTAAGATGAACGGCAAAATTATTTAGAAAAGTTAAATAAAAATTAAGTGGTCTACTTTTTATGTATATTCCATTAAAATTTTTGTACCCTGTGTACACTGAAAATAATTGCTAGGGTTTTTTTTTTATCCACCACTGTTGGTAAGAAACAGTGTATTTCCAGAGTTTTGAGGTTAAGTTGTCTGGATACTAAACACAAGTGAGGAAAACACTATGTACAAGGCTGAGTTGTAAACAAATAGAGAAGGAATACCAGTTTTGTGAAGGCTGCAGGTGTGTGCAAAAGCTGGCACAAGGAAACAAACTACAGGCCGAGCAACTGAATATAGAGCCTGGAATGGGCACACAGAAGGGATCATGAATATTCTGCAGGGAGGATCATGAATGGCTGCCTCAAGTCTCCAGGAAACAGGAGCCCTTCACACAGAGGCTGGTGCAACATCTGCCAACTTTTTTCTAGGGAGTAAAGGGCCAAACCTAGAAGTTGATCTCCAGATGAGGTGCCACAGATTCTACATCAGTGTTGAAGGAAGTTTAGCATTACTTCAACAGCCTTTTTATTTTGCAGCCACTGGTCAAGGCACATTTGCATTGCAGTACATTTGGCTGTATGCTCAGCCTACATTTTCAAAAGGAGGTCACCAGCTGCCCAGAGTTTAGTTCTCATCTTCTGTTTGTGTCAAATAGCAGTATGAACCTTATGGTCAACACATGTTGCAATGCTCAGTTCCGCTGTAGAGGTTATGCACTGAACAAGGTAAAGTGATAACAATTAAACATCCCAGTGAGGCCCTCTGGGCTATGTTAGGAAGTGAGATGGCCTGGTCTCAGAACTGACTTTGGTTCTTACGTTAAATCTTCAGTTCACAATGTTTCCTGTACAACTCTAGTCAGATTTCTGCTGTGACCACAGACAACTCGATTTCTCCGTGCCTCAGTTTCCCATCTGCGAAAGAAAAAAGGAATTTCCAAACCTCAGTGTATATGACAAAGATTATAAGATTACTCCAGGTGTAACTGCAGAATATAGCAGCTTTGGAAGTAATGGTGCCTTAATGATCTCTTGCTCTCTTGCAACCTCCCTTTCTCTACCTTGGCACTGTCATCCATTACTCTTACGAAACTTCCCTGCAGACCAGACCACAGAAGTGACCTGGGCTAAAAATACCACCCCTTTTCTTTGAAGATTTTTTTTTAAACTGAGATCCAGTTGATAGCGAAGCTCCAGCAGCTGGTGACCTGTCATGAAAAGGGCCTTGAAAACTGATGTGTCGTAATCTAACATCAGTTATCAAGCTGCAGTAATCTAGAGGGATGTCACAACACAGCATTTGGAAATTCATTGTTTCTGAAGGGGAAGAACGCTCCGCCACACATGACACAGGCAGGTACCTTGTACCACTAGATTCCTATTGCTTTCCTTAGGACTACAGATGGGACAAGCACCAACTGAATGCAAAGGTAATAAAATATATCCTAATGTAATTGTTCTATCTCCTTGCTTCTTCAAACACCTACTGCTCCCACGAGAGCAACAAACTGGAGAGCTTCAGTTACATCAGTATTGTCATGTCCTCTTGGACTGCTTCTCAGCAAGCAGTTTCACAGTACTGCCCGAAGCAGGTCACTGCCATTTTCCCTGGCTTGCAGATAAGACACAGCAGCCCAGAAAGCAACAGCACAGAGAACTTCCCAGCTGCAGAAATGAGGCCTTCTGAGTCCTGCCCAACTTGAGGGCTAGCTACAAAGCCTCGCCTCCTGTTGCCTCACCAAAAGGACTGGGTGCTACCTGCAGCGACCACAGAGCAGTGAGGAGAGGCATCTGGAAGGGAGCTGAGGTGTCCCTCTAAGTATGTATTTGTTTGTTTGTTTGAATACCAGAATCAGTGATTAAAAGTTTGTTAATTGGCAAGAAATTAAATCTGTTTCACTTCCCCCACATGAAACTGTTTCTGGCTTGCAACAGGGGGAAATTGATTCAACACAGAAATTTTGTAATAAACTCATACAGTCACAGTGGTCTGGCAGCAGATCTGAGGTTGAAGATACAGAAAACAGCGAAGTACGTAGCTCTTGTTGTACAGCAGTTGCTAATCAGGGGCATAAACGTAACATGGCTCTTTTAAGCCAGAAGAAGGACTGATAATAACATTTTATCCTGGCTTTCGTTAACTGCAGTTAAAAACTGCAACGTTAATGGAAAGAAGTTCAAAGAGAGGCACCAGAAGTGATTAACAGGGATATGTCTTCAGGAGATAGATGTTTTCATGCTTGGCTTAAGAGAGAGCTGCCAAGCATAGAAAAGACAGAAGGTCCTTTCAAAGGACCTGTGTGGAGACATAAAGAGCATTATATGGAATATCAACGTGGAAAGAAGAAAAAGAAGATTCACGATAACTACAAAAAATTCTGACAATCACAATGGACCAAAAGCACCTAGAAAGGCTGAATTTCTACACGTTACCAGTAGAAAGTTATATTCAACACTGAGGGTTTTTTAGAAACAGAAAAGCCCCTGCTTTTGCATGTGTGATCCCAAGCAAAAAAAAACCAAACCAAAACAAAACAAAAAAAAAAATCAAGGAAGACAGCTTTTTTGGCTCTCAGAGCTACTGGTCAGATTCAGAAAGGACAATTCACAACCCACACATAAGTTAATGGCCATTATATTTGCTCAGACAACACCTGAATTTGATCAAATAGTTATGAACACACAGCCTATAAACAAAGCCTGCTTTGCAATGACATTACTTATATCAAAGACAGTTTCAACTGCCGCTCTGAGATCTCACATTTGGTTAAAAATAAAATGCCTTCAAATGCCTGTGACAGTCAAAGTAAAATATTCCAGGAAAGATTTTTGTTTTTACTTTCTTTACGATTGGCAAACAGGCTGGTTAAAGCCTTCGGACAGATGTGCAATTGAAAAAAGAACCTGAGCATTTTCTGATTCCAGAAGCAATGCAGCAGTATCTTGTGGTGTCTAATATTTCAGATTGAGTGGACTTGAGCGGGGTGGTAAACACTTCAGAATGACTGAAGTTCGAAAACAAACAAAAAGAAGCCTTGAGCTCACTCTTGTAGTAAATGGGAAAGAAGTGAGGGAAAGCTTGGCAAAAATCAGCATAATAGTAGGCTTATTGTTGAATCTGAAAGCTTCATTTTCCAACAGTGTCCCTTCTCTGGGAAGCTGCACAACCACTCTGAAAGCACTTTCTATAGAGATGATAAATCTATGGTGGAGATTTATGCACATTCAGATTAAGTCAGGAAATCAGTCCTGAAAAGGATAATTAAATAGAGACACAAAAACCTAGAAGAAAAATTACCAGAAGCCCCCAAAACAAACACAGCTAACAATACACCATGATATATCAGGTCCTGGGATTCTGACTCTGATTTTGGCACCTTGTTCAAGAAACATAAGGGGTGAGCAACCTCATCCTCTTCCTCACTGTGGTTCCCAGGACTCTGGAGAGGGGCACTGCATAGCAGCACACTCTGGGCTGTAGCAGAGTGTGTGAGCAGACGATGCTTATCTTTGGTCCTCCCATTTTAGGTGCTCCTTGTTGCACAAGCTCTTAATAGGTAGGTAGGCAGGCATAAGAATAAAAAATATTCTGTATCTATACATGGGGTTGTTTGAGACCCCAGCCTTGCTGCTCCTGCATTGGTAACCACACAGGAGGGGAGATAGAGACACAGCTCTTGGTGACACTGGCCAACCCCAGAAAAAGCTGTTGTCGGAACAGTTTCTGATAATGGCTGGCAGTCTCAGGATGTTGAAGCTGTGTTAATGCTCAGTTTTTGATAACTTCCAGCATACATGTAGGGTGGTAGTACATACCCAGCACTAAAGGAGCAGCTGAAGAGGTACTTCCCTTAATCAGCAGTAGTGGTAGACTTTTGCTCTGTGGTTGGGCCAGACTCTGGGCTAAAGACATCACTGTTTAGGCATCTAACTCAGGTGCCAAAGCCAGCAGCCTTGGTGCCTAGGTTGTCAGGGAAGCATAGGTATCCCACTGACTGTACAGGAGCTTTCAGCCCCATTGTCACCAGAATTATGTAGCTGAAGTTACACTGTGAAAAACCCCAGAGTGGGGATGTCCCGAACAGTTAGAGTACTTGTGTTGCTTTCCTGTGGCACTTCCCTGCAAGAACTGCCCTTCATAACCCAGAGGCTCTCTGCCACTGTCTGACTCCAGCAGCTTACTGCTTTGTGTTCTGAAAGGTCTTGGTCCACCACCAAAACTCCAGCAACAAAAGGCATGGGAACATCTCTTAGCTGATAGCACTAGTAGATTGCTGTCTTCTGTCTGGACTCAACACCACGAGTAGAAAATCTGAAGGTTCATAAGCAAGATAAGAGCTTTTCAACAGTGCAGCCTCCATTTTAAAACTAGCAGCCCAGACTTTCCAGGCACAACTAAGCAAAGTGCTGTGAGAGCTGGCTCTCTTGACATAGAGGTCACTTCCCCTTTTAGCTTTACAAGATGCACAGCCGACTCAGAGTGTTGATGGTAAAGCAAACACACTGACTTAAAATTTAGTGAAAAAGCCCTTCTCTGTCACATCACTGCACTCTAAAACATGCAAACTCAGTACTCCAGCTTTGAAGGTATGACATACAAGTGCTGCAACTCTGCGAGAAGATTTAATTTGTGCACAGTGACTTTATCATTAATTCATTTATTTACTAAATCTTGTCTCACTTCTCCCAAAGTAAACTCGGTCCCAGTGCCTCATTTATCTCAATGTGAGAGCTAAAGGCAGATACAGAAGAAAAAACACAGGGATTCCACTCAAGGACATTTGTCCAGTCTCCTTCACATCAAAAACAAAACCAAAAGAGTCATCTGCACACGATAATCTCAGCCAGCAGGAAAAAGAGAAGAGCAAAGATGCTCTGTGCTTGGGAGTGTAATTTCAACCTCTGGAATGCAGCATAAAATTTAACTGGGAAGTAATGTAAATAATGGATGTGGCACAAGCAGTTTGGCAGTTGAGGTTATTGTTGTTGATACAGTGACATGTTTGACAGTATCTGAAAGGGGGCTGGCCAACAGAAACATATAATCAAGTTGGAAAAGACAATAAATACAAGGATTACAGCTTTAGTGTTGTTACACAGCACACTGAGAATTAAAGGAAGTCAAACAGCAAATAATGCCAGAAGAATCTAGATGGTATCAAAAGACCAAGGGGTAGCAAGGTTTGATTAATGCTTTAGAAGTGCAATGATTGTAACAGAAAACAAGTTAGCAATGCAATTCAGAAATCACCACGGTAACTTGGTAAGTAAAGGTTTAATTCAGAATGACACTGAGCACAGATTTGGTTTGCCTCTGAAAAGGCTCAAGAGAGCTCAACATGACAGAAGCTGAATTCCTCAAAAGTGAAAGGAAAGCATCTCTATGCCTCTGTGCACCACCATTTGACAGGGAGGGAGTCCCAGCTCAGAAAGCACCTCACTAATGGCTGCATAGCAAGTCTGTGTGAGAGCTGAGGCTGGACGCAGCCCTCCAACAAGACCCTACCTTATAGCAGCTATCAAAAGTTACCCTAAAATTAAATGTGCTTAAAACAGCACCCTGGCTAAAACAAGGACACTATCTGTTGAGGTGCAAGTACTTCATTTAATGCACAAATACAGCTTGCTATTTTCAAAGACCAGAAAGGACAACTCATGTGCTAAGAGAAGACAGAGCTGACATTAGAAGAACAGAAGATAAAACTGAAACAGAGGACGTGTGTGTGTGTGTGTGTGTGTGTGTATATATATATGTGCGTGTATCTGTAACATAGAATCACAGTTTGGAAGAGACCTTTAAGATCAAATCCAACCGTGAACCTAGCACTGACAAGTCCACCTCTAAACCATGTCCCTGAGCACCACATTTACATGTCTTTTAAGTGCTTCCAGGGATGGTCACTCAACCACTTTCATGGGTAGTCTGTTCCACCAACTAACAGCCCTTTCAGTGAAGAAATAAATTTTTCCTAATATCTGATCTAAACCTCCCCTGGTGCAATCTGAGACCATTTGCTCTTCTCCTATCCTACTTAAGAGAACAGACTGACCCCTCACCATCATTTTCTCTAAGCTAAACAACCCCAGTTCCTTCAGCTGCTCATCAAACTTCCTCTCTAGGCCCTTCACCAGCTTCATAGCTCTTCTCTGGACACACTTCAACACCTCAGTGTCTTTCGTGTAGTGAGTGGCACAAAACTGAACACAGTACTTAAGGTGCATCCTTACTACTGCTGAGTACAGCTGACGATCACTTCCCTGGTTCTGCTGGCCACCACACCTCTGATATACATATATATATAAAAATAAATTCACTATTAAAAACACCCAAAACTTTGAAGTCATTCTTTGTACAGGTGCTGCACTGCGTCTAACAATGTAGGCAATAGTCACAGTCCCCAAGCCTTCTAGAATAGAATGAACGTCCCATTTGCAACCCATTTTATTATAAAAGAATGTAATTAATTAAAATCCTTAGGCTGGCTTCAAAACTTGATGAGAAAGGTATTGTTGTTATGTGCCAGAGCACTTTTTCCTGAAGGATATGGAAGGAGTTAATGCACAATGATGTGTATTGTTACTTATCAGCACTTCACTGCCATTACCATGACAGCAAGGCAAAGATCATTTTGTTCTGTCCCTCAGCAGATCTGCCAGTTGACTTCCAAATTCAGAATCTTAACAGAAACTCATGTTTGAGGTTGTGTTTTGCATTGTGTCCTAAAAGCTTGATCTGATATGAAATTTAATGAAAAGGAAAGGTGGAACAAAAGGCTGTCCTTTTATAAGGCTAACTGAACATTAAGAGGCTGATATGCTGTTTGCAGTACAACACACATAAAAAGAATCAAATGAAACTCAGAACAAGCATTTGCTGGGTAAAACGTGCCAAAAATTTATCTGCATCTTCTTTTGTGGCTCACAGGCAAGCACAGGGGTTGCTGCCTACCGGATGTGTATGTCTGACAAGAAAGCATGGTACAGTGCAATGAAAGCAGGTTTGCAAAGAAGCAGTGTAAAACAGCGAACGGAGGGCACCGCAGGAGTCGTCAAGAGCATGTAATATGCCAGCCATCATTATTCTTCTGATCTGCATATCCAATACATTTTAAACATAAACATGATAACTGGTCTTGATGATCCTTACAGGTCCCAACCCAGTATATTCTGTGGTGCAGGAGGCTGCTGCTAAGGATCAGAATTGCATTTGCTGATTAATTTTGACACTGCACACTATCCATATCTAAAGAATAAAGAGCAGAAGGCTGGAATGCTACAAATAACACAAGGGGCTCGATCACTTCCTAGCTGGTTGAGGCTCTTACCTGGCTCCACACAGGTCGAACACTTAGGGAGCTCCTCTCGCATTAAGTAATCCCTCCACCAATCCCATTCACCAGAGTTGCATGAGTAAAGCTACTGATACAAGTGGTATCAAGGAAGAGGCTGAGAAGTCTGAGAGAAAGGTTCAGTGAAATGGGACTCTGGCATGAACAGGCAAGAAAACAGCTGGAAGGGAAGGATGAGAAGACACAGAGGATGCAGCAAGTCTTACTCTCCAAGAACAGGTTCAGTGTGTATGAACATCATGAAAGATCCCAATGGTCTTCTCCACCCAGCAGTGTAGTGTGCTCAGGTAGGAGGACAGTTACCTGAACAACCTGTTTCCTCTTGTAAACCTGGTCAAGTCATCCGAGTTTGCTCTGCTGAGTTGACCACAAAATAACAAAGTACTTAGCTGTTCCCCCATTATGTCACAAGCACTGTATAAACCATGTTTTGACTACAGCAAAGAAAGAGTTAATATCCCCACAGGAACAGAGACAGACAAAGACGCTGAAAGATAAGCAAGGAGAGAGGGAAGCTGCAGGCTGCAACAGTTAGCCATTTGATTCCCAGCTTTAAATAAACCCTTTGAAGTGGAACAGGTTTTTTATGTTAAAATAAGCTGCTTTTCAGTATGCATCATTGTTTATAGTTACAAAAACGGCTCCACTTGAACTCAAAACTGGATACTCAGAGTTGGGGAAAAAAAAGCAGAAAATGTATGTGCAGACCCCCCATCATTCCCACAGCTCCCATACTGCATCCAACACTTAGTACAACAGAACTGGTTCAGTAACAGCTGACATTGCTTTGCAGGCACAGTTCAGAAACTTTACCTTGATCCCTACAAACCAGGAGCTGAATGGTATAACTCCACAACTGAAAAGCCTAAGTTAACTACAGTAAAAAATAATGTACCATCCTTCTGAACTTCACTTGTCAAAAATTCAAGAGCCACAGAAGAGAATATACCACTCAGATAATGCTGTGGCTGCTGAGCAGGGTTTCAAAGCACTCTCCTCTATCATGGCTCCTACACCTTGTGAAATTAGACTGTAAATAACAAGCAGAAGTGCAAATAACTTTCTAAAGGAAGAGAAATTTTGCACTTACTTGAGGAAGTTCAGCAACTTTGCCAATCAAATCCATATAGTCAATTCTTTTGTTAAAAACAAAGTTGGAGGAGTCATGTCTAACAGCTCTCAAAATGATAGGTTCTCACAGAGAACTGTGAGATAACTTGTTTCCTATTGTATAGATCTTGCTTCAGCATTTAAAAGGTTCATCCTTGCCACCTATGAGATCTCCAGGTCATCATAGATTTTATAGTACTTAAATCTGTGTCAGGATTCCAAAAGTTTTATCTTCCCCATGAGAAATAAAGGATTTGTGTCTACTGTATACATCAGTGGATGCTGAAGAGGACCTCATCAAATGCCTGCTGTGGATTTGTGTTTCTCTAAGTAACAGCTGTAAATAAAGGATTGCAAACTTGACTCCATACAATATCAAAGCAGAAGTCCAAGAAGTATTGAGCTGTAATGAAACAGGCTAGGAAGCAGTTTTAATCAAGTTATGTAAAGGAACAGCTACATTTCCAAGAGCAAAGCCTCAAACAAAGGGCAATGAAGAAGTGACAGGGCTATCCATTTCCTCTAAAATGGTTCCATGAAGGGAGAAAACACCAAATTTAGAATAAAATCTAAGGTAGGACTTAAAGGTACAGTAAAATGCAGGGCTGGTACATATTCCAAGGATACCAACAGTTGGCTACAAACCCTTTATGTGTGGTTTAACCCCAGCTGGCAGTTAAGCACCATGCAGAAACTTTTGGGTTGAGATAAAGGCAGTTAAACAGGAGAGCAAAGGAAGAGAAAGTAATAGATACATAAAACAAGTTATGCACAATGCAATTGCTCACCACCTGCTTAACAATGCCTAGCCAGCCCCCAGAGCAGGGATTGCCACCCATGGCCAACTCCCTCTGGAGACTCTACACAGAGAATGACATCATATGGTATGGAATATCCCTTTGGCTTGTTTGGGTCAG
This sequence comes from Hypotaenidia okinawae, assembly GCA_027925045.1. NCBI lineage: Eukaryota > Metazoa > Chordata > Aves > Gruiformes > Rallidae > Hypotaenidia > Hypotaenidia okinawae. The sequence continues at coordinate 12,950,990 of BSDF01000007.1, read as the reverse complement.
CTGTCCTGGCTGTGCCCCGACTCTTCTTGCGTACTTCCTGCGGAAGGCTCAAGCCTTCTGGCTGGCAGGGCCTGGGAAGATGAAAAGTCCTTGACTTAATTGTAAACACTGCCTAACATCAAGTAAAATATCAGTGCATTATCAACATTATCTTCATACTCAATCCAAAATACAGTGCTGCACCAGCTGCTGGGGAGAAAATTAACTCTATCCCTGCTGAAACTAGGACACCTTATCAAAGTGTGGTGATTAACAAGATAGAAAGCTGGAGTGGTCAAGTGAGATGAAATGGTGGCAGTTAGCCAAGTGTGGGTTCAGGAAGATATCATCTGTTATGCTCAGTATTCACTGCTATTCAAAGCTGCTCTGAGATCAAAATCCTGATTATAATCCATCAAACCAATAACCACAGTGAGCCAAATGGCTGAGCGATTGTGATGACACAGCTGGGATGGTGCTAGGAATTAATATGCGGAGCTGCCATCAGCACATAGAAAGCTTTGGATGAAGGGAAAAGCAGCATGATAATTGCTAATAACCACAACACAGAAATGAAATCAAAGGGGTTATTAAAAACAAACCAAATCACGTCATGCTGATTTTTGAAGGAGAAATATTTAGGCCTGCTGCTCACAGTTTAAACAGAAAGTGTGTTGACCCATCTCTTCACCCAGTGTGGGCAGAAAAACTCAGTTCTCTTCCCAGTCAACATCAGCTCAGGCCTATCCTGACCGATGCAAGCAATTTCCCTGCTGCTGCCCTACCCTAATGCTATCACAGGAACCAACCTCCAGCAGCTACAGTCACAGGCTGTTTTCAGGGGGAGTGTTGGGAGAAAGCATCACCATGCCGGACAATTCAAACTAACAGCTTTCACCAGTGGGCTCTAAGACTACTACTATCACACAAAATTCATCTTGCTTGGGGGCCACTGCTAGTACTTTGTTTCTATTTTGCCTACTAGATGGGATGAGAGAGCGCTACATGGACTATCTGTGCAAAAACACACTGACACTTTTGCCTCCATGAAAGCAGGATCAGTCTGACATTCAGCAGGACTCTACCAAGCCTGGCTTAGTTTGGTCCAGTAAGTCACTTCAGAGAAGCCTTCAATGTGACTGAAATCCAGCAACAGAATTCCCCCTTCGGTTTCTGCTTCCTATTGCCTTTGTTGCTTTGACCTTTCATCTCCCCTGCGTGGGATTCTTGGCTTTAGTGTACATTTTTAAAATTTAAATATAGCAGCTCTTCAGCCTTTGTGTCTCTACTACAACCTTGTCTGCCTTTAATGAATCCTGCATGAAATTAGGCCTAGTTTGCATTCTAATCAACTTTAGTGACTTATGCTTTTATTTAGCCCTTAATATTCCTTCAGCCTGCGTGGTTGGTGCAGTATAAATGAACCCTTTCTACGTGTCATTGTGGTTTCAACTTAAGGGGAAAAAGTATTTCACAAATGCTATGGATACAAAAAATATATGCAATTTATCATAAACCATTATGATTTTATTCTCTCCAGCTGGAGCAGCAGACGTGTTAATATGTTTTTCCAATTGAAAAAGTACCATGTGATTTATTATTCCAAGAGGAGCAGGGGTCCGACAAGGCCCCTACTTGGATACAACCTCTATGGGATTCTCAACATATTGTAAATTTCTGGATCTAAGTAACCCCTTTCCAAAACCACAGTGGGCCTCCGACTGCCTCGCACGCAAAGATTTAACAGGTTAATTGACCAAATCATGCTCACTTCAATAGCCCCTTTGTGTTCAAGATGTGACTCACAGAAGAGCTCCGAACGTTTAGAGCACGACATAAGTGGTAAGTATTACTGGGTCACATTTTGAGGTTCAGAATCAGTTGTTACTGAATGTTTATTCAGGCTAACTGCCATTAAAGTCAAGCACTGAATCAAAAACCCTGTAAGGGCCTCCAGATTTCACCCATTGTTAATCGTTTGAGGTATCAATTAAATATAACATTCTCTGACATATTTTAGTCTTGCCTGATTAAATATCAATCCAAATAAAAGATATTCAGCTGTCACTTAAGAAAGTGATTTATTGCTAGCCAACCTGCTCATCTGATAGTTGAGTGAACTGAGAAGTTTCTGTGCGGGTTCTTGAAACGATCTTTCATTGCAGTTGTATTTACTGCCAGTTTCTGACAGTTTGTATTTAACAGCAAGTAGAATGAGCACTCCAGAAATGAGGTCTGGAAAAATACATATCCTAAGAATACTAACCATGCATAAACCAACAACTTTATTAAAGACATCAAGATCTCTTCCCATGATATCAGCCATATGATACTGACATTAAATATACTTGCAAGTGGTTCAGAGCAGCGGGAGATTTCTTCGTACTGATAGCAGCAGCTCTCTTAGTGTTTCACATCCCCTACAAAACATGTTTTATTAAAAAGTATTTGTTTCCTGCTTCTAATTTGGAACAGAAGAGTTATGAGATAAGCAGAGTAGTAAAATTTTGAACCTATCATCTAAAACACATGGTCCCATGAAAATAATACGGAAAAACTAATGGTCTCACTGCTGTTAGTGCCACCAGGACTTCACCTTCTGTGCCCTGGCAACTCAGCAGCTTGCAACACCAGGACTAAAGGCATACTTGTCAGTCTTGTGGATTTCAGATATTATTTGCTTGGTAAAGAAAAGCATGTTCATTTATAGAATTTAAAGATGAAGAGACACACCTCCTGTCAGCTGAGGAAGTGACATTTCAGCCAGAAAAGAGCATTTGAACTTAACAGCAGTGGCACAGGGTCAGATCACAGGTCTGACCTCAGTGCCTCATCTCTCAGTCACAGTCAGTAACCGATCCTTAAGAGAAAGCATGACAAGAGAGAAAGCTTCTTCACTAAACTTTCCCAGTTTCCAGAAACGTGCAGTTTGGGTGTCCTTCTTCTGGCATGATAGAAATTATCAGGATCAAGATCTTAATCTTTCAGGGTTTGAACACAGGAAATGCCAAACAGTACTTGAGTGTGTCACTTTATATAGGTGGCAACTCCCAAAGTCCAAATAGTTGCCTGGATCAAGGCCAGGCTCCCAAGTCCCTTGCAGAACTGAAACAAAGTTTGAAAGAGGCTGGAGGGAGGAGGACATTTTCTTAGTCTTAGCTGACTTTGCTCAGAGGCTGTCAAAGTTGGAAAGAAGACAAGCCTAAACTGCATTATGTTCTTTGGGTTTACAAAAGCCATCTTTACTCAAAGGTGTATTGTGAAAAAAACTCTGGGTCAGACTCTGGATATCTTACTCATTCTACTTCTGCAAATTTCAAAAGAGCTTTAACAAGGTTTTATGCAAACATTATAATATTTCAGCCTAAGGTCAACTAAGCTCACAAGGAAAATTTAGGTTCAATCCTAGAAAAGGAAATAACCCAGCTACACAGATTATCAAATCTAACCCCTTTTAAGCAGCTGACTTCAGTGAGGGAGACCTTTATCTCCAATTCCTGAACACACTAAATATATATTATGTTAAATAATTATCTCCTGCGTTATTTCTTGGAATGCAAGTTTGTTTGAAAGGCTAAGAGAGTCTGGGATTCAGAGCTTCCTGTGAATGAGAAGACAGATGTCTTTAAAGCTATCAGTAAAATGAAGCCAAAAAATACTGTCCTGAGTGGGAGGTAAATGGAGAGAATTACTTTTCTATATTAACCTAAAATATATACACACAGAATTAAAGGAAAAAAGAAATTTTGACTATTACATGCTCAAAGTCCAGAGAAAGAGCTGCATCTATCAGGTTTGGATCTTCCTCATATGTTGGGCAGAAATATTTCATAATAATTTGCAAGACATACAAAAAATATGTTATTTTCCTGGTTGTCTCCCCCTAAAGTATAACCTCAATATAGCAGAGGTAGCTCTAACCCAATGCTGCTATTTATCCATAGAGGAAGCTCCTTCAACAGGCAGCACTCTGCAAACAAACAGTATAATGTAAAAAGCCAAACAGAGCTGTGCTCAGTAAGCTGGTAACCCAGAGATTTCAGTGAAAGAAATTTATATCACTGTAAAGCTCTCCCCATTTACAAAATCCTTGTCCTAACAATCTTGTCTTTTGCTTTAACAAACTAGAGACTTTTCCTGTTTGCTACGCAGGAACTAAAGCAAGAAATCATGTCAGTGCCAGCCAGCTCTCCTATCTGAAACATGGGGGGAATACATTGAAATCACTTCGTGCAGACTAGACAGGCTCAGCACTGCCCACCTCAAAAACTGTGATCCAAGTATACCCGAAACCATGGGATTGTCTTTCAATCGTAGTATCCTTCAACATCTCACCTGATCATATGTTGCCAAGGAGATGGAACTTGAAGAAAAATTAAAAGAAAAAATTTAAAAATTGCAAAGATCGCAATAAAATTCTGAGAGTGAAGGGTAACATCCTTCAGGAAAAATTCAACTGAACAGGGAAAAAAATCCCAAACATTCCTAAGCTAAGTGTCAAAAAAAAAATCCAGAAAAAAACCCCAGAACATTGGAAAGCCAGAAGGTTCGTGCTGTTGTTATTACTCAGACATTAACAATGTTAAGACAAATTAGCTTTCTGTGAGACCAAAAACATGAACAATCTTGCCTGTACTGTAGCACTAAAAGGCATACAAGCATGAGAAGAGATGGGAGGCAGAAAGGACTCCCAGAGCATACCTCATCAATCCTGGCAAGTGCCTGCAACATTGCTGAGGGAACTTCTGCAGCCTTGTTGAATACTCCAGCGTTCCAAAGCCTGCATAGTCAGAAAACCTCTCCTCATAGCAAACTCTTCTTTCCTTGCTAATTTCCCTGTGTCTGGTGGAAGGACAGCTTATCATTGTTCTTAGGGCAATTTTAATGTTTTCATTCTGACTTTGCTTTTTCTTTTTTAGACTAGAAAGTCTCTTTCTTAGCTTTTCTTTTTTTATTATCCCAGCTTCCCCAGGCTCAGGTTCTTTGTACAGTTCTCACAAAAACTAGTGACCTACTTTATATGTGAATACCTTGAAAAGTACATGTATAAACAGCACCACAACATTAAACCAATCAAGAAAAAGAATACATTACAGTTTAATATAACTTGTCAGTCAACAGTCTTATCACTGTCATGAGATTCACCACCCCTCTACAATGACCTTTGACTTGTTCTATGCTATTTTGTCCAATTACATCTGGTATAATAAGCATCTACTGATGGCTATTCTGTAACACACATCCCACATTTAACAGAATATTGAAAACCTATGAATAATACCACTAGCAGTTTTGGATTTTAAAATTTCCAACACATGCCATTCTATGATTTAAAAGTTCCTGGAGTGTTTCATTTTCTCATAAAGGTGATGACATTTGAAACAACTGTAAATGTTTTCTTCTCAGAGAGAAGTATAGGGAATGTTTCAAGAGTCCTGAGCCACAGAGGCCAAGGAAAGGAAAAGAGATCAGAAGACTTCCGTACTGCTGATCTAACAAGTACTTGCAGTATCTTTCAGCTAATAGAGGTGAAAGAGGCAAACTGTATGACTAGTTTCGCTCCATGTGAAAACAAAACAATGTTTTTAACCTAACAACATGAAAAGAAAGGCAGAAAAGCTGTAGGGGAGATTGTAACTGATCTGAGAAGAAGAAACCAGCTATCTATTCCAGGGCCACGAGGAACATCTGAAGCTGGGCAAGAAGAATTTAGAAGAGTAATAAGTATGAGCAGGTCAGTGCAAGATTGGGGTTGTTCACATGGACAAATAAGAGTTACAAAAGCTCCTTAGCACTGTGAATTTGGGAGTGAAGTTGGCATCCAGCTGCTCACACCTGTAGCCCGAAAACTGCTGCGCAAAGATGATGATGGATGTGGGCTGTCAATGTTAATGAAGACATTGGGAAACTGAAGGAATTAAGTGGGTTGCAGTTGTGGGGAAATACAACAGTAAAGGCAAAAGCAAGTTTCTCAGAAACACCCCAAGAGGATATGCAAACGTGCAGCGACAGAAAGTCTGCAGCTATGCAGAATACACAACAAACTGGTTAAAAAAAGAGACACACCTTGTCTGGTAGTAAACTATAATGGGGATGCAGCATTGCCCTAGAATCGTGTAACAATGATTTTCACAACTAGCCTAGAGAGAGTCTGCAAGCCCATGATCTGCCAAGACACAGGCAGATGTCTGTCTTAACAGAGATCACTTAGAGATATTGGCTAGACAAGCCATCATAAAAGAGACTTAAAAGACATTTGGGGACTGAATAAAACAAGAAGGGTTAGTAACTATCTACTAGCTCTAAATGAATAATCTTTAAGATCTGTGAATAGCTACCACACATACCAAGAAGAAAGCCAGGCTAAGCAAAACAGATTCTGCTGGTAGCAGAAGAAAATATGGACATCAGTGTGTTAGAGGAAAATGGTACAGAAATAAAGCCATGACAGATGAGTAGGCCAAGGAGTTGCAGCAGCAATGAAATGTGGTAATCTCCTGAGAAAAACGGAGTATTTGATGTCTCTACAGCAAGAAAGTGATCCCAAAGAAAATGGGAATTGGTAAACTAGGATATGTGGAGTAAAAAAAAAAAAAAAAAGGAAAAAAGGAAGGTGAAAAAATGTAGTGTGATTTGGGATTGTGGTGGGTCTGACTGGGTTGCAGTTAACTTTCCTCACAGCAGCCCACAGGGTACTGTTTTGGATCTGTGGCTACAGCAGTGCTGATAACACACCAGTGTTTCGGCTGCTGCACTGCTGCAGAGCTGTGCTTGCCCAGTGTCAAGGTCTTCTCCATTTCCCACTGCAGCCCACAGCCAGCAGGCTGAAGGTGGACAAGTGGCTGGGAGGGGACACAGCAGGGATGGCTGACCTGGGTGAGCCAAAGGCAAATTATGTACCACGCACCCTTCATGCTCAGGAAGGCAAGCTGGGGTAGAAAATGGGGCTTTTAATTTCCAAAGCAGCTGTGTAGAGTCTGGCCTGTGGGAGGTGGGGCACCACCTCCTTTGCTTTGCTTCTTTTTCCCCTCTCTTTTCAGCACCTATAAACTGTTTATTCAAAACTCAAGAGTTTTCTTGATTTTGCTCTTCCTATTTTCTCTCCACTATAAGGAGTTGGTGAGGGGAGTGAATGAGCAGCTGTGTGGGTGTTTGGCTGCTGGCTGGGGTTAGATGCAGGTCAGAAGATGAGGCACTTTATTTAGTACTGTGCTTTAACAGAGCTTAGCTAGCATAAAAAATAAAAAACACAACTGCAGTGCTTACATTCACTCCAACTACTCAGAGTTGCAAGGACTACTACAGGCAGAACAGAACCTGCCTGGATTTTCTTCACCCAATTCAAGGATCTGTCAGCACCCAATACTGCACAGTTTTACGTGCACTTTACTTACATATATGCCTATTATAAAACCCTAAGAGATAAATAAATTATTCTCCAGTTATTATTTCAATCTCCAGAAAAGCAATGAACCTATCACCCATGTAAAAGAAAATACAAATACAGAAAGACTAGTAAAATATCTCTTTAACAAAGCTTGCTTGAAATGCAAGCAATAAAGTTCTTTACCATAACCCAATTGGAGGAATAACATTTATAGCATGACATAATCCAGAGCCATCAGTGATGCTTTATTTAGCGCTGAGAAGGAAGAGGTGCAGTGTTTATTCTTTAAACAGATAAATACTTGGCAACAAAAGGGAGACGAAAGTAAGCCAGAGTTGAAGGTTTAAAGAAGGAGGTGAAATGGTATCACAAACTATTAAGCCCTTTAAATTGAATTAGGGACTGCCTTCTCAGAGGCCTAATGGGTGCAAGTTAAAAATAATTCATACCTGTGCTAAATTAAATGGAGCTTCTGGCTTCATGCTGATACACTTTCCAGGGACGCAACGTTTATTTGGTTTGTGATTTCTGACAAAGTAGGCACTGTATTGTCCATTTTTGACAGAACAATGGAACTTTTACTACTTCCCTTTACATTGAAAGGTTTCCTTCTCCCCTGGCTTGTCCAGCAAAGGTTACAGAGGTTCCTTCTCTTTCAGTCTGGTTGAATTATCAGTGGAACTACAGAAGCATTTTTCTAAAACAAAGCCCTACTACGCAATTTAACTTCTCTAGCAAAACTATTTTGTGCTTATATCCTCTTTCTTTGAGGATCCCTTTGTAGATATTAGATAATTATTATCCATCTGTTTACTGTGATTCAGGAATGCAGGGAAGAACTGGACTTGGGAATCCTTGTTCACTGTCATAACTACACATGTCTAGAGAAAGAGCCTGTTCTTTCACTCAAATGCATATATAATATACAGAAAACCAGGACATACATATTTAATAATGAGAGTGTCAGAGAGAAACCCTTTTTGCCAAAACCCAGGACAACACAGAAGTGATAACAGATTTTTTTAGGAGGATGATGGAGATAACAGGTTCTTGGGTGCTGTCTGGATCAATATACCCCAGGAGTACCTGTGCTTATTGTTCTACCACGCTTCATGAAACGATGACACGGAAGAGATCTAACCATATCGCCCCAATGTCCTCCCTGAGTCATGATTATCAATTCATGAGTTCACAATAAGCCTCTTTTTGATCAATTTTATTTTTCCTCCTCCTTGTTTGGAAGTTGAATTAAAGCATAATTACTTGCATTATGCCACTTTGAGAGTATGACCTGATTAGCTTGTAAAGCACTGATTAGTTTGCGGCTACCTTTGTAGAAAACCATGAATTATAATGGAATATGCAGATAAGCCTGGAGAGGTACTTACAGTATGAGCCAAATGAATTTTATATGTAAATATATCTAATTAAAAATGATAATATTTCATAATTGCAATCTAGTATAGATGGAAAAGATGACGTTATATGAATGATTGTGCTAATCTCAAACTCAAACAACTTGTCTCCTTCCATAACCAGTATACCCGTTTTCTGGTACAGCCAATTTGTGTCACACACTCCACGTCCTAGTGATGGGTTCACTACATCCCTGGCTGACGGAAGAATGCCAGAATGTTTCTTAATATCTTGGCGGAACTGCTTACCAGTGGGTGACTTTACAGCAGGCACATCCTGCATGTCAACACAGATCAAACTCAAACCAGAAAACTTTGCGTTTCATAGCTGACTGCTCTGCTCACTGAACCAGTGGTGCTCTGAGGCCAGGGCACAATGGGTGGGCTAACCATAGCTCGGTGGGATATTTTCTAGATGTCCTATTGGGTAATGAGATTTTGGAACAGAAAACAGAGCCATAAAAAAATGTTTTAGTGCCTTTTCAACAAGGTTTTTGCTCTACTGCAGTACTTCAGATGCATTTGTGGGACATTTGTTTTGCCTTCATTGCAACACAATACATAAACGTGCAGGTGGAAAAAGTGCACCAACTTAGGTTACCCAACACCACAAAGACACTCTTGATGACTTTTAAGTGATCAAGCAAAAAGTAGTAGCCCAAAATATTCCTTAAACAAGGGAAATGAAACCCCATTGAAATTTCTCTATGAACAATTGTATGGAAGGGATCAGCCTTGCAAGAAGTCATAGGACTCTTCACCTGGCTGAGGTTTACTGATGGAAGGGCTGCTTACACACACAAAGTGCCTTCCTCTGATGACAGAATCAGGGGTGCTTTTTCTTTGACTATCAGACTACCCGTTGCTCACTGTTTCTCAAACTCCCATCATGTCCTTGCTCCAGATAATCCAACTCAGGATCAGAGGCTACAATTTACAGTAGCATAACACACCTGGTATTTCTTGTAGAATTACAAGTTATTTTATGCAAATGGGAAATTACTTTACACTGTGAGTAATGCTGGTGGAAGAGAATAGACAATACCTGAATGACCTGCTGCTCCACGATTCCCACAGCACGGGGGAAGCTATTCGCAGTGCAATGCATGGGTATTAAAACTGCTGAGAGTGAAGGGGTGATGGGAGAACACACACACAGGTAAAGAGCAGGGTCTCCTCAATTAGCAAAATGCATTTTCTTATTCTTGAAATGAGTAAAAGTTACTGTCACACCAGACTCCAAACTGTAGATCTGATGCTACTGGGCAGATCTTACACCACACCGATGGATTTAATTAGTATAGAAAAGCCTGTAGGAAAGTACACAACCTCTCTAAACACATGAGTAGTGCAAGATCCCTACCCGGTCAGGGGAGATGCCAGCAAATATACCACAGACCTCCATCTTACCAATGGAGCCAGTGCAGGGACAGACTGCTGATAAACACCATCACTCCCAGCATCATGCACATTCTGGACAATCCACCTCTGTTTCCACGGACTGAATCCTACACATATTCTTTATTCCTGTTGGCTTTTTTCTACAAGGCTGAAGCTTGAGCAAGTAGAAACATTAAGTAGTTGCCTATGATGTGAGGAGAGTTAACTGAACCTTAAGGAGTTACACTGACTAAAAGGGCCCAGCTCTTGTTTTCTTGAAAGTTAAGCACTCATTTATCTGCATGACCTGGCAGATTTGTGTGCTGACCAAGTAAAAATCCCACTAATAAGAGCAGAATTTGATTCTCAGCACCTTCCATTGCAGCTGCCCAAATATGAGTATCACAGTCTATTGCTAAGTATCCATTTTAGAAAACGATATATTTCTTCTTGCAGTTAAGCTGACGTTAATTTTACAGGATGTGATCCAACAATTCCTTCATGAGCCTACACCCCTTAATAAACTGATTTACATGCTTCTACATGTATTAGGATAAGAGACTATGATCTCCTCTTAGAGAGAGCATCAGTTTGTGCAGAAGAATGCAGATGCACTGACAGGTTTGGAATGTGGTAGATTTACAGCAGCTGAATAATTGACTCTCCTCCAGCAAAACTGTTGCAAAGGTCACAGATACACATATCCAAACCAGTATCAAACAATGTTCACACTTCTATTTTAAGCTAGATTCCTTGTAGTTCCTAAACTTGCAGTAATCCACATTGTATTATGTAGCACAGATTACTGTGGATCTAGCAACTAGACATACACACATATGGTGTAACCTTGGTTACATTACTTCTAAATCAGTCCTCTAACTGGACCCAAGATTAGATTACAAACTGCAGTTGAAAAAAATCTGTCATGAGATGGCTGGTTTACATTTACAGAAGTCAGATTTGTTTTAACAGCCTTTTCCAACTATAGCTCATGATGTGGAATGGGAATGTTATGCTTCCGAAGTGTTCTTCACTATTTATTTTCACTAACATCATTTGTGGGTTTTTTTCCCTTTAGATTTGACAGCTGATAAATTATCTTTAAAATCGCCTCACTTTCTAAGCAAGTGAATGGCACTTTTTCCTATGGAAAATGTTTAGTAATTTCAAGTGACTATGTAGCATTATGCAGACAGAAATCAAATGTGTAACCTGAGGTTCTTCCTTCCCCCTCGTGAGCAAAACAATGAAGATAGTTTTCAGCTTTACTGGGAAACATCTACTGCACCACTGGAAAGTCAGTAAGAAAATTAACGTGTCGATCATCTATAAATTTGGTACTTCGGGCCTAATACTAATCATGCTATTGAATTCAGTGGACTTTGGATAACACTTTGTTTAGTTTTCTACTGACAATGTTATTCCCTAGTTCACACAATCTTCTGCATTTTTAAATGCCATGAAGTGCATTGCATACAGAAACTGAAGGATTGATTTTGCAGCATCATATTGCATACAGTTGTGAAGGAAATTTTTATAGAGTAATGCAATCACATGGCAAAAGTCAGCCCGCCTCTGTCAGCACTATTACTGCTGTTTCAAAGCAGAAATTCCTTCTATATTCTTATAAGCCCAAATGGATTCCTGCTAAGTGCCCTCCTTTTTTACTTCCCTAAATGGACACATTTTCTTGCTACACTCACTGTCATAATATTCACAGCAGAGTGAGTAAAGTGTTTTCCATGTGTTTTTATTTTTTTTAATAAGAAAAGTATTCAGTTTGAAATCCTCCCTGAATCCCTTAGAAAAAGGCAAAAGAACATTTCTCCCAAGCACAGCATCCAGAGAAAAAGAAAAGTCTTGGGATCAGAGAAGGAGTGGTTCAGGCACGATGGGCCTATTTTCTCAGCAAATTCCCTTATGGCCAGAGAGATAGCCAAGAGCTCTGAAGGAGCCTCAACCTATCTTACTGGGTCACAAGGAATTCTCTGTGATGGACAACTTAAAATAAACACACTGAAGGAAAGAACAGTGTATACATCAGAAGGAGGATAAAATAACCAAGTATCTTAAAGAGTCCTACAGCACAGGCCTGTGACAGCAGCTATGGCAGAGACTGTTCTTGGAATTCAATACGCTATGCCTGGTATGTAAAAGGACCCTTTGTCCTTCATTGAGTTTTGAGAGTTATCTGAAGGACACATTCTTCTCTGCTGTTTTTAAGAATCCTATGCTAGTTACACATCCTATTCTTGGGTCTTCAGAACAAGCAAAGAAAAATCTTAAGTTCAGCCTGTTCACAACTACCCCACAGGAGAAAGACAGCGCACATCACCCAGCAATCTTCTTTGCACAGTTTCCAGCCCAACAATGGGCTCCTCTGTGCTTACCATTAAGTCACGCTGTCACTCAAAACCAGGAGTCTTAAGCCTTATCAGTTACTCCAATTGGATTTTAACTGGTCATCCTCTGTCCTCATGTACCATTTCATTATCAACAACACAAGCCATCAATCCAGAGGAAGGTGAGTACTCAGAGGACATGGATGTGTTCATTTCTCTTTAGTGCATTTCTTTAATGAGCTAGTTTGCCTGGCTAGGACATAATACTTGGTCAGAGAAACAATCGTAAATGCAGCCCCGATTCAAAGGGCACACTAAGCCACCTAAGTACATACAGATAGATAAATGTTTAGCAGGAAACATAGGTAATTCCAGGGTACGTGGTCCTAGTGACATGCATTCTGTGTACGGGTATCTTTCTTATACTTCTACAGCCACTGACAAGCAGCTAGTATACCTCTATACACATACTGCTTCTACAAGCCTTGGAAAACAGAAACAGAAAATTACTGACCTGCATTTGGTCTCCCATTTGCTCCTGTAACCCTCATTCCTTATTCTTAAAGATGAATTAATGCACTTTAGACAGCAAAACAAGAAGAGTTCACATGACAATACTATGATGTAAGCAGCAAGGTCTGCATGTGCAGACCATTTGTGAATTACCAGGAGAGGAACCAGACATTTCAGAAGCTTTCACAAGAACCACGTGGATCCTGGGGCTGTGCGGTTTATGTCCCCTGAGCGTTACATAATGCATGGACCAAACCACGGTTGGGATGCAGGTCAGGCTCTGATAAATCAACAGCAAGTTTTGTTGATGAGCTATTTTCTTCCCATGTTACTTTCCCATGTTTAGTCCATGTTACTCCTTCACATTGTTTCATGGCTTATTTTCCTCCACATCTCTGCTCACTGTCTTATCCATAACCTAATGTTTTTTCTGCATAGTCCCTCTCACGTCTTGCAATTTAAACTAGAAGCTGCAGCAATCACTCTAGGAAATTTTTACAGAAAAGAAGCTTCTGCCAGATCCCTGGAACCACACCAGTCAAATTACTTGACAGTCCTGGAGTGAGAGCGGATAGCTGGAAATGTCATGTGCTCCTCAGCCTTTGGAACAGAGCTGTCATAACTGGACTCCAGAAATCACTTACCGGTGTGCTTCATTCTAATTTGAAAGCCATGCCTCCTCCAGCAGAAATACACAGAGCCCGTTCAGCTAAGTATTGAAGTTATCTTAAGGCACTAAAGACCTCTTACAAGATGACCACCAACAGTTTCTGACCTTTTTTCTTCAAAAAATCACCAACTAAGCAAGATTTTACACAGCCATTCCTGCCCCACTCAGAAGCACCGGCACTACATGTGCCAGGGGATCTCCTGTCAGAACAACCATATTTCCAAGTGTTTACAACAGGGTTTCACCTTTATCAGTTAGCCATGTCCTGACAGAGCAGAAACTTCAAACAAGTTTATTTGCTTTAGAATACCCACAGTACTTGGTAACTTTTTTAATTCAGGTTTTTTCTCCTTTTCCTTTGTACATGCAACTTTTGAAGCTACATGTGCTGGTCTGTTTTAAGTTATTTAAAAAAAAAAAAGTGTTGTACACAGTACAGTATAAGACCAGTTATGGTTTATATATGTGAACATATGTGACTACATTCTTCCTCTTTAAGCAAACAGTGAGCAGCAGTGCAGTCCATAACATTTGGGGAAAAAAAAAAAAGGAAAAAAAAGAGTCACCATTGGAAAAAATTAGTAGATGGCTTTATGACATAATCAATTGTAGCCACAACTGCAAAGATGGGAAAATAAAGAGCACAGCAGACTTAGACCCTGTGGAGGCAAACACACAAGAATTATCACACATACATATAGACTCCTAAAATAATCTAAGCCTAACTTCTGGGAGTTGAGGTGGTAAATTCAAATTAAGTTTGAATCCCTGGACAAAGTCCATCTGAGGGAACTCACTGGAGGCCTCTGGAACCATCGGAGCCAACTAGGCAGAGCAGTCTTACAGCAGAGATGGAAGATGCCATTCTGCAGGCAGGTGCAGGCAGAGCTAGGCAATGGCACCCCTGTCTATGGCTGTGACAGGCTTCTGAGTACCTGGGTACTGAAAAATGTGTGCCTATCTTCCAGTCTCTGCGAGACATTAGAGACCAAATAGGCAGACTAAGCACTACGTGCAGACAGCAGACTGCAGCCTCAAGTCTAAATTTCTTTTTTGCAAGAAGATTTGAATCAGAAAGCAAGTGACTTTCTCAGTTAAGTCTGACAAATCTCCTGTCTTTCCTGATATGATTTCACCCATCAAGACAAAAGAACTTATCTGTCAAATGTTAGTGCCACCATTTTGTCTCAGTGCTCACCAAACCAAGGAGCATTCTGAAGTACTTCATTATTTTTTCATAAAGAGACTTTGAGAAGTTTATGTATCTTCTATACCACTCATTCTCCCTATACTCCACAGCAATGTCAAACACACGGTCAGGCTTGTAGTGCAGAGGTTATCTGGGCTTACATTCAGGAACACCTTTGTATCTATGAGATTTTTGCAACACCTTTTATCTGGTAGAGAACTAAGATCTCAAAAAGCACATGAATGACAGTTTAAGCCTGAGGAATTTAACCAGCACAGGAAGGCTATACAGAGTTAGCGGAGTCCAGGATGCTGGCCAAAGTAGTCACTATCCTAGAACTTTCCAGGTCACTGAATTCACCTTGTTTTAATCAGACAACATGCGTAAGAAAACCAAATATGAATGGGTAAGGAACAGCAGATGTCACACAGCCAGGACACCACAGAGACACTGCCAACATGACTGCCAGTAATGGCAGCCCCACCCAGGCCTCTACTTTCTGTTGTGCTGGGTGCTGTACTTCACTGACTCCACGGGCAAGGAGGGGGAAAAAAAAAAAAAAAAGAAAATACAGAAGACCTAAAGTGATTTGCCTTCAGTTAGGCATCAAATGACAGATATGGGGATAGGATCTATGTTCCTGGCCTCCCAGAATACTGTCCTCTCCAGTCTGCCTTTCTATGCTTTGGAAGTAGACTGTTGAACTTCGGTTTTCTCCTCTTCTGTATGTTTGTAAAACGGAAGAAAACCAGAGAGTCAAGAAGAAAAATTCTCAAGACTCTTGAAATGCAGATGGACACTAAGTCCTTGCCAAGGGTTTAACTGCCTACACAAGCTGGATACAGGTTGAGAACAAATGGAAAGTTTCCTTTGAAACTACAGAGAAGTAAACTCATGTCTGATCCTGTCCTGTCCTATTCCAACTTCCCCCCACTCAGCACATGAATTGTATGCCTTTTTGGGGAAAAAGCACATTGAAAATCCACCCTTGAGCTTGCATTGCTCATTTCCCTGCACAGAAAAATTAGGAGATTTAAATTAAGCTGACAGTCACAAAAAAAAAAAGCAGTTGGAAATTTTACCAGGATATGCAAACCAGCCAGGTAATACCACATCCAAAGGCTCTCATATTTTACTGGTGGTAGAAGTAACACCCCCACCATGGAAAGTCAAATGGTTGAAGACAGTTTTCAGCCAGCTGACACTCTCATGCAAGGAAAATGCTTTGATAGGGAAAACAGCTGCTAACATGGATTTCTGCAGTGTTCATTGGATCAAAATCAGTGTCAGCAGCCATGAGAAAAAGGACTATCTCGGAAGCGAAATTATACAGCTCTTCCTTTTCCCTTCATGCTTTTCTTGCATGTATAGAGAATCGTCAGAGAGGCCCATGGTTCTGGCAATTGTGACACAGATAATGGCTCCAGAGCTGCAGAGGCTCAGTGGCAGGCTTAAGTTGCAAGGTCCTCACTCTTCTTCTCCAGGGAAGGGGAACGGTTTTGCCATTGCCTTGCTAGGGCCCAGACTTCTTGTCTAACAGCTACTTATTTTTTGAGGGATGTTAATTTTATCAGAAGGCTCTGCAAAGCAACTAGGTGGGCAGTGTTGTTCAACACTAGCCCAGAGAGGGTAGACTGGTTATTCCACCCATTACCAGGGTTGTTTAATACATTGCAGTCTATAAACAAACAAGATCTACAGCAGCGCTAAACATACACAGAATTTTCCTTATCATATACAGCCTCACCCAGATGCCTCACTGTGGCCATTTTAAAGAGATGGTATACAAATTCTCTGCACCTCACGTAACAGAAGTTGAAAGACTAACACACCAAAAAAGATGAAAATGAAACCTATAAACATTCCAGAAAACAAGAAAATAAATAGAAATCTGACATCTGCTAACAATTGTCACTCTCAGTTGCTAATTTTGAATTTGGCAGAAGTTTCATTTCCAGCACTATTTTTCTGTGTTCATACGGACTTACTCATCTCTGAAGCCAAATAACTCTCTCACTTCAGTCAGCAGTGCTGCATGATGTGGGGCCCATTGGCTCCGCAGCAGTTCTGAGTTCTCTATCCAGGTAACAGACACTCCAGACTCCCGTTTCTACCTTCCGGCTTGCCGGCAGTGTCAGTCCCCACACACTCTCGCCGTCTCACGTACCGCCGCTCACTTCTGGCCAAGCGCCACGTGTAGGTTTATAAACAAGCAGCTCTGCTGCAAACAGCCCTCGTGACTGCAGCCTTCACAGCTCTGCACGGCCTGGCAGCCTTCGTTTTACGGGCAGCTCCCACGGACGGTTCTGGTCTTTGGCAGTCTCCAGCAGATGCTTGGTACACTTCACCTTCAAGCTCACTCCTGTCAGCCTCTGAAACCCAGCCATCCCCGAGCACTGCAGCTCAATAATCCACTGTGATCCAGAGAGAAAGCCAGTGAAATAAGTTGTTCTTAATTACCATGCATATCCCTAGCTTCTCAAAGAGAATGAAGAGTCTGTTAAGATGTCTTCTAAGATTCCATCAAGAGCTAACCACAAGGATAACAACTTTGGTTTAGGAAATACCTAAGCTGCAAACTGCTGGAGGATGAGAGTATATCCAGGAAAGTAGTGTTTTTCCCTGCCTTGTTCACCCTGTTCTCCTGTGTTACTTTACTGTGATGGATTGCTGAGGGCTTTTGGCTCCTTTTGATAGAGGAAGCCCACAGGCTGCAGCCCAGCTCCATCGAGCTATTTAATAGGCAGTGTTCATAGCAAAGACCTATCAGGTAATAGACAAGAACAGACAAGACAAATCTTAGTGAAAAAGCCAGGAAGAATAATAGGCTGGACGGGCATTTGGTAAAACACACAGACACAAGACCTCTTCTGTTTTGCTCCAAGGCCTCTAGAACTTCCCTGTTACAAAGGATAACAGGAGATCCGGTGATGCCTTCCTCTCCATTTGCAGGGTTTGTGACTTTCTACTTCCTACAGAAGCTTAGCCATCTCAAAGCAGTCCTGGGTCTGGAACTGCAACAAGCAAACTTTGTCCAGAGGACTAAAAATGATCTGAGCTCTTTCGCCAAGCAGCCAGGGTCAACTGTACTTGTCTGTTCTGTCTTGGCTGCTTATTCTTGCAGAGTACCACTGTAGCAAGACCAACAGCCATGCCTGCTGCTTCTTGGCAGTTCTCAGTGAACAAATTACTCTGTAACTTTCATAAATTACTCAAATCATCCAGCAAAATAAAGTTAGATTTTCATGATCTGTCAGTTTCCTCACTACCAACACTTCATAAGGTAAAATTCACCCAGCATTTCTAGTTATTTACTTGACTCTCAGAAAACTTTTCATGTGCAAGCTGACTGATACACTTTCTGAAAATCACTAACCTTTCTGCCCAGGGAGGTATCTGGTATCTCCATTCATACAGATTTTCTGTGGACAGCAAAGAGGAGGTGAAGCATTTGACTCTCCACATCTTTTCCTTTTCAATTGTGATTTGGATTGCTTTTGTCAGAATCGCTTATTAATGGGAATGCGTCGGATATTAAGAGCTCCTCAAAAATCAGTGAAGCCTTCAAATGAATTACAAGCACATTAAATACAGTGCTGTCAGCTCTAAAGGTCAGACTCTGGATTGGTGAAAATTTGCTCAATGCAGTAGGAACCGCATACATAATTGCTGTTTGCCATTGTATGCCTTTAACTTCAGGCACTGAAATCCTCTGTCCCACACAGCTGACACACCGTAAAACACAGAAGTAGTAGTGTCATAAATGCAAAATAAATAACGAATCAATCCATTGGCATTTGCCAGAAGGTAGTCTTCATGCTAAACAAAAGAGCAAGTAACACCCTGGTAGCCAGGATCATATTGCCAGTCACTGAAATCCAGGACAGAAACACAAATCAACTCTTCATTTTGCTAGCCATCAGATGACGCTTTCAAAACTGCCAGCAGCCAGAATTTTAAGTACATAAAGATGCGTATAAGTACCCATGGGACTTTCCAAAAAACAGAAACAAGCTCTATTCCCATGGAAGTCAAAAGCACCAAATGGGATTTTTCAAACGCAACGAGGGATTTACCTGCCATTTCTAAGGGCCTGGGCATCTTTCAAACTTAAGCAAAGTCCCTGGTGAGAAGTTTTTCAGAAGCAACTTTAGGGTAACCAGGAACTACATTTCACTTACTGTGCACTGTGGGGGAAAAGTTGTTGGTCACCACATCAACACAGGGACTGACGCTAACTGCTTCGTAGCTGGACTCGTGCGGGGTAGGGTGCTGCTGTGTCCCCTTAGCCAATGTAAACTAGCACCAATCAGACCCTTCCAACATCTGGCTTTGTAAGCTTAAATCTAAAGAAAGGAGTGGATCCCAAATGGCACAGAATTTGGAATACACAGCCTAGTAACAATATTATGTAGTGTCAGGCTTGAGGGGTCCATGTTCCTCTTAACACTCACTGAAGGAGAAAGTGGAAACTAATACTCCTTTCAGTCTTCACTTAGCAGCAGCTTCTGCTGCAAATTAACCTTCAAGCTTGATACTACCAGAGCACTTAGGTTTGAATTGATTTGTATAGCTGGTGTGTATTGTCCACATGCTCAAAACAGCACATGAGCTTACATATTCCTGCATATAAAGAGGCACCCACATTTACGAAAAATTGCAGGGAGAAAATGGCAAGCCACTATTTCGTGCTGCATTTATCAGTTCCTTGCTTAAGCATATTGCTATGCATTTCTTAGCAGAGAGCATCTTACAAGGGGGTGTTGTTCATATTTAAGCTATAAGTAAGTATTGCCTATGTAGGAGATGCCAACCACTGGTCACATGGCCAGAATGTCTGTAAAAAGGGAGAGAAATTTTTCAATAGATCTATTCCTGCCTCACTCCCACATTAAACTGAACTCCATTAAACTGTCATTGTACAACTACTATGTGCAACGTAAATAAACCAGTTTGGGTACCTGATCTAAATG
Organism: Hypotaenidia okinawae; assembly: GCA_027925045.1. Lineage (NCBI taxonomy): Eukaryota > Metazoa > Chordata > Aves > Gruiformes > Rallidae > Hypotaenidia > Hypotaenidia okinawae. Next base: position 12,931,142 of record BSDF01000007.1, on the reverse strand, counting down.
TAGATTTTGAAGCTCATGCTGAATCTGAAACTTCCTCTCATAAAAAATATCACCAACCTACCCATCGTGCATTCTTACACAATGCCCAGCCCTGCCTCATGCTGCAGACACTTAATGTTTCTCTTGGTGACACTAGCACCAGATCCACATGCCCTCCACCTCACCTAGTCAAGCCTTTTCCCTGGTTTTCCCGAGGCCCAGATCCTGCTCATGTGAATGGGAATTCGTTATAGCTATTAACAGGAGTGAGTTCTGTATTACAGCAGCACATGCTGTGCCAGGTGCTCCACATATAATGAGCAGGAAGGAAGCAGCTTTGCCTGGAAGAATGCATGATCCTTACAGAGCAACCAAACCAACAAATGTAGGAAAGCAATCAGCCTCTTCAACAGATGTACCTGAGGCACAGAAAGATCAAGTAAAAGCTGGCCTAAATCACACAGAAAGGGTCCTCAAATCCAAAACTGGCTATTCCTTGCCAAGAGCACTCACATCACAGCTGCACGAGCTGAGCGATTACTTTCACTGTGTTGAAAATGCCTTAATATATTCACCGCAGGTACAATCCCAAAAGGTGCTCCTCTGTTTGCTCAGACAGTAGTCTTTCACTAATTAAGACTGGATAAAGTTTCAGTACCAGCCTAGAAATTAAAGCAATTGTAGGAATAAGTAAGTAAATGATATCACCACCGTCACCCTGCTGCCATCTTTGAAAAATATTTTTTAGGAGAATGATTTAACAAACAGTAATTCAACAAACATCCTCTCTCCAGTTCAACTTGACCAACTGCTCCAAGTCCTCCTTGGCTATATGGATCAGGAGCCGCCTCCTTCGTTCACAGACATCACAGCTCCTGGTCTTTAACTGAGCCACAGGGAAGCTAAGCATCGAGGCTTGTAAGGACAGGCTGAAACCACCACGTGTTCAATCAGAATCCAGGATATATTCTAGCAACATTTGATTTTTAAGATCACAAAATAGCTACAGCTTTTTCTCTTGTTAGCATGCTGTTATTATGAGATTCTGAGTCAGCAGGAACACATGCATATTTTTGAGTGTTTTTTCCAGTGACTTAATGTCTGAATGAATCCATCATGAAACACAGACGTGTCATTAACATTCAACCCAAGCAAAAGAGCAGCTTTGAGAGTGTCCACACACATTTGCTTCACTCCAGCCACGGTTCACTACCTTGAATACTCATTACACCAGACTGTTTGGTCCTGGTAAACACACCGGACAAATTTTCCTGGCTCCTGTACTTATTAAACCAAAGGAACATTTTGCTGACAAGTGTGTGGCTGGTGTATGTCAGAACCCCAGAAAGCATTCACAGGTAATCTTTGATAAAGTCTCTTTCATGCAAGATCACAAACCAGGTCAGCACAGTAAGGAACAGAACTTTGGACTCTACAGAGTCTTTTGACAGACCAGAAAAGCATTTTGAAGGTGGAAAAAGTGAATCACCAAGAACTTCCTGAAGACCGAAGGTAGCGACACATCCCAAAATGTGTTCTGCAATGAAATTCTCCTTCTTACCAATACCTAACATCTATGCCTTACCTACACGGCTCTGCTGCACCTTTCCAAACAAATGTACAATGGAGACATTTTTATGAAGCCAAGTTTAATTTGTCAGTTTTTCCCACAAGCCAAACTAATTTTGTTCTCATCCAACTGCAGCCAGAGATCTGTTCTGCATCAGGTGCAGATCCTCCCAGACGCTTCCCAGCTCTCTCCCACAAATGTCAATGGCATGCAAATGAATTCTGCATGCAAATGAGCAGCTCAGTGAATGGTGACAAAAATGTCCTGTTATTCCAGTTCTGTGACTCAAGAAAAACAAGGCAGCCTAACTACTTATGTGCTGCTTTTTATCTGAAACCTCTGTTAAACATTTAGTGGCCAGATACAGAATAACACACTCACATTGTGTCCTAGTCCATGTGCTCACTTAGTGGAAAATTGGGATTTACTACTCTGGTGGTACGTAAAGGTAGAAAAACACAATTCCTAAAGGCAATAAAATGTCACTGTATGGGTACCAATGAATTGGACTCTTCTTGCTGTGTAAAGCCCTGAACAAGCTCTGAATGAGTTTACACTGGGGCACTGGAATGAGGAGTCCTCCTCTCCCTTGCTTGCTGTGCAATTGAGTACTCATGGCTCCAGCAAGAGCCACAGCCTTCCCCTGCAGATCCACACTCACAGGCCAGGAAAGATCTACCTCACCCCACACCCTTCCCCTCTGCCCCCAATTTTTCCATGTCAGACACCTCCACTGGGTGCAGACACAGTACATACAGAAAGCAGTTCATGACAAAGCCTTAAATACTTGGTGATGTATCACATTATAAATTAACACTTACTGTTTAGTGTTAGCTGCTCTTGCTTCTGATGCACAACAAACCATCTCAGATCCCCATCCTGCTTAACAGTTTTAACTTTCACTGGATAAACATGAATGAAAAGGTTGTAACAAGAGAGGACAGACTCATTTCTTTTTTAAGGAAGCTACTATCAACTCCAAACGATGAAAATTTCCAAATATGAAACCACCTTGCATAAGACTTCAAAAAACTTATATAAGTTTGTAGCAAAGTTCTATTCCAGCAACTTTACAGATCCTCCTTTACAGTACACATTGCACTTCAACTTAGCAGCTTTACAGACTCTCAGAACTCATTTCACAAAGCTGTACCACAGTGTACTGCAAAAATTCAGATACCTTGTGTGCGCCCATGCAACAAGAAGAAATTGTCTCCTGCGATTAAGTCTTTGCAGGAAACAGCAACTTACTGGGTGACCTGTTAAACATATTCTGTACCCTAACAGCTCCTTGCTGGTTTCAATACAGAGTCAGATGCATCAAACCTACCGAGAGTTCTCACACCGGGAAAACATACAGCACTTCATCATGCAACTCTAGTGCTACCAGTGCCAGCACTTCTTTTAACTACATAATTAAGTAGTTTCCTTAAAATTAAGGAAGATAGCAGCTTCCTTAAAATTATCCATCCATTTCAAACAACAATTTGCAAGGGCAAAATTTTGTTTCTCCGTAATTACCAAAATATTACTAATTCTTAGGTGCTCGTGTCACTTGTTCAAAAGAACCAACATTTGCTAGGTAACAGAAAAAGAGCTCACTGTGCTACTGCTGAAGTGGGGTACAAACTTAATTTTAAGCCGATCTCAGGCAGTTCCAGCTTTCATAAGCTTCAAGAACAATTCCTCTATTTTAAGCCATTTGCATGCAAAAGTTATGCTAAAGTCTCACAAACCACTGGACTTCAGCCCATCCTTCTCAATGAAAGTAATGAAAACCAAACTGCATATACCAAAGCTGCAGTGAAAGCTTGCTGATAAAAACACTGGTTCAAACACATCAGTCTGATTTAACTTTTTCATTAGTAAGTAAGATGTCACGGTCCCAGGATGCACCTATGTAATACTATTCCAGCAAAACCAAATATTGAGGCTGATGAGATTCAATTTCAAGAAATCCCCCAGCATCATTGCCAAGGGGTTCCAGGAAATGTAGGTATTGATTTCAAAATAAGTGAGTTTATGGATCAAAAAGCTTTTTCTTCCTTTAGCCAATTCTTTTGTAAAGGTTAAAGGTTCATTTCAACCCAAGCACAAATTCATTGCAGCCACGGAATCTAGACAAGAGTTCCACACCAGGGGCAGACTTACTAGAGAAGATTGAGAAGGCTGTCCCTTCCCTATCAGCTCCTGTCATGTGGGACACATATTGCTAGGACATTTGATGGACATGCTACAGTGACAATAGGCAGCTCGTTTCTGCCTGCACCCACATTGCAGACACATCAACAAATGTAGTTATACCAGAAGCAGTCTGCTAGATGAACCCTAGTGGTCCCCTGCTCCCGCTACAGAGAGATCCAGTTCCTCCCCAAAGGAGCTGAGCACCTTCCTCTTCAAAGGTATTGCCCAGCTGGTGTTCACTGCTGTTTGATCTTTGCATTCAAGAGCAAGGCATCAACCATAATGGTCTCAGAGACCAATCTGAAATATGCCACCATGCTGGGAGCATTAAAGCATCCAACTCCATACAGCACAGTGCAGAAGCAAATTCCTCTTCCTTGGGTGCATGCAGAGCTCTACTGTGGACAGAGTGCTGACACGGCATGTCAGTAAAGAAAGAGCCCTGCAGAGCAAGACTGAAAGCACTGCGTGACCTCGGAAGAGCCTGGTGTCCCTGGGGGGATGCACAGCAGGAGCACTTCTCCCACAGAGGGATATATTTGGAACTCTAAATACAACCTAATGTGAAGGCATTATAATACATTTCTTATTTACAGCTACTAGGAACTCGCTTGTACCCCTAAAGTCTCATGGGTCTCTTCTCAGCCTTGCAGACTGGCTAAGAGCACTTTCCTAAATTACTAGAAAACTAGTAGAAGCAAGCCAAACTAAAAGAGGTTTTTGATACACATTGCTAGTTAATCATTTGCCCATTAAATGAAACATGTAAACAAAGCTGCATAGCAGAGATGTTTGTTAGGGAGCCTTTGTCAGCTCCTTGATGTTCATAATCTAAAAAGTTCTTTAATTCTTCTACATTATATCTTGATGTTAATTTTGTTACATTTGCTCCATCAATATGTTTGTGCAGTATAACACAGCAGCAGTGGTTACATGAGAAAAGGAAACTGAGTGGGCTCAGAGGCAGATATGTGTCTGTTCTAAGTTCTATCAAAAACATGCGTGTCCTTCCAGATGCTGGGAATTGAGTGGTTATTACGTATCAAGCTGAGATAATCATTTGGTGAGCTGGTGTAAAGTGATCTGGTAATCCCACTTGCTCTGAGTCTTAACAAGCAAGTTCATTTTGTCACTACCCCACAGAGTTGAACTGATGATGAACTTGGACTCACTGTGGTTATTATACTTTGATGTATCTATAAAATCCATGCCTGACTTTCAGCAGAAATTCTGCTTTTCCAGTCACCTTAAAAGATGTTTCCTGACTTTCGGAATACAACATGTAAAAAGAGGAATGGACAGATGACTACAGATGAGCTGCAAATGTGTGTGAGCAAGGAAGCCATTTAGTAGTGGTCAACCAACGGAATAGCTTAAAAAAACCCCCACGCACCAAATATTCAGGATGAAGTAAATAAGTTCTAGTTCATCAAAGATGAGCTTAAAATAGCATGCAGTTGTCATTGATGCAAAACGTTGGAATGTGCTCTCTAAAACATTAGCTATACAGTTCAACATAAAATTCTTCAGCCTGCCCTAGCAGAGACTGCAAGGTAAGGTCCTTTCGGCTACAGTGCTGACTGTGCCAGTATGACAGATGTTTCCTGTCCTATTGGCTGTTAGTGCTTCCCTCAAGTTTTATGTTTCAAACAAGTGTTGGCTAACTAATGGGTTTTAATTCATCTCATTCGTGCTATTGCCTCTCTATCAGCCCAGCACAGATACCTCCCAATTAGCTCAGAGCATTAACATTCCAGATTCTTCATCTTTTCCACAAACCCCATGCATTGTGCTTTCTTCTGTGAGTTTGCAGAGATGGTTAGAAGAGGTTTTTCTGCTTGATGACACATGCTCCCATCAAGACCTCAATACTTTCAGATCTCCACTACTTGCTTCAGTTTTTCCTATTTTCTGCTCCCATTTTCCAAATATGCTTTTGAAATCGTCACCAGGAGGGAGGATTGGGGGCGGGGGGGGAGCCAACCCATAACTAAGTGCTGAGCTCACTTTACCATATGTGAAATTGCAACTAGAAGCCAAGACATTTTTTTGTATCATCTAATCTATTGCAGAAGATGCCAGAAAGTGGAGGAGCCAAGGACTTAGCAGGTAGCAGGCCAATATGTGAGCACTGAAGGCCTATTCCAGCTGTCAGCAAAAGCACTGGAAAGACTGGATCAGGGCCTGAGGGTTTTAAATCTGAAGCTTGCCATGAGAAGAAAAATCTGGTTCACACTACAACTTAGTTAACTCTATTTCAACACTAACAGTAACTCCCAATGTAAACTGCCTCTGGATACAATGATGTTTGATGCCCACAGACAAAAGTTGTGGTAAACTAAGAATACATAGCCCTCTGTGTGGGTTTAATCATCCCATCACACAACAGACTTCACAACGACTGCGGGCATTTCTAGAGGATTTGGATGGGTCCTGTAAGTTTGAGGGAAATAGAGCTTGGACACTCCTTTCAACACAGATTTTTTTCAGCTCTATTCAATAGTACTTTCTGTAACTGAATAAGGGAACAGACTATTACAGAGCAACGGCACCAACCAGTAAGTAAAATTATTCACACGTACACGTTTGCAGGTCTTACAGCACATTAGAGAAGCATACAGCAGGTTCCCTTACAACAGCCGAGATACTCACATATTAAAATTTGGTATTCCTTTATGCTGCCAGCTGTCCCTCTAAATAATGTTACTGCCATTTAAGATGCATTACAAGGATACCAAACTATGAGATTTTATGGTTTTGGGCAATTTATGACGAAGTCTCAGCCTGCTACAGTAGTTAAAATGAGTAAAGAGGCAGCACTGTGGTTACGAATACACAACCCAACTCTATACCCACCCCCTGGAATGAGGGAATGTTCTTGCTCAGTTGAACAGCAGACCTGAGCAGGAAGGAGAAAGGCAGATTACAGCCTAATCAGTAACAGCCCAACAAAGAGCAGAAGAGTGTGGCTCAGCCATTGTCTGAGAGTTACACTGCTACGCAACCTTCAGCTCACAAAGCAAGATCCCAGAGATGAAAATCACACTGAACCTACTGAAGTGTCCTGTGGGAAAGATAGGGAGTTACACTGTCAGCAGATGCTCCTGAGGAAGGCCCTGAAGGATTCTCTCCCCTTAGCCAGAGGCTGGGTTAGGTACCTCAGGCCTGTATGGATGAGACAATGACACGCACCCATGGAGAATAACAATCTACATGACACATGGGATAAATCCTCTGTTCCTCTCATGCTGACAAAGCCTCAGCTAGAATTACTTGTTGTTTGGGTTGGAGTTTTTTTTCCACCTTTTTTCCTCTACTATCTACATATTTTCTCCATCTATATACTTAACATTCATATAAGCTAGAGTAGGTATTTGGGAAATCTAGTTTGGGATTCCAGATACTTCTCAAAGAGAAGTATCTGCAAACTGAATTGGTCTTTCACAGCTAAAATCCTGTGATACAGTCCTCATTTGAAATTGTCCAGTTTTAGCTCCTGAATATTAGATCCTACATATCATCCTCTGCTAAACTGAGAGGTACCAGAAGTATTTTCCCTAACTATAGATTTGTTAGTAGAAAGCAGGCTCTCTAAGCCATGTCTGAAGTTAAGTCAGTCTTAAATTCCTCACTCAAAAGTTCCTCCTAACCCTCAAATAATTTTTTCTTTCTGTGTGTATTCCAATTGTTCAGACTTTCAACACCAAAGAACCCAGTTATTCATAGAATGACTTTGCTAATGCTGTTTATAACTTCGATGCTTCTTCCCTACAACCACATGTCTGATAGTCTGACATTCAGAAGACCACAAACTACTATTAGCCCTTTCTTTGTCAAGCCATTGTGAGTGAAACATACAAATGCTTAGTACACAGGAAACTACCCCCCAACCCAGGATTCTGCAACAAAGATGAAGCACGCCTTCGGTTTGTGCAAATGCAATTAAATTACTCCCAAACTGGCCCCAAAATCCTGTTTCCAATACACTAGAACAAAGCACAAAAGCAGGATTTGTTGCCTCTCTGCTATTATCCAAACCAACCTGTGGTGGTCTCTGAAGGTACTTGTCAGGGCTCATCAGATCCTTATTTCGATCGACATGGAAGTGTGCTGGGCAGAGGTTTTAAGTTTCTCAATGCCCCAAAATTTCGGAGAACTCATTCCCACCTGCCTCACCACATGGCTTTTTGCTTCTTCACATAGAAGCTATGCATCTTAAGAAGGTCATCACAAGCTCTGTAGACCTAACACAACACATCCTTCATTTCAGTATTCAGTCACCTTCACCCCTTTCTATCTGTGCTAGTGAGGGTGGGTGAACTGTTGAGGCTTACACAGGGAGGAAGGCAAGAAAGCAGGACCCTCCACCCCTGTCCAGGGGGTGCAGAGCCCAGACTTGGCTAGAGCCAGTCCCACCACATTATCTATCTATTATTGCACCTAAATAAATAAATAAATAAATAAAAGGACAGAAGTTTTCCACATTAAAAACCCCAACAATCAGAGCTGGGATTCACTTAATAGAATGATGTAAATAAAAAACACTGGCAGAAGACCCCATGCTGGCTGCTGCTAACACCTGTCAGCACCACTGTGGTAACATTTGTTTCACACATGTCCTGGCTTGGCAGGCACCTGATTTACATTTTCACACTTTGTATTGGCTTTCTACACACTTGTTCTCCAGCATATTGTTCATACATCAGATGCCATCCTCATCTTATTTTTCACTGCTAAGTGACATAACCGGGTTATCGCACAGGACAAGACTCCTGCTCTGAAACAGGCCTGCATCAACACATGATAACCTTGAGGTAACATACGGATTATGACATAGCAATTTAATTTTTAAAAGCCATTAAACTGTTAATAAGTATGAGCCTATTTAATTTCCAGGTTTCTCCCTAGTACACTGCAATAATGAAGGCTGCCTGTTTAATTAAAACGGTAACAAGTAACTATGACTCCACTTGTCTCAACATAGTTGCACTCATTCTAGCAGTCCTAGATTCAGCCCAGAAGCTGCCAAATTAATTTGTCCCATTTCCTGAGGTGCTAAGGTAGGACAGACCTGTACCATAACCCTCTCTTTCTAATAAATGACCTTCCAAGCCTTCAATTACAAGTGACCAAAACCATTCTTCCAAGGCATGTGTTCACTCACCATGAAGGTTGCAGCAGTGGCAAGAATGCTCTGTATCATTTCCAGTTACACAGGCAAGAACGATGGACTGACAAGCAGACAATGGCATCTCTGGCTAATCTCTTAACTGAGGTTAACTTTGCTTTTCTGTGACCACTATAGATCTATCACTGAAGGAGAACTGTTAAATGCTCACAGACTTCAGCTTATTTGCAGATACTAAAAAGTATTATTTAATTGCATTATGGCAGAGGCATAAGTCAGATAATATAACATGGGACCACACCCCTCACAGAACCGATAATCTAAACAGACATAAAGGGTAAAGGGAAACAGATCTATCCATGGTGAGTCCACTGCAGAGTTTGTAACTGCCCCTATAGGTATTCTGGCATTCAGTTCCTGTTCTACTGTGCAAGTTCCTGCTTTTCCCCAAAACTGCAAGCTTTACACCACAGACAGGTAGGGATGTTAAGCTTTTCCAGAGACATCTGTTCAGTATGAAAAAGGAGCATTCCCAGGTAACACTTAACCCATATGAGAGAGTGCAATATCTAAGGTACTATGACTGATAGCACAGGACAGTCCCCTACTTAACAAGTAGCTCTTGACAAAGGAGGATCTATATCTGCATAGGGAGTGGCCAGCAGCACAATGCAGAGACAGAGTGGAGCAAGAGCAGCAGCTGTACACCTTGGATGTAAGAACCCTGACAACCCACACACACAAGCAGATGTGGAAAAGATTGAGTAACATCCAGCTGGCGCCCCAGAGAGTGATGTTGGCAGGCAAATTGGGAAGGCCTTCAATTGTATGAGTTTCTGCAGATCTACTGATTACTGGGCACTCACAGATGCATCAGCAGGCAGCAAACAACTCCTTGGCTCCACAGAGCAGCCTGCTCTGAGCTTTAGAGATCATGAGCCATCAGCTCTGGGGAGAGGTTATCACTGACTACTGTCCACCAGCAAGATGGACATACCTGTCAGGGCATTTTTCTCATGTGTTTTTGCTCTTGTAAATCAGATTGTTCTCATATGGAACAGGTCTGGAAATTCAGAGAGCTGGCACCCCTATGAACTTGCATCTCTAGCACAGGGAACAGCCTAGAAGGTTTAGACATCTGTGTGGAGTTTGTGGTGGATGTTTATAACCAATTCTGTTACTCTCTGAGCTTTCTTGCCTGAAGTCATACCTGAGGCATTTTTGTAGAGCAAGCAGAATGACCTCATCTGTGAGAGAAACCAGCAAGATCTTTATTGTGTCATTTTCACAACTGATTGTGCTCACTGCAGGTATCTGTAAAGCTGGTGCAGTTAGACCTCAATCATTAGCCTCACTTGTTTTGCGACAGCAAAACAGCTCTAGGAATGAAAGCATGGGTATGGCCATGAGAAAACAGATGGGATGAGCACATAGTGGGACAGAAGAGGGGAAAAAGGGCAGAACAGAAATTGGATGATACTTCACAGGCCTCATTATAGGGAGGAAACCTATACATGCCCTGCTAGGATGGCATCTATTAGTGAATTAAATACAGCTGGTAAGTTAGTGGCATAGAAGAAGATATAAAGTATTGAGAACATGCTCTGATTTAGATATACCTATAGCAACTTTCAAAAGTGTGTTGAGAATTAGTAAAATGTTCTGGTAACAGTAGGAAAGGTCTGAAAAATATCTTGTTTGAGGATATATTTGGAGTTATTTGAGAATATCAAAGGAAAATTACTACGAGCCATGATACAAGCATGTATCAGCCCACCATGAGGGGGAGGGATGGCCTTTCAAACTCCAGAGTTCTCTCAATGAGTCTATGTCACGGGATATGGACCTATTTCCACAACAGATCAACGGGTCTTTTCTATGCACCACCAGAGATCTCACAACCCAGCCTCCAGAGAAACAAAAAGACTGACCTGACTCCCTCACTGAATTGGTATGAGAGCAAGCTAATTTGCCAAGCCATGTGACAAAGTTTAGCCCTCAGCTATGAAGTATCTCCTGACAGCTCAAGGAGTTCTCTCTGTTTTGGGTTAATCAGCTGGTTCCCAAAGGAAATGGGACTGTGATAGTCACAATATAGAAGTTCTTTCTTGTGTGTGTATTTGTTTCAAACAAGCTTGACAGAGGAACAGGCATTTCAGAAATAATTAAGAGAAAACAGGCAGCTAGATAGAGGACACCATCTTCAGCATCTGGCCAAGGGATCAGCTTCTGTTAGACACCAGAGAACACAGTTCAAAGACCACTCTTATAAATTTTGCAACTGTAAAAAAAGTCAGTTTGCATAAATCATGAAGCAGAAATCTATAGAAACTAGATCTGTTACTTCAGTTGCTCTTTTTGTCCCAAAGGAAGAGGGAAGTTCAAAGCTTTCCTTGATGGGATACAATTCTCACATTGATTTATCAGTAGTGCACAAATCCTATTACTGTATCACAGCACATGAGAAATGTGGGGCTAAATGCTTCCCTAAGTGGCTGAACAGTAAGCAACAAGTACAATCTTTTGCTTAAGAAGCTAAGAGGTTACTTTGATACAAACACTGCAGCAGATAAAGCTTATTGAAGCATTCTTGGCACCAGCTTCCTTTCTCCCTTAAATTCTTGTTTTAACTTGCTTTTCACTTTAACCTTGACCTTCAGCTTTATGGAATTTCATTGAATTAATAAAGGAGAAAGTGTTTTCTTTGCTGACCGTGGTAATGAAACGTGCTGGCTCCGCTTGCTCTGAGACGTGGGTGTGTCCCTAGCAGCAGAGCTTGCTGCCAGCGTGACAGCTGATACCAGTACAGCTAGAAGCACATTCCATAAGTGCGTGACCCGGGGATCAGATAAAGGCAGCTATATATCACAGAGGCCTCAGTGTTTTAGAGGGATAATAAAGTTCTACAAGCAAGAGGAAAACAGGAGCATTTCATGAAGAGCTGGGTACAGGTCACTTCACTGATTTTTCACCTGACACTGGGTATTTTCAGTGCTGAAAGTGCCATGTACCCTTCAGACTGGAATTACGCACCTCAAGCTCAGCTAAAAGTATGTCAGAGCCCCGCTGGCCTTCTGCCTGACTGAGGTGCTTAGGGTGTTGTGATGGAACAAGCAATCTGTCCCCTGAAGCACAAGGGGCAGGATGTCATTCTACAGTCTTATTTATATAGCATTTGAAATTAATTTCAGGGTCATAAAAAGATATTGGGGAAAAGCTTTCAGGTCTCAAACTAGAGTTATGGATCTGAGGCACGCTTTGCTGTCATTCCTCTAGTGTTGAGATAAAGCTTATAGATGCTGAAAAAGCAAGAACGTAATTTTTTTCTCCTGGTGCTCATGCATCTCCATCATCCTTTAAGTTAGATGATGTCAGTCAGAACCCCAGGCCTGCAAAGTCACCGCTGGAAAGTCTCCTGCAAGGAAAATGTGTCAGCCTCAGTGGGTCCTGACTTTGCAGAATCTGTGTCTGTACTTGGTGAGATGAAACTGGACACACAGTAATGCAGGTCACTAAAGGAAACAAAAAGGCTTTTTTCACCCCGGTTTATCTCACCTAAGAAAGGATGTGAGCTGCAAGGTATTCCCACTGGACACAGATAAATCAAACATCAGTTAGCTTCCCTTTTCCAAACACCTGATGAATCCAAGACAGCCACATATTACACACTCCTTTGCTAATTAAGCTCCTGTAAGGTTACAGGATATGCTCTGCGGAAAGAGACTGTGTGTTGATGCAGACAAAGAGGACTGAGTACAGATAGGTAGCTGTTTGTGCACTGGCTCAGCTGAGACTTTAGAAGTATTTCATGCCTTGTTTGTTGTTTTCCAAAATGTTAATTTCCTTGTGCCTATCTGTATGGTTAATGAGGAAAGAACAGTTATATTTTTGTCATTTTTATTGCGTATCTTAAAAGAGCTGAGGTATCCAATTATTATTGTAAGAGTATTTTACAACCTGCAGAAGGAAGCATTAGGGAGTCAGATCTCTTTTCATTAAAAATGACCCACCCTTACAAAAATAACTGATAGTATGGCAACCTGTTCTGCTATCTGAGCCATGGCTTGAGCATGTTGCAGTACAAATGCAACCTTCTAAGCAATATTGGTCTGATCAAACTTAAATGTAAAACCTCACCTGTAAATCCAGACACTCACAGCTCTGGGAAATCTTTCTGTTAGTAGCACCTCAGCACAGGATTGAAGAGATGCTGGCTTTCAGGTAAAACACTGTATTTTGCATTAACAAGCTTGAAGCACTTGGTTATTGTGTTGAAAGTGATACAGATTTGCAAAGTAAATCAAGCTACAGGGATTCCTGCTGCAGGTGCCAAAACTAACCTCAAATGACGTGAGCAACTACTGTACACTGAAAGGCATTTCTATCAGCTTACCTGACTGGTGCCTAGCATCAGTGAAGAGAGGCATGTTAGAGGACCAAGTAAGAGCAGAAACCTCCACAGAATCCAAGCTACAGTCACCTTGGGGGAAGAGTTCACAAGGTTAGGCGTATTTCCACAAGTACCATTTGGTGACTCTGACCAAAGTCACCAAAGCAGCTCATGCTTCTGAATACACCAGCCAGACCTGGAATAGCAGCATCACCACAGTACCACGTAGCTGCATTGCTAACCTAACTGCTACCTGTAGGAACGAGAGGCAACCTGAGTGAGAACTTCCCATCTCAATAGATAAAAAAGTGAAGGAGAGAAAGGTGAATAGAGGCAAGTATCACAGTACAACTGAAGCCCATGCATGAGCACTCTCTCTTCAGTAACAGAGAGTTCAAAATAGACAATACACCTCAAGTACCTAACACTACCAAAGCACACCACTTGGTCAAAAGCAAGCAAGCTATCAGTGTGCACTAGGGCACTCTGTAGCAGAACTTGCATTCTGGCATACTGAGTGCCAGCATGGCAGAGAAACACCTGCCCAGGGCAACAACAGTCCTGCACAGGAAAGAGCCGTGCTGAAGAAAGTAGCTAAGCACAAGCCTGTTACTGCCACAGCTGATAGGACCAGGCACACACTGAAGGGCAGCAGGAGTCATGAACAGATCAATAAAACCAGGACACATTAAAACTGCTGTTACTGATTTTTAGGTCCATGCTTTTTATCTGGTGTCTGTGCCCAGTTTAATTTGTTGTGGCTAAGCTGGTACAGAGTGGCTCTGTTGTCTGTCTGAGCCTTGACTGTGTTCCAGCTTCAACCCTGAGGCAATGATGATACTACTTCCACTGCAAATGCCAAGGAAGCAGTAAACAGCATCTTAATTTCAGAAAAATGTATGTTCATGTTCCATTGCTCAAGTGACAGAGACCAAAACAAAACACTGAATGTTTTAGTTTAGGAAAAAAGTACAGACTGAAAAGAATACACCTTACTCTATGTTTTATGTGCACAATACAATTTATTTGGCTCCATCTATTAAGGTAGAGTAAAAAAAAAAAAAGCCTTCACGACACACAGGCTTTACTTTGCTGATTAGCATTAGACACATGAACCCCTCTCTCTCCAGTTCTCTCTTACAGCCAGGGGCAAGTGGCAAACAGAATCAATCTAAGGAAAAAAAACACCCCAAAACAGCCTTTATTCGGCTTTGACCAGAGACTTCCAAGAAATATTTACTCTTCTTGTAGCTTGCACAGAATGGATGTTCAGTTAAACAACAGAGGAGCAACAGTTAGAAGCCAATGGGGAAAGAAAGCTTGATATTCAGTGTCTCAACACCAGTACAAGAATATATAAAGCTTCCTCCTGTCAAGTGACTTCTGTCCAGCATGATTTTTTGAACTGACATCACTAATTATGGTATTTTAGCCTCTGTGTAAGACAGTTTTTGTATAACTGACTTTATCTGGCTATTAAAAGACTTTTTAAAAATAAAAAGATACCTCAACCTAATTATCTTAACGCCATACAAACTCTAATATAAGTCTTGACCTTTTTACTTCCTTCAGAAATTACAATCAGCATCTATCCCACAGATTAACCTCTTAAATTAATATTTCCTTGTCAAAGTGTCACACTTTTTCATTTATGTGTTGTAGCTAATTGAAATTCTTCCCAATCTGCTATGCAGATAATTATCTAAAACAGATTTCACTGCCAGAGTACACATGCTCCCCTCTGTTTTACAGTAAGCTGTACCATCATTGCTTGTATAATCCCAATGTTTAGGTGTCCCAAGTGATGCTCTGCTTTTCATCTGCTAGGTGCTGTACAAGCCCATTGTTATCTCGGCTCTTCAGTCTCAGTAAAGCCAAGCTCACCTTTAAGCGTCCTGTTGCTTGGAACTAAGCATACGTGCGCACACAGACACCCCAGGGATTGAATGGAAAGGGGGACAGTCACTTCTAATTGTCCAGAGGGATGAGGGGCATAAAAATGAAACCATTTTATCCAAGATCATGTGAAATTTCAGGAGAAGGATCAGAAACTGAACAGCCTCTTGATCTGGGGTTGCACCTTCACAGCAAGATCAGTTTCAAGCCTTTATATACCATACATACCACACCCCAGACTAATTGTGATAACACAGCTAGCATTTGTTAATTACAGAGTTTAAAAAAAGGGAGAGAAAAATACAGTCCTAGCTTCCACAACATGCTTGAAATTTTCCATCTCTCCCTAAAGAGGAAGTGATGGGGAAAACAACTTGCAAACAACTTTGGAAGAACATGCTGTCTTTAAACATAGCTTTTCCACCTATACGATTACAGTCAAGAGAAAGGCAGGTAACTGGCAGAATCATCCTTTCACATCACTGCAGTAAACCAAGATTCTGACAGAAACTCCCATGGGTGTACTGAAGTGACTACTTGAAACAGCTATTTTTACATCTTCCTGAAGAAGCACAGAGGTGAATTACAGAGTACAAGGAATAACATTCCTGAAAAACAAGAGAGCTTGAATGTTAAGGACTTTCAGAAAAATTGCATAATCCCTCCAGGTAAAAAATAATTTAAAAAAAATTAAGTGGAAAAGTTCACCTGGGGATAAGTGTTATTGCCCCCTTCACACAAAGCAGGACAAAAACCAGAAGGATTTATTTCCACTGGACTGGAAAACTGAAGGGAAAGGAAACTTAAACAAGAAAATACTAATCTGGTGTTTTGGGGGAGTCTAAGTTGATATAAACATGATCAAGACTGAAACAGATGCTAGTAAGTTATTGAAGGGAATTGGATTTGACTACATGTACTAAGCCAGGCCACATCTTTAGCTTTATGAAGCAGTCCACCTTTTGAATACACAACTCCTCAACGTTTCTGGCTTCTGCAAACAGCTTCGGGAATGTTTGGCAACGTTTATATGGAATTCCCACTATTCTCCAGTAACATTACAGCCCCAAGAGATGGGTCTACTAAGGAGATTACATCTCTGCTTGGCAATTAGTAAACACACCCTTTCAGGCAAGCAAGGACCTTCTTCATTACCTGCCTTCTCTCCACCCTCTTTCCAGGCTTCTGTAGCACCTACCAGTCTGCAACCCATGTGATATCCGTGGAGAGAAGGTTACAGTTTATGGTGATTTATAATCAACGAAACTTTGAAAATTATTTGTTGATAGACACAGCAGATGAGGAACTTTTAATCAAGAAATAAAGTAATTAGACTGTTGCAATCAAACTATGTGCTAGTTTATCTGCCAATAAATGATCAATAATGAAGTTATTCCCCTTTTGTCCAGAGTTCAATTTGCCACAGCTATTTTACATACTTTGTGTTCAACTACTGCCATATTATGAAGCAAAGCTGTAAGATGAAAGGTACTGATATATGTTTTTAACATATGGCCAACCTGAAGGACTTTTTGTGTGGAGATTTATATAATTATTAACAGATTGTTCTTTTATTTTTATTTCAGTGAACCACAGTGCTGTTGCCAATTCATAAAGCAGCTTCAAGCCCTGTTCATGCTGAAAGACATTAAGATATAAGGGCAAGAAAATATTCACTTAAGTTTAAGGTCAACGATATGCCGTGTGAAATACATACTGAAATGCATGAACTGTAAGTATACCACATTAAATATTCCAGGAAGTTTTATTGGTTATGCTTCTTTAACTTTTATATATGTGCATGTATGTACGTACACACACACTTTTCCCCAAAGATAAACTTCAGATAAACTTCCCTGGCAGCATTATCATAAAACCATTCAGATGCTGCATGCGCCTCGTTCTTTGGCCTGATTGCC
Source organism: Hypotaenidia okinawae (assembly GCA_027925045.1). Lineage (NCBI taxonomy): Eukaryota > Metazoa > Chordata > Aves > Gruiformes > Rallidae > Hypotaenidia > Hypotaenidia okinawae. The sequence goes on along the minus strand of BSDF01000007.1, from coordinate 12,914,076 downwards.
ATCACATGAACTTTGAAAGAAACAGGAACCTGTTTCTAATTAGTAAGGATATAAAAGTGTTTATGTAGAGGGAGAACCCATAGAACTTAGTATGCAGAGTCTTGTTTGGAGCCAATGTGGTTTTGTCATGTGTACGTTAAAACTGACACGGCCAAGTTTGGTTACAGTCCGGTGGAGCATCTGCAAGTAATTTACATACTTTCAAATGCCACAGTGATAAATACATACAGCTCTGTGGCAACCCGAGGGTTATGTCTGAAAATGAAGTAAGAGAAAGTATTAGAAAAGGAGAAAGACGGATTATGAAGGAAGCCATCGTGGAATGGCTTAGACTGAATTTGGGAAAGGGTGGGAAGGGAGAAGTAGTCTAAAGCATACAAGGACTTGAGCAGAACTTCTATTTTGATCTCCTTGTCCTAAACAAAATTACTCCTGCTGTGTGCTTACTGGCAATACATTTAATTTATACTGTACAGACATAGCTGCCTGCTCATGGAAATACATTCAAATAAGTGGAAATGAGTTTGCTAATCACACAGCTGCCATTCCTGTCTTCCTCATAACTCCCCAAGGGAAAGCTCATTTCGGGCAGAGGTTCATCCCAGCACAGATCTTGTCTACTCACAATCAGACTTCTGACTTGAGCCTTGGCTAAGGGCTTATTTCCTCTAGCACACAGGACAGGACTCCTCAGATGTTGATTTTCATCACAAGAATTAGCCTTACTAGCAATCCCAAATCAATCACTTCAGACTAAATATTACTTCGGCTTACCCAAGGGAGCCCATTTTGTCTGTTTTGCTTTGGATCTCCCTTAAAGAGCAAGAAAAATGTCCAAAGCTGGATTGACATACACTTTCACTGTGGTCAACTGCAATGAATAATCCTGATGGTAGGATCAAGGTTTAAAGTCTTTTGGAAAAAGCTTAGGGTGATGGTGATCTCTAACCTGCTTTATCCATTCATACAAGCTCTAGGAAGGGACTAAAAGGCCATGGTCTAACTTAGGAGGAATGTGTTTGGACAAGCAGCCTGCATTATGTGCTTATTGGCTATTGCTGTCAGCCTCTGTACTTTTAAATGAGCAGAAACTGCTCTAAATATTCACTGCATATAAAAAAATCCATTAACACCCCGTTTGAAATACAGAAAAAAGGTGTATTCCACAAAATTTTAATTTGACAAGCTACAAGTTATATTGCTACTTCTAAATTTCACATCAACAGGGACGATAAATTGACTCCTGTTCATGACCTCTCTTGTCAGAAGAGTCAGGTGATCTCTGTACAGTTTCTACTTTGTCAAGAGTTGTCAACATACTCTTTGATATGAATTTAGAGAGAACGCTCTCTTCAGCTCAAAACACTTCCCATCAAGTCCAAAGGAGAAATATTCCAGTAGCCAGACATGCAGGGCACAGGTGGTCAACAAATGTACCTTCAAGCCAGCCTGAAGTCTGCTCTAATTTAGAGTGGAAGGAGGAGGAATGAGGGAAAGCTAGTTAAAAATCCTTAGTGGCTCGAGGATTATGTGAGCAAAAATAGCTGTGACTTCTTGCCACAAAATCTTCAGCAATTACAGCCTGGAGGTTGTCCCAGGACAACCATGATAGATAGGTTGTACTGCCTTCATGCTTTTATCAAGGGATTGGAAGAGATATGGCATCAGTTTTTGTGCTCTCTCTCATCTCATTAATGGCTCTATTTTACTATAAATTGAATGCCACTCTGAGTGGAAAAGTGCACCCAGCTTTGGACTTTTTCCTCACTCCTTAGATAAGATCTAAATTTATTTGGTCAGTTTGCTGAAATGCTTCTGAGAAAAAGTATGTCTCAAAGAAAGAGCAAACTAACAGCAATAAGGGAGGTTGAACCTGCATAGATGAGCAAGGATGTGTGATCTGAGTTACTGTGTCCCCCATTGTGCTGCATATTAAACCACAAACATCAGCTATGTTGCTCAAGCCATGACATTTCCATAGTTTGTATTTTCAAGGCCAAAGCAGTTACAGTTTCTCTGCAAACTGAAATATGCTTCCATGATGGCAAGAGAATCACAGCCCATAAATTGAGTACTATCACCTTCTGCTCAAGTGCCTTCATGGTGGATTAGCCTAAGATATTTTTCTTTATGCTTGTGATGGACTAGGCACACACCAGTTCAGTTCCTGTTTCTGATATGCAGGGGCCTTGTACAACCTAAATTCACATTCAAAGAACTTACTACCAGTGCAGCAAAGGTACTTCAAAGGATCAGAGTGAAAGGCACAGGGAGAAATCAATGTCCATATATGTTGCTGTGACAAGGAGACATCATAGTACAGACCTTGCTCATTCTTTCTAGCTTATTCTTGTATGACCTCATTGCTTCCAACGGTGCTACTTGGGCATTTTTGCAGGTAAAAGCAAGAGTATAAAAAGATGTAAACTGCTTGGAAACAGTCTTGAGAGGAGAAAAAAAGGAAAAGAGAAAATGGAATTTCTCCTAGTAGGACAAATTCCTTGCTGTATTAAAAGACAGCAAAAGCCACATCAAACACTTAGTTCTTCTACAGAAATGTTGGAGCAGTACTGTCAAACCACTCATTCTGCAAAACAACAAAGTTTTGGGCATGTGGCCATATGACCACATACAGGAACAAGTCAATCATAAACCTAGAGATCCTCAATGAGCTGAACCATCAAAGGGTTTATGCATTAGTGCACATTGGTAAACACATTCAGAAATCATCTTTAACCAGTTTATCTTTGTAGAGCTCCTGAAAAAAAAAAATCTAGAACTCCTACAGAAGTAATTTTTATTCTATACATTTCCCTTTCCTGTATTTGCAGGTTTGGTAGGAGAGAAAAGGTACAAAAAAACCCACTCACCATTATCAGCTATGCCTGATACAGAGAGTATTGCAGCAAAACAGCCTTCAGCTGAAAAAAGGTCTTTTTTTAAAAATTGTATTTCTGGGCTCCAAAGCACGCAGACTAATCATGAGTAGGTCACCCATGTTGACATTCCAAATTCAGGGTATTGTCTCAAACTGGCTAGTCAGGCTGAATCTATGACATCTACTGCTGTAGTTACCCATCTTTGTCTATTTGTATGTGCTACACAGACCATTGAGATTCAGTTGAGTACCTCCTTCTGTCTGGTATCTCCAGTGAGGACAGGGTTGGAAAAAAGAGAAAAAAAAGTTACAGTAGCTTGATTTTTTGAATTACTCTTTGGTGCACATGAAGCAAGTGTCACAAGTATACCCCATCCTTTCACACCATGGCCCACAAACATTTGTGCTTCTCTGAAGGTGCACAAATATACCTCAAGACAACAGACTCACTCTTGCAGTGTTGTCAAGGTGCGACAAGCAGTGAAAAGAAGGCACTGTCAGGGAAGCATTAGTCAAGCAACATTTATGCTCCAGGTAAGTACCTGCTAAAGATCTGGAACAACCTCCTGTTAGTATTACTAAGGGGAGGGGAAACACCACAAAAAATACAATCAAAACCACTCCCAAAACAACAAGACAACACAACTCAGGCATTTCCAGGAACCACATGTGATTATTCAGACGATATTGCCCAGCTCAATATTCAAAGACATCCCCTCAGTGTCCCAACTGTCCCTGGGACCGAGGTGAACAGTTCTGGGATCCCACTTGTCAAATCACTCTGCACAAGCTGTGCCATTGCTGCTTTTTGCAGAGTTTCACACCGACACTGGGGTATGCCAGCACAGCAATGTCAAGTGCTCTACAGCACAACTGGAGCTAGACAGGCTTCCTGCAGCTGCCAAAACAACATCAGCCAGCCTGGCTAACTTGCAGTGATGTTTAGAGTACCAGCACTACAAACAGGATCATCAGAACCATATCCAGAAGGCCGGTACTTTCCCCTTTATAGCCCACTTTCAAAACAAGTTCCACCATCAGACTTGAGCTCCCATTACTAAGCCCTGTTTTAACTGCTTATACAGAGATTACAAAGGAAGAATTCCCTGTAGGGAGGATTACAAACTTAAAATCCTACAGGGACTCAAGAAAATTAAGCATGCCCTGCAGTTTTCAAAAGACTAGCAGGGTTTGAGAGAAAACAGCTACTCCCAAGCCACCACTGCTATCCTTTGCATGGATTCAGCTCTGTGGAAAAATGCAACTTTCTGATTTATGAACCTGATCCAATTTTTTTAACTGGGCTGCTGTCTGAAGTAATATATTAAAAAACTTCCAGACAGTTAAAATGGGAAAGTAATTTGAAATTAAGGAACTAGACTCTCTCCACTGACCAAATTTGTTATTTTGGTTATTCACCAAAGGGGTGGAGTGGTAGCTTTAAGAAATATGATTCCTCATAACAGTGAATTTACTTTTTCATTTGTAACTGATGAAATTCTGTGAACAGAGTGTGAAACCTTGTCCAGTTCTAGGTTCAGTGTTATGCAGTCATGATTAAATCAGTCAATCATTGATATGGACCCAAAAGCCTCAGAATTTTACTTTTAAAAATGCTGCTCCCAGCTGCAGTGGATTCAGTTTTCAGTGCATTACAGGACATTGCATTGGAAGTATGGCAGAATTCTGCCAGGGGCTTTTTAGCATGTTATTTCAGACAAAGCTTCTCTCCCCTTCTTGGATTAGCCACATTTCCCAGCTGATCTTTAGGCACATAACTAACCTCGGTGACTGCCTGTGAAGAACTGAAAGATTGAAGCTAGCTGGTATGCGTAGATCACTTGAGACAGACCCACCTCAGACTTGCTCAGCAGTTACAGAATATCTATCCTCAAGAGTTACATATGGCATTTTAAAGCTAGTGCAGTATTTACAAAACCCAACTACTGAAACACCTTCGCTCCGTGTATCAGCCGATCACAATATCCAAGTGCTGACACCTGGCACACCAGTTTTCAATATATCAACTTCTTACAAAAGAGAATAAGGGTCTCAAGCCACCTGCCATTTCACAGGTACTACACAAGTAGCAAAGAGTCACCCTGTATTTTCCAGTGTGGTCCAACCCTGCAGTGCCAGAGCACATACTGTTTAGTGCAGAGAAGCCCTCTCTGTTGTTCTTATAGATTTTCACAGTATGCAATGTGGACAGAGATGTCCATATTGAAGATTAAATGTTTCAAGCAACCCACACTGTTGAGAGACAGTCCCTAAAAGCACTAGTGTTCCTAGTGTAATAAAAAAAAACCCCAAAACACACAACCCCACAAAAAAACCCACCAAAGTGTCATTCATCCATGAAAAACAATGCAACATACATCCAAATTCAAGTATTTACTCAGTCGCAGAAACCCACAAGGTGTGATCAGGAAATGGTCTTACCAAGACAGACTGCTCCTGCTAACTTCAAAAGGTTACCTTGTGCCAGCTCTGCACAGTTCTGAAACTGCAGATCACTTCAGGACATGCTATATGTTTGTAGCAACATAGTGTCCTTTAAAAACTAATGTCTCAAGCATTTACATACACCAAAAAAGGAGAGTGGAAAGGAGAAATGCTCTTCCAACACACCCACACACACACCCAGTGTAAACCTGCAGCCCAGCCTCTATTTCGTTGAGGAAGGAAATTCTGTGTTTGCACTGCAGCTTTTGACAAGGTAAGTGATGGCTGATGCCTTTAAAATTGCTCCCTCTGCAGCCTACCCAAAACCAAACAGTATTAACACAACCATGACAAAAAAATAAAAAAAAGCACGCAGCAATAGAGGCTTGAAGATACTTTTGAAGGTCCCAAACTCCTCCTGATGCTGCTGTCATTACCAGCTCTGCCCGCTAAGGCAGCACCGGTGGCTCTTGGTCTTCCAGTTCTCTACGATGGAGGCCACAAGGTACTGCCAACGGAAGGCAAGGCAATCCCAGCTTCCTACACTGTATCCTTTCATACTGCACAGGTAAAGGAAGAGCTTGCTTTGCGCTTAGTATCAAACTTCCCCTGTTTCTTTATTAAGTCACTAGGGCTAACTATAGCTTTTGTAATGAGCCACTGTCTAGCTCCTTATAAAAGACAGCAAAAAATAGCCAGAACAAGAAAATGTCCTTCTTCAGAACAACATCAGATGATATTTTTAGATTAAAAAAGCACATTGATAGAGATTTAAAACACAAGCATAACCACAAGAAACTTGTTTGCTTGTACCTCTAAGCCCTTCTTTGGGCTTTAAAATGGAGGACTCCTTCCTTGTTTTGAGCACATTTCCTCTGCACTTCATGAGGTGGGGGCTCCCTGCTGCTCGAGGAGGCTCCCTTTATAGAATGCTGAACAATGAGTTTGGAAAAATTTTGACTGATAATAGCTTACATATGGCGTTACAGAAAAAGACTCTATTTTAAGCATCGTTCTTCTCTGAGAAGGGATTTTAAAGCAGCACCATGTGCTCCAAACTGGCTGGCAACAAGTTGAGTCTCCTCTCGGAGCCTGCCTCTGGAACGGCTCCCCGGCTTGTGATGGAAACATACCCGTCTGCCATAACCTTTCCTAATGTTCAGGGAGCAGTGGAAGTACATTTCATTTCCTAGACTTGTGAGGTTTCTGAGAACACGGCAGGACTGGTGTGTAACATGGAATTCTGAAGAGGATTCCTAGAAGCCTTTATACACTGTTGTCAGGAATACAAATCCAGAACTACAGATACATTTCTTCCACAAAAACCCAGAGAAAGGGAAAGACACTTGGTCACCGTTTAAGCCTACTCTGCTCCCTAGTGTTTGAGGATTTAAAATTTATTTATAACACATGATCACAAGGAAATACTGATTTTAGTTAAAGAGACATTTTGAAATGCATTTGACCAAGTATCAGGGAAAAGAAAGTGCAAAAGAAACTGTTTTATGAAGACGAGTCTGCAGTGCTTTCTCACTTTTCACCAAGAACTAATCCCAAATTATCATGTTGAAGGCATCACACTGACACATGTTGGCTTTCAGATAAGAAGTTCATGTTTCTGACCACAACCAAGGATTCCAGGAATTTTTCTTTCAGCAAATAATGGGCAGGAAGGACATAGTGACCTTGCCACATTTCAACCTGCATTGAGAACTCTCTGCCAACTTAAATTTTGCCTACGATTTCTACAGTTACACATCACGGCCTTTGCTAAGCAGCTGCATTGATTTATGAAAGTGTTTCTAATATTATTCACACAAAAGGGTGAAATAATCCCCATCAATTTTAGTGATTACAAACATTTCCAAGTTCAGATTAAGAATATCCTTATCAAATATTGTAAGAAAGGAAATATTAGTTTGTAGCCATTTATAAACACTTTTGTAAACGTCTCCATCTATGACAAGTCACTTGGAACAAAACAAACTGCCCCTCCATCTTAGACTTTTTTTTTGCTTATGAATTCTCTGAATTAAACGGATTTTTTATGAATATATTACTCATGAAATATCATCCATTTGTTCACAGTAACGAGGTCACTAACAATTATCTGACATCTGTAACAGGTCCCTTGATAAAGCAGATAGTGTTTGTTTTCTGGGTATTTACAACTTTATGTAACAGAAGCAACATAAAGAACTTCAAAGTGACTGATGTGGGAAAGGAACAATGAAACAGCTTACCCTCTTTTAACCATAAACCAGGTTCTTAATTCTTCACATCCTGATTGTTAGAGATAGGCATACAGAGAGTTTAACTTTAAAATATTTTGAGTTACATTTTTCCTAAGTCTGTGCTAATAAGTGAGAAAATACTACAGAACACTAAGTTATCTGCTTTACTTACCCCACGGGGCTTTTGACATTGCTATCATCAAACATCAGAGGTTCATAAGATGATTCTTCACTGTAATGGAAAACCATGGTGGTTAACAAAACTGTGTTATCTATTTTTTTGTTAAAATACTTCAGTGCTTGCATGCTTTTTCCTATCTGCATGAACTAACTGCAGACTAATTCTGTAAATATACAAGGCCAAAGTTAATTCTAAGGTACAGCAAAGATTATTTTGGTCTAAATTAAAAGCACCTGAATTTTAACCCCAAATAATGAAAGTCATGTGCACATCAATTCATTCAGAGTTAAATCTTTTTGAAATTTCATGTCAAAAGACAGTGCTGGTGCCTTCTGCCCAATTCAAAGTCATGTTTTAGGGAATCTACCTTCTCTGAGCTCATAATGTAAGCAAGCAAACAAGACAACTGTTCATAACATTAGCATCATTGTTCACATCTCTAACTAGAGACAATCATGCTACTCGGTGTTTTAAGGGACAGGTGACCGTACAGCACTCATAGCAACAGCTTGTACTGGGAACAGTGGAAGCACTCGCTTAGGCAAAAGCCTTGGGAGGAGGAGAGAAATCAGCTTTACATCATCATCCTGTGCAATTAACTGTGACATTATGAAGGGCAAATACCTCGGCACCTCACTACCAGGTCTTGCCATGTTAGAGGTATTTTACACTGCGGTATGTCCCTCTCCCTTGTGAAAGTTCTTCCCTGCCCCTTCGGGAAACTTTTTATCTGTCCTGAGCAAGGACACGAGTAGAATCTTTTCAACATAAGGCACAAAGTTATTGTTCAGATTCAGGGAATATCCAAGAGCCCACCCACAAAATCATACTGATCCTTCCAGCTCCAGGAACAATATTTACTAGAAAAGGGAACTCATTTCTCTGGAAGAAAACAGGGAGTGGATAAACACTTCCACCAGGGAGCATTTCATAGTCTTCATAAACAGTCAATTCAAGCTAGTGCATGCAGACCCACAGAACATAACTGCAATGCCAAGGAAAAACATATGCTTTCCATACAGAACCAGTAAAAACTTTCCAAAACTGTCTTTCATGATTCTCTTTCTTCTTCAGCCTGAGCCAATGCAGTCCAATTACTGGGAGTCACTTGAGCAAATCATGCAAAGATGTCTGCCTCAACTGGGGCTACATTGTTCCCTGCAGCATTTTGAAGCGTTTTCCCTTTGCAATGGGCTTTGCTCCTTACATCCTGAGCTTCATTTCTTTTTTTCCAGGAAAGGTTCCCTAACCCAAGCCAGTCTCTCAAATACTGCAGCTCCGTTTGTTGCCACTGCTTCCTCAGCATGTGAAATACAGTCCCTTCAGAGATACCACACTTGTTCTGACCCCCTTTATTGCAAACTAGACAAACTGGTAGCCTGGCTGGCAGAGGTCAGAAGTAGTTTGGGTCTTGCATAGCTTGACTCTTTGCATCTCAAAGACTAAGATAGCAACAGAGATTCAAACCAACACTTCAGCCACTGTTACTCTGCAACATCTGTCCAATAAGCACCTTAAACAGATACTCCTAAATCAGTGTCCAGAAAAAAACCTCTGCCTGTATGGTAGAAGAAAGGAATTATGTTGTGGTTTTTTTTTTTTAAGGAATAAAAACAAGGCAGTGAAACAACTTCTGAAGAAAGACACTGAACAGATTTACCAACTGGAAGTTCAATTGCAACTAAAGCAGTGACAGATGCATGTCCACATGGGATGTTTACTTGCTCAGGCAGCTATAAGCATAGCCTTACAGTCATCAAGACACCCTTCTTTGAGATCTAACAGCCACCTCAAACAATCATTCTTAACAGTTTGATCACAGTTACCTTAAACTATACCAAATAAACCATTTTTCAGTTTGGAGCTTGCCACTTTCAGTTGAATTCCTAGAAGCAGTAACAAATTCCAGGTAACAGGCAGACTGTGTGTTAAGAATTTATTCTTAAAAGTTCCTTGCATCACTTGAGAATCCTTGTGAATTGCTCCAGCCTTCCACACATGATTAATGCATACATACACAGTGAACCATACAACTTTTATTCTAGGCAGGAACTAAACTAGCCAAGATTTTCTCTTCACTGAAAAAAGTCACCCGGCTTCACTGGGTAGCCTGCTTTTTTGTCTAGTTAGAAGTAAATTCTTTAATGATTACAAAAAAAAACCCAAACACCTGTATTAATCTAAATAGAGGAATACAAATAGGGTAATTTAAATACAAAGGCATCTTTTTTTCCCCATTTGCACATACAACAAACACTTTGAAGAACAGTTTGCCAAACAAGACTCTTTCTGCACTCTGAGTTCCCTACCAAAACATGTAACAGTTGGGTGCTTGGGTCTTGCTTATACACAAGAGAATATTATGAATTCTGGCCTTATGGAAGATGCAGTTTTAGTAGGTAGCGAGGCATTCTGTTGAGATATACATATATATTGAAGGGAAATACCAACAGACTGTCAAGTGTTCCCAGTGCATTCAAATTCTCCCAGGTTAGCTTTCCCTTCCTACACAGGAAAATAGCGTAGAAGAAAGCACACAGCATAAACTCTCTATAGCACTTAATCCCCCTTAACAGAAAAGGTGAAAAAATTTAAGCCTCAGGAGACAGCAGCTAGTACAATTGCATCTAGAATGCTTTTGACTTACAAAATACAGCTTGAACAATAATGCCACCTCATCCTTAAAGTAAGGTATATGGCATTTATGAAAAGACAACTCAAATGCCAACACATAAATTACAAGATCTAAAGCCTGTTTTGTTTGCTTTTCTCCATGGGCAAAACAGGTCAGCTGGCTCATGCTTGTGTATTGTCTCCACCTGCAAACATAAGTAAGTGCTGTTATCAACTCCTGTGACTGTTGTCATACCTCACGTGGAGCTAAACTCCCATTTCCTGCAAACACACAAACTGGGAACACTCTTGCTGGCATTAGAAGATACCTACTTCTAACCTTCAACATCACAGAGGAAGATTTCAAAGAAAAAAAAAAAAGGTGGTTTTAAGGAGCATACAAGCTCTGAAAGCCAGAACAAAACAAACCAAAAATCTGTCAGTATAGTTTGTTTCATAAGTAACTTTTACAAATATTAAGCCACTATTGTAATTTTTGACTGCTTGTGGTCAGCAACATTGGATCAGAACCACCACCTAAGGGTCTGATGTAACAGGATTCATTTGGAGACAGCAGGCTGCTCAAGCACTGGTTCAACTACAGCAACTAGGCTCCAGAAGAGCAAACTGCTGCTAAAAGAGGGCACAATCCTGCAAGCCAGTGCTGCAGGACCAATCACATGCACACACAGAATAGAAATGATTTCCCACGCTTCCACAAAGCTCTTGACTGCTGGCCCAGGATGATGGCCAGGTGAAGAACCCAATGATTTCTGAGCAGTCTGTACCCCTTTGGGAGCCCAGTCTAGGACAGGTGTAGGAGTTTTTAATTGAAAATGACAACGTAGTAACAGAGGGAATAAATAAGGGGCCAGGGGAAAGGAGAAGGGTAAACCTTTCTTTGCCCACAATTAAATTGTTTGCAGTGTGGAATGCTTTGGAGCTGTCTTGTGCCACGAGGATCCTGGGGAGCAGCAGTATTCTACTTGGGAGGGTGACCATATTCTCTTTTCTCCAAGAAGCACAGCTGTTCATCAGACAGCTAGAAGAAGCAGGAATTACATTCTACTTTCCTTTTCTAATGCTTAGGGAACAGTTAATGAGAAGTCTGGGTCAGAGATCATAAATAATATGAAGCTTTAAGGTAAGCTAGCTAATCCAGGCGAGACCTTGCAACAGAAAGAGATATGTTTCTTCTATTTTGACAGTTACTATAGTACACATTTTGACTGCTGAACCAAAATTCTCTATGTGTTGCACTGTAATTCAAGCTCTGCCTCTTTTTATCAATGTCATGCACATGTTTTCTCTTCTCCCAGCATCTTGGCTAGCAGGAAGGTGCAGCTTTGGCACTCCACATATCCCAGAGAACTGTTAAATGGGAATGAGAATTATATAATGTAGAAAAATAAGCCACTGATACTTAAGTCTTAAATCAATATTAGAACAGGAAGCTTTAGTGTGGTATATAGGTCAGGGAAGTATTTGAAGTACAAACACTGGGCTATTTGATTGATGGAAAGGGCTGGCTCAGAACTCTACTGCTCTGAGGAAAGCAGCATCCAGCTGCTCTGAGCAGACAGGCAGTCCCACATGTAACACCTTAGAGGCTATTTTACTCTCCAAGACTATGGTAGGGTAGAACAGGTCTGGTTTCATGCAGAGCTGGGTTTTCAACCGCACTGGGTGAAGAGAGGAACATCACTGCTGCTTTGTTACAAAGCAACACATAGAGTACGACTCAAGAACACGTTCTCAGCAGTTCTTAAGATGACTTACCAAGCTGGGAAGCCAAGACAAAGATTCATAAAAGAAATCCAAAATTGGAATTATAAGATCTGCAGTGTGTAAGGCACCCTGGTCATAATTCTGAAAAAAAGACCTAAGACTAAGCAAGAAAAACCCCAAGCAGCCAACAAACCAGAATTCCTAGAGATCCACAAAACTTAAAAAACAAGAGTGAAACTATGCAATCCATGGTACTTCTGTGGAATATTAGGCAGGACCAAGGCCACTACACACTGCAGCACCTTATACTGTTGAGCACCCAGGCTCCCTGGCAAATCGCAGCCTATTCTGAGGGATACTGAAATCAAAAGAGAGTCATTTATAAGACTGATTAGGTTGAGTCATGTCTTATGTGAGCTGACTTCAGCAGTTCAAGAAGTCACTGAAAACCCCTAGGTACTCAGCCCTTTGGAAAAACAGAGCCAACAGACCTCAAACAGCAAAAGGCATGCTTTAAAAGACCATGCTAGTGAAGCACAAATACTGGAGGTAGACTGTGACCTGACAGAAGCTGCATTAGGCTGACATTGGAGAACTGTGCTGTCTCTCATCAACTCAAGTGAACCTGGACATTCAGGAGCTCCTCCACCCACCCCACCATTCCATCCATAAGTTAATATATTAAACAAAACACTCTAAAAGCTGCATGGAAAGCAGGTTTCTCTTTTCTCAGTGATTTAGAAAGGCTGGTTACAATGGTTAGCTTATAGGGCACACATACATCAACATTTCTGTATGTGTACACCATCTTTTTAGGAGTGATAAATACCTTAGCCTCATTAACACTGAGGAGTTAGTGCATATCGCTGGCTGTTAGCTGGTTAAATAGCTGTATACCCATAAAAATATGGAGCAGCATAGCAGGCAAAAAAAGCTCAGTTGTTCTTCAGGAATTTCATTACATCTGAGAACTAAGCACAAGGAAGGCAAGTAAAATGGAAACAATACTTTGAACACCAGGATTATTTTGTCAGCATGTCATATATTTACAAGTGCTTTCTGACCCCTCTGAAGTGTTTATGCCATCTGCCACATGGGGACTTCCTCTGGTGCCTTTTATTTAAAGAGCTGCCTAAGAATGCCCCCACACAGCTCTACAGTGCATGGTTTAAGAATTTTGACAGACCCATCCCTGTATAACACTAGTGTGCAAGTTACTGCATGATTATCTGAAGAAATTCCACACAACACAGCCTGCTCTTGCCTGGGAGGACAAAACAAAATGGGAACAATTACAAAACCAGCTCTGTCCTCAGTACTCTTCCCAGGGACATTAATCCCATATTCCCAAAGTGATTTTGCTTCCACATATACTTTGTGTTGCTCTTGGCTGCATTGGTTCAATACTAGGATGGATTAAGATGTTGAAATGGATGGAATAAGATATTGGAAATAATAGGATGGAAATTATGAAGAGTTATATATACACAAGCAAATAACAACCATGCTACATTTCAATCCCCTGAACACATACAGTGCTTCCTATTTAGAACCTTTGATTTGCATTCAGACATCCACTGAAAATACAATCTTTCTGGACAGTTTCCAGTGGGAACAAAAAACAGAAGAGGAGAAAGTGTGGAAAACACAGAAGCTAAAAGTCAAAGCCAGAGTTGTTTCACATAAGAAATTAATCTAAGTTAAACTGCTACAGCAGTCTGTAGGACTAACGTGCAAGTGCATGAAGCATACTAGAGAACCTTGAATGAGAAAAGGCATGCGAATCAAATATGACTCAAAATACTTCATGCTGAAATGATAGGATTTTAATGTGCAACTTCAGCCCTGTGAACACGAAGGGGGAAGTACCTCGGGCATTTAGGGCCCTGATGGCAGGAATTACAAATGTATTCAGTGAAACAGCTTTATGAAACATTATGTTAGATGCAACACTTGGGGCAAAAAACAAACACCCACCCCCCAAAAAAGACACCAACTTGAAAGCAACAAAGCCCCAAACAAGAAAAAAAAAAACCAAAACCAAACCAAAACCCAAACAAAACCCAGAAAGACCACCCATCAAGACATGCTCTTCATCAACAATTACAAGTACCAGTTTGAGAACACCTGAAGCGGCAGCATCAAGCCCCCTTCCTCACATACTCGTATGTTCCAAATCCCTGCAGCATCAGTAAAGGCACACTGCAGTGCTGCTGACCAGACTTCAAAGAAACACAACAGAAAATGGAAAAATGTAGCTAGGGAAAATGGAAATATGTGAAAGTGCACACATGAACTTCAAACAAGGCTTGTCCAGGACTAACTTGGGAACATGCAGCTGACATACTTGGAAGAGAAATGTGTATCTGGGTAAAAGCTCCAAAATAGTTCCCCAATAATTCAGGAAGAAAGCAAGACCGGTATAACAATCACATGTGGTGCTGTTCACAAAGAAAACAGGAAATACAGTCCATTAGGGAGAAATCTAGAAGGCTACAAAAACAGGCAGCCTGTTGTGAATGCAAGCAAGAAATCAAAAGAGATGAGAAAGTGATTCACAACTCCCCCACAACAGCTCTTACAAACCAAAGTCCAGCTAAGAAGCAAGCAAGCAATGCTGTATGTTTAATTGAATCCTTTAAAGTCCTCTTTGTTTTATAGCTCATTCTACACCCAAACAGTACAGGGAGGGTTCTTTAATGTCTAGTTAAAGAAAAAAACGTTCGCAGTAAGGAAAGATCCCATACGTGTAAATTACAGTGGCATTGTCTTAGTAAAGCAGCACAGAAGCTAAAGCAAACAATTAGATCTTTCATGCTGGTTTAGTGCTTGAATGGACACTGCTGAACTGTATTGAGAGTTTGGATACTGATTTATGCAAGAACAACATGACAGAGGCATGTGCAGGAGGGGGCATGCACAGTGACATGGTGCTCTGCTCCATTTTCTGACTCCCTCGCACGCAGACAGACCTTGACTTCAAGTGACACAGCTACGCCTGTCCCAGCAGACAGGCAGCAAGATAAGAGCTCATGGAAATCCGTGAGCAGGAAACTAAGGCTGGCTGCCTTCTGGCATTTTTTGAATATCTGAGTCAGAAAACTTTTTTTTTTTAAAGTAGCTTTGGGCATAATCTTTGAAACAAAGATTTATTTTTTTTTTCTGGGCATGGGATGAAAGAAATCATCACTTAATGCACCATAAAGCAGAAGGAATGAGAACGAAAGGAGGATACTGAATATAGTACAGAGACTAGGAACACACAGAGTTAAAAACTAAGTGAAAACAGACTATGGTGGTAATGTGTCATGGGACGAAAAAAACCAAGAAAATAAGGAAAGTAATCTTTACTGGTCACACACAGGGTCAGAAATAATGCTGGGGAGAAATATCAAGTACTCTTTGCTACTGTGCTTAACAGGAGAAATAAGATCCCGCAAACCAAGCTTGAGAATACATAAATAGAACTATGAAATTAGAGGAAATTGTTCCAACACTAGATAAATAGAGCAGCCTCATCTGCAGCAGCATGCTCAGCTCTGGTGTGGCTATTAAACACTGAGATGTTTGAGAAGGAACTATCAAGTGACTCTGAAACTCCAGTGAGATTAATGCATCTGTGCACAAGTATCACCAGCTAACCACTGGAATTAGCTGCTGTACAGATGGTAGATCTGAAGGAAGGTTAGTGTGGTGGTTCAGCCCCCAGCAGTGGCTGAGCACCACTTGCCACTCTCTCACTCCAGGAGGAGAAAACAGGAAGAGCCTTCATAGGTTAGGATAAGGACAGTTCACTGACAAAAGCATCAACCCTGAAAGAAGAACAGTAACAGCCCTTGGAAAATTTCAGTTGAACCCAGGAATAACAGAGTACCAACCTGACAACACAGAATGCTGTATGATGTGAGGACCAATCCAGCACCTGGCCACACTCAGACTGCCCTGGAGGCACCCATGAGCACCCTTCCCAGACCAGCCCGTCTTATGAGGGTGAGATGTCAGGTGCTGTGGAAAACAGCCTGAGCTAACCCAGCTCACCTGGGCTGACTGCTTGGGGAAGTAACGCTGGCTTGGCTGGAACCAGGACAGTTAGGAAAGAAGAGGGTTGTGTGAAAGCAAGTGAAAAAGTAAGGTGGCCATTTGACTGTAGACTGGATGCATCACTCTCATGGGAGGGTACAGACTGCTGCCAAAGAGAAGTAACCCAGGGTCTTGCAAATGAAGGCTTCAGCAGATGTGTCTTCGTATTCTTAAGCTTTCTGAAGACTTCCCTCACAACTAAGGCAAGACACTGGAAATCCTCTCGACCTAGTTTCTTCCTAGTCAGGACACATTCTAGTTTGCAATACACTAGTGGAAACAGTTTCTTGTAGGATGCTGTGGTGGTGTCCTGACAGAGCAGGTACAATGCTGCTGTTTCTGAGGAAAAACTAATACCTCCCTTTTAGCAGAGGTGAGCAACTAGAGAATAATATCCAATCAGAACACTGATCCTCTCACATTGTTTTTATTTCTAAATGTACTGCCATTTCAGGACTGTTACAGCTTCTGCTCTAAGGAGCGAGAACACATACAGCTTCCTCTTTATATGAGCCTTGCATTACTACCCACCTTTGATCCCCTTCCTCTCTCTACTTCTGCTATTATAACGTCACAGATTTTGCCAGGAGGCATTTAAGCAGATCTCCAACATAATGCAGGCACTACCTTTCACCCAGCTACCCCTGCTGAAACCCACATACTTCAGTGAAATTAAAGCAAGAGATTAGGTTGCACGCTGCAGGAGACCCTGCAGCACGAGCTGTACCCAGGGACACTGTACTGGCAGAAACCCATGAAAATACATGCAGATGATACCATCAGGAAACAACAGTCTCCACTGTAGAGAAAAAATAGTGAACCTTACCAATCTGGCATTCAAAATACCAACCAAACCCCACAACCACAAAAACCCCTTCTATCCAACCCAGAACCTGAAAGTAGAATATGAAACATGTAAAGAATGACTGACCAAATAAAGAATCTGCTTTTCCCCTCAGATGTCTGTATTATCTCTTAGCAATGAAATACTTTCTTCAGCCTTGACTAACTATCAGTGTTGAGGAGAAAACAAAATACAGATAAAAAACCCCCACAGAACAATGCAAATGATAACAGAAAAATTGCTCCTTACAGTAGAAATCAGATTTTATCATAAGTGCTGTTTCATGCAGCTGAAGGCTGATACAAATTCAGCCTCAAAATGTGATCGATGTGTATCTACTTACAAGTTTCAGGAGCAAAGCCTAACAGTGAATAATCCCAGGCACAATGAGTCTTTACAGGTACTTGTTTTACTATCCTTTTACGGCAAGAGTGAGTTCAGAGTTTAATTCTCTCACCAGTGAGCTGCACCATGCTTTCACAGGCAGAGGTTAAACTACAACAGCAGGAATGATGCTTTCTGAAAGCACCCGTCAGCAGAAGTCCATACAGAATTCTGTGTATTAATAAATTCTAACTTACATCAACGAGCAGTGCACACTGCACCCAGAGGATCTGCGGTTTCTCCCTTGTTCTACATCACATGAAAAAAACACAGGGAACAGGTAAGCAGCTCAGAAGGTTCTGCCATAGGGGGATGACCTAGGGGACAGTCATGACTTAGTTTCCACCTCAATCAAGCCAATAGTAATTAAATGTGCACCTGTTTAACAGTCAGTGCCTTGCAACACATGAGTTACAGACTACACAAGTTCATTTTCATTAGCTTGCTCTTCAGCTTTTATTGCAGTCTCTCAACCTTGGTCCCTCTGAGAGCACATAACAAATCCTCCAAACATTTTTTATGAATCCTCAGTTCATGGAACAATACACGAATTTAAAAAACCCAACATCACAAGTAATGACCTTGTTGGTCTGCACTGCAGATAAGAAGCCTGAAGGTCCTCAAACAGTGTAACACCATCAGCAAGCACAGGAACTGACAGTCTGATAGACCCACAGGCTTTCACAAGGCTACCCACTCACTCATGTTGCACCACAGCAGCTTTAGTCTCCAGGCTTGGCAGCTGGTACTTAAGTTACAGATACTGCAGTTGCCAAGTGGTTCCAGAAAGTTCAGAAGAGAGGGATTACCAAAGCATTCCCACCCTCCCCTTTTTCATTCCTGATTTCTAGGGATGTGCCAGCTGCTAATTAGTGTAAGGCAGAGACAGCCTGTAGCTGGCTCTGATTTACCACAGCTTTACCTGGGCAGCCTCCCCAGTCAGACTATAATAACTCTGCAAACTTAAGCTTGGGCTTCAGTTCTAACCTTACCAACCCAGATCCTTGCCTCTGAGTAGAGTAGAAGGAGAGCTTGTTATGTAAAAGGTTACTGTCAACAACAAAATACAGTTTAGACGAACATTCAAGTCACCACTTGTTCCCCTACACGTGCCAAATCTCCCATGTCCTTGAGGGAAAGGGCTGCATCCTTGGTGAAATACCATCTCCTCTGCCAGGCACAACAGTAGCAAATCAGGGATAGAAGATTTCCAAAGCAAAAAAGTCAGATTTGTCCATGTGGACAATCTTGTCCTAACAGGCTGATGCTTCTGTTATCTGACACATGTACTTCATTTTGCTTGTCCTGCTCCTTTCCTTCATAGATCCTGAGCACTATAGTTCCAAGCTCATTATCAGAAGTCTTGCTCTGTGACAGCAGAGGAGGGAAGAAATTGCACACGAGAGAAACTACAGTGTGTCTAATTTTAACTGGCCTCTATTATCTGACAGAATAACTTCAAAGGCAGCAAAAAAGTTGCACTCAGTCTGCTCCCATTAAAATCTATGACAGTTTCCCCATCAGCTTCAATAGGGGAACCTTATATTAGGAAAAACATACACCATTGGATTAAAACAAAATACACATAAGAGACAGAGTTGCAGCAAAGGGTGTGTTTTCAATAGCACCACAGATATATATAGTGACTTAATCCTCATCCTATTTAGCAGGACTGCAGAAACCCCAAAAGAATAACTCATCAGCAATAGAGAGAACAACAACAACAAAAAAGGTAAAAGACAAGGAGGGAAACTGATTATTTGTTACAGTCAATACTCACTGTGCAACTGTGGCCCAGCTGCCTTTCCCTTAGAAGAACAAAAGCACAGCTATATAGGTAATGCTTCCTTTTTTTAACAGCTAAGTACCTCTTCCTGTGCCCACACACAGTCCAGTGCTTAGAGAGCAACTATCACACCCATGTGTGAGGAAGGAATGAGGCTAAAAAGACTTCCTGCTGCACACACTTGTTTCC
The DNA here is from genome assembly GCA_027925045.1 of Hypotaenidia okinawae. Classification (NCBI taxonomy): domain Eukaryota; kingdom Metazoa; phylum Chordata; class Aves; order Gruiformes; family Rallidae; genus Hypotaenidia; species Hypotaenidia okinawae. The sequence continues at coordinate 12,894,714 of BSDF01000007.1, read as the reverse complement.
CATCTCATATAAGCTGGGAGCCATCATGTGACTACATCCTGTGAGGAATCTCAAAGGCCCCCACTGGCAGCCACTGAGGCATAACTAAAAAGAGAAGCACAGCACTTGTGAAGTTTTGAATGAGTGTGATCCCTATTGTGACAAACAATATGACTTTTACTGCTAAACAGCTTTCCAGCCATAAGACCTGTGCCTTAAAAACTGGAGAAAGTTGAATGTGGCCCCCAAATTACTCAGACAATGCTAGGACAGGTGGGACGAGAACTACAATCAACACAATAAACACTTCAAAACGTGAATACAAAACTAAAGTTTGCTGCTGTGAGACATGGAGGCGCCTGTGTGAATTCACACATACAACTCATCTTTCCTGTATTAAGAAAGCTGTTAAATTGGCCTTTAAAATGGGTTTGTGCTGCAGAGAGAACACAAGCCGCTATTGTTAATACGATGAAAGCCAGTAAGAATGTAAAGACTTTTTAATAAAACAAGTTTAAATGATTTAAATAGCACTTAAATGAGAATCAACGCCTCTATTTCATTCTCCGTTCCTCTCACACTGAGTAATGCCAGTTGTTTCCGTCACCGCAGCGTTGCAACCAAGGCCATCTACTGGTGGGCGGGCTGTGCAAACTAAGGGGCTTCTTGGGGACAGATTTAGTTGCTGAGGTCTGCACACAGGTACTGCAACTGTGCCAAGCAGCTGTTTACAGTTGAGCAGTGTCAATAATTAGTAAACATGACCACAGTTTTGGATGAAAAAATACACAAATAAAGGCTTCCCCAACTCCACAGGAACCCAAAGAAGCATGATTTCATCCAGGGGGAAAGAATATGGTACTTTGAATCTCCATCTGCAGTTCAGGCGTAGTGCAGACACTTTATGACCTCACTGTGGTGTGCATTGTGTCACCACTGATAACAGAGAGATGAATTTTACCCCAAGAATCACTACCAAACCTGGTGACATTGTTTTCAAGAATGCTGGGGCCTGAGTGAAGTTTGCACGCTGAAACTGCAAATACCTTACACCATTATGCATGAGGGTCTACAGGCTGTACACAATTACAACTGCACTTGTGCCCCTGACCCACAAAAGCAGAAATGGAGGTCAGGCAAGGAGATGGAAGGGAAATAATAAAGCACACCCAAACCCTTATGCACTGGGATTTCTAAGGTCATATCCGAGAGAAATCAGCAAGTGAGTCTGGCTCCACTAGCACGCTCTAGTATTACCTGTTCACCATCAATACTCCTAAAATCACAACAATACTTCTAATAAAACACTTCCTTTAGCTCTATTTTAAAAATTTGATAACATTTAAATTATAACACTAATTTTTAGAGTAAGGTGCTTAGTAATTTACGTGTCTCTCCAATTTCTGTTTGGTGCAATGAGGCCATTGGTAGTTTTGCATCTGATGGAAGTTTGCAGCCTCCAGGATAATTTTAAAAAATATTTTAAAGACAAGCAAACCTTCAAAAGTTTAAAGTAATGCATGTAAATTTCCAATAGTTTTTTTTTTTCCCCAGCAAAACTGTGTTATCATATATTTAGATCATGTTCATATTCAGCTATTTTATAGTGAACAAACCAAATTCATTCTCTATTATACAGAATGGTCTACTCTGCCTTTGCTTCCACAAATGTATCACTCACTAGTAAAAGGGTTATCCTTCATTATTCATGACAGATATTCCCATTCTGATACATCCAACCAAACAGAAAGATACTATTAAAGTAACCCAAGTTCAAAATTAAGATATACCAGCACTTCTCATGGACTTCTTACTTCGATGTGAAAGCAGATACTCCTGAATATAAAGACAGCTTCACTGGCTTTTGTCATCTTTTCCTCTGTAATGACTTCTCATCTAAGTGCATCTGCACACTTCACTAGTGTTCTGCTTGCCCGCTCCTATTACTGTGTTAAATGTGGCTGACTGCAGCTTCTTGCAGCACATCATTCAGTGGCCAAACTGGACGTGTTACTGCTTAGCATCACTCAGCAAATGGTCTGGAGAAGAAAAAAACATTTTTCACTTTGCCTCAAACTTTTCTGGACATTTTTCACTTTGCCTCAAACTTTTCTGGACTGACTGCACACAAAATAGCTATATCTAATTTGAAATACGGAATTCTGTTTGTCCTGCAAAGAGAAGGGGCTCTGCCATCACTGAACTTCATACAGAGGATTATAAGGCCAGGCTTCTGCTGCTAAGGCAGAGGAAACCACCATCATTATTTTGTCAGGATTTGACAGAAAAACTTGTTGATAAGTTTTAAACATTCTTCTCATTAAATCACTGCATCAAAAGAGTTGGACTGTGAAAAATTCAGTTTATTCTTTTCAATCACAACTACAGTGAAACAGAGTAATGAAACTTATTTTATACTTTCAAAACACTGCAGGAATCTTTCCAACACACCTGGGTAGACAGTATATAAAAATCTCAAGCTACTTCTGTCAGGGACCTCATGTTCAAGAAGCAGAGTTAATCCGAGAATTGGGACATTTTAAAGTTGCAATATCTAATTTTAATAGTTATTCTAATTTCTTCAACAGGCCTTGAAACTTAATTTAGGTTCACTGTCAATTCCTCTTTTAAATTCATGTTTTCAACTGATTTTTCCTTCATAAACTTATAACCTTGGAGCTGCCTGTATGTGAATGAATTGAATGTTGTTTTTATGTTTAAAAAAATAAATGTATCTTTGGCCCATACAGATAATGTCTCTCAAGTTCTTAGAATCATAGAATTGTCTTGGCTGGAAGGGACCCTTTAGATCATCAAGTCCAATCATTATCTCTCTAATCTCAAATATATTCAAAAGCAAGATTACCTCAAAATGAACTGCTGAGGCTAGACAATTTAAGAAGTCCATCTACCTCTAGTTCATCTGTATTATTAACATATATCTTGTACAGTCCCTAGGGAAAAAAAACACACAAAACATATGAGAATAACTCAGAAGGGCCACCAGCCATAAAAGTGTTGCTTATCTTCAAGTGGTACCATTTCTCCTCAGAATGTAAGAAGTCGACACAACTGTAATACCAGCCTGTGTGAATCCATGCTGTGTAAACGCCTCGGATGAGCATTAAACAAACTTGTACAAGCCTGCTCCAGGGAAAAGGCTTTATTGTTATGCTGCAGCATAGTGTGAGTTTCAGAAACAATTTTGGGAAATCAAAACATACAAAATTCACCCCTCTTTGGGAGGCAAAGGCAGGAAGGGAAAAGAGACCAAAAAAAGACTGGTATTTGTTACATCAGTACATTTACAATGGTACATAAAAAGATTGTAGAAGGCATTTATTCTAATAGCCTTGGATGTTCAATCCTTGTAATTGTCCAGTCTGGTTTTGCTCCTTCTGTAAATTCCCTTTGGAACCTGGGAAAAGGACAGACAGTAAGTGAAGAGCTGTTCAAAATGACATTATACTGAAAGGGCTACTAACACCAACAAGAAATAATCAAGAAATATTTTACTTCACAGTTATCCCTGGAAATACTCCACAGACTGATGCTTATGGCCTGAATTGGAAGATCCAAACTAATCCTGTAGCATGAAACAAAGTGCACTGACTTCAGAGCATTTTGGTTCAGATCCCACAGGTGGGACCAAGCAGCAATGGCAGAGATCCTGGTAACAAGAAAGCACTCAGTGTTCATTGCAGTAGCTAGGCATACAGCCTTGTGGCAGATCTTCATCTCTAAAATAAGGGTTTCATTTCACACATTAGCTGCATTGTAAAGGGAAATCACATGCATTCTATCTGAAAATTTCATTTTTACTGAACTACAGCTTACAAAATACCTTCAGAAACACACTAGAGATCAAGCTAACAGTAGCACTGAATCTCTCTAAAACAAGATTATGTAGCTGTTGACAGGAAAATGAAAACATCCATCCCTGTTTTCAAAGAGTCTTCATTTTCCTGACACAATCCTCCCTGAGCATGCCAGTTTTGACTGTCTGCCATCTAAAGAGAAGTCTGAGCTTCAAGCTGAATGTCTGTGCTCCTAAGTAACCTGTGTGTTGTGGAAAGGAGCAGTATAACCTCATTGCTTTGCAATTACATGCAAATCACTCCTGGAAACTGTCTTCTCCAGATACCTAAATACTTAACACTAGGCTTCAAAGGCCTATAGCATCTTTCCTCATCTGATCTAAACAGGTTAGCACTAAAAATAGCAGAAGGAATGCATACTTGCAAGAAATCCCTCTGCTGGGGATTAGGAACAGATATATAGAGCTTTCAGGGGAAGCCTTTGAGGTTAATGGAGCTTCAGAAGCCTGCAACTCTTAAAACATGTTGAATTTAGCTAAGGGATAGATCCACAAAAATTCAACCAGGCCAAAATCACTGATGTCCTTAAAGCACTTCTTTTGTTTCAGAGCTCCCAATCATCTAGACCCCCCCAGTCTCGCCATTTCAAAAGTGGGTGTAGAAGTCATTGCTTACACTGCATTTCTCTCAGAAAAATCCACACTCTTCCAACTTCTGAGAATGATATTTTCAGTACATTTTTGCCAACCATGCAGATATTTCTGCACTGCTCTGAGGTCAGTACACCAATACAGACGTTACTGACAAGTATTTCTACGAAAATCCATCTACCTAATGTGCATTTTGTGGGTTTGAATCTGAGTGCTATTGAATTATCTGAACACCAGGTGATGCTTGCTTTGTTCTGCCTCTGCAGAAAGCATTTGGCTGAAAAAAATCCTCTTTCATGAGCTATATTTTCAGCTAACTGCTGACTTCTGTGTGGGAAGTGACAAGTCAACAGCACCACACTTGGCTGCTTGGCTTGATTGCAGTGCTGTAAGCTGTGCTACAAGAAATGGGAACCAAAGACTGATAACTGGTGTATTTCCTGAAAGCTGTGGGAGCAGTATAGGAAAGGATCAGAAACGTTATTCAGTGCTCCAGCTGTTGCTCTTCTGCACAGAGAGAGTTGCCATTAATCTCAACTCAGAAGCCAGGTAGCAAGGAAATGACTTAAAAAGATATTTAGAAAATTTGGCCCTAGAATAAAAACCAGAAAGCTGGATGAGAACTTAAATTAGGATCAAAGTAAATAAAAACATTCTAAGTTCTGCACCAGCATGGTACGACTCCTTTCAGTTTCCAAACTGCTTTCCACACAGCTCTAGCCCATGAACCTGGCAAGAGCTGGGGTGGGGTGGCGGAAAGGACACAGACAGTGGCGTGACACACAACAGGGAGAGGGAGAAGACAAGTAAACTTACTCATAGTTTGCTGTTAAAAGATGCCTTTTTTCTTTTGTGCTTTCATCTCCAAACATGATCTGGAAGACTTTGGTTTCACCTGGGACTTCGTCAGGTAGGTTAGCACCATTCAGATACCAGAAGCGCATCAGGATACTAACAAACTTTCTTCCTGTTGGAAACAAATCAAAGCACAAGGCAGACCTCATTTTTCTCATTGGTCAAATACTCCTATTTGCTATCCAGCATACGTTCTAGTGAAACCCTGGAAGGGTAGCTGATTTTAGCCATAAAGAATACATGATAGAATCATGAACAATAAAGCTATTTAAAGCCATATTCACAGGTTAGCACATTAAAAATACTTTCTGTAGAAAGGTATGCATTTTATCATCACTGTGGCGTGACATCATACAGAATTAAATAATATGAAGAAAAGTTGGTTATCACAAGGTTCAAAACTAACTACTGATACTACTGAAGTATGTAGAGCAGCTGAAAATCAGGAGAAAATAAAGAGGGGGAAAAAAATTCCTATCCCCACAACACAAAGAAAATCTCACCTCATGTCTGATATTTTCTTCACTGGAAGACTCACAGATTATAGATTATAAACCATCTAAACTGTGTCTAATACTGTACTCAGCATATATTGCTAATATTTAACAGAAGAAAAACTTGTTTGAGCTTGTCACTAGCTTATGAAAATAATAGTCAGAAACTCCTAGAACAAAGTATATTCCATGAAAGCAGAATAGATGTGAAGACAACACAATTTATTTCATTATCCAGCCTTCGCTAAGCTCCTTTGGAGGTATGTTTTCAATGCCGAAGCAACAGCTTTCTGCTGTTAGTCTATTCTGTAGAATAATTGGTTTTGAGCTATTTGAGATTGCTAAGGACTAATAATGTAAAAATCTGAAATTACAAAAGATGATGAATGCGCAAGACCTAAGCACAAGTTAAAAATACTACCACAGCTTATTAACAATAATCTTTCAGATTCCAGTTTAAAAGGAAATCTGGGAATGTATATATAGATGAACTGTAAACAGAAAAACAAGGAATGAGAAACATTACTCAAAACCACACCTGTTAGGAGAATAATTGCTTAGTAGAAAATCCAGGAAATAAGCCTGCCCATTGCTGAAATGTTTTAGAATTCTAAACATACCATCATCATCATAGTAAATGCGAACATCTCCTTCTGTTGTGTACATGATTGCATCAATGTCAGCTGCTAAAGCATCCCTGTGGCTGTCAGGGAGCAAAGATATCTTTTCCTTCAGCACCTGAAGTACCTAAATTCAGAAAAACTGTCAGCTTTTCATTAGGAAATTGAAGTAACTATCTTTTCTATTGCAGTTAATAAAATGAGTTGTATCACCAAAACATTTGTGTAACATACAATAGCGGAAGTGAAAATCTTTGGCACTTCCAAACCCTAATTCAACAATATTAAAGAAGACTCATTTAGTTAAATTCAGTCAAAACAAAGTGTTTAAAAAAAAATCTTTATAAAAGGTACTGACAGAACTCAAGTTGCAAAGCAAGGCATGTAGAGCTTAGAAAATATCAGTTAAGCTTGTTAAGTTACTTACACTCTGCCTTCTCACTGCGTATTTCTTGGTACATGTGCATTTGTTAGCTTTTCATTCCATTATTGCTTTGCTATCTTTCAAAAATTTCTACTTGAAAACCAGTTCCACTGCCACTAAGTTTATCTTTGCTGTTTTGTGATCTACATTTCCATTAGAAGGTTTACAAACAAAAGACTGAAAAATCATTGCTCTGGGAGTTAAGTTCCATACTGCATTCACAGCTGTAGTATTCGAGTGTCCTGAGACCTGCACAGCTATGTTAAGTAGAAAAACGGAGTGGCACACATACTGAACAAAGGCATCACCTCAAAAACCATGAGAAAGACGTGCTACAAAGAAGGATGAAGCTGCACAGTGTTTATTTTTAACTCACTCAATTTTTAGCCTAACTTGGATTGCCAATTTTTAGTAACAAAAAACAGAGGTCACATGGAAGCAAAAGGCGATCTACACTAGGGCATGTATGTTTCTAGTACTTTCTGCAGGTATAAAATTCACTGCCCAAAGCAACAACAAAATAGCGTGGCACCACAGCCTTATCCACTACATGCTCTGGTTACATGAGGTCTCTGGATCCACATTATCCCGACCACCTGAAGAATTTAAGATGAGCAGAGGAAGAGGAGATACTCTTTCAAAACAACTGTAAGAAAAAACTCACATTTTTATTGCTATCTCTGCTCAGAGAGAGGAGGCAAGATTGTCCAGTGGGGACGCACTAGAAGAGCACCAAAATTTTTGCTGCAAAGACATGGGTGGCAATAGGGCAGGCCAAGCTGACATCCAGTAACAAGGCAGACATAGACCTGAAGTATCTCCTCAACTTGACTCTGAAGCATCTGCTACCTCCGTCCCCTGAGAAGGCCAAAACAACTTCAGCAATTAAAATCGGGTAATAAGAAGGAGCACACAGCACTGATGTTTAACTGGCCAGGTCAGCCATATCCCTGAGACCACGACGTAAGACTGAGGCATTCCAGCCAAGACCAGTAATTGGCTTTATGGCCTGCTTGGGGTGAGAATGTATTAATGCAGCAGGGGTGAGCACAAACTGCTTCCTTTCCTCATATGAATTCTGGTGCACAGACCAAAAGTGTCAGCTTTCTGTAAACATCAAGAGAGGTATGCAATTCTACCTGCAATCCAGAACCCACCACCTTTTAATCCTATCTGGTACACCAGCAATCTTTTTTGTAATTGGTCCTTATGTGCAATGACAAGCATATATATATACAAACACACATATATTTGTATTTATATATATATATTTAATACAGTAACTTTGTTTCATGCCTTAATATTAAACATAAAAAGCTGCAGGGCAAACAATTTCCTTGTTCTGCATTACACTGTTTTTCCCAAATTAAACCAAACTGATATAACTTGTAGATAACAACAGACTGAACACATGTTACTTTATAATGGAATATCAATTGCTAGAATAAGAAATTAAAATTTACCTCTGCTGATACAAGTTCATCCAGCAAGTCAAGTTTACGCTGAGATAGCAGCTTTGAAACAACAGAAAAAGCCTTCAAAAAAAGAAACCAAAACATGAACAAATAACACTAGGTTGGCTTGTTTTTCAGGCAGTGTATCATTATGTGACAAGCTACCGAGTTATTCCATGATTTAAGATTTCAGTGTTTGCAGCGGCTATCACCACTGAAATGGAAGCCCTCCACAGCATCAAAGAGCTATTTCATTAATGGACAAAAACCATAAGGTTTCTTTTCAGTCTGTTATTTTTTAAAGCATTAAACTTTTTGATAACAAGGAAGTGAATACATAGATTACTTAAAAAAAAAAAGAACCCAAACCATTACAGTAATCTATGTATTTTAATAATTCAAATAGCCTATATCTTCTTCTCTGTAAATATTTCATTCCCCTGACATTTTTTCAGCTTATCTCCCACTTCTAGTCAAAACAAAACCTCTGGTTTATAGACTTTCTTTATAAATCTAATTTAGCTTCTAAACTTCAGGAAACTCAACTCCCCTCTTCTCTCAGTTTTGCAGGTATATTTACACGTAACAGTGCCTCTGCATATTCAAGTAGCACTGACAGAGTGCTTAGGACTCTACAGCACGTAAAAACAAAGAAACTCAGGGCAAGGCAAACCAGGTGGTTCTGCAGGGATGGCAACTAACTCAGTGTAGGGTTATTTTGTCTCTTGAATTGATCTTAAGCACTTTAATATCCTGCCCCTTAAGCACTTTAATATCCTGGCTGTGTTGTTTTGTTGTTTCTTTTTAAAATTAAATACAGTAAATGAAGTTTCACAGCAGGTAACTGTAATTTTTGCATGATTGGCTTAGTCACTACCTCTGATACTTTGCATTGACAGAGCTTACTGGGTTCACAGATTTGGAGAAACAAAAAACGGGCCAGCTCTAAACCTGCCTAAGCTTTGCCACTTTAGACAAACCAGCTAAGAGGCGACACATTGTCCCTTAACGTCCCCAAAGCGTGTGGAAGCACCTTTCTTCATACTACTTTTGGGGGTGACTACAACCTGATGTTACACTGCGTAACTCTAGAGCGCGGGAGAACAAGAGAAGCCTGGAGAAAAGCACACCTCCCCCTGCTCTCGCTTCCTCCAGAAACGAGATACCTGGAGCCAAAATTGGGGACCTCCATCACCCGGGAAATAACACGGACGCCCGCGAAAGGAAACCCGGACACAGGCAGCCCCCCGGGGAGGCTCAGCGGGGCCACTCTGAGCGGCCGCCGGCGGGCCGGGGCGCAGCCACCGCGGCTCAGGCACCTATCCCCTCAGGCGGGCGGGCAGGCCCTTCTCCTGCGGGCACCGAGCCGGTGCCCGAGCCTGCCGCCTACCTGCTTGGCGCCCCTGGTGAACTCCTCGATGCTGAACTCCTGGTCAAAGTAGAGGCGGATGAGGAGGTAATAGAAACGCGTGCGGAGCCAGGCGAGGGGGCTGGTGATCCTCACCACTACCACCCGTCGCTGTGGACTCTCGGCCTCCGGTCCCTGCCCACCGGTGCTGGCGAAACGCACGGCGGGCCGGAGCGAGCGGGACGCGACCGGCAGCGGGGCCGAGGCGGCGGTGGGCAACGGGACCCGAACCGCCCCCGGCGCCGCAAGCGCGCGCGCGAACCAAAGGCAGCGGCTCGGAGCCACGCGCAGCGCCATGATGGGCGATGCCCCGCCCCTCGGCGGCTCGTCCAGCTACGCGCCCGCTCCGCGGGAAACAGAGACGGAGCCGCCGGTTCCTCCGCGGCGGAGCGCCCTCCGGGGGCGACGGAGGTTCTGGTGACCGGCGGTTCCGATCGCGCCGGCTCAGAGGAGCGCGCAGTCACCACGGCACTCGACCCTCAGGACGGGGAGGAGCCCGCTGCCACGCCGGCCTTTGCGTACCGAGGAGACTCTAGGAACGCTTCTGCCCGAGCCCTTCTTTCCGGGGGGGGGGGGCGGCGGGAGACGGACGCAGGTCAGGGGCGCGGAAGCGGCCATGGAGCGGCGGGAGCAGCTGGTGGTGGCGGTGGCGCGGTTGGACGGGATCACACGGGAGCAGTTCCTACGGGACATCTACCCTCAGGTACGGCTCCGCTTCTCTCCCCTCGGCCCCGGCTCCCCGAGCGGCCAGGAGACTCTGTGCAGCCTGACGGGCAGGGCGGGCCCGGGGCAGGTGCTTGACTTGCGGGGCCCGGTGCTGTGAGCGGGCTGGGACCGCACGGGGCAGAAGGGAAGGCGGGAGTGCTGCAGGGCCGAGGCTGGCAAACCGCGGCGTTGGGGGCTGTGTCTCCTGGGAGATGTCGGGATCCAGCAATCGGAGTTTGGGAGCGCAGAGCTTCTGCAGGCAAGTCCCGTCGAGCCGCTGAGAAGCTGACAGCTGGTCTCTCTCCGAGTTCTTTAGTGGTGGTTAGGAAAGTGATGCGATTTCTGGGTTTGTTTGCTTTGTTGTTGCTCCTTCGGGTTTTTTCAAGGTCTCAATTCAGAGCAAAAGTCTCCTGGGCATTTTTTGTGCATGTGCTGGGTCTGACCTGGCCTCAGGGAGCTTTAATATAGGTGTTAATTCTTCATGAGAAGACAGAGCCCCACCATAGCCCACACCCTACACCTCAGTCGTGTCGTATTTTGTCAGTTTTCTGCTGAGCTCTGGCTAGCATGAGTAAATTTTTTCCTAGGCATGGCTAGATTCCTTAATAACCCCAGCATCAAAATTGAGTGTTAAAATTGTCTTTGCCTCTCCATATCCTTCCTTACCCTGCTACAAAAGAGATTATAGTAAATAGATAAAGAGTCCCACCATTTACTGTATTTTTTCCCCTATGTTCTGCATTCTGATTTGCTTTGTTCATTTGTGAACAGATCAGTTGTGACTGTGTGTAGCAGGTCCTGGTATTTAACTGACGTATTTGTGTATACTTTGTTTGCAAAGCTAATTATCCTAACACACACACCACACACACACACACACACACACAGATACTATGATCATTTTACCATTGAATTTTTGTTGTTGTTGTTCCTTAGAGGCAGCCAGTGGTGCTGAAAGGAATGGAACTGGGCACTTGTACAACCAAATGGACAGCAGATTACTTGAGCCAAGCAGAAGGATCTAAAGAAGTAAAGATTCATGTTTCTGTGGTGCCACAGATGGATTTCCTCAGTAAGAACTTTGTGTATAGGTACTTCATTCCAAGGCCTCTTGTATTTAAAGCCATGTGCTTGTAACTTTCAGACATACAGTGCATCTGTTTGAAGCTGAGGGTGAGGATATGAAGATACTTTGTGAACACTTTAAATTATATATCAAAGTGCTGTCCTTGATTTCCCTGCTTCTTTTCAATCCACAAATATCTCAGTACCCTGAATACATACTGTGGGGTCAAACAGGGCCTTAAAGGTGGTGGCATGAAGGAGCATTACAAAGGTATTTTGACAGAGCGCTCTCGTAGGAAATTTGAGCCTGGCCTTTGCTGGCATTAATAAAAAACCCCAAATGTTACTGAATAGTGCTTGTTTCTGACTCACCATGTGTCTGAACCTCTTGGAATGCTGGCATGTGGCAGGCATGCTATTCCACTCTAGTGGGATGTTACTAATTAAAACCAAGCGCCTTCCAAAGTTCGTTCACATGTGCAGCTCTCAGAATGTTCAAACTACTGGATACCACACGTTTCACCACCTCTTAATTTTGATGAGGGTCACATAAACTCTTGATCTCCTCTGAAGCTCCTCTCATGTAGCTGCCAAAAACTTTTCTTCAGAGTTCATTTTATCCCAGTCATTGTGTTGTTCTTTGAGGGTAAATGACTTTATTTCAGTTGTTGTTGGTTTTCTGTAAGTGGGAACAAGATGTGTTCAGGCTGTGAAACTTTTAAGAAGGCTGGAGCATACGTTCTGAGTTTGAGAGAGCTACAAGTCTCTATGCAGAGCCTGTTTTTCAGGAGAACAAAACACGTATATTCTGCTCACTACAGAATGAACTTTTGAATCTTTGAAACTAGGTTGGACTTAAGTGCCTTTGCCTTATCTCTGTGTTTCCCTTTCCCCTCTCTATTATGTTTTTTATTATAATATCCCTTACTGTGGGTTCACACACAGTTGATGCGGTGTGCTAGTTTTAGTAGGCTTGTAGACAGCCATATGGAGGTGCTCTGGTGGTGCTGCATTATAGCACATATTAGGACTTTGACCTACTTCACTTGAAATTCAGGAAGCTTTGACCCATTCCACAGCAAGTCCCTCAGTCTAACATGAAGGGACAATAAGTAGAAACAAAAGAATAGAAACACTAAGGACTTGACATGCAGCTCCATGATTTTAAACCGATGGGTGTGAGAAGCATTGCAGTCCTGTGTGCTCGTACCCTGCCTTTGTGTTGGTTCTGGAACTCATTCAGCCACGTTACCATGCTCTGCAGGCATCTGAAAGTTTTCCTGCAGTTTTAGCTTTGCTAGCAGGTTCACCATGAGGCCAGATAGGTGGCAGTGCTAGTGCAGGGGAGGAGACGGGATAATATGGGGCAGAGCTGTGGCCGCACCAGCATGCATCACTGTAAGCTGTCATAGAGGTGTGCTCTCACTTTCTTCAGTAGCAAATGTAAATGGGCACGATGAACAGTTCAACTCAAGTTAGAGGGTGTTTATTTATTTCTTTGTTTTTCCATTGCCTTCAGAGGTGCTGTACTTGGCTCTAATGAACAAGCCTAAAATGTTTAGAGAAAGGGTCTAAGTACTGTGTGGTCACATTCTGCTAGAAGGGATACCAGGATGATGAAAAATCTTGCTTGAGGATAGCTTTCTGGAAATTCTGCTGAACTGTTTTTAAAACCCCTCTTTTTTTACAGTGAGGGTGGTCAAACAATGGAACAGGTTGCCCAGAGAGGTTATGGAGTCTACATCCTTAGAGATATGGAAAATCCAACGGGCAATCTGCTGTGGCTAACCCTGCTCTTGGTGAGGGAGTTGGGCTGGAGGCTCTCCAGAAGTGCCTTCCAGACTCAGCAATTACAGCCTCTGTTTGGATAGACATTGGAACAACTTACTAAAGCAGAGAGATTTGTAAGTGTAGGATTTCTATCTCAGTAGAACTCTTCAAACATCTACTGCAAATACTGATTAGTCACCAAGTTGAAAAAGAAAAAAGCAAAAAAAAGCAGCATATTGCAGCTTCAGTTATGCAAGATATGGTGAGGGAGCTTATGATTTTTAACCTGGCATTTAGACCATGAGTTCTTACATTGATTCATCGTAAAAATTTAAATATTTATATTTCAGAACACTGCCTTTTGATGAATTTGTACAAAGAGCAGCTGAAGTCAAACACAAGGAGTACTTTCTTTCTGAGGTAATTCCCTTAGTGCCACAATTTCTTCTGTTGGTTGTTTTGCCAGTATATGGAGGGGAGAATGATTAATTGTAATTTAAAGTCTTACTCCAGTAAAGCATTTGATGTTAGATTTAACTGTTTTGTGTGGCTTGGAGCCAAGGGAAAAAATGTGGAGAGAAGATAATTTTCCTTGGAAGTCGCTTTGTATTTACAGAGTGTGGTTAACTTGGTGGTCCTGTTTCTGCTAACAAATCTGCTTACATGGGCAAAAATTCCAGCATAAAATTGAGGGAATCAAACCTTGCTTTAGAATAGTAACTGTATCATTTGCACATCTTGCAAGAAAATGTTATGAAGATATCTTAAGATATCTTAAGATATTAAGATATCTTCTTGTGCCCGGGTGGCCAAGAAGGCCAACGGCATCCTGGCTTGCATCAAAAATAGTGTTACTAGTAGGAGCAGGGAGGTAATTGTCCCCCTGTACTCAGCACTTGTGAGGCCGCATCTCGAGTACTGTGTTCAGTTTTGGGCCCCTCACTACAGGAAAGACATTGAGGCCCTGGAACGCGTTCAGAGGAGGGCTACTAAGCTGGTGAGGGGTCTGGAACACAGGCCTTACAAGGAGCGTCTGAGGGAGCTGGGATTGTTCAGCCTGGAGAAGAGGAGGCTCAGGGGAGACCTTATAGCTCTCTATAACTTCCTGAAGGGAGGTTGTAGTGAGCTGGGGGTCGGCCTCTTCTCCCGTGTAGGCAGTGACAGAACTAGAGGGAATGGTATCAAGCTGCGCCAGGGGAGATTCAGACTGGACATTAGGAAATACTACTTCTCGGAAAGGGTAGTCAGGCACTGGAATGCACTGCCCAGGGAGGTGGTGGAGTCACCAACCCTGGGGGTGTTCAAGGAAAGACTGGGTGTTGTATTGAGGGATATGGTTTAGTGGGAGCTAGTAGTAATAGGTGAATGGTTGGACTGGATGATCTTCTAGGTCTTTTCCAACCTTAAAAATTCTGTGATTCTGTGATTCTTAGAGTTTGATTACATCTGCTAAACAAAATACAAATACAAAACATAATTTGTGAGTAGCAAACATGTGGCTATCTTGACATACCAGTGCTCAAACCAGGGACTTTTCAGGTAGCTGTGATTAGCAAGCAAACAGTTTTGAATGCAGAAAGCTTTTCACCTTCTGTGCAACACAGGGCGCTGTAGGTTTTGAAGCTAACTGAAATAACTTCCTGCATGATGATGAACTTGTTACAATCTGCAATTTGCTTTGAATCCATTCAGTAACAGCAATGCTGAAGCAGTTGACTTCTACTCTCAATTAACATATACTTCCCATTTCTTGAGATGATCAGCAGGGAGTGGTAAAGGCAGCATAACAAAATATCTGAATTTGTAAATGCTATTTATTTGTACCATATTTTAATTAAGCATTAGATTAATGAGTGAATACAGGGTCTTTGTTGAAGTGCATAATTCCTATTAAAAAAAAAACCAAACAACCCCAAAACATTTCTCTCTTTTTGTGTTCTCTTCAGGATGAAAAGTACTATTTGCGATCAGTGGGTGAAGATGCTCGAAAGGTGAGGTACTTGAGATTACACTTCTAATATTGTAAAGTTGTAGTTTAGGAATGTTTTTAAAAGCCTGATCTCATCTTCTGGCTGCATAGTACAGGCATACAATTTATTTATGGTTACTTGGCCTGTGAATCTGACTGAATTTAGAATATTTTAACCCAATTGTTTAAAATAGTTGCTGTTACACAAGATCACTGAGAAGTTCAGTCCTCACCTCCCACCATTTAGCTTTTGTTGTAAATGAATATCAAAGCATTTCTGATCTCTCACTCCTTCGGTGTGATTTCTAGAAGCCATGGTTCAAAGCACATCTCTGGCTTCTCTTATTAATGTTGTTGACCAAGTCAGCGCTCAGATGGCAACCACCAAAAAGCATTACTGCACCAGTGCTGAAGTGGTGGCTCCATGTTTCATCTGCTGGGCAATGATAGTGAAGTGCTGCCTTATTTTAATGTGCATATAGGTTTCCCTAAGAGATATGTTCTTGTTCTTTCAGGATGTTGCAGATATGCGAAAGCAGTTTCCTGTTTTGGCACAAGATGTTCAGATTCCAGAGTATTTTGAGAAGGAACAGTTCTTCTCTAGCGTCTTCCGCATCAGCTCAGCTGGGTTACAGTTATGGACACATTATGATGTAGGTAATACGTGTGCCTAGCACAAAGTGTTGCAGATGGCATTACAGAGTTAAGATATTAAAGTACAGATCTCTGACTAAGATTCTGACAAATTTCACATGTTTTGAAATACTGAAATGAATCATGTTCAGTGGTAGGGTGAATTTTAAATAGATGTATCATACAGACATAATACCTGTTACATCTAATTCCTTTCTTATAAGATTAGATGTTTGATTTTGGGTTGGGGTTTTTTAGTGTTTTGAGTTTCAGTTAAAAATCTGAAATGTGGTAACTTTCAACACATTCAATTTCAATATTAACTTATTTTTTTGTATTCTAATGGTAATTGTACAGTGGTTTGGGTGGTCTGTTGCTGCAATGCAGTAGATTCCACATAAGATTGTCTTCTAATGTTGTGCAGTGTTATTCTGACTAAATTTATTAATAAGAAAAACTGGCTTTTGCATAATAGTTAGGAAAAAGAATCCGTCATCAATAGAAAGTAATGAAAATGAGGCACAGGTAACTTTGAAAAAGCATTCCAAATATTTTTTTATTCTAGTTTGCTGGTTTATACATTTGTGTTTTAATATGGTCCAACGTGGTTCCTATTTGAGGAAAAACACAAAGTTGTTGGAAAGCTGTGGTGTGTTTCCAAACCTACTGTGTCAAGAATGTGCAGCTAAGGAATCAAGTAACTCACATTCTTGAGTTTTTAGTTTAACTATATGGGGAAACATTCCTAGCTAATTCTTAACACATGAAGATTTTAATAATTCTCTTTTTGTTGAGCTGATGATGTTTCAGATTAGTTGCAGGCTATGCATTAGTTCTTAGCTCTTGGCTGACATCTCTCTCACTGTGTTCATTCCAGGTAATGGATAACTTCTTAATCCAAGTAACAGGGAAAAAACGAGTTGTTTTGTTCAGTCCTCGAGATGCACCGTATTTATATTTATCAGGTATGTATGTCACGTGCATCTAGTTCAGAGTTTGGTGACCATAGTTGCCTTTCCAGCTCACAAGTGTTGCACTGTAGCAAAAAAAAAAAATAAAATCAGGCAGCTTGAAATAAAATAAGTGATTTGGTCCTGTAACTCTGATGCTGTGTGCTTTAGCCAAAGCTGATGGTTTCAGTGGGACAGGTTAGCAGATTGGCAAAGGGGCACAGGAGCTTTGCCAGGGTTTTTTTTTTCCAGCATCTAGCTGTGAAGGTGTACAGTGCTCTGCCTGGATACATAATGGTGTTTTAAATGTCAGGGAGTGTTTTTCAGAATTGCAAGGAGAGTTACAGGAGAGGTATAGACAACAGACGAACACATCTTCTCAGTAATGGTGTTTTAAATGTCAGGGAGTGTTTTTCAGAATTGCAAGGAGAGTTATAGGAGAGGTATAGACAACAGAAGAACACGTCTCCTCAGTAACTGAGGAATGCCACCGGGTTTGCCTGGTTTTCAGAATAGTTACAGAACAATAAATCAGTAATAAAGTTGATTCTGTAACTGCCATTTCCAGCCATTTGATAATGCTTTGGGTTTATGTGGAAGAATACTATTAATTATTTCTGAAAACATTTATTCATTATTTCTGAAAACTTTCCCAGGCACTAAGTCAAAGGTGCTGGATGTGGACAACCCAGACTTAGAGAAGTATCCCCTCTTTGTGAAAGCCAAGCGCTATCAGTGTTTTCTGGAAGCAGGAGATGTGTTGTTTATTCCAGGTAAGTAACAAATGCATCTGGACTATGTTGTGTGTTTAAACAGCTTAGTTTGCAATTTCTCATACCCAGGGATGGTCAGAAGCATTTCTGTGTTACAAGTAGGAGCATCTAAAGATGTTGGCAAATCTTGTCTACTTCCAATGGTACTAATTAGCCTAATAAGAAGTGTTATTCTATCTACCTACAAATCCTGCCTTCCCTCAGGATTACACTGGATGCTTCTGAATTTGTGTCTTAATAGATTAGAATTATAGAATCAATTTGTGAAATCTGAAGTTACCTCAGTGACTTTCCTAGTGACAGACCTTGAGTGAATTTCTATTCATCTGTAGCTCTGGCATTGAAGAACTGTGAGGCATGTGATTTGATGAGAATTATGGATGATAGAGAAATTTACAATTACCTTTATAATGCCCTTTGGGGACTGGAAAGGCAAGTCCTAACCTCTTTCCTGCACAAGCAGAAAATGCAAAGCTGCTTCCTGGGCTAGATGACAGTCCTGGAAATCAGGGAAAGTCATTTGAATTAATCCTATTGAACTATTCCTATTTGTTAATAAATGTTTATTTTACCTCGTCACAAGCTTGTGGCAGACAGTGATTCTGTTCCTTTCCATGTTACCTGGGCAATACAAACAGGCTGGTAAACAAGAAGGCAGCAGGATTTTAGGAAGATTTAATATAGACTCTTAGCCTTGGACTCGTTACTTAATTTTGAACTTACCATTTATGTTTCTAAAGAATCTTGGGGTTGCAGTGAGTGAAAGATATGTCATGCTGTTCCTAATGTCAGCACACATGATTTTTATTCTGTTCTATGCTAAAAATACAGATACCAGTTTGTCTTTGCCAGTAGGTGTGCTGGTCCAGACTTAAGACACACTCCGCACTTTTAAGCATGCCTGGGGAGTATAGGGATTTTTGAGTCTGGAGCAAGGTTCTAGCTTTGTCAGCACTCTGGAATGCTTATCACTGAAAAAAGGAAATGCTCCTTGAGAAATGTGTGTGGCTGTTAGAGAGAAGGTAGAAGCAGCCCCTCTTCCTAACCGCAAAGAAACTTCTTGTTTGTTTCTTAGAATAAACCTTTCTGTGTCTTCAAGCACATACAGGCAACTGAGCTGCAATAAGCACAGCATTCAGCCTTCTAGCTGAAACAAATAGGGTAAATATACCATACTGAACTTATTTATAAAGTGTACTATGAGGCAGAAGTGTCTTTGCTTCCTTACCACAGCCATGATGTTCCAATTGAAAAGCCTCATGATTTCATTGTAAAAACAGTAGGAGCTTGCATGTGTGACCTGGCTGATGCTAGTGGCTTAACATTAACGCTGGGACAATCTGTTAGGGACTAAATCTATAAAAATAAGATACCTGCATTCAGAGTAGAGTGAGGTGGACAGGAAATAGATCATATTTTCATCCTACACATAGAATTTGCTTACATTAGATTATCTCCTCATACTTCAGCAGTTGTTACTTTTCTGTGAAGTTATGGTTTGACATAAACATTGTGAAGAACTTACTAAATTTAGCACACTGCAATATATTCAGGGATGAATACCTATAAACGAACAAAAAATACAGTAGCTGAGGCTTTTCCTCAGCTAGGTTTAGTTGGGGCCATTCTGACACTCGTGATGAGTCACATGCAAGTTTCAGAAAGTAAATTTCATTTTAGGTATTACTCTTTTTACAGCTTTGTGGTTCCACAATGTAATTTCTGAGGAATTTGGAGTGGCACTGAATGTCTTTTGGAAGCACCTTCCTGCCGGGTCCTACGATCAGACTGATACTTACGGAAATAAAGATCCCACCGCAGCCTCCAGAGCTATGCAGATCTTGGACAGGGCCTTGAAAACACTTGAAGAACTACCTGAGGAATATAGGGATTTTTATGCTCGGAGAATGGTGTTACGCATCCAAGAAAAAGCCTATAGGAACGATGATGGATAAACTAACATCCTGCAATTCAGCAAGCTCCCGTGAAAGTAGAGAATCTTACGTTAATACGGAAACTTATCCATGTGCACATACACGTTTTCTGTAAGACTAATTAAAAATATGTTTATAAGCTGTTATAGATTAATGTTTATATTGTAGATTTTTTTTTCCTTGGCTTTTTTCATGTGCAGAAGTGCACAATCAGCTTGATCTGAGGTGGTCTCTCTTCTGCGACGAGGTGTACGTGTGCAGCGCCTGCGCTTACAACTCTACTTTTTTTGGAGTCTTCTGCTTAAATTTTTCTGAACAAACATTATTGTATCTGGGCAGGGCTGGCAGCTGTATGCCGAGAGGTAACTACACATCTTCCTGAATCCCCACCTCGTTTGTCAAAGTTTTGGAAAACCATAGTGGTTTCTGAGGTCTGAGAAAGCCATCAGTGGTGGTTCTAAGGGTGATGGGGCTTTTTGAGTAAGCCCAACTAGTTAATTGTGGGGAGTTTCTGCTCCCTCTTGTGGTGAAACAGTGTGGGCACGGGAAGAAGCAAAAGCTGATCACCTGAGGTTCAGTTTGTGCAGTTTAACTGCAAGGTCAGTGATTTACCCCTTCCCTAGCTGAGTAAGGCACTGTGCAGGAAGTGTTTGCCACTGCCCCGGTGCAGTCGGGCAGCGTTGTTGTTTCTGCAGCTGCAGAATGCTTGCAACTGCTGTGCTTGCAAAGCCATCCAGCTATGGTGCGAGAACCTGAAACCAAGTTCATCGTTCTGGAGTAGCTATAGAATCTAGTGGGAGCAGTGGAGATGCATGACAGTGCCATGAGAAAGGGGGCTGCATCACACCTTTTTGGGGGATCCTGTTATAGAGGCATTGCAGACATACTTTTTGGCAGATTGGGGTGTTTACAAGCCTAGTGAAATAGGTATTTCACAGAAAATACAGGTTGTCACTGTCCCTTTGAAGTCCCTCTGACGTCATTACTTGTGCTGTTTGGGGAACGCAGCATTTATCTGACATTTAGCCTGTTACTTCCAGCAGTGCTCTTTGAACACTAACTTTTCAAAAGCTCTTAGACTGAATAGCTGCGTAGCGTTAATGTAAGTGCTCCACTTGCAGCACTGTGCCGGTATTATCCCACTAAACCTGTTCTTCTTGGCAGTTCCAGGCAGTGAAAATAGTCTGCTACCATGTGAACGGGCACCCGGCCATCTTAATGAATAGGCATGAATGGAACCAGCCAAGCGATTCTGATGGGCACCATTGTACGTTCTGAGGGTAGAATTTAAATTTGGGATCACAAATAGGTCTCCCAAATTTTTTTCTTCGGTAACAAACAAGGATCGCTTGTGCATATTGCTGAGCCAGAATCCTGTGTCTGTGAGGCTGGGGAAGCCTCTTGGCTTTGTTGGACCAGTGATGTCCAGGGCCTCAACTTAGTAATTCTGCAGAGGTGCTCAGAGCATGTGCTTTGTGTGTTGGGACTAAAGGCAGAGGCTCAGAGAGCCTGTGGGGCTAGACAGAGCTCTGCTCCAGTGTTGTGCCTGCACAGCTCGCTCTCAAATCTAAGCAGCAGCAGTTTCTCTGTATGCAAGTACAGAGAAGCAACATGCCGATCCCTCATTCTGCTGCCTCTTTGTTCTCCATTCCCAAGAGAGCTGCTAGCTTGCTGTTCCCACACCCCCTCATCACTCAAGTATAAATAAGGAAAGCTTCATGGAGCAGCAATTGGTGTACAAGCAGTCTGCTTACTCCTGGGCTCGTGAGAAGTACCTGTTGTGTGAGGGAGGGATTTTTGTGGATTCTGCTAGGCAGTGACGTACCTAAAAATGTGGCTCACAAAACCAGAGCACACACATTCCAAATCTTTTCATGTTCTTCAACTTCTCTCCAACATTAACTGGTAAGACCCCATGTAATTTAAAATAAGCTTTCAAGGTAAATGGATAGGTACGCTTTAACCTCAGTGCTTCAACTTCTGGTCTGTATTAGACAGGAAGTATTTATCTGCAGTGATGAAGTAGCAGTTTAGGAAAGACAGCATTGTAAGAAGTACCGTAACAGCGATGAAAAACAGGTGACGTTTGCTTTCTTTAAGTAGCTCAAAAAGAACCTGCTGGAAAAAATGGAGTGTGTGACCATACACAGCCCTTTTACAGAACCACAGGCTGGTTCGGGTTGGAAGGGACCTTAAGGTCATGTATTTCCAACCCTCCTGCCATGAATATCCACAGCTGTAACATCCTAACTCTTGAACTGACTTAGTAATCTCATTTAAAATAATTTCTATGACTAAATACATAGCACTCCTGTTATCTCTACCAGCAGCAATGTTGATTTAGTAAGAGAGAACAGCTCACCATAAAGCGCCTGTGCTGTCAGAAGGGATGCAGCAGGATGTTATCAAGGGGAGGACAGACAAGATTGGTCCTTTCAGCAACGTGCTAAGACTTGGACCCATAATCACCTTTCAGAACTGGGGGCTGGTACTGATTTATGCAGCAGCATTTACAGAGATGTGATTACATTAGTCCTAAATAGGAAGGAGGTTACCAAAGCTTCTAGTACTTAAGATGCACCCAAAATAAAATAATTCAAGTCATACACAACCTGGACAATTTCACAGAATCAAGCCTTGTTTCAAAGGAATTTTAACAGGCACAGCTTAAAACGTTATAGCATTTCTCAAAATCTGAAGAATGTCTTGTCTATTGTACAAGAAAGAAGCATGTAACATAAATAATAACAAGCTATTACATACTAGGTCATACTAAAAACTGTAACATAGCTCACTCCAATCAAACAGAAGATCTTGGACTAAACTACTGTAAGCATGAGAATCACTTAACTTCAGGCATTTACATCTAAGCATATTAAAAACCGCCTTTACAGTCAGCATTGAAAACCAGGCATATACAAACCATGACCCATTTCACCCCACCACAGAAATGCTGGCACCCTGGGGTACTTCATGCCAGCTTGCCCATCTATGTGAGATGCCAGTAAGCTGTTTTAGAATTACAGATGCTGACCGCACAAATACAAAGCCTCCTTGAAGAAAAGCTATCAAATAACTCTGATTTTTTTTTAAACTAGGTCTCCACAAACACCGTATGAAGCTTAATCCACAAACTTTAACTGCACATTCCTCCTTTAATGGTTTTACATGCACATCAAAGTGGCTGCACTCGTTGGAAAGTTTATTTTCTACATTGTTTGCAAAGTTTATTTTTAGCATGCACTGCAGTGAATGACAGAGGCACATTCCAACAGAGCACTACAACTGTCGAGAGAATGAAAAGCAACCAGTCGGCTTTCCCTCTGCAACATGAGGTCTCAGGACAAGATTAGTTGTACAACACAGCGCTTATTCTTCACATCATCACAGCCATGCTCCAGCCTGCTTTATTTAACTGTTATTCTAAGTGGCCTCCATCAAAAAAGTTTAGTAGTATTTTCAAAGGACAGCCATCCAGAAACTTCTGGAGACAATGCAAATATTTTAACAGCTGTTTGCAAAAGCCTCTGACAACCTACTCCTGCTCTGGCTGGCACAGAAGTGTTTAAAAATTGGTCTGTGAGTGCAGTGCTATTGGATAGGGCAAGCTTTAGCTTACCTGAGCTAGCCTGGCCAGTCTGCAACTGAGAAGGAGCAAGATCAGTGGTATGTGTGTGTGGGGAAGGTTGTTTATTTTTAAAATTTTATAAGTGGATAATTAAAGATACTTCAAGCAATTTGTTGCCTTCCAGTTAAAATCACTTTGTTAGGTGATCCATATTTCCTTTACAGAAAAAAAAGTCTTTGCATCCACTGCAAGTATTATCAAAAGGTCCAAAAACCCCAGAAATAGACTTCTTTGGAACACATAAATGTTGTTATACGCCCATTAAGAAGGTAAATCAATGCATAGGGTTGAACAAAGCCTTCAGAAAGATCTTAAAAACCACCACTTTTTAAAAGTAGATGGAACTTGATTTCAGATTCTTTTGTAAAATGTTAGAGTTGGTTTGCATGTTGCATTTTTCTCCACCATTCTGAAATTATTTCCCCTGTTGATCAGCTAGGTACATGAGTCTAATTGTTATTAGCAAAGGTGTCTACCTTCACATTGTAAGGTACATACTGTGTGCATAATCCCACTACCCTGAATATTCTGAGTAGTAAGGTAATTTGTGAAGAGTTCAACACACTTGCCTCATTCTTCAGTGATCTCTAAAATGAGTGCAGCCTCTGCAAGGGTTGTGAAAATACAGTCTACAGTGAACCTTGTAAACTTTACTCATGCCAACAGAATAAAGATGACACAGGATTTTCCTTCCATGGTGTAAGAGTCATAGGAAGCAAGAAGGAAGGGGAACATGCTGCTAAACTACCAACACGGGAACTAATCTGAATTAAGTACCTTTTTCAGAACTGAGCCACATTTGTTTGTGTAATCTTCACAGAGTTTTGCCAACTTGCTTTCACATTCCTATACTTTCAGGAAATTCAAAATCACTTCAAGTGACTGGTTCATTGTTGAAGCTGCAGTTGTCTTTAAGAGTGATTCTAAGATTTATTTGTTCATAAAAGGAAAAAAAAAGAAGTTACTTTAAAACAGTAGAAAAGTTCTACCAATACACTCATATGGCCATCTTTCAGTAATTCTTTCTGAAGAATATTCTGTTTTGGGGGCTGAACTAGATTACACCTTCTGGATGTCAAGTGTCTGGCTTTGTATTTAATCAGAGGTGTGAATTTTTTTCTGTAAGGAAAAGGAGGTTCGTAAAGAAGATTTCTGAGTGGCTCTCAAAGCAACTACTGCAATAGATTTAAAGGAGGTGGTAAGTTCTAAAACCAAAGCATTTTGAAACAGCTATAGTCAACACAGTCTAAACAATTTTATGCAAGTTGTTATAAGTTATGTACTTAATGTCTTGTTTTTAGATTGCTGTCAATGCAGCAATTATCGAGTCCAAGGCTGGCATGAAGAGACCTCTTGACTGGAAAATACTGGTCTTATTGCTGGTCCTTATAGAACTTAGGAAAAGCAACAGCAAGGTATGTTGAAACAGCAATAAGCGTAGACCCTTATTGACATTCTTGGTCACTTAACATAGCTATGTCAAAATTCTCAAGCCACAGGCTGAAATGGCTGTTCACTAGGAGAGAGCATACAAGGAGCTACTCCAACTTTATGATGACAGAAAAGGCAAGGAGCACTTAAGGAAAAAAATAGGTTGGCACTATTATTCCAAAGGTAGAGATTTGTGACTTTGTTTCTATTAGAAGTGTTACAAAACTGTAAGATTTCATTAACTAAGGAAAACAGTTTTCACCAAAATCTGTAACTAAGATTGTTCTAGCAATCACAATTTTCTTTAAGCTAAAAAGCTAACACTGATGCCTGTTACTGATGAAGACCATAGCTTTTAGCCCTGGAAGCTACTAAATTGAAGTTTCCAGGCATCTGAAAGTCTTGAGTACTTTAAACTCCCACTAAAGGCAGTACATGGTGTCAGACACCCAGGACGAAAAATTTTGCCAACAGGTTGAGAATAAACATTCTCATTTAACAAAAAGAACACATATATGACAGTGCTTCATTTTTCCAGGAATAAAGTAACTACATCTGTTGTGGGTATGGGGTCCCAGTCTTCCTCTTTAAGCTACTGAAATTCATATATAGTATCTATTAGCAACACAGAACTGATTTAGTATTCTCTTCAGAAAGCATCTACTCAAAGTTGTAGATCTACATCACAACTTTTACAGTGTCAGAAGTGCTTTTACAATGAATATACTATTCAGATACAGTCTCAAAATACTTCATGAACTCTGAAATGGTTATCTAAGGAGGGAACATCATCGGAAAAATGTAGTTGATCATTTATTTCCACACCAAGCTCTTCAAGTATCTGTACAAATTTCTCATGCTCTCTCCCAATCCATGACCTCATTGTGTCAAACACTTGGTACGGTGTTACGTGAGCGTGAACTTCAATTCCTGTCTGTGCAAGTTCTTTCAGGACTTCAGGGTAAGTAACCCAAGTATTGCTTCCTCCCGAGTGACCGCCATCCAACCAGTAAATCGCTTTTATGTTTTTTAAGAAGGCATCTGTATTCTTGTCTTTTTTAGCTTCCTTCAGCTCATAAAGCAGCTGGTTCAAAACCACACAACCTTTGCTGAAGCCAACCAAAGTAAATGACACTGCACCTACAGTAGATGGTATAACAAAGTCCATAGCAGAATTATTAGAGCATTCACAATCCTGCTCTCCTTCAGTGGACGAGCAGCCATTTGTTGTAGGAACAGACTGCAGCTGTGATTTACAGGCAGCCTTTTTTGCATCCTTGCTGGCACCGTGCAGACTCTTCTGGGACAGCAGAATGTTCTGAGAGAGCCTGAATGCGTTATCTAGCAATGCATGGAGATGCTTGAAAGCTCCGAAGTCGGTGCTGTGCTCTGGTGCTCCAAACATGTTGCTGGCCACAAAATTGTCGTAACAACTGAATTTGTGCAGGTGCATTCGAGAACATTTTACAACCCAAATAAAGCTATTAGGGAACCGGCGAGCAAGTATGGTAGCAACGTTTTCAAAACTCCAGTGCTCCCACTGAAAGTTTTCTGGGTGGCAAGACATGATGTCATGGTAGTTCTGAAAAATAAATAAAACCAAAAACAAAACAGAAAAGGCACGTTAGTACATTGTGGAAAGACTTCAGCTCTGCCTTGTCTACTTACATTAAAAGAGGGCTATAAATGAGAAATCATAAATTCATAAGGGTTGGAAGGGACCTCAAGAAATCATCAGGTCCAACCCCCCTGCCAAAGCAGCTCCCCAGCTCATATTGCACAGATAGGCGTCCAGATGGGTCTTGAATATCTCCAGAGAAGGAGACTCCACCACCTCCCTGGGCAGCCTGTCCCAGGGCTCTGTCACCCTCACTGGGTAAAAGTTTTTCTGCATGTTGGTGCGGAACTTCCTGTGTTCTAATTTGCAGCCATTGCCCCTTGTCCTGTCTCCACAGACACTGAAAAGGGGCTGGCTGATTCCCCTGCATCCCATGCTTAAGATATCTATAAACATTAATTAGGTCCCCCGTTAGTCTTCTCTTCTCAAGGCTGAACAGTCCCAGTACACTCAGCCTTTCCTCATAGGGGAGATGCTCCAGGCCCTTAATCATCTTCATAGCCCTTCTCTGGACTCTCTCCAGGAGATCCCTGTCCTTTTTATACCAGGGAGCCCAGAACTGGACACAACACTCCAGGTGGGGCTTGACCAGGGCAGAGTAGAGGGGGAGGATCACCTCCTTTGACCTGCTGGCCACACTCCTCCGGATGCACCCCAGGATCCCATTGGCTCTCTCAGCCACCAGGGCACACTGCTGGCTCATGGCCAACCTGTCATCCACCAGGACCCCCAGGTCCTTCTCCACTGAGCTCTTCTCCAGCAGGTCATCCCCCAGCCTGTACTGATACTGACGGTTATTCCTCCCCAGGTGCAAGACTTTACACTTGCTTTTGTTGAACCTCATCTGGTTTCTCCCTGCCCAGCTCTCCAGCCTGTCCAGGTCTCACTGGATGGCAGCGCAGTGTTCCTGCCTGTCAGCCACTCCTCCCAGCTTTGTATCATCGGCATACTTGCTGAGGGTGGATGCTGTTCCCTCATCAAGGTCGTCAATGAAGATATTAAACAGGACTGGACCCAACACCGAGCCCTGGGGAACACCGCTAGTCACAGGCCTCCAGTCAGATTCTGCTCCACTGATCATGACTCTCTGAGCTCGGTCTGACAGCCTATTCTCAACCCACCTCACTGTCCACTCATCTATCCCATGCTTTCTCAGCTTTGCTATCAGGATGTCATGGGAGACAGTATCAAAAGCCTTGCTGAAGTCAAGGTAGATGACATCCACTGCTCTCCCTCCATCCACCCAGCCGGTGATGAGATCATAGAAGGATAAGTACACATTAGAGAGAAGCTCGCTTGTTTTACACCAAAATTAATACAATAAAAACAAGCACATGTAAGTATTCATAATTTTTGTTGACTTCAAGATAAAAGTATTATTGAACTTACTATGTAACAGAATATATAATCTGAATGCAGCAATACCGATTACCTTATTAGAGACAAACAAGAGGCCAAAAACTTCCTAATAAGTTTTCTATCTTTCGCACATAAAAACCTTCCCTCTCAGTCAGCCGTAGGGAGTCTTTATTCCCATTGTTCGCACCCACAGATGGAAAAAAAAAATAACTCCCAAGCCATGAATGATTGTCACCTCAGAGGGGCAGGGAATACGAGTTGGTTTATTTTATTACAGGATAATAAAGCCATACCCAGGATCGTAATCAAAAAGGCTTTCCTATGCCATCCCAGTCCTTAAAATGAAAACGGACCCAGGCTGGGCTCTCTACCTTGCAGACAAGGACAAGGCTCTACCTAAAGAAAAAGGCGCTACGGCAGCTCTGGGGAAGCAGAGGCTCTCGAGGTGAGCTGGCTGCCCAGAGCTGCAGTAGGGAGCGGGGCAGCACTGCGCGGCCTCTCGCCGTTGCTGCTCGAATTCGGGGACAGAGGACCCTCCTCCAGGGCACGCCGGCGAAGCTTCGGCCGCTGCGAAGCACCGGCAGCGCGGTCCCGCGGGCTGTCAGCACCCCAGCACAGGGCCCCGGTGCCAGGCCGCCCGCCCAACGCTCGTCCTCTCGCAGTTTGCTCCGCCGCCTCCTTCCTCTCCTGCCGCTCCTCGACACGATTTCAGAGCTGCCCACCTCAGGCAGCGCCCGCCGCTGCCGCGGCCCGTTACCGCCACGCTATCCAGGCGGTAGCGGGCAGCGAGCGCGGAAGAGGCGCTTCCCCCGGGAAGAGCCTGACGCGGCGGCGGGATCCCCGCAGCCCGCCTCGCCGGTTCCGCCGCGCAGGCTTCGGCCGCCACCCCGTCCCCGCCGCTCGCCCCCAGAGCGCCCTGGCCGTAGGCGGCTCCCTCTGGCGCCGTTTCCCCGCTCCCGCCGTGCCGTCCCCTCCCGCCGCTGCCGATCGCCCTCGGCCGCCCGCAGCGCCCCCGCCGTACCTGCACGTCTCCCGGAAAGTAGACAACGTGATGCTGCGACGGGGCCGGGCCGCGCGGAGCCAGCGGCGGCAGCAGCAGCAGCAACTCGTTGGCCCGGTGCGGCTCCGCTCCCGGCACCTCCGGTAGCCGCAGCCACGGCGGGCTCAGCCGCGCCGAGAAGCCCGCGCCGCCGCCGCCGCCCGCAGGCCCCGCGGCGCAGGCGGCCGGCGCCCCGCAGAGGCTCATGCTCCTGCCCAGGCAAAGGGCGGCGGGGCCGATAAGCCCCCGCAGCAGCGAGACGGCAACCGGCCGGCAGCTCCCACTCATGGGAGCGCCTGCCCCGCGCCCCTGCAGCCGACTCCCCACTCGATAGCGCGCGCCGCGCCTGCGCCCCGACCCCGCGCCGGCCCCCCAGCCTCCGCCTATCGGCGCCGCTCGCGGCCACCTCGAGAGACCCGGCAGGGGGCGTCGCACGTGCACGCCGCGAGACCGGGGGCGGGGCAGCGCACGTCTAACGGCTACCCACTTCAGCAGTGACGTCACCGAAGCCTTTAAAAGGAGCGTGGCGGGAAGCTGCGAATTGTTAGGTGGCTGAGGCGCGGGGGCAGGTGCGTTTCCTTGAGGTGCCCCTCGACCCCTGTGGGAGCCAGGCCCCCGGGCTTCTTTCCGCTGCCGCCGGGCCCCTCGCCTAGGGCCGTGTGGTGTTCCAGGCGAGCCCGTGCAGCTGTCGGACCCTCGGCCTGCCCCGCCGAAGTAAAGCAGAGGCAGCGGTGCGCGGCCGGCCTGGCTGTGCTGCCTCAGCCTGGGTAGTGCTGGGGAGGCGGGCTGGCGGGTCCCACTCCGTAGCGCGGTAGGGGTCCCGAGTGCGCTGCTGTGGCACAGTTAGGACACTGTGGGACCTCTTATGCTCCACATGCAGCAGTTAATTCCAAAAGCAGAGGTATGTGTATTTGCTTCCTAAAGGTGCTGGCTGTATTTTTTTTTTTTTTTGAAAGCGCTCAGGTATGCTTATTTTCCCTGGTTGTGCCTGTGCTGCCACGTTGGAGGAAAAGCTTCCCCGTGTACTGCTGTGAAGCTCCACATTTCACCCGCAAGCAAAGCAAGGAAACAGCTTTTCTGTTATTCCCAAACATTCCTGGTCCGTTTGTCTGGAGCCTTCCTGTTTCATATATGTGTTCCTCTGTTCTGTTCCCATAGCCTAGTCAGAGGCATTTGTATGTGAAACTGGGAAACAACCAGATACCAAGTCTGGCTCTGGCTAATGGAGCTAGTTCTGCAAGAAGGCAGAGATAATCAAACAATGATTGCATAATCAAGTAACTTGCATCAAGCTATTAACTTGCTGTCATCTTGTTGGAGAATTCAGCAAATGGGAGTATGGTGACACTGAAGTTTTTTGTCAGTGTAGCAAGCTAGCAACAAGTGGAGTGCTTCAAAGTGGCTTGTTTTTTAAGTGTAAGTTCTGGCCTGTGTGGTTTTGTGCAGCGTATTCACACAGATTCAGTTTGAGCAGTGTTGTGTTCATGGTCTGCTCAGCATGCATGTATCTTTCATGGGTATGTGTTTGGGCTTATGCTGAGTGAGTTCAGCAGTTAGTTCTTCCCTTATTCTAAAGCACATTTGAAGACTTTTCCAGAAAGCAGACTTGGGATTGTGGTCCACATGCAAGCTCAAAAGAACGCTGTGTTATGATGTATGCTCTCAGATTTCATTGTTTATTATGAAAGCAATAGTTATTTTTCTTTACCTGCAGAAATCAGAAGGAGGTTGATACCTGGTCCTCATTGAGAAGAGGATAAGACATGTTAAAGGATATTTCTTCATTTTGTTTCTAGGGATAAAAAGGGTTAATAATTTTTTTTGTGACTTAGTTGTTTTATAGCTGCTATTTAAGTTGTTGATATTTTAACATAACATTGCTATTTCTTGGATGAGAAGTATCTTTGGTATGGTTAGAGCTTTTTCCTCAAAAGCTGAAAGAAAAAAATTCCAACTTTTTGCTCACCAGAAGATGGTGCTGTGCAGTGTGGTTTGAAAAATCGCTATCAGAGCAGCCATCAGTTACAATTGCATTCCAGCCTTGGGAGCCTACTATCAGCGGTGCATTCCAGTAGTGCTTTCTTTGGTTTAGCAACTGATTCATATAGGCAGTATTTCCAGTTCCTTTGCAGTAGAGCTAGAGGTCGGTTCCGAAGTCTGTCTTTGGAACAGGAATTCCTCTGGGAACTCCTACCTGTGTTCCTGGAAATTTAAAGCTCTGAGCAGCATTGAACCATAGAGTGGTACTACGCTTTTGAAGCTTTTTTATGGAGCTTTCTCTGACACAGCCCAGGATGTTGTTGTCCTCCTTTGCCACAAGGGCATGTTGCATGTTAACCTGTACATTTATCACATACATTGTGTATTATTAATTTTCCTGTAGTGTACATAATCGATGATGTCTTGATTGTTAGTCTGTTTATGCAGCCACCAGGGCAGCAGACTCCAAATACTAATTTCAGAGAGCCATAAAATAAGTAGAATATAAGAATTTACAGTGCTTTCTCGTGAAACTTCAAACTATGTTTGAAAAAAGGGTGAAAATTAATTAGTTCTTAGACACACAAACAAGTATCTTCATTTTCTGAAATATATGAGCTGTTTAACATGCCACCTGTATATATATTGGAAATCAAGCTATGAAGATCCAAATCTATCTGTCTCACACTCAGGAAGAAACAGCTTGGCTAGCTTGAGAAGCAGTGGTATGGTTAGATAACAAAGACATCACTTAATTGCTTGCAAGTGTGGAACCCTATTTCACCCTTGCTTCTGCCCAGGTGTGGCAGCTCCTGGAAGAACATGGGGCTGCTCTGGAGTTGGTGGGCCTCTGTATGGAAGCAAGATTTGTTTTGCAGAAAAATGTTAGTGTCAAGGTTTCTTAAAGCCTTGTGAGGCACCTGAATTTGTTGGGAGTGCAGCTTACTGTGCCTAGGGACAGCTAGAAATAACTCAGGTGTTCACTTTGGAAGTTCCCAAAGCAAATCCTCATTCTTCTGGTTTGAGTTCCTGGGGTGCAGTTGTAGAAGGCTTTCTAGAGATTTCTCTATGGGCATGTCCTAAAATTAAAAGTCATAGTGGAAACTTTCATAATGCCTGTGCTAATGAAGCAAAATTAAGAAAAATCTCTAGCTCCCTCTGTACAACTGTGTTTTGGTTCATGGAAGCAGATCATCTTAAGCTGATTTTGAGCAGTTCTGGTCCATGCTGATACTAGAACTTTTAATTAGGAGGTCTAATGAAACCTGGCACTGCTGTGCATTATTAGATATGGTACTAAGGCAATACTTGGTAAGGCCTACTAAATCCATAAGCATAAAAAAATAACACAAGTCTGGTTTTTTGTATATTGTGGATTTCCTTTTAAAGTTGTCCATAAAAATATAGAAGCAATATCATGCTTGTGCTCTGAAAGTCTGGTTACTTGTACCTTGATTTTTAAGGTTTGTTTACACAGGCAGAGCTTTTATGATTAACATACCTGATGAAGCAGTAAATATCCACCTGAGGAGTGGCTAGGAGAATGAAAGTGTCCATTTTAGTACTTCTCAGAAATGTGAATAATTACTATCAGTAGTGTGGAAAAAATCTATGTTCTTGTTGTCTTGTGTACTGTATGTCATGCTCTTTTTTCTAGACGAGACGTTAGCTTGTCCAAAAGGATTTACAGACATTGTTAATGTTCTACTGACGCTTACAGTAACCAAAGGTGATGCTGGTAGCTCTGCCCAGAAATCCTTGTGTTGTGTGTGTCAATGCAACTGTTAACTGATATTTAAAGCTAATACATTAGATGGTATATAGGCTTTCATCTTCATCCCAAATGCTGCACAAGCTTTATGTGAGAGCATGAAAATTAGTTCTAGGCAGAATTCAGATACACACCAAAACAATTAAATTGGCTCTCTGCTGGTTATAGGAAATAACAGTAGAAGTAGCATGTTGTTCCCACTTAAAAATTACCAACCTATTTCTACTTTCAAGAAGGTACAGGAAATCTTCCACAGCACATGGTAAACTTGGATGGTAGAGCGATTGCCTAGAGCTTGTTTCTAATACTTGTGGTCGTTGTAATAGGTAAGCAGGTACAATAAACTTGAGCAAATCAATCCTTATGAAAAATACTCAATGAAGGCCTGAAATGCATATTGTGAGGTGCCTTTGTCAGCCTTCATATTTGTCCTGTTCTCTGTGATACCTCATTCTTCCATTTTCAGATTTTTTCCATTCTTCACAAGTTTGTTTGGTATGCTGCCTTTCATTGTAAAAGGAATGAGCTTTTCTTTTTTCACTCTCTTCTTCCTGTGTCTGTTCTTTTTCTACAGCAGCCCTTGCTGTTTTCATGCACCGAATCAGTCATGAGCCAACCTCTGACTTGCTAACCTGTCCTGAATCACCGCACAGGGCAGTTCACTGCTTGCTTTTGCTGTGTGCTATAGGTTGGACTGGGAGATCAAATGCAGGGTGTTTTTTCATGATTCTGTGGTAGTCTACAGATATCTGGGAGTTTGGCAGAAAAAACATGCATCATGGCTGATTGGCCGTGATGAAAGACATGCATATAAAAATTAATTCCTCGGGAGAGAGCTAATGGCTTATTCACTACTTCAGTCTCTAAGCTCTTGTGTAGACATTTGTGGCTGCCTGTAGAATGGTTAATTGTTTTAATCTATTAGAAGTAACTGTATCTGCAGCTTGTAAGTAGAAAGGGTACCACGGCAAAAGTGATCTTTTTAGAATCAAAGCACTTTTTCTGGACTTGGTGTGTTTCTTTGCCTTTATAGCTCAGATAAGAATTTTGTGCTTCCATTCAGAGCATATGCAAGCAGCACAAAACATAACGTTACATGGCTGTATGTATGTTCTCAGACCAAGAAAATATGTTGTAGTTTGTTTTGATTATACCATTTAAATTAAAGCATTTTGAAAGATGCTTCACAATATTCTAGTAAAGAACAGCTACCTGGTTATGTGAAAATATCTCGGGCCAAGTACCTAATATATATGAATTTCTGTCTGCTCATGTGTAGCAACTTGTGATATTTCATGGTACTTCTGAGATATTCAGAAAAGCATGCTTCCTGCCCAACTAATGTGCATAAATATTTGCATATCTGTATTATATTTGAATTTCCTTTTAAACATTTTTCAGCTGCATATGCATTCAAATTACTAGCTTACATTTTGGCAGAGGATTGGAATAGCTGTGGAGACACCTGTTAAATACTGATAGGAAACTCCTTTGCAGTTGATACGCAGCTGTGTCTTTCACTGTTAAGAGAATGTGCCAGGCCTGGCTCATCACTCTTTCGGGTATAGTAACACTTAAAGGACTGAGTTACCTGTCTCTGGTGAAGTGTGCACAGAGACATTCCTAGCAGCTACACAGTGATGAATGGCTAGGTCTTGACTCTTAGTTTTA
Organism: Hypotaenidia okinawae; assembly: GCA_027925045.1. Lineage (NCBI taxonomy): Eukaryota > Metazoa > Chordata > Aves > Gruiformes > Rallidae > Hypotaenidia > Hypotaenidia okinawae. The sequence continues at coordinate 12,860,716 of BSDF01000007.1, read as the reverse complement.
TTAGCTTATTAGTGGCAACAGTTCAAATGAAATTACAGCTATTATGCTCCATTATAAGTACTAAACAATTTACTTCTGCTGAAACTCCCACTGACAGCTCTGCCTGCCAGCATCCATCTTTTCTGTGTGTATGGATATTCAGGAGAGCATAGGGGAGAATAAATTACTCTCTTGGCAATTTACTGAGTTGTATGAAAGTGAGAATAAAAGCTTTTCAGCATGAAAAAGTAAAGCTGTGTTCTTTTTCTGTCCACTGTGTGGAGAAGCTACTAAAATAATAGGATATACGATCTCATTTCTGTTTTTTCATTGCTGAAAAATTAAGGTGTATAAAGAATGAAGAACAGTAGTTCTCCACTACTTGAAACACCTTTTTTTTTCCCTGTGCTATTTTTTCTATGGATGTTGGTTTTGTTTAATCATGCAGTCTGTCTACCTGTCAGTCCTTCCCAATGGCCCTATTGGCCACTTCAGATGATGAGTAGGCCTTCACGTTTGAAAGCAATAGGCTGGAAATTCAGTGTGTGTGGACTCTGCATGCTGTCTCTCCTCATCCAGTTCAGGGAACATGGTGGGTAGGAAGGAGAAGAACTCTTTTCATAGAAAAGTTAAGGATGAAGGAGATGAGTCCATAAAAAAAAGCTTTGTTAGTTCTCCTGTTCATTGAACAAATAGTTGAATGGCAAGCCAGGTTTGAGGTTTGTGGTTTCTCTTAAGTATGAAAGAAAAAAACCTTGTGGTTTAAGGTACAAATCTGGTATAAATCAATATCAACTGGGAAATCTCATTGGGATTTTGAAGAACACAGTGGCCTAGGAAGTGCAGTAGAATAGGATTCCTTGCTTCAAAAATTGGACCAAAACTCAGTTCCCTAACCATTTCTGCAGTCTGAGGTTTGTCTGGCAGTGAAATGATGAAGCTTTGGCTTGTGCAAGCTTGTCTCAATTTCCTAGCTGCCTTATGATTTTCCTTAGAATATTCTTTCTTTGTGGATGGTACTGCAATGTATTCAACATGAGACTAACTTCTGCCATCCCATTTGTTAACTGATTGCTGTATGTACAAAAATGAGGTCAGGATTTGGCCTCAGACCGTATCTTTGCACTGTGGGCTTCTGGAATTCATACCACATCCTCTGCTCCAGCTTTTCTTTCCAAAAGTGGTTTGGGACACTGCTTTCATGGTACATTACACAAATAGGAAGAAAATAGGTTCTGAACTTGAAATCGGTGTGTCAGACCAGCACTTACTGAGGTGGAGCAATGCAAAAGCTCAGGGCTCTGTGCTATTCATTTGTTTATGGGATGCTGATCTTAAAAGAGGTAGTATTCAAGTGGAATATAGCTACATGAAATGAAGGAAAGATTCAGCTGTGTGATTTCCAGTGGATTCAGATTCTTCAGCTTCCTGTAACTTTCTGCAGTAGTTAATGACAATGTGGAGTATGCAACAGACACTTGTGAACTTCCAGTATCAGGCCTCTAAAGGTGATTCTTCATTTTTCTTGATGCAAAAGACCCTGTTGCAGTCAGTGTGTATCTTGGATGAGAAATAGCCTTTTTATTTGCAAGTAGACTTGGAAGAATCTAGCATGTGTAATATACTGAAAACAAGATATCTAATAGCATTGTTATTTAGAGCATTTAAGTGCATGCTTTTGTTCAGCTTTATCAAAGGGTTTCTCTTTAAGTGTATGCAGAAAGTTGTGTATAGTTGTGTGATATGGAATATTGAGGTTTTTGTTTGTCTTTGGAATCTTGAATTTTTAACTTCCCCTAGGGCAGAAATGTACTCAAGTAGCAAGACTACATATCTAGATTCCTTCCCTGTTTTTTAAGGAAGGATTTCAATTTACTGGCACTTTAACCTGTTGTAGCAGTTCTCGGGCCTTATCATTGGGAAGATAGAGGGAGGAACTGCAACACTGTATTCCATGAATGAAGTGCACAAATTCAGCGTAGTCAGCAATCATAGTTTGCTCTCAACCTAATGTGAAGTCAATTAGACTATGGAGTAACAGTGAGGCTTTTGACCATGCTTGCTGGAAGACTTGTAATTCCTTTTCCTAAGATTGTTATTTAGGCAGTGAGAGCAAGTGATGAGGTCCATTGATCATCATAATTAAATAAAACAATTTAGGGTTTGACTTTATAGTAAAATCTAAGCAGATTATGCTGGCAGTCATTAAAAAGTACAGGAGAGAGCTTCTTAATGTTATAAAAACTTTGATCTAGAACAAATTAAAAAGTCTTGCTTTCTAGGAAGAAGGTGAGGTGAGTCCATGGTCTGAGTTATGTGAAATAGCTTATTTAATAGCTGTTGAGCCCTTTTGGAAAAGGAGCAGAATCTTCCATGTGTTTCATATGAAAGCAGGCAGTCATCACTCCTTGACTGGCATTTCTCATCATTTTTTCAGCCAGCAGCTCCTGAGAAGAAAACATTGAAAGGGAATCTTCTCTAAGCATTTAAATTCTTTCCCTCATGGTCATGTACAAATATGTGGAGAATTTTTGGCTAAGCCATCACTGTTGGTTTTGGTTTTATTTTAAATTTCTACATGAATCTGCTTAATCATAATTTCAGTCTGATTACTTTATGGAAAATAGAGATATGCTTCCTCCCAAATAAAGTAAGTTTGTGCTGGAAGGCATGTCACTTGGAAATCATATAAAAGGTTCCTTTTTTATTAAGATGTAGCTATTAGCAAACTTTTTTGCAGAACAAATTTAATAAACTGTTCTTAGAATTTCAGGTAAAGAACAAACAAGTGAAATCAGTTGTGTTCCTCTTTTCCAGACCTGGAGTATTCAGAGTGTCAAACTGATGTGTTTTAATACTTCAGGTGTAGTGATTGTGGAAGAACCTGAAGGAAGGTGATATTTTTCATTCTGTAAAAAGCAAGTAAATTTCATGGAGTTGAATAATGAAGTGATAAGCAAATTCCTGTGGGCTGTAGTCACAGAAGGACAGTAAGTCAGGCTGTTTCACTTCATCAGAGTTTAAAAACAGGTTTCATGTTTAGGATTCCAATGTGTAATAAATGTTATAAATGAAAACTGGCATAGTCTACCCGAGGCCAGGTTGGATGGGACTTTGGGCAACCTGGACTAGTGGAGGGTGTCTCTGCCCATGGCAGGGGTTTGAATGAGATGATATGCAGTTGCTGCCAACCCAAACTGGTGATTCTATAAAGTAAAACTTTCCCTAATCCTTTTACTCATTGATCTAAGGGGTTGTAATGACATTCAGGGTTCTGTTTTGTTCTGTTAAGAATTCCATATCCATACTTCACTCAATTGCATTTGGAATGAAATCCATCTTTAGAATAGTTGGTGATACTAGGAAGTGTTTCTGGTGTACTCTTACCATTTGTTTTTATAAAAAACAAATTCAAACAATAAAACCAACCACCAAACAAAACCACAAAACAAAACCAAGCCTTAATTGATTACAGATCAAACAGCAGTTGCTTTTCAAGAGGAGTTAGGTGCCATCTTGTAAAGCTCTGCTTTTGTTAAATATAAACCCAAGTTAATAACTTAAATCATTAATACAGCTAGAGTGACTTGGCCTGTTTAGTATGAATTGATTTAACCTGAAAAATGTTCAGGGAAAGTAAGCAAAAATGGTACCAAACTATGTTTCTCCTTTTAAATAAAACCAGTTTACATATACTTTAAAAATACTTACATTTTATTGAGAATGGCAGTGTAAGGAAAGTTACAGGTGAATAACTTTGAGAGAATACAAGGTTTTCTTCTGTAATTACTGCTTTTAATATCCTTAATGCACTTTTACTGTTTTGTCTGGATACATTTTTATTGTTATTCCTCCAGACAGAATCCTGCCACAAGTATTCTTAAATTGGACATTAATAGCATAGTGCACAGTTGTTACTGCCAGTGCTCAAACACAAATACTGCATTTGTGTTCAGAAGAAAAAGCAAACATCAGATCTTAATTATGAGCATTCCTGCTTTCTTCTGAGCTTAAACAATCTGGCATGACTATCAGGATCACCAGCTATACAGTTTGCATTGGTGGTGCTTTTGTCCTGTTTTTTTACTTGTTTTTAAATGGCAGGATTACCAGGGAAACTTGAAACTGTATGATTCCTTTACCCATAAGAAAAATACTAGGAGAGGCTTTTGTATTGAATGCTTAGCCAGAATTAGTCTATTTGCAAATTGTTTACAAACAGGCTTTTTTTGTTTATGGGATTTGCTCTTTGGCACGAACTGGAGTGTCTGTTGCAACAGGACTGTCCTCTTGACATTTCTGGGCACATTTCTAGTGTTAAGCATTAAAACTTGGAAAAATTATATACATAATTCAAACTTTGGACTGCTGATCAGTTGTTGAAAGCTCTTAATGTGGTGGTGTTCTCTGATGGGTCACTGGCATCCTAATTATTCCTCCTTCCATTTTGAAAGGTACAGAATGTGCTTAGCTTCAGTGTGAGTAGATTAATATAAAGACATCTGTTCTTTGCAAAGAACTATAAACAAAAACTCTGCAAGGTGATAAAGGTCACAATTCTGTTATGTGTTGCAGAGTTTAGCCAGATCTCATTTATAGAAACAGGAATAGAATTGGACCTATTATGAGTTAAGTGCCAGGGAATGCTCAGAGAACATCCAGTGAACACTGATCAAATCACAGCTCAGAATAAAAGAAATATCAGCTAAGCCTAAGAATGATCATGTGCCATGCAGACTCCCAGGCCTTTATCAATAGAATTGTGGCAAGTAAACCAGGAATGTTGTTGCCTGAGTTGGCAAGTATTTGCAGATTATACCACTATGCAAAGTAAAACTTCAGTGTCCTACTCTTAGGTCCACTCACACTTGTTTTTCACTTTAAAGTCTGGTCTTCCAATATACTAGCATTTTGGTTTAGATGAGTATTGTAAAAGGTTGAATTTCTTAATTATCTTGTGATGTATTTAACTGAGAATGATTCTTACGTAGCTGGTTGTAGATTCAGGTTCAGTTATTTGTCCTCCTTTTCATATAAATTGGAATTATAATTCTTTTCTTTAGAACTTTGATTACAATCTAAAGCTCTTGTTAGTGTTGGCTACAAGTATTGTTACAGGCAAGATACTTTCTTTTACTTTGTTTGCAGCAGAGAAAAATTTGTTAAATGTGTCATTGTGCCAAAGCCATAGAAGTAGTCTTTTCTGCACTTAAGTATGGAGCCCAGTAGACTGAACATTAAGATCTTAAGCAACAAGCATTGGTGACTTGGAGAGATAAGTGCTTATTAAATGTATTTTAAAGTTTTGGAGATTAATCAAAACAGAATCCATGTTCATGACTCTAAAACACAACGATACATCAATTTATTGCTGATCTTGACTGGAGAAAAGTACATAACAGTTTTATTATTAATTTCTGAAAGGAAATTGGGTAGATATATCTTATGCTCCCCTGTTGAGTAGTGGAAAGAAGTTCAGTATTTATGCAATCAGCTCTCTTTCTTGCTCTTCCATGCAGAACACGCAACAGAAAGACCAAGAGGCTCATCTTTAGATTAATATTTAAGTGTTACTTTATAGTACGACAGTGAAGCTCATATGGATGGGTAAAAGGGAATGAATGACATACTATTTGTCTGTTTCCAAGAAATATTTTTCTTTACATCCAAGAGACCTTTATTTTTAGCATGTTGAAATAAAGGAACTGAAGAAATATCAAAAGGGCATTGAGTGTGTACATTTTGGGTATTTGTGATTAAGTCACTTGGAGACAACTTTGAGAAATGAAGACAAACTAAACATAAAATAAATACTGATGGGACAAGTGGAGGCATTATCAGTCCAGAAACACTTATCTGAGATGGGATGCCAGCAGGATAGGCTTGGAAAAATCTAAAAATCGATCTTATTTTTTTATAAATATATAAGAACATGTAGAAGTGAGGATTTGTGTTCTGATAAATCTGTTTTTTAATGATTATAGGTACTGGAGCCAGCTGATATGTAATGAGATGCATCCTGACTATGGACACTCAAGACTTGGTTACACAAAGAGAAAGAGCACAGGCTACCCAAGGCAGCTGTACAAGCGGCTTGAAGGATCGTTGGATGGTTGGTTTTCCTCACAATGTGAAAACTGAACTGCCTTCTGGTGTGGAAAGCTTTAAGGATAAGACGACAATATGCTGACCATGAAGATGGAATATATTTAATACTCTGTTCTTGAGAATACTACTTGTCTGTCTGTCCTTAATCACCAGAGGCTTTCTTTAAAGAATTGGCCTGTGACCATGGAACGAGACTGCTGGGATGAAGCTAGTATGAATCACTCCGAAGGACTGTAAGCATTGTGCATCGTGTGCATTAGTGAGAGGCACTGCATAATTTTGGATAGCCATTTCCATATTACATGATTACACATACCTCTTATCTTAAACATATGTATCTCAGCACTGAAAAATTTTGTATTGGTGAAGTTTATGAATGTAAATAATCCTCATTTGCTATGTTTGGTGAAGCACAAATAAACAGTGACTCTGGAATCATTCTGTATTAATAACTGCACTTCGCTCCAACAGTTTAATTGGGGAACAGTGTCACATTGCCATAGAATATCAGGATTTATCTGCCCCATCTCATGATCTTTTGACTAAGAGTATAGTCCTCTTTGGAATGGCTTTGAAAGCATGAAATTAAAATATTATTGGAAGATGGATAAAATTACCCTTTTAGAAATACACAATGAAGCTAAGTTACCTGCTCAAGATATTAGCAAAGTGTGTCTGTAGTCAGAGGCATTTAAGTTTCCTGATTCCTAGTCCCTCTTTTTACCTTTTTTCAGATCAGTCTACAGAATGGTGCTGTCACCAGTGACTGAAGCAGTCAGCAGAATTGAAATACTGCGTATGTGTTTTTCCTCCAATGAGCTTTCTTCTTGTAAGTAACTTACCTCTTTTGGATTTTGTTTTGGGTTTTCATAGATAAGAGGAAAAGAAATGGAATGGAACAGGTAAATAAGGAGACAAGTTAAAGCTGAAAGAAAACTTTTGACATTTATTATTGATGCTTATACTTGAAAAGGAAATGGACAATGGACTTCACCATAAGTTTAAAAATGAGAAAGTATGTATATTAAAATGAGATTGTTATTTCTGCCTTAGCTAACAGTAATTGGAATTTGGTTTAGTGGGCAGAATTCATAAAACAGATTTGTAAAAAAATGTATCATTTCCTCTGGTTATCTAAAACAAGAGTTCTTATTTTATACCTACTTCAGATATGCTTATTTGATTTACTTTGTGGGATGTAAGATTTTCAGTCAGTGCCTTAAGTCTATGCTTTTTGGAGATGATTTTGACCCCTCTTTACAGTTTATGTAGCAGGGATTGTTACACAGCAAATTCATGTTGCTGCTTGAAAACTAAGCTTTGAATACTTTATGAATGTCTGTGGAAGTAGGACCTGTATGACCTCAGGTTTTCAGAAGTCTAATTTGCCTAAAATTGAAAATATGGCTTTGTTTTTAGAGAGTCTGTGTAGTGTTGTTGTCATTTAGGTATTGCAGGGGATGTTACATAATGTACCAATGAAGAAAGTGCTATAAATAAACCTGTGTTTGGTAGCCCCCTAAACTAGAGAGGGGTTACAGCAGTTCAGACAAACTGGATGCAATATTAGCATTTTCTGTTGAAATACTGTTAAAGATTGCTTTGCTTTCATCTGTATGGCAAAATTCAGACTTGCTGATTTTGCAGGTAATTTTACCACTGGTTCCAGTAGGACTTAAAACTTTCAGTTTCAGTAGTGTAGCACTGATAGGAATTTGTTAACTTTCCCTTTGAATACCTGACTCTCCTATGCTTTTTTTAGTGGAGATGTACATAAAGCCAGACTGCAAATGGCTTTAGGCTTTTTGCTGTGAACAGTTAATTTTATGTTGTTTATGTCTATTTTGATGTTAAACATGTCTCTTGTTTTGAAAAGCTTCTTGGCAAACATTCAGCAGACCAAAAAACAAGTCCTTGTCATGGCCATGTAACAAAACCTTCCAACATATCTCATTATCCAGCAAAGTTAGTGGGTCCCACATCAGAATGGATTGATCTGATGTGTGCTGATCCAGTACCTTGTGCAGCACACTCTGATTTCTTACTGCTACACAACAATTGATTTTAGCTGCTTTTTAAAGCTTGGGAGTGATCTAGAGTGCTCAACTAAGCATTGAGCTTAATTTCCAAAATTTGTTTGGTAACTCAGGCACTTTTCATATTGCATACTTTTTTCATGGCTTAATTTTGGAATAATATCAGAAGCATTTGAAAGAACTGGTTATAAAATGGATCTAGGGTATGGAATCTAAGTTTTACTTCAAAATTCAAAATTTGAGGCAAATCTTTTCAGGACAAATAAACCTCATAGTGAACTCATGCTTTTTAGAAAATCACTGCCTTTAACAATGCTATGCAGATTCATGTACTGTGTGATTTTCATCTCCATATGTTTAATAGTTTTTCAACTGCCAGACAAGCTAACACACATGAACAAAGACTGATATGTGCTTTCTGTGCTTTGGATCAAGTGGGTAAAAAGTAGCATAATTCATATGAACAGCTTACAGGGATGCTGAGTGTTGTCATAGCTGTTACCACTCAGCTGATCTCAAGAGTTTCATCACCCTAACTTCAATGGCTGGATGCATTTTGTCAGACCTTTTCCCAAAAATAACATACAGCACGCTTAAGGAGTTCTCAAGAGATTAAGTTAAGGTGGGAGGGAAGAACAGAGGAGCTTTTCCTGTGTATTAAATTTATGATGTCTTTTAAGTTTCTAATACAGTTATTTAAAGTGTTGGTCACTTCTGATAGTGCTGGATTTCAGAAGCTTTGTCATGCAAAGGTTTCCTGTTTGCAGGTCATTAGTTTCAGTGATGTTTCAAGTCTGTGGTGGTACTTGCATGGCCTAAAGCAGAAAAGCTTGTAATAGGAAAGGCTCAACCAATTTCATTCGATATAGCACCTTTCCTTTTTCCTTCAAGGAAGATTTGTTTCTCATTTGTATCCTTTCAGCATAGGATGTGATGCACACAGCTTTGCAACCCTGCCTCTAATTGACATTTGCTTGTGGAATGAAGAAGAAACAGTTGAAAAGCACTGTGCAGGGCCCTGCATTTTCTGAATTCATTAAAATATTTCATACTGATTAGGCCAAGAGTTGGAGCAGGTTCACAGAGGTTGAAAGAAAGAATGTAATGATGATGGCTGAATTAAACATGGACCTTTATTTGCTGCTGCTGCAGCATGTTTACCACACTGAACTGGAAACAATACTTTGCCATTGTGGAAGAAACCATGGTTTTAAGGAGTAAGAGAAATGTCAGTCACACATTCTGTGTGGCTACTTCCAGTACTATGACCTGTGTGCATCTAGCCTGAACCACAGAAATGAAAAGTTTTTTTCTTAGAGGAAGCAGTGGGAGAAGAAAAATATATGCCCAGCTTATGTGTCTTATGTAACTCTGCATTGTAGTGAGAAGGCTTGCTTATAATAAACCTGGTGTTTAGATGCTCCTTTTACTGTTGTTCATTTTAATGGTTCATATTTGCTCTGCTGAATCCTCTTTTTTGTAGATGTTTAAATCTCATCTACACATCATGTGTTGTGATGGAAATTGTCATTGCAGACCTGATTCTGGTGTTAGTCGTGCAGTTCAACTGACTTCTGATTTGCAGGTTTATAAAGTGAGATCAGACCTGTGTGACTACTTAGTGTTGTTTCTCAATATGCTGTATACCACTTGAGTAAAGAACAATATATTGCCAGTAGCCCTTCAGCATTTATTTGGAAGGCTTTTTTTGTGGAGTGTTTTGTGACCTTGATTAGTCCTGTCTTACAGAACAATACTGGTAGGAGGGGTCTTTGAGGTAGTCTTCTGGTACAGTGTGCTGTGTGGTTCTAGGGAGTGGAGGAGTAGATGGAGAGAACCCTCTAGACCCAAAAGAATGTTACAGAACTTTTTGTTGAAATAATTCCCACAAATTATAATGGAAAAAGTCTTACATTTCCAATAAGAGGTGTTTTCTTTTAAAAAATACTCTCCTCTACAATGAATCCTTTCTTGGCTTTTTACTTAAAACTGGAACTCATCCCACCCACAGATGTGGGTTTCATGTCAAATTCCACATTCTAGGAGTAAGCATTTAAAACTAGAGAAGCTTAGCTAAGGACTCTTTCATTCACCTTGGCTTCTTTTGTCACCTGTTTCCACTTACCTGTCTTTACGTTGCATTAGTGTAGTTGAATTGACTACAATGCCCCCTCATTTATCTCTGCAAATGAATGTTGCCTTAGACTTCATGTTGGTTTTAGGTATGTTAGGCTTTACTAAGCTCATTAAAATCAGGGTCTGTTCCTTTTTATTTTGTTCATTGGCTGTCAGAGCTAGCTAGCTCCGAGTGCTTTCCAGGTGCCTGGGAAGACGGAGCAGCATGTCACTTCAGTTGCAGCAGACTGCAATATAAACCCCCTTGCCTGCTTTGTCCGTCGTGTTACACGTTGGTTCATAGAGCGCTGTGGAACCCGAATTACTTTCAGCTTCTCGGTATTTTGCGGATCCCGAGAGTGCAGTAAGGAGCTCTTGCTTTTTGCCACGCCGCGTTAGAAGACGGCAGCTGGGTGCTGCTGTTTGAATCGCACGGAGTGAGCGCTGCCTCTGTGGCTGTCATCTCGCCACCTGCTGGCAAAGTGTGGAAGGTTACAGCATGTGAGAAGCGAGGACTTGCATTTAGAGAAAAAACCCTTCTGCTTATGCTGAGCAGAGTGGGCTAAATTCTACCTGTTTCACAACTCTAGGCTGCTGATCTCCAAGTGAATCGCTGTATTTAAAATACCGCAGGAATTTTCAGAGGGATTTAATGGTGTCAAGCTTTTGGCTTGAAAGAAAAAAGGAGCTTTCCTAGGTCTTTTTCTCAGTATCAGGTTAAAATGGTTTTGTGCTCTGTTTGAGGGCTGAGACTAACTCTGCTTTAACTGAAGTAAACTGTAAAACTTAGAGAAACTTAAGATTTTGTGCGTGTTGTGTTTATTAGAAGTAAATATAAAGCATACTTATAAGCTTCAATTTTGTGTTATAAAGTGGTCACATTAGATCTTTCCTGTTTCTTAACCAGCTACCACACAGTAGCAGCTGAAACACTGAAACAGTTTCTGCAAATTGAAACACAACAGCTCTTGCTTGTGGGATAGTACATAATGAGTTTGGAAATTTCTTTTAATGGCAGCCTCTGTAACTTTAAAATTGTAATTCTAAATTACTGTTAAAATGCAACCCTTCTATATTGTTTAGGATATACTAGTGAGCCAGTGCCTCCAAAGTTAATTAATAAAAGCTACTGCATTCTCTAAGTTCAGGAGAACTGTTACAGGGACTCATGACATTTCTTTTAAAAGTTTGCAGTATTTTGTTCTTTTGCTATTTCCTGAGTTTTTTATTACAGGATCCTATTTTTATGTAAACTTCAGCTGTTACTGAACCAGGGAAACAGATCTAATCTCAGGTTTTAATAAGTTATTTGGTATATTCCTACTAGATTAATGCAATCCGAATCCTTTCCCTGAGGAAGGTATAGTATATGTTTTAATGACTGCCAGTAGCAAATATATGCTTATATGATGTATTTTAAAAATAAAGCAGCGTACTTATGGAAATGTGGGAAAGCTGTAAGGTGGTATTCTTTGAAATTTGTAATATAATGGAATATGTAGTGTAGTATAAGTTGAACTTTTGGTTTTATGTTTGTGTATATATAAACATAAAACATGTAAGTATACATACAAACATTCAAACATACCTCCTTCAGTGAAAATGATTACTTCATCTGCTCAGAAATTCTGCCTCCAGTTAATGCTGTTTTGCTGTTAGTTCTGTTCTAATGCTTAATTTTTAATGAAATTAAAATGTAGCTCTTTCTTTATTCTTGGACTGTTTCACATTGAATTCCTCAAGGAACTGTGCAAGGGTGACATTAGGTTTGCATTAGTGTTACTTTTCAGATCATGCACATTTTGCAATCATTGAAGGTTCAAAGCCAGTGACAGTTAAAATAAGGTGGCCATTTAAATTGCAGACCTGAGAGCTTTTCAATTTTTAATGTTTGATTTCTGAATAAGATGCTGGTGTAATTTAAAATGAGTTATTGAATGGAACACAGTGAACTCATGATGAAGTAGGCTTCACTGAGGTAACCTTGGCAGTGGGGCTGATGGGATTCATGCCAGTTAATCAGTCTGAGTATATGAATTTGAGTCCCCTGTTGTGCACTGAAACCTGGACGTTGGCTCTGGACAACTTTGTCAGAGATAGCAGATAACTGGATAACAATTCAGACAGGTTTTCTGTTTACTGGCAATGACCACCAGAAGGACATTCCTTCTTTCAAAGCATATAGCCAGGCTGTTCATCTGTATGTTTAAGTGAAGCTACAGAGGCTTCTCAAGGTACTTGAAAACATCCTCAACTTGTGACCTTTGTAACTCCACAGACTGCTTAAGCTGACAGGAAGCAATGCTGCTACTTAGAGGTAGTTGCATGCTAATTCTAACCAGCTGGCCATTCCAACCATTTCACTCCCCCTTCCTCTATTCCAACTTAGCTGTTGATGCACATGGTAAACAAGTTCAGTGTGTGCCATCTTTGAAAGCAATGTACTGGCTGGTCCTGGTATAAAAGAAGCTAGAGAATGAAATGTTGTGGTGTAAATGAGTTGATTTCATCATGTGAAGACAGTATGTCCAATGATTTTGAGTTGTATATGTAATTAACAGCCTCTTAATGTGTGGTATGATGACAAAATACTACAAATGCCACTCTTAAGGAGACACTTGATAAGTCACCTCAAAATCAGTTGTCAGTAAATGTGAGCAATACCTGGCAATTCAGCTTGAAGCTCCAATGTCTTAATTTTAGTATGGTAAGGCAGTGCCCATGGAAGGTATGTGTTAAGCTTTGTCACACGAATCAACTAATTACTGCTCACTAGCAAAATGCAGTCTTTCCTGACCTCTCCAATATAGACTAGCAAGTCTGAATTATGTTTTTCTTTTTACTGGGGGAGAGGGTGAAGACAAACATGCCTGCTACACTGCAAGCATTGTCATTTCATTGGCTGTATTTTTCCAATATCCTTTTAAGTAATGAAAACTCTGATGTAATAGCAAAGTACCAAAGGTCAAGTGACAAAATTATCCAGTTCAGTGGAACCCAGGTTCCATTCGAATACATGTTAAGGGAATAGCTCTGTGATTGGCTGAAGAATATTGACTTCTTCATGCCAATAGCAGCTAACTGCTTTTTATAGGTGCCAGTGCAGCAAACATCTGTCTTCGGGTATGCATGAAGCTCTTGCAAAATCAGTCTTGTTGCATCCTAGAATAAATTTCAAAGTTGAAATGAAGGCTTGCTCATTGTTGGGCTGTATCACAAAGAATAAAGGAAATTTTAGATTGTATGGTGATAGAGTTGTGGGTAGGTTAAAATGTCATTGGAGAAAACTGAGGTTTACATTTACTTGAATTATCTTATTCCTGTTTTTGCAAGAAAAAAGCTAGTGGGTTTGGTGACAATAGTTAAACCACAAAGTTTTTCACAGGTTAGGAGGCTGAAAAATATTTAGCTTCAAATATGGATGAATAAGTACATGGTAGTCTGAAAAGAAATAATGACTAGCATAGATTGAGAAGGTGGAGTAGAAGGTCTGTTTCCCATTTCTCATATCAAAAAGAATCCAGTTAATGTTGCATTCCTACAATTTATAAAAACAAATATAATTAACTCATTGAATTCTGCAGTGAGGTACTGAACAACTTGAGTCAGAAATCTGAGGTTGTTTTGTGGCTCTGAGCATTACTGTTCCATTTCCACGAGGAGGAGCACAAAGGAAAGAGATTCTTAGTTTTCAGGGCATGAAAAGGATTTATAGGTGTTAAACTTTCTTTGCAGTCACCTTTTCATAAAGTACTTTGAATTCTAGCTACTAAGACACATAATTGTCTTTCCCAAATTCTCTGGAATTACGATATTCATACAAGCATCTCATTTTTATACATACCCATATGCCATTTCAACATAATTGATTGACCTTTATCTCAGTGCAAGAACTGAAAGCACTCCATAAACTATGCTGTTCTCATTTGTCAATTGACATTTTTTTAGCTGTATAATCTCATGACATCCCATTCCTTCATATTGTGTATATATGTGTGTATATACACTTATAAATGTTATATATTTGTGTGTGTATATTGTGTATATATAGAAATGTTATTTAGGCTTGTTTAGTATAGCAAAGTGAAAACAGAGGGATGTGATAGCGCCCTATACAGAGGAGGTAGAAATAGATTAGATACCAAACCAGGAGAAGTTATTTAAATGGAAATAAAATGTTGGCAAAGAACAAAGACATGATTATAAGTAACTTCTGACAGGAATGTGTAGTGGAAGGCTCCAAACCATTGTTAGAGTGAGGCTTTAGAATGGTATTGTTAGTGATGGGACTAAGAAAACCCTGGTAGTTTTAAATTGGAATGTGATAAATTTGAGTGGGATAAGATGAGCTGTAGATGGCACCTGTAACCTAGGAGGTCCTCTTCCTTGTCCTGTGTCTCTAAATCAATAGTGTCAAGTGCTACAATATGATGTGGATATAATATAAAATTCACATTAGAGATAACACTTGTAAAAGTGTTAATACAACACTTTAAATGACCATTTATCTTTAAATTTTAGTGTTCAGCGTATTTGTTTTGATAGTATGAGAACTGCTGCAACCACTCTGTAAAACTGCTTTGCCAGTTGCCATAGCAATTAAATCTGAGTTCTACAATGTGCCTTTCTTGAGTCACTTCTGTTGTATGATTTTTAAAATAAGCCAGTATTTCACATTTTATCCTCATTTTTCCGGGTAGTTACAGAATAGAACCAAATCTTCTTGGACTCTTGTGTTCCTTGCCATAACTGTGCTAAAATTTATCAACTGTTCTGATTTCCCCATAGTTTGGATTCTGTCTGCCTGCTTGGATTGCTCGTGTACAGGGCAGGGCCAATGATTTCAAAAGTTCTTTAACAGCTTTGGGATCTGTTTGTGTTTCAAACACTGTCTCTCTGTGTGGCTCCATTTGGTAACACTTCTAAGCTGTATTTGTACTTAAATAATAATTGATGGGTCCCTTTTTACCTTCTCTGCTTTGCTGTTGATCTTTACAATTATTAATTCAGGCAAAATAAGGAAGCTCTGTTTAGACTCATCACTTACTGTAGTTCTTCCCAGAGGCCACAGATTAGCACGCAATAAAAGATAGCTCCTCTCCTGGAGTGTTTTCAAATCAACCAAGAAAGGCTGAGAGATGGAGAAGAAACAGTGATAACCGCGGTGTGCCAAAGGGGGAGCTGAAACACCAAGAACTGTATGTAGTGCTTCTATGGCAGTGACAGTGGAGAAGGGGTTTCTCAGTTCTATCCTGGGTCACTGCACCCTTGTTCATAGGGATGTGGAATCCTGTGTTGGTTTGGAGAAACTTCTTGTATGAATGCAACACAAGCTACAGCAACTAGGCAAAGAGGCTGAAGGGAGAGTCAATGGGAATTGAGACTCTGTAGTGGGAATTTGAACTACAGAAAAATCCACAAGAACTTCAGGAAGCTTAAAGTTACTCTGTTTGGGAGAAAATTGTAGAAATTCTGAAGCTTCCAACAGAAGGACACTTTTTCTGTTGTTACTGAAATGGAGCAGGCAGCTGTCCTCAACTCCCAGGAGACATCCTGTGAAATCTCATTACATGAGCAGGCCCACATAGTAAAACTTTGAATCTGAAGATCACATTCTTGCCGGGTGAACTGACAGTGGCCTGTATTACAGCAGAACCTTGTTGAACATGCAATCATGTTTCATGGATATTGTTTTTATCAATCACTATTTCCCAATGATTATCGGTTTAGTGAGACAATTTCTATCCATAATAATCCCCAGCTGTAATCAGAACATTTTCTGAAGGCTTTTTGAGTAGTCTGTGTCAAGGTTGAGAACTGAAACAAAACCTCCTTTGGATCCTTACCTTATTGGCAAGACTAATTTCAGACTGCTGGAGATTAGTAAATATCTGCTTCCATCTGTATTTCTAAGGAGATTAGTGGTGACTTCTGCTGTAATGTGTGTTTAATAGAAAGTCTTTTCAGACTTGTGTGGTAGGAAAACAATATTAGTTTTTTCCAGTAATTTACTTTGTACTGAGTTCCATTTAGCAGCTACCTATGAAGGGTCCTCAAAACCTGTATGGGTTGTTCAATTTCTTATTCCATAGATTTTTTCTGTTGAAAGATTATGTCTTTTTAGTTAAGATCTCTAATTTTTCTAATAAGTTCCTGTGTGTTAGCCGTAGCCTGATGCCTTCTATAAATAAAAAGTACTTTGTTCTGAATTTTGATTCAGGAATATTTCTTCCTATTGAAATGGAAGTGTGTCCAATTAAGTGGCTTCCTTGTCATATGTCAGATCTACCTCTGGGCTTAGAATGGGTAAGGTGTTATTTCAGGTTGATATCACTCTATATATGCTGACATGTCTTTTTGGCCATGGAAAAATGTCTGCACTTTGTGCTGCATTCCTGAGCCAGTCAGAAATAACTTTGTTTTGTTATGAATCTCAGGAGCTTGAGCTGCGTGGTTTCTGGCACAAGTACTTCCAGGTGGGGGGCTTTGATCAGCTATATCAATAGGGCAGAACTCTGGAGCCTGTCTTGGAGTAGGAAAGCTATAGTCCTAACTAGTGCTTCTGTTTGCTGGGTGATGATGTTAGAAGGATAACTTGTACAAACCTCAAATCCTAAGCAAGATAGTATCATGGGCCTCCCCATGCCTTTGAAAACAGGAAAAGGCATGTGGGTATTGCTTATGAAGGGCTTTTTTGCAGGTTCTTCAGCTTGAAGTTTTTCTTGGAGACTAAGCTGTAGAAGTAAAAGTGTGAGGTCTGGAGGGCCTTTGTAAGGCTAAAAATTCCTGATCTTGAATGCAGACCTCTAATAGTCTCCTGTTTCTCCTTGTGTATTGTTGCCTTTCTGAGGTTGGTGTGATTTTTGTCTGTAAGTGCATACTCTTGGAAATTTTCTGCAGGCTTACAGTACAGATGTTGAGCACTGTAAATATCAAAGTGATAGAAAAAGAAATCAGGAACAATTTCAAGAGAAACATATGTACATTTCTCTAGCAAGAATGAGATGTATAGAATAGGTCCTGTTTTTATTGATGGTGTTTAGGAGAGAAATGGCCTCCAGCTGGAAACATGTAACTAGTCATCTCAACAAGTCATGTCTTAAAATACTTGCCTTACAGGCATCTGCTTTTCTTCTCTTTTTCTAGCATTCACAGTTATGGTGATCAGCACAAACAAGGAACAATTCAACTACTGCAATTCTTTGAAGAATAAAAAAGTTTCCTTTCTTCTGTCAAAATGAGGAAATTTCCCCGTGGCAATGCCAGGGAGAAAAATTCCTTTCCAAAATGGGAGCAGTGCAATCACCAGTTCCAAAACAGTATCTGTAGCCTGTGGCCTCTGCATTTGTCATGCTCTTGAGATGCCTGAGCCCTTCCCAATATTTAAATATCTCCACTGAACAGCAAGTTCCTCACATAAACTTTGATTTTGGGCAGGTCTTGGACACCTGAAGAGCCCAGATAACACTTTAAAACTGAGCACTCTATACATGTAGAACATACTGTATGTGTACATGCTTATATGTATAGACTTAGCTACATGTGTATGTATAGGCACACAAAAGCACTTAAATCATGAGCCTGTACTTATGAATCCTTCCAATCTGTTTTCCCAGGCTTTTTCTGGGAAGGAGTGGGAACTGGGTAGTAGGATTCTGAGACTGATGGCTTGGAGGAGCCATCTGTTGGCTCTGATCCAGTTTGTAAATGCTTTTGTATTGTTGCTTTGCCAAATGTAAAACATGTGTTAAAGTGACATTTGATGCATTTAGTAAGGGCATTCTTATACAAAAACTCTGCTTACTGGATAATTTGGAAGCAAAAGACAATGTACCTGTGGTCATCCAGTATAATTTAGTTAATCCAAACAAGAAGCCTTGTAAGCTGTTTATTTGAGGAGACAAAGTGCAACTGATACTGCAGTAGAAAGCTGATGGAGCTGAGGCAATTTATGCTGACTGAGGATCTCATCTTGTGATCTCAGAACTTTCATGGCAAACGCTTGGGTGGCTCACTCACAGTATTTTTGTGCATAGATGCAAGCTCCAAGAAATGTCTCAAATGTAATAATCTTATGTCCTGAGGTACTGACTTTTAAATTGCTAAGAACCATCCAGAATTACTTACAAGCTTAGATTATTTGTATTCAAATGATGTAGTTTATAGAGGGACTTAGATATAGTAAGCTACTCCCACCCCATTCACAGCCCAGTACAGAGAACATCAATAATCAGTGCCTTGGAACTGACTTAATCACCTCTGTAAAACTCTTCAGTTGGCAGAGCAGAGATGAAAAATACTCAGGAGGGGTTGAGGAAGCATGCTGCTGGAGTATTGCTCCTTTCAGAAGTAAGGGCAAGTTCTGCTTTACAGAACAAAGGAGTTGGTGAATAACAGGAAGCAGCTTCCTTGCCTGTAGCTATACAAACCCCTGTTCCAGCTACCACCTCGAAGCTTTTTCTTTTCCTTCAATAGCATGATGCTAGTGGTTTTTGAGACTACACTTGACTTCAGGGCTCTTTCTTGTCCTCTTTTTGTGCTTTGCTTATGCAATATCTTTATTCACAACTCCACCTAGACAATTCAAATCTCTGACCAGTCTTTCAGTTGTTGTGCAATATGGTGCCATACACTAAAGTATGAACAAAAATTTTTTTGAAGGAATATTAGTGTCTCATAGCATTCCACAACAATGGATTTTTGCAGGAGTTTCTCAGTATGGTATGACAGTAGAACGGTACATTTGGTCTTTCTGAGGAATTTGTCTTGCCTCATGTTGGTGTGTGATGCACTTCTATGTATTAAACTGAAGATTTACTTTAGGAGTAAGCCAGCTTGAGACTCTTACTATTTGAGGCCTGATTCAAAGCCACTTAGGTTGGAGAAGTAATACCCCTGTTGTCCACAGCAGGCTTTGGCTCAGACACTCAGGTGTCTTGGAAGGGTTAGGAACCTGATACAAATTCTAAATTTGGAACATCTGCTTCTAATGATGTCTTAAAATCTCCTTGGTCCTGCCTTTTTGCTACTGCAACTAATTTGTGCTTTTCAATACACATTGTGTATTTGTAGCTTATTTTTTCCAACTGGAAGCTTAGCAAAAAGGCAGTGTTGTATGCTTCCAATAGCCAGAAATATTAAGCATTTTCAAGTCTCTTTTTGTTACTGCATAATTCAGTAACAAGATAGAAATAACCATTGCAAGCTAAGTATCTTATGGGGTTTGCATTCAGTATTAGAATAATGAAATAGAATTGAATTGCTGAGAAACAAAAACCTCTGTTCTTCAAAATCTATATCAACAGTATGGTATTAATTATAAGAAAAACCTGACTGTTTATTGGAAGAGAAGCTTTAAGACTTCTTTTATACAACACTATTATGCTGTGTATAGCTGAAGATAGGCTTGAGTGGTGTGAGCATTGATGCCTAAGTCTTCCATGGGTGGTCTTGGATATGGAAAATTAAATAGATCGCTGGTGTTTGAAGACTAAAGGCTATTCTTTTGAACACCTGATTCATTAGTTAATATTTGTATTTTGTCTGTGGTATACATGGCAAGCCCAAAGCCATTTAAACACAGGTGTTTTGTTTACAATGAGTGTAACTTCAGATTAATTTTTGTGAAGTTTGGCATGAGTACTCTTAACATTAATTTCTCCCTTTCTGTCACTTGGTATGCTGGCTACAGGTTGCTGTCACTGCTGTCACTAGCCTTCCCAACCCAGTGTTTAAGGCCACCATCAAAGCTGCTGAAAAGACCATCTCCAAATGCATCAACACAAAATAGGCTTGCTCAGAAAGATCTATACTTGAAATAAAATTAACCCAGTTGACTTTGATTGTAACAGAGGCACCACCATAGCAGCTCTGTTGGTATAGTGCAGGGAGAAATAAAAGAAAGAAAAAGTAGAGGGCTGAAGCATTGTAGAGATTCAGATTGGCCGTCAGGAAGCATCTCTTTACCATGAGGGTGGTCAAGCACTGGAAAAGGCTTCCTAGAGAGGGGGCTGATGCCTCAGGCCTGTCAGGAAGGCATTTGACAGTGCCCTTAACATGCTTTAACTTGGTCAGCCCTGAATTGGTCAGGCAGTTGGACTAGATGATCATTGTGGGTCCCTTCCACCTGAAATACTCTACTAATAGTGGAATCTAACAGTTTCTTTTCCATGGTGACTTTAGTTACATTCTTTGTAGCTATTTTCTCTCATTACTTGAGATATCTAAAGAAGGAACTGAAAACTTTAGACACTTGTTCCTCCTGGTTGCTAGTTTGCTTCTTTCATGCTATCTCTGAACGCTATGCTGCCTTGCAGGGTGTTTTTCCATGGCTGCTCCCAGCATTGAGCAAGCTGTGGAACCAGTGGTGGTACAGTGTGGACTGTGCTGCCTTCAGTGCCACATGCCTCTCCAGTGCCTGCTTGTTAAACTGGAACAGTGATCTCCATTGAGTAGCTGTTTAACTGTGATTAACAACCACTATTTGAGATATGTTGTTCAACTGTATCCTATTGGACTTGTGACAGGCACTCTATTACTGGATTAGCAAATCTATGGCAAAGCTGTCATGGCTGATTTAATAATTTTTCTCCAGTGAAGCTTGTGCTGTTTTCAGTTGATAGAATTGGGTGTTTAATGATGTGGAATCTAGGAATGAGTGATTTGTAAGGCAAGTGACCTTGGATGGCTAAAACACCATGGACTCTGCAGCCTGCTCACACAATGGAAAGACTAAGAGTTTTTGTGGTGCTGTATTCTATGTGATTGGTTCACATGCTTTGAAGTCTTATTAGTATGTTTAATCTCCTGAGCAAAATGAGGAGAGAATAAAAATTAGATGAATTGTCATGTCCCCAGTCAACAGCTGGTCTTGGAAAGAATCTGAAGACCTATCAATGGTCTGACCTGAAAGTAGTGAAGGTGGTTCTGTTGCTTGGGCCTAAAGAAATCTCAATTTCTGTTGTTCTGATAATCTTTGTGACCTACTCTGTTTTCAGAGGGTTTTAATTAAGACTTTTTAAAGCCTGTATTAGCAAAATTAATTGTATACTGACAGTCCAGAAGTGCTAATAATTGAAGATATAAATACACATTATCTTTTTAAAGGCTATAATTCTCAAAGCAAATCATATTAATTCTTAGTTCAGGTTATTAAAAAAGGACATGTCTGATCATTCTCCATTACAGTATTTTGTACCAGTTTTGCAAAGCTAAGGAACTTTCAGTATAAGGAGTGACTGTTTCCTATGAATTAGGAAGTGATGGATGTTGTGGGGTTACCATCTGTATGATAAAGGGGGATCTTCAAAGTTGGCTGGGAGGCGGCAGGAATGCTGTAGGAAACCATGTGCATTGCGACGTGGCACTTGGGTCACACCCTCCATCAGGCACTTGCCTCTCCTAATGGCTTCCCTCTCTGATGACTGTTTTCTTCATTCAGAAACTTCAGATCTGTGACCTGCCTCTCTTCCAGTCTCTCACATTGCAAGTAGGAAAACTTCAGCAGGCCAGATCCATGCACAATTTATGCTCTTGGAGACAGGTGCTTTTATTGTAAACGGGTTTATGAAGTTTAAGGTGGTAATCTGAAAAGGACTGGGCTTTCCAGTTTTCCTTCCACACATGGGGTATGTTAAGGGTTAACAGCGATCAAGAGCTGTGGAACTTCTCCATGTGGGTAAAGCATTCAATATCTTAAGCATTGCTTGGGTGAAAGTGGCTTCAGAACTGTCAGAAACAAGTCCCTAAATAAATGTCCTCATAAGTCACTTTGGTATAGGTTTATTCGCTTTTGCTGTATTATAAATAATGCAAATTTAATGTCCATCTGGACAGTAGGTTTTTGCCAACTGCTACCAGACCAGCTACAAAATTCACTGACTACAAGCTATGCAGCTGCCATGTGCAGTCAGTGCCAAGGAGGAGCATACTGCTAATGCTTCTTCAAGAGCTTGGGCTGGTATGTTGTGCTGTGAAACAGATTAGCAAGGAGTGAGACATCAGGCAGGGAAAGTAAGGGCTTATGTAGGGGCATGCACCTTTGTTTTAAGAAGGTTGCTTGGAGAGACAAGCCAGCTGAGATGTAATCACCTTTGCTTGCAGCAGTTCTCATTATTATTGTTGTATTAACTTGTTTTCTATTGTAGTGCATGTTTCTGATGTATTGTCTGTACTGTGCCATGTTGTAGTAATAAGAACTATACAAATTCATATAATTATGCATAACTGTGATTTTTGTCTCTTATTTCACATTTTTTTGGTCTTCCTTGCCTTGTAGACTACTTATATGAATGAAATAGTCTTATCCTTAGGGAGAGCTCCCTGTCAACATCTTCAGACTGTTTTGACCTGTATGGTTTTGGATCCACTTGACACTCTTAAATATTGGGAATATACCAAATTTTCTTGGGCAACTGGTCTACTTTTGTCACTCAGAGTTGTACTGATGCTCGACAACTGCTCTTTGGAATGTATGTCCCAGTGGACCTGGAGATGCTGATGAGGAGCCTAGGGCTAGTGCTCTGTAGATTGAAACTGTGGACCTGGAGATGCTGATGAGGAGCCTAGGGCTAGTGCTCTGTAGATTGAAACTGAGAGCTCATAGCAAATGCAATTGAAACTCTGATGACAGGAAAATACAAAGTGTAAATTGGAGATAGAGCCAAGATTATTGCAAGCTTGATTTTTTTTTTCATTAAGAGGGTGTGCTTTACCTTCAGGGAGAGATCCATGCTTTTTGACCATTGATATTAATTAAATTGAGGGTAATATATTTAGATGTCTCCGAACACAAAACTTGTGCTTTGGACATCCACTGCATATATTAGCTATATAAAGCAGTTGCAAGAGGCATATAGCTTTCTACTAAGCAGTTCAGCTGGACAAATGCAGTTGTCTTAAATTGAAGACATATTTAGTGATGTTCTCCAGCTGCTTTAAGGTTCAGGGCAGATTTTCAGCTGGCAAAAATCAGTGTCAGCTTTTTGACTGCTTTGGATCTGTGCAGGTTAATGTGAGCTGAGAAACCAGGCTTTACGTTCATGTCTTGGCGTGTGTGTCTGGGTGATTGTTCATGTTGTTCAATACCCCTAGCACTGCACTTGGGAGTTTTCAAGAACAGGAGGAGCAAGCATCTTGATTATTTTTTGTCTACTTCCAGACCATGGTACATGGTCTGGTGGGAATTAGTCTCCACTGCAGAAAGCAGCACTGTAGTACCTTAGTGGAGAGACATGCAGAAGTGTATAAATTTAGCTATGAAGTGCATCACTAGCCTCTTCAGCAATAAGCTTTTTAGAAGTCCAGATTCAGGGAGGTTGCTCTGGTTTTGCTGAGTTCAGATTTCTTCCTCAATGTCAGTCACATTACACATCATAAAAAGGTTTTTATAATGAAGGGCGCTAGCCTAGCATGCAGCTCTGGACCTTTCAGGTTTTGTGTTCAGCTCTTGTAGTGATCTGGCTTGTCATACACCAGACATGGGGCCTGCCCTGAATCCTTGACTTTAGGAAATACGGATCATTATCTCACATTCATGGCTTGCCTTACTTCTGCATTTTCACTTTGCTTTGGAAGGCTGTTAATATTTCATCAGGTAAACTTTTTGCTGCTACATGGTTTTAATTCAATGGTGTTCAGTCTTATACAGGACACTTGCTCTATAATAATGAATCTGGTTTTATTAATTTTAATAGAACTAATGGCAGGAGTTGAATCCTGAAATTTTTTATGGAGTCTAGTAAATATTCAATTTCCTTTCGATAGCGGGTTTCACCCAGAGAGCTCAGGTGATGTTATGCATTGTCTGTCCAAAAGAGGATGTATAGCAAAAATTCCTTGACCAATATACAATGCAAGGAGGAAGTATGGGAATAGTTCTGCCATGTTGGCGCGACTGCTCTTAGGTGTGCAGTTCAGAATGTGCTTTGCCTGGTGTACTGAATGAAAGCCTCAGTTCTGCCATGCAGCCCTGAGGTGTTAGCTTTCCATTTCTGTAAGCTCAGTGAGGACAGGCTATAAGGCATAATCTAGAAAATACAGAACACATATCAAGATGGAAACCCACGGGCATCGTAGAAGTGATCTCTAGATACCTAAAACTGTGCAATATAAAGGTATTAAGTCACAGGGTAATCTGGATTGAAAGGGACCTCTGATGGTCTCCTGGATGAAACTCTACTGAAAGCAGGGTCAACTTCAAATATAAATTCAGCTTCGAAGTTGTATCAGACTGCTCAGGGTCATAGTAACATAGTTCTGAGTAACTCCAAACCTGGGGATGTCACAACCTCTCCTGGAAGCAGGAAGGCACCTGTTGGGTGGTTGCCTGTTATAGGACTCTGAAATGAAACTGTTTCTTTATACTGTAAGTGTATTGAATAAAATATTTTGGAAAATGGGAGCCTATTAGGTTTCTAGTCCTGGTTACCACTGTGTTCCTAGACAGTCCTGTCCCGGATTACAGTAGTAAAAAATACTTAGAAATTGTAAATAGAAATGGATGCATGTTGGAAGTGATGGCTGTACTGCATCAGAAATTGGGAAACTCTTCATCACATACAGAATCTTATTCACAAGGATTTGAGTTGTGAGAATCAATTCTTTGCAGTTGATGTTGCCTCTGTACTCTAAATTCTTCTTAAAATAGAACAAACAAATGCTAATATTGTTCCAAAACTATCACCTCTCCTAAAGAAGAGAAGGATGTAAAAGAGTTCAGCCCCCTAAGCACTTACGCAAGCCCAGCCAGCACAGCAATTAAATTTGCCTTTCTCCAGCCCCTAAATTAGCAGGATTAGGATTGGAAGAGCTGTGAGACAAAGTCAGAAGCCAGTGCAAAGGCTTATCAGATTTTGGAACATCTGCATGTCTAACACTTCCTCACTAGTCCTGCTCCATCTTCTGAGGACTCAAGGTTTTTTGGGACAGTCTGTGTAAGGATGTTCTGTTCCCTGGTTTGTCAGATTCACTCATAAAATGGTGTGATGACAGATTCTATATTCAGTCTGAAAGAGAAAGCTATTAAAAGTTACCTTGTTTTTAGAGATTGTCAACCTCTATTCTCATTGGGAGCTTTTCCCAAGTGTCTTTGGAACTGGACTGTCATTACTTTGGGAACAGGGCCTAGACCAACTACAAAGTACTGGGTTTAGTGCCATTCATTTTTTTGAAAAAGAATTATGAATACTGGTTTCAAGTTGCTTTTTTACAAATGTTGCTGAAAACAAGAGAATTCTACCAGTTAATAAATCAGCTCAAGCTGCTAAATTTCTTGGTGATGGTCCCAAGAATTCATTCAGTGAAAGCAATTCTTTCATTAACTTACCATGAGTGTAGGTGCAATGCTGCTTTATGTGAGTAGAGAAAAGGTGAAAAGTTTTCTTTATACAAAGAAAATTATACAGATGAACCATAAGTGCTCTGCAATACTTAACTACGTTTACCCACCACTGTAACATAAGTGAATCTGGGGAGAATGTTACTTTCTAATTAGGACATAAACTTTTGATTCTTCTGTTATAATTATTTTGAATCATAGAATGATCTGGGTAGGAAGGAACCCCAAGGATCATAGAGTTCCACCCCCCCGTCACAGGCAGGGTCACCAAATTCCAGGCCTGGATCTACACAAGGTTGCCCAAGGCCCCATCCAACCTGGCCTTGAACACCTCCGGGGACGGGGCATCCACCACCTCTCTGGGCAGCCCCTTCCAACACCTCACCACTCTCTCTGTAAAATTTCCCCCTAATTTCTAATCTAAACCTTCCTTCCTTTAGCTTTAATTGATTCCCCCTTGTCCTCCCATTATCTACCCTTTTAAAAAGTTGATTCCCCTTAAAGTAAAAATGCTATATAGAAAATCAGCAGAATACGGAACTAAACCTGGAAGTATTTATCCCAAGTCCTAGGTGCTAGAGCTGTCTGCCTTTAAAGCTTCAGGATTTCAGCTACCCCGTTTTATACTGTATGTGTTTAGCTGACCAGTGTATACAAAGAATGAAATGTGCTTTGGGCTGGTCATTCAGGTAGTTTGTGTACTGAAGTCCAGTGTCAAAACTGCTAAACCCTGGGACCTTTGCACACTGAGATTTTACAAAACCTCTGTGTGTTTATGAAGGACTCAGCTGACCCAGAACTGTGCTTCTCTGGGTGCATTCATCTTGGCCCTGTTTCTGTTTAAATCCATTTTGTGAGAACAGGTGTTAACATCAGCTTGTTCCTAGGTAAAGCTAATGAGTTGGAGACACCCGTCATGGTGATGAGGTGGGTGCTGAAGGGCAGTGATGGACTTTTGGCTAAAATGGGCTGCTATGGCTTCTAATAATGTGCCCTAGAGGACTTGTAAACTATGAAGCATATTTCTAAGAATTTATAGTTAGTCAAAGACTGCTTTTGAAGAAAACATTTTGATATAAAGTAGCTAATTGAGTCATATAAGCCATAAACGTCTCAGGGAAGCTCTTAAAGGACACTTTTAAACTTGACTTTAGAAATCTGCTGGGCTTTTTAAGTTTCTGCCTCTAGCAATATTTCCTTCAAAAGCTGACAGGCAAGGAGGAGACTGGGGGCAGAACTTTGCTTCCATGAACAGAGGTGGTAAATTCCCATGGGCTCCTGCTACCAGGCTGCTTTCATAAAACAGGAAAGTAGAGAGCTGAGAGACTACTGGAATGAGGAATAGTTTTGGGGACCTCAGGAGGCTTTGTTTTTATGACTTCATAAAAGTTAATTTCTTGGGGGGAGAGGAGTGATGGGCTGATGGAATGGGAGAGAAAGCATGTATTGTTTTCCACTGCTTACGTTTGAATCTAGGTCTGTATGGCAGTAGGAACAGATGATACTGAGATTAAGGAAATTTTAGCTTTAGTACAGCCATTGATGAACTTCTTCCTCTGTGTAAGGCCAAGGCTTCAGCTATAGCTCATGCAGGGTTTGTGCCTTTTCTCCATTTATTTAATCTCTAATGCCTCACCTGAAAACCATAGTAATCTATGTACTTCCCAGAAACAGGTTGTGGCTGCAACATTCTCTGCAATAATCTGGTGGTGTTTATGTTGAAGAGGTAATACTGTTTCCATAGGGGAGTGTTTGTCCACCTACAAATTGACCATTCATGGCAGCTGTGAGTTCTAAACCTGCTCAGGATTACTTTTTTCCAGTCTCTGTGTTCATCCAGTATATTGCAAAATGAAATGAAGTTAACAGTCACAAGTCTAAGTACTTCAAAGTTGACTTCACACCTTCTAACACTTTTTGATAAAATCTTGTCCTGTTTCCATTTTGCATTTTTTATTCTTTTAAAGTGTATTACTTGTATTAGTCCATAATTACAGTAGGGGTTTAGAGTAGGACTAAAATTTATTTAAAAACTACTTTTCACTGCTACACAGAACTCGAAGTGAACACTTTTGGACAATATATATTCTGTTTTCATGTAATAAATGGAAAATGACACTTCTAAATGAAGTCATTTTATGATGTTGGGCAAAAACATCTTTTGGAAAATGCTGACCAATTTTCTGTTAATGGAAAATCCTGTTCACTGAAGTGTGTCAAAGTGGATACCTGGACCTGGCTTTTTGGGTGGTTCGTGTAGTTTCTCACAGGGACTTACAAGATCATGGCTTTCCCTGGTGAAGCAATTATTCCAATGATTGTGATCGCTCTGAGTTTGAGATCTGTAAATCACACAGTTTGTTTGAATTCTTCAGTCTTTGCTTAGCACAGGAATGTGTGGAAGGTCTCTCTGGAAATCATTATTCACACTCTAACAGCTGTTATGGACATATTCAGAACATAAATAGAAGTTATTGAAGCCCCTGTGATGTGCTGGCTCTGGTGTGGTGGTTAAATAATTCACCATCAGATTAAAGAGCTGATTTGACAGACTTGAGCAGCTACAGGGAATTGGCTGAGATATTGCCAGTGTAATTTTACCCATATAGTAGGATTAATTATAAATCCCAATCAAGCTCCCTTTGGAGACAATGCAAGTTTCAAATGAGCCCAAAATGAGGCAAGAGATTTGGACTGAGATTTCCACTGTTACTTAAAGTATTTGGGAATTCAGATCCCACTGAGATGAATAGAAACTGGGCATCAGACACTGTAGGTGGCTTGCAAATCAGTCTTGAATTTTAACAGTGATGTTTCAGTCCTACTGAGACTTATAATAGGAGATATAAAGGAAATAAATGGGCTCAGACCCAAGTCTGGCATCCTTGTAAAAGACAGGCTATGCCAGAACACATAAGCAAAATTGCAGACACATCCACATGCTCTGCCTAATGGGTCAGCCTATTTGACTTCCGGTGATGTACTGTCTTTATTACAAAATTACTGGTTGGGACAGGAGCTTTAATACATTAATAATCAGTGCCTTAGGCCAGGTATCAGGTGGCTTTTATTATGGCAGTCTGTGTGGTCTGCCACAGACTGCATGGATATCTAACTAGTGAAACCGCTGTCACAGTTATTTTCGTATGCGATAGCTGAACAACCATCTCTTAGATCTCTGGCCCATCCCTATTGCTAAGCAAGTTCCCTTCTGCACTATTTGCACAAATAGAATGTTAAGAGATTTCTGGCCAGAGATGATTAATTATTTGCATATTGACAATCCTCTTGTTAGAATGATCACAATTCCTGTGCTGCTATCTTTATTTTCCTTTTTTTAATCTGTGTAATAACCCCCCAAGCAGCTCAGCACTGCTTGAGTTTAGTGCCAGTTAGCACTGCAATGGACTTCCAAATATTACATCGATTAGCACTATATATATAATTATTAATTTATATCCTGAAGGAAATAGATAATGCCTCATCTTAAAGTAATATTAGGAAAAATAGAAACCAAAATTAGAAGTTATGCTTTGTTTTTAAAATAATACTGAACAGCAGAAAGTGCTGGCTTATTTGACTACGTTGCTCAAAACCCAATTGTATAGCATGGAGCAAGCAGGGGACACTAAAACATTTAGCATGATGATAGTTTAGTGCTAGTAAAATAAGTGCATTTTATTTAAGAAGACTATTTTCCTTTTTATCTTTACCCATAGACCTGCGTGAGAATCTAATTTTTCCTTAAGAGGAGAGTCCATTTCCCAAAGTAGACTAAATTACACTTCAAAGTGTGTATAGAAAGTGCAAAACAGGAAGACTGCTAAAAGGAAATCCAGATTTGTTATTTTAGACTTCTTTATTTGGGTGATGATCCTTCAGTTTTTGGTGTAGGCAGTGCAGTACTCCCTGGTGCTTTATATCTTTCTTGAGCTGTACATGTGCTGTTATTTCACACTAGCCCCTGGAAAAAAATCAGCTCATTCACAGGTAGAAAACTGAGAGAAACTAAATGATTTTCCAAAGTGTAGGAGCCTGGAGGAGCAGAAGTTGGTGCCCTGCTCAGAATTTTAGCTTTCTCACACCCAAGGTTCTTAGTAGCAGGTCAGTTTTTCCCTCCTGTCTCTAATCTTGCATTCAGACTTCAGGTAGTTAGCACTAAACCCAGGAAAAAAGTCTGTGCAACTCCATGAGAACTGACATTTTTTTGTAGTGTTCTTGTCTGAAAGTTAAATACATCAAGAAATAAAACCATCAATGTTTTGAGTACTAGACTGCAGCAGTTCAATTTCTTGCAGTGAGTGAATGAGATTATCTGGATATTACAAAGGTTGACATTCCAACCAGAAACTGGATTCACTCTTCCACTGTAGATCCATCAATTAACAAAGTAAGAGTCTGTTTCCACTAGAAGGCCTCAATTTCTTTATTTTTTTAAGGAATCTGATAGTGTCCTCTTTGCTCATGTCTTATTCATTAGTAATTAGCATTTATCAAATATACAAACATATTTAGGACTAGACTGCAAACTCAAGTGGTGATGGACATAAGTTGCATGGAGAATCAATTAGCTCATCATCCAAGCAGAAAGATTCACTAATGTCCATAATGATTTAATTAATCATTATTAATCAATGGCTGGTTTAATTTCTTTGAGACAAATTTAATTGCCTTGTGGCAACAGAAAAGAGCAAAGATTACTGTACTGTGCTGACCACACTCCAAAAAAGGGTAGTCCTTGCCCCAAAAGGCTTAGAGTTAGTGGAGAAACTGCAGTGTGTAGGTGGGAAGGCACAATAAAGGCAGTATTGAACACAAGTCTTGCAGGCATTATGACAGTTGCATGGAAGAGAGCAATTAAATAGTTTTACTGTTACCTCCTATCATACATGAAAGGCTGTGTGGCATAAAGCATGAGGAGGCTTTCCTAGAACTTTAGCAAGTGAGTAATGAATGCATTGCAAAATGAGGGGCAGAAAGCTATTGTCATGACAGAACACAAGATGATAAATGTAAAGTAAGACTTGTCCTTGGAGGCCTTGAAATAAATATAGTGTCTTACCCAAGTCCTTTCTAATGAAAGCCATTCAAAATTGAAGAGCTAAGTGAAACTAAAAAGAAAAGATTCTTTTTTTCTTATTTGATGATTGCCTGCTTTCAGTGCTTCCTGAAATTCTGGGAAGTGAATGTCATAGTCCAGGATATTCAGAAGAGGGCAGCATCAACCTAAACAAAAAGTGGGGAACACATTTCATTTAAGGATGTCACTCTAAAGGGGAGAAACTGAGACATAACAGGAGTACAATTAAGTTTTTAAAAACAGAATCTAGCTTGAATTCTGACATTAAGACAAAGCAAGTCCATAATCCAGAATTACAGGAGCATTATAGTGTCTCCGCAATGACATGATAACATTTGTTTTGTCATCTTCCTATGGTAATACATCCCTCAGAAGTGGTTACTGCACCTTAGTTAAGTTTATGATGCCTACAGCCCCCTAATTACAGGTGTTGTGAAACAAAAATTCAAGCAAAATTTAAAAAGGACTAAAATTCTGCATATTCTGACTGAAATATTACTCAAGTCACAGTCAACAGAACTAGGTATCAATACAGGCAGTGACATGCTGGTCCTGAGGATCTCAGTTGTAGGAAAGCTCTCAAGAACATTAATTTGGCTTTGAATCAGGGATTAAGTCAGAAGTAAGATTAGGACTAAAACAAGCAAATACTCATGTAATTACATAATGGTTTTAGGCTTAAGTGAATTTGCTAGAAGTTTTGACTGAGCAAGGACTGGACTGAGGCCAGGGTTATTGGGTTAGCCATTCCCCATCTAGCTTCCCGTGACTAATAATGCTCTGTGTGATGAGTAAAATAGTTTTCCCATGGAATGGGCCCATATGAGACTTTACTCATTTTACCACAGAATTTTACTTTAACAAAGCACTTGCAAATATGCCCCAGTAATGTTGGTGATGCTTACATTTACATTGAGAGAAAACTGCAAAAGGAAGTCTAAATCCTTAGGTCATCAGTATAACGCTGTTATCCTGCAAAGTGGAAATAGGTGCCCTAAGAAAAACAAGTGTAGAAGCTTTTCTTGTAAGATTTAACTATCTGTATTCTGAATCAAAACACAAGGAGATAAAAACATATATTGCAAGCACTATTTTTCTGCTGACTGCATCTTTGAAGTGTGGGGATAATTACAGCATTTTTGGATGTATTTTGAGTCCTTTGTCTTAGGAAGGTACATCCTTTTTCATTTGATTCCTTTCTTAAAAGCCAGAAGAACTGAAAAATGTAAGCTTTTCTATTTTGTGAATCTCAATGTTTTGTGAGTTATTTAACCTTGAATTGTGTGTCAAAATTCTGTTTCAGCATAAATACTGCATATGTATATGCTTAATGAACAAGACCCTAAAGGTTTTTAAAGAACTGAAGTTTATATATGCCATTAAATATGATCTTCATGGGCTAATTAGTTAGAAATTTCACCCTTGCTTATGGTATATGCTGGTTTATGGTCAATAACAGTAAAATCTATGTAAACCATGCTCTTTTATTAATAAACATTTTGTGCTTCTGGCTTTCAAATAAGGAAATGGAGTACTATTCCTCTTGTGACTGGCCTGCTGGCATAGTAAAATCCAAGCAATTAACATTATGTATAAATCACTTCATGTGAGATGTACAGATAATTGTTTTCTATAAAAATAAGAACACTGGTACTGTGAAGAAAACTTAGATCAGCAGTCTCCAACCTCAGAGCCTTCAGAGAGGGTTTGAGGTCTCTGGGGATCAACGTTGAATAGTATACCTTTCACCAGTATGTTATAAGTTTGGATTGAACTGAGGTTACAACTAACTAGAACTGGTTGTTAGCTACTTGTTGGGTAGCTTCTGTCTGTTTTTTAGCAAATAATGCATATACTTCTAAAACCTTCTCCACAACTCCACAAATGGCACTGTTGGCCTTGCTAACTGACAGAATGAATTGGTGATCCTGGAGGTGCACCACCCTCCCCATCCCTGCAGGGGCCTCTCCGGGTTAGCATTTCAAACAGAATGGTGAAATGAATCATTTCTATGGAGCTGTAAACTTACGTGATAAGCCACTGCTCACAGACACGATCATTCTTTCTATTCTAGTCTGGGAGCACCCCAGATAATGTGTACTTTGGAGCTGTATATAAATGATCAACTCATTTTAACTTTTCAGCTCATGGTATTTGCTGCTGGCCTAAACTGAAACTCATAATGACCTGAGGCTTGTACACCTTACTCTCCCAGAGAGGGGCATTACTGAAACAAAATGGCCACCCATCCTATGGTGACTACATCTTGCAGTCCTTGGAGCATCTGTGGATGCTTCTTTTGCATTACTTCTTCACTAGGTTTTACAATGGCCAGTTCAAGGCAGAGCTGGAAATAAACAGCTCACTTCTGTGTGCGAGGGCAATGCCTAATCATAAAGGCAGATTTTTTTTTTCCCCCCAGGGTTTGGATCAGGCTTGTGTCAGATCAGCTCTCAAACACGCATCAGGGATATCCAGGTGCTGTAAATGTGACTGAAAGGGCCCTATGTGGTAGATGGATTTATGATGTTCTGCAGCTATCATAACTTCTCATATCCTCTCCTTTTTGGATCAGTTTTTCTTCCTCTGAAACAATCATCTGATTGCTCACATTTTTAGATTCAGTTGGAGAAATGGTTTTTGTTTTCCCAAACTTCTATGGCTGTTCCTGACCCCTTAATCTCACAGATACCTAGCCTTCTTCAAGTTCTTTCCCCAGGCCATGGGATCTAACTACTGAAGTCCTACTGTATTCCGTATGCTATTGTAGCAACCTAGTTTAGAGAATCTTGGAGCCTAATACAGCTGTAGGCAGAATGGAGCTGTTTTCAAAATACAGGTTTGGAGTGGGTCATTGACCAAGCTGATTGTGTGCTGCTCTGTTTTAAAGGAAGCCTGCTTTCCTTTAAAAATACATGTCCAAAAGTAAATCACTTTTTAGAAAAGCAAATGGACGTGTTCAGATTACAGAGCTGAGTTTCCATCTACAACAGAAATCTTTGCTGTGTGCTAAAGCATAGGGGCTGTGAGCTTGAGTGGGTGCTTTTGTTGCTGAACTTGAAGCAAAATCATATTGCTACTTGGATGATGGATTTCCCTTAGTAGGCAGCCACCATCTTGTTTACAAGGAAATCTCAACCATTAGCGTGTATGAGAACTGCTTATGGTTGGCTGGTTGGCTTTTAGCAGAGATGACAGAAGAAATGAGACATATATTGGCTTGAGGTAAGCAGTCTCTATTACCACAACTATATTACTAACTTATGTTTAATTGCTCAGCATTTATGAGGTTCATAGTTTATTGTCTTTCTTGCCACACAATAGGCTGGGCAAGTTAAAAAAGCTCCAAGTTTCAAAGGCTAGAGCTTTGGGTGCCTGCCAGCACTGATCTGTTTAACAAACAGGCAGCAGGGTGCTTATTAGTAGGTTGTGGTTTGCAAACCATGAAGCCTGTGGGGGCCAGATGCGCTGATCAAATAGCAAATCTATAGATTGGTAAGCCCATTAGATGAAAAAGGGGAGCACCACTGAGTATATTTTTCATAGGCTTCAATTAGGCCACCATAAACGACTCTGTAACTCTTTCTGTTGACCAAACAGTCTAAATATTAAACATTAGTGTAAGCAACATTTGTTCCAAATTGCTTCTCTTAGAATTTCCCAATGACTTATAATTATATAGTACTTGGTAGTAAAAGAACAAGTGCCAAATTGCTCTTATTATTTCTGTTTATTTCAGTGTAACAAATAGTGCCTACTTGCAACTCAAGGTGCTTATATATTATTCATAAAAGCACAACAAAAATTGGCAGTGAATCAACCACAGCATAAGACCAGGTGATCAGCTGATCTGAATTAGCATGGTTCTGTGGAAGCCAAGATGAGTCGGTGAGTTCCCTGACATCACTGGGCCTATGAAAATACCTAGTTGATTAAGGATCCAGGCAAATGACTCTGCAAATGACATTTCAGCCCTTTGATTTCCCAGCTTCAGTTGCAACCAATGAATCACTTGTGAATTCTGTGTGATGACTACTGCTAGAATTTTCATGTTGTGCTTATGCATCACTTATGTAGCAAGGTTCCCTCTTCCTGACCACTGAACCCATGGTACTTCCATGACTTGAGTGTTCTCAGTCCTGCTCCTTACTATTAGTGTTTTTGGTGAACACAGTTTTAAATGTTTGCTAGGTGCAAGTGAAAGATACTGTACTGCCACTAAACTGTCAATTTTTCTTGCAAAAGTCTGTGAATTGTTTTTGCAGTGAGAACCTAATTCTGGTTTCAGTTGTCTTCCCTAGAAAGGATTAGTAGGTAAGAAGGACCTGAAAGACTGTTGTGAAGGTTGATCCAAGATTACTTATGTAATAAAGAGGAAAAAGAATAATTTCTGCAGCAGAGATCCTTGTGTTAAAAATGCTCAGAGGCATAGAACAAAGCCAAAGTACTCTCCTCTCGGCTTCTTTCCACTTGGTTGTCAGCATCTTGTATTTGTTTTCCTTTTGTTGAGTAACTCTGAGCTGCCTGAAATTTTGAGTTAGGGAAAAAAAGGACCACAGCATAAAACATGATGGCAGTGTTCTTTCAACAATTGTCTTAAGTTTGCATGATTGACATGAATTCATTTAGTCAGCAGGTACTGATTGTGGCAAAAAACTCCTAGTCTGTGCTTTCCATGTCAACAGAAGTGATGTGCTGCACCATTTTGTAGAAGAATCATTGCTAATAGTATTATCAGAAAGACACTTAGTTTCAGGTCTTTGCACACTGCCAGAGAAACACACGTTTGCATCATCTAAGGAGCAATGAGAACCCATTACTTCAATTTACAATTTATCAGCTTTAGAAGTCTACGATGACCTTGGTGGCACACAGCTTTATTTTGGGTCTCATGCTGGCAAGATACTGAAGTGTCTTAACTGGGTGTTCTGTATTTCAGTAGTTCCATGCTGCCATGCTAAGGAGAGTGGTATGTTTAAAATTCAATGTGTTGCTTAAGCTAGTGCAAACTGGGCCTTTGCACTAGTGGAAGTCAGAGTATGTTCACCCCCAATGTTGCCAGCTCAGCAAAGCTTTTAAAATGTTTCAGAATGTAGGATTTACTTGGATGTTTCTTACATTATGAGTCTACTTTAAGTCATATCATCCAAGGGGCATATTAGGCCTTTCTATGTAGGAAACCAGAGTCTATTGTTCTAAGGCTAAATTAAGACTAGAGGCCAGATTAGTAAATAATGATTCACTCTCCACAATTCTTAAATGTCACTAGGCAAGTATACATTGGTGAGGTTTATTAGCCTCATTATTCCTGTACAGAACTGACATCTAAGAGCATAAACAGGAACAAAGAGTAACTGAAAAAGAGCCTAGTGCTAATGCAGAAAACCTACATACTGTTGAATATAGGGCAATCTAAACCCCAGGAATCTATATTGCAGGGATCTTTATTTTTAAAGCTCGAGCACTCCAAGAAAATGCTATTACTCCATGACCCTTATATTAAGTTGATCCTTAAATTAAGGTGTCTTGGTTCCCATTT
Organism: Hypotaenidia okinawae; assembly: GCA_027925045.1. Classification (NCBI taxonomy): domain Eukaryota; kingdom Metazoa; phylum Chordata; class Aves; order Gruiformes; family Rallidae; genus Hypotaenidia; species Hypotaenidia okinawae. The sequence continues at coordinate 12,824,522 of BSDF01000007.1, read as the reverse complement.
TCTATTTTTGAGAGCCAAGGACTATAACCCAGCCAAAGCAACAACTCACTCCTGCATGTGTGTCAGCAGTGATAACCCTGTTGCATGGTCCAGATCACAAGAAATCTGTTTTCAAAGCTGATGAAGTTTCAGATACATTGAATGGGAGAAGGTTGAGCCAACAGGCCTCACTGTGTTGGCAGCTTTTTCTACAATATTCCAGAAAGAAATGGAGGAAACAACTTCCCCTTTTTTGTTGTCAGAGGATGTCCGTAGCTGGAAAGACTCTTCCTGCTTGTACAGCTGGAGAAATAAGTCCTTACAAAATGGCTGTGCAGGAGTTAATGCTTTCCAGTGACCTTGGCCCACTGAAAGGTGCCCTAAATAAAAAGCAGCAACACTTTTTCTTTGCTATAATGTCTTTTCAAAAGAAACAAGAGCACATTAATGCCAGTCCTCTTCATGCTGATCTCAATATCTCTGGCTGTAGCCAGCAGTTAGTCCAGCATGGGAAAAGTTCAGGGGTGGTAAGTAATGAAGTGATGCAGAAATTAGCTCAAACTGTGACCTTTCTCCTGTCTCAGGCCTTGTTTGTGTGACCCCACACCAGAAAAGGAGTGGAACTATTTGAATTGCTCAGATGTCTTACACTCCAGCAAAATTTGCCATAGTGTGTGGTAGCTCAGACTGTCAATGCCAAGTTCATTGAAAATGCCAGAGGAAAAGGACATCTTGAGTTTTAAACTTTGGGGTAGTGCTTGTGATGAACTCTGCATTAATCAATTATCTGTTACTTTAAGGGCTAACCTCAGTTAAAATCTTTGTTGTTTTTTGTCACTGTTGTTATAGTATCAGGTAGGAAGTTCCAGCAACTGGAGATAAGCATCTTTTTTCCTTTTTTCTTCCTCTGGCTGGTTGTATTATTTGAATCTGCTTTGCTGAGGGGTGTTTGGCTGAGTTGGAGATGCTTGGGGCTTCTAAACGTCAAATCTTTAATGATGCATGAGAAAACCAAGAAAATATTGATGCTCCATGAATGCCACATGCTGCATGTCTGTAGAGAAAGATGAAAACTCTTTTCTTCTACTAAACCAGTGGATTAGAGATAATGCCATGAAACTGGACCAATGTTTTTACAAAAACAAGTCGTCTTTTTTGAATTCACGCCATCTTGCTTTGCCTCAAACGCTCTGTTTGGCTGAAGTTCAGCAGGGGTATTAGGAACTGCTGCTAGCTGAATGCAGAACAAACTCTTACAGCCAAAATTAAGAACAGTGCTGTCTTCTGCAAGGTTTTTAAAACCTAATTGAAGTAAATACTTTCAAATGATTAAAAGGCACACACCATTTTAAGATAAAAGTTTATTATAGTTAAAAAAGGAAGCTCTGTAATTTAAATTGGAAAGTTTATGAAGCTTCAGGATAAACCTCAGCTAGGAAAAATAACAGGTTTCAGATGTTCTAAATATCATACGTTAACCCCAAATGATCGTTCTGTAACACCAGTTTCCTTAGTCCACGGTGGTCAGAATTAGAACACCCACTCTGCTTAAAGGCACAATGCTCACTACAATCAGCCATTAATCGCCCTATTCCTGTCCTGTACCAAATCTCCCAGCTTTGCAATTTAAAAGGGGCTGGTTGTGTAGCTATCCCAATTAGATCTGATTTCATCATGTCTGGACCTGCTTAAGCAGGAGCTTGGACTGGAGACCTCCCAAGGCCTTTTTCTAGGCTTCTAATAAAATAAATGATTGCTAGAACAATATCTGATGAGACTGCACATCTAGGAAAGGGCATATTTTGCAAGGCTGTCAGTATTTCAGATAATGTCTGTGTAGAAGAGAGAAAGGGAGAGAATATTCAAATGTTATTTACTTAAGAGTAGCTGTTATTTAATCTACAGAGTCAGATTTATTTGGATAGTTACTATAATTAAATTCCAACTGACTACTAGAAACATATTGAAAGTTAACAACTATGTAATAAACTTTCTAAGCAACAATTAAGTGTGTTGGGGAGACAAGTCTACAAATCTCTTATAGGTGCTATCAGAAAGGAGACAGAAAAAGTAATATCAGAAAGCATTAAGTTAAATTAAAAGTTAAAGGATTAAATTTTAAAAACCAGCTTTTGTTCTGCCCTTTGGGAGCAGCGTCCTGATAGTATGCAACAAAAGGCAGTGCAGGAGGTTGCTGGGGAAAGGACCTGCAACCCACTGTTTGAGGCTTTCAGTGTGCTGTAATTGAAAGCTCCCAAAACATGTCATCTGGAGTTGACTTGCTGCAAGCAAAAAGGTGTAGCTAACAAAATTTCTATTGGGTAAGCTACTCAAGGTATTTCCTGGTTCAGAATTTACACCCTCAGCTTGGACCACTAGTGTCTGGCATTTTTAAGGCTGTGGTAAAGTGCAAAGACCATTTCTCTGTCTCTTTTCCTCCCTTCAAATGTATACTGCTTGAGCAAAAAACACCTCTCCACCATACCTACTGTTCTCTTAGGCCTGAACTATTATGTTTCTACAAATGATAATCAATGAAAAGCTCCAATGAGATCTTCTAGTGAAAGTCATTTGGCTTGTTTACTTACCTTGCTTCAGGAAGATCTGCCAAGTTACTATATAATTTGTTCCCATATCATCCTGGCATAACGTTGGTCTGCCTAGCTCACTTCTTACTCAGAAATGGTGTTTCTGTATGGTCTTATGGTTGCCTCAAGTGTTTTTTCCCTTCCCTTTGAAGCTCAGAAAAATCAGCTAAGCTAAGAAAAGTTTTTTCAGGAATGGGACTTTATGAAAGCCATACCATTTTGCAGCACTTTCTCGCACTCATTTTTATTGCCATTCATCACTAATCATTCCATTGACAACGCATAACTTAATCCTGTGACTGCTTGTCATTGGGCATTGTATTTATTGTGGTGAGGGACACCCTCACAGTAGTGAGCATCTGTAGGATTTGGCCTTCAACATGTGATGTCCTTGTGGTTGTGATGTTGTCATTCCATCTTTTGCTTCGCACGCGGTACCGTTTTTGTAAGCAGTAATACAGAGCATCTCTCTGCAGCTACACAATTTAATAATACATTGTCAGCAATCAATTACAGAAACACACAGTATTCAAACACTCTATTTGTGTCATTATTAAAGTACAATAAACTCTCTTACTCAGAGGATAATAATAGCAGATCAGATTTTTACAAAAGATACGTTAAAGCCCCAGAGCCCAATCAAAACAGTCTCTTTTCTGTCATGTTCCCTTTGTTAAAAGCTGCTTCTGCTCTTTTGAAAGAGCTTTCATTCCTCCTTAGAGAATGCCTCAATTTTAAAATCATCACAGTAGATTCATGTCACCCATATTTTATATTCTCTCACATAAGAAAAGAGAGAAAATTCTTCATCTGCTAAGTCTTGACTGGTAGTTAGCTCCTTCTGCTTCCTTCTACTCCAGTCAGGCATTCCTGCTGTGTTCCTTTCTGTGTTGCAGTCCTCAGAAAAAATGCTGCAAAACCACAGGCTTGAGGAACGGGTCCGTATGCGCTGTGCCAACACCAGCTTCATTTCAAGATTGGACCTCAGTCACCTGAAATTTCTTATCCAAACTTTTAAATGAATGAACCTAACCCATTTCTGGGCATGCTGTTTTAAACAGTGTAAGATCCTTAAGCCAGCATATTCTGACCTATTGTATCCACCCCCTAAATGAACTTTAAGATCCATGCCCCCTCTTTGCCAGTCATAATGAACATTGATTAAATGTGGGCATTAAAACACTTGTACAGTGATCCCTGGTGATGGTATAATGTGCTTATCTACCAACTCCCTTAACTGCTAAATAAGTTATCTTTTAAAAGTACAGCCGAACACTAATATTTCTCAGCTAAAACTAATTACTATCTTGAGTTTTTTTAGATATATGCTAATACAAGTAGCTGCTAAAGACACTTCTGTGACTATCCAACCAAGCTACCCGTTATTTACATTTGGAAATTCTCCCAACTTAGAAAAAGAAAAAAATCATAAAGCAAACGAGCAAGTAGGCTATCAGATGCTTTCACATACTTTTATGGCTGATCTATTTTACAAATTACTCTCCATTCTTTTTCTTATATTTTCCAACTATTTGATCATGGGAAGATGTGCTGAATCATTGCTAGTGTACAATAACAGTGCTGTGTAAATTTATTTGTAGAAACTGACAGGAGGATTGTCTGCTTTGATTTCAACTTAGTTCAACTCCTAATCAGAGAACCCTGGAAATGGTCGTGTTTGCTTTTGTTCCACGACTGGCGTATTTACTTATTTTAAAGGTCACGCGTAAAGATTTCATCCTCTGCTTTGTTGCCAAGTGTGAGATATTATGAAGGTGGTACTGGTAACACAGTTTGGATGGGCTTGTCAGAAGAAATTACACTAAGGGACCTTTAATATTTTTTATTTGTTTTCAATTTGACTGTTCTGAGGTGAAGAGGAGTCTGGAAAACTACCTGCTTGGCCACCAGCTACATTTTTCAGCAGGAAAAGTTCAAATAATTTTCACAACTGTAGTAAGCTCCACTTTGAGCCTGTGTGTCTTCGGAAGAACTGGAAAGATAGATGAAAGTTGAAAGTAGATTTCCACCTCTCCCCATTTCACAAGTAAACAGAAGCAATTCACACAGAAGCCCTCTGCAGCTCACAAAATGTAATCATGTTACTGTTCGGTACCTATTGCTACCTATTTTCGTAGGCTGCTTGCTTTAACCCTAAAATTGGTGTTTCCTTTTTTTTGTCTTCGGAAATAAGTCAAACTTCTCTGTCTCCTGAAAATCCACTTACAAGTATAGGGCCTCTCAATTTTATTTTTTTTTTTCAAGAGTAACTGCTGTGCTTTCATAGTGTTCAAGGAAATGCCTAAAAGGTAGATAAAAAGTTTCTAGCTGGCCAGTCTCTAGCTACCCTAATTTAAGGGACCAGCCAGATTCTTCCAACAGCTTCTTACTTTGCAGACAGCTTAGCTGCACAGTCCTCCATCTGTAATTTAATGAAAATGTGAGGAATAGAGGTTCCTTAGAAATTGTTTTTAGGTAGCTGGTGGTGTTTGAATAAAATATAATCATAGAATGATTTTAGTTGAAAGGGACCTCACCAATAATCCAGTTCCCCCTCCTGCCTTGGGCAGGGCGCACCTTCCACTAGACCAGGTTGTCCAAAGCTCCATCCTTGGTTGTATACCGTAACCATTGTAAATGTCTCGACTCACCGTTAATTTCCAAAACAGCTCATCTTGTTCATGATGAATTCTGTGTTTATTGTTGATGGTACCATATTTTTGGCTGCAACTTTTTTCTGTTAAAGTAGAACATCTATTCATGTAGAAGTCAGTCCTAAGCAGCAGATGCTGCATGAGGGTGTCACCTATCAATTACGATTAAGAAACATTGAATCTTGGTGCTTTGACACTATGATGTGTCTTTGGCTAAACAGTCTAATAAAGATACAAATAAATTTGATATAAAAAGTATCAACATTCAGGATAACAGAATTTTTCTAGACCTATTTTAATATTTGCTTGAGTTGGGTTACTGTAACAACTGTAGCATTGTTTAAGAATTATCTTTCTGAGCAGTTTTGCATCATTTATGCTGAATTAACTAATGAAGTGTAATTTTCTCTGCATGTAATTTTGTATAATCTGATAATAAGCACGGTTAAAAAAAGTTGGCACATGCACCATGTTTTCAGGGCTGCAGTGTAGTTTTAACAGCACTTCATGACCTGTGGTGAATTAGCGTGTGTCTGAATGGGACTGAGGACTGTTGTATCCATGGGATCTCAAAACACTCTGCAGCACATTTTTTGAAGTAACTTTATATGAACTGGGAACAGAACACTAATCAACAGGCTTCTGAGTGCCCAGCTTTATCCACTTGACTCCTGCATCTCTCATGGTCTCATGCATAAGGAGGTTTATTGATTTATTGCTAACAGCTTTGACACAGTTTATGTTATTAGGACTGCTTGCTGTATTTGGGACAGGCATCAAAGGATTGGGCTACACCAGACTGAATGGAAAAGCATGGTCATTCACTTCTCCACCTTACAGATGCATAAAGACAGCTTAGGTTAAGGAAAGGCTCCCAAACTCTTTCTTGCTTTGTTGTGGAATCCTGGTGGCTTTTTTACTAGCAGTAGAAGAAGAGGTGGTGTTTCCATCTCAGGAAAAGGTCCTAGGTGATATACTCACCGCCTGTGGAGAGGTAGAAGGAATACACTGCATAAGACAGAAATGACTGGAACACTTTAACTAATTTACAGGAACATAACATGCTCAATTCCAGGGAAGGAGGAATATTAACTTGATGGTGATGAGGACAAGCCCAAGTGCTGCGAAATTAACAATGTTTGTAAATTTCCTCCTGTAGGTAGCCCTTTGCTCCTTGCATAGGATTACTTCACACCTGTGTCGCCCACAAACACTTGCAATTTCCATACTTCTGTTAATAAGACTTAATACTAGAGGGACATGATCTATTCCAGATCAACTTCTCTCCATGTTCCAAATGGAATGATATAGCAGTAAAGGGACTGTCAGAGAAAATATATCCATCTTGGCCTATAGAATTGGGCTGGTGACTTTTGAGTTAAATAGGAGTTGGTTAACTGACCTTTGGAAATGACTCCAAGTTTATATCTATGGAAGTCTGAGGAATTTGGCTTAAATACTGGTAACCACTGTTGGTTTATCAGTAATTGCTTCTGTTTCTTATGAGTCTGGGAGCTTGTAAAGTTTAAAAAAAGTGTCTAGCTACATCCTAGAGATTCACTGAACCACAGAATGTTAAGGGTTGGAAGGGTCCTCAAAAGATCACCTAGTCCAGCCCCCACCACCACAGCAGGACCACCTAGACTAGGTGACACACGAACATGTCCAGACGGATGTGAATGTCTCCAGAGGAGGAGACTCCACAACCTCTCTGGGCAGCCTGTCCCAGTGCTAGCAAATTAATATTTTCTTCTGTACCTATGCGAAGCCCAGTACAACAGCAGCCTGTGCTTTGGGATCCTCGGTGACACAGCTGTACAAAGGAACAGCTGGTTTGCTTGCACTGGAAATGAGTAATTCGGGCTGAGGGCCTGAGGTGTTATAGTGTGTGTGTCTAAAATACAGGGCAGGCAAACCACAAAGGTGTTCCTGCTGCACCTAAAAGAGTATTTGAGTAATCTTAGGTATGAACGCATAAGCAGGCTGAGCGAAGGCATATATTCAGACCTCTAATGCAAGGGTGCAAGAACCTCAACAGTACTTTTCATATGAAATAGCATTTGGATTTTCCATCACAAATGTTCATCATTGATTTGAAGGAGTAGTCCTTAACTCTGCAGTTGTTGAAAGCCATAGGGATTTTTTAAGGGAAGGATACAGTTATGCTGTGGTTAAAATCTTACTAAAAACTAGTATACAACTGTTTATCTGGGTGGAAAGAGAACTGAGAGTACCACCTGTTTGTTATCATTGGAAACCCTCAAAAATCCAGGGTCAAAATTTCATCCCCTTAGGCCTGTGTGCAGCCAGTGGACCTGTGCTAACATGGAGGTCTGCAGGTGAACACCTGTGCACAGCAGAAGTCCTTGGGGACAAGGCTTTTTTGACAGAACAATTTTGTACCACTGCTTTGGTGTTGCTGAGCCTGTGTGCTTGCTCCCTATCTCTATTTACTGGGAAGGAGAAAGTCACTGTGGTTTTAAAATACTTTAAGGCAAATTAGCTTGCTTTTCCATGGTTAGAGTTCTCTTACTGTATAAAGTAAGTCATTGGTAGCAGCAAATATCAGCCCCTGGTGCAGCCACAAACAATATAGCTGCAAGCTTTGGCAGGACTGAACCTGGTTGATTCACTCCTGGCTCTCTGTCAGTAAGGATTTTATTATAGGTCAGCGCTTAATTCGTCAGCCTTTGCTCTGTGGACTTGCAATGGTGTTTAAAAGTGTGAAAAAACCCTGCACACTTACCTTTACCTGTAAGCAAAGAAACAGAAAACTGAAAAAGAGGTAGAGGAGTGAACCTTTTCAAACTTGTATTGGTTTGTAAACAGGGTAATTTTACACAGGATGGTGCTTGTTCTTCCTGCACCCCTGCCTTCAAGGACTTCAAAAATAGTTCTAAATTTTGCTAAACCCTGCAACAGAGTTTGCTGGTATTTAAACAGCCCTTTCCATCTGTGGGTGCTTTGCTAGAGAGGTGACACTTCAAACAGGTGGACGTGTGCCAGAAAGCACAGGGATTGATGTGACCAATACTGCCTTGCAGCTCAGTGGCAGAGAGAGGTTTCCTGGTGCTTGCCGCATTTCTCCAAAGAGCATCTGACAGAGCTCTGTCTTGTGGCTGATCTCAAGGTTACCCTTCAATATCTGCAGCTGGACAGTGGGAGAAATTGCAATTCTCTTCCTGTCCCTGCAAACAAATGCAATTCCTTAGCCTCAATATGCCCTTAGCCTTGATGTAGCAGGGCTGCTAAGGGCAATTCAGCCCACATTGTGTATTTTGATTTTTGGTCTCTCAGATGAGGCTGCCAAAGCAGGGAACAGTTAATGCCAGTTGCAGTCGTGGCTTTTGTGTGAAGAGCATTAGTCCCGTAAGAGCTGTCCTGGGACCACCAAGCTGTTTTACAGAAGCCAGCAAACAAGCCACCCAATGGAAATAATTTTCAGTCTTAAAAGTACAGAGTCTTGCCAGAGAAAAGCTCATGCAAATGCAAACTTTCCTCACATGTTGAAACTGAGAAATTCCTTCAAGGCCTTGGTGATGTCTCCACCTTGATTTTTTTTTTTTCTTACATTGCACTTCTGTTTTTTCACAAGTGCTTTAAAATGATCTTCTAATTTGTGTATGTGCTTGAGGCTTTCATGAACAAAAAAGATTTTAAAGTGACTTTTCCTGTTAACATAAAGTTACATGTAACCCAGAGGCTATGCCAGAGTGTGCTATGGAAAGCCTCTGTGCCAGGTAGGTTCACATTTCACTGGGGTAGCATTAATTTCTTTTCACTCCTCAGTTTACATTTCCAAACCTATCACTACACAAGTACCAGAGGATTAATTTTACATCTTGTAAAGTGGTTAGCGTTGTTCATGATAATGCACAGCCTTTGTTATAATTACAGCAAGTCATGGGAAGGTTCAACTATTTCATTAGCTGACTGGAAACAACAAAGTCTAAAGTTTCATTAAAATCAGATGTAATACTTGCATTCCAAGATCAGTTGGAAACTAATAGGAATAATCTAAGCCATAATATCCCAACTAAGGCTTCATTGTACAAATCACATTGGGGATCATACTGCAGTGATTCTGCATAGAAGTGTGTCATATCACAGTCCCAGCCTTTGGATGTAATCTCCAGGGTATCTGTGGTTAAGGCAAGACCATGTTTGCTTTGCTTACGAGAGCATTTGTGTTGGGGCTCTTTCCTGCAACCAGGTACTAGCTTAACCTAGTACCTAACTGAGATGCCTTGGTTGTATTTCTTTCACAACTTAGGCTGTCACACATGGCAGCTGGAGTCCTGAAGATGCACCAGCAGTCTGTGCAGAGCTGATGCAGGGATTCCCTCTCCAGTTAATTTTTCCAGGAAATAATTGTGGTGGTGTTTAGAAGTGACAAACAACATCCTGATGATTGCTAATGGTCACATTTGGCTTCTCACTACTTCTTGCTGAAAGCAACCAAGTTAGGCAGCCCCTCCAGGAAATAAACAAAAGGGTTTGATCATATGTACTTTATATTTAAAAGCCTGGAACTCAATAGCAGCTCCTGATGGCAAAGAAAGGGGGACAAGGGGATCTGACTGCTGTCACCCCACAGAAGACAAAGTCACCTGAGTAGCAGCAGCGCTCAGTTCAGAGCTTTTAGAGTCATAGCCTTCACGCTACTGTTGGCAAAGGGGGACAAAACTGAATGGTTATGATGGACTCTTCCAACTGAATTTCTCCTGCATCAGTTTCTGCTAAACTGAGGCAAGAAATGTGGGTAGTGGTTAAGCCGAAAAATCTAAACAGACAACTTTTAACAGAAGAGAGTGAGTGAGCTCCAGTTTCCTCATCCCCGTAGTCCTGGCAATAAATTCTTGTCCTGCTTTATTCTCCCTTGCAGGTGGTTTGGCCTGTGGGAAGGCAAGATTTTAAAATAAAGGGGAAAAAAATCCATTTCCAGCCTGAAATCAAGGCTGTAACTGATGAATAAAATAATTGCACATAATCTAAGGGGAAAAAAACAAGCCCTTTAAATGTTTTATTTTTTTAATATTTATTTAATTTTAGTAGCTAAGACAGTGGGGGAAAGAAACCCTTGTTAGATAGTGGAGAGCAGTGTCTGTTAAGTTGTACTTCTCATTCTATGTGTTCTGAGGAAATCTCAGGAAACAGGGAAATTAGGTCATCATAACATATTTAAAATTACAGGGCATTCTGATAGGAAGCACAACAGCCACAGCAGCAATACAATGACCTTCAAAAAACAACAAAGAAATCAAGAAACTCATGACCAGCTTTCAGCTTTCCCTCTTTAAAGGTGTGTTATGATGGAAGGGTTTGGCCTTACTGTCTGTTTTCCATCAGTAAGCCTAAAATGCTGAAGCAACAGAGGGTAATACAATTCACAATCTGTTGGTTTTATCTAGAAGTAGATTGAGAGCTTGGTGGGAAAGCCTACTGAAATCAAGAGGAAAATCCCAGAGGCTGCAGTGGCTTGAATCAGATGCAAAATCACTCAGGGTCTTTCTTCCCAAAACTTAGGAGCTGGAACCTTGCCTTTCATTAGCTCCCATGGGAAAACATCTGTGGTGAAGCAGAGCAAAGCACAATAGAACAAGCTATGTCTGAACCTCAGCCAGGCAGCGCACCCCCTTTGGGTAGATACGGAGGCTGTTACTGAAGAAGAGGTAGTATGGACAAGATGAGTCTTTCCAGGGGTAGCAAATAGTTTGTTTGCAATGCAAGAAAATAGTTTGGCTTGAGGAGCTTGAGAGACTGTTCAGTGGAACAATATCTTTTGTGAGTTGCTAAACAGGAGGTTTCTTAAGCTGTAAAAGCCTGAATCCCAAGGGAACTTTGATGTGCTGCTGGAAAAGTGATTTCTTAGAAAGTGTGTCTATGATAAAGGCATCTACGTAGCAGAAGGAGGCCTGACTGGGCTGGAAGAGAGCTGGTATATGAAAGCGATACAATATAACCTGTGTTTTGACTCAAGAACCCTCCCATGGAATGATCTGAAGTAATGAAACTTCACCAAGCATTACAGCCGAGGTTGCCTCTTGGTACCTTTCATCACAAAAAATTATATTCAGCCCAGAACTAAAACATTAAGTCAGGGGATATGAAATGAAAAATAAGAAGCAGAAAACATGACTTTTGACTAAATGAATTGGCTGTAAAAACTGGAGTGAAAATGTGGTATAAAATTATCAAAGCTCTCTTCGTAATTTTTGCAGCACTTTCTCAGCCACAAATATGCTTCCCCACATAAGACAGTAACTGTGTTTCTTTGCAGAGCTATCATTAAGTACAGCAGAACGCCAAGTGAGTATCAAAGCTTTGAATGCCAACTATTAGTGTTTTCTTTCTTCCTTCCTTTGGAAAAAAAAAAAGAGGGGTTTTATTTCAATTATGCATTTTCAACAGATTCAGATTATGAAATAGTATATTCTACACACATAAAAATGAAGATGCAGAGAATTTTTTTCAGTAAGATCTTTCTAAAAGATCTGCTCTTTCCTGCAGAATGTGTATATGAAACCTTTGGAAAAGTGAAGAATATTTTCAAGGTGCAGATGGCAGTCTGCTTTCTGATTCCACTTTGCCTGACTGAACTTTCTTACTGACCAGTAGTGACTGGGTTGCATGCAAAAGCAACTAACTCACAGCACTGAAGCAGTGGTGGGGGACAGAGAAGTATTAAAGCTCTACATAGAAGGTGTGTTTCAGTCTTTGCAATTCTGGAGCCCTGTCAGATTTCTTCTTCATAATTAGATTGTTGTGAGCAGCATGGCTGATGAAATGTAATCATCACAACTCCATCTAGGACTGAGGTTGCATTACAAGAAACGTGAGTTATGTCTGCACGGCACAATGCAGCGTTGTGTAGCTATAGCAAGCTAGCTCAGAGGATCAGAAGTATAGCCTGTGAGCTGCAAATATACCCCAGTGTTGTGCTGCTCAGGAATGCAGGTTGGTGGCAAGGTAGTCACAGGCAGGCATACCAAGAAGCATGTGTAGCTGTGACCTCCTCCTACCACTTTGTTGACCTACACTGTTTACTTCACTGCTTACAGCCAGAGAAAATGGCACATGGGGGTATGTTCTTTCTATGTTAAACGCATACACCAGTGCTGGGAATGTACTAGAAGGAGTTCTTCAAAAAAGCTGCATGATACAGTGCTCAAGCAGACCATTGTCTGGATTCATGGCCTGTGTTCCTCAAGGCCCTGGCATCTAGGGCCAATGACTTCTTAAACCAACCACAAAGTTCAGTAAAACATGATGTGTTTCAAACTGCCTGCTTCTGTCTTATCTTCAGGAAGCACATACATTTAAACCTATTTCCTTTATCTTTTCTTAAGATACTGTTCTATTGTAGCTGAAGAATCTAGCTGTTTTATTTACTGACCCATGTACAGTTTCATCCAGTTATACAATGAACTGCCTTGCTGGGGAGCAACCATTTGAGGGGGTGTGTGTATGTGTGAGACCTCATCTGGAATATTTTAGAAGAGGATTAATCACTTCCCAGTTTTGTTGAACCTGAAACAAGACTTTCTGACTGAAATGCACATAACTTAATTTTCCTGTGGCTGGCTATAAAAACCACCAGCCATCCAGTAAGAATACTTTAATTTGGTTTTAGGGAGAAAGAGACTCAGTTTGGCACAGAGTCATGGGGTAGTGGAAATATTCATACAGAAATAATAGCTGCCTTTTTTTTTGGGTCTCTACCCTATACCCCTTATGCAGTAAGCTTATTTTCTCTTGCAGAAGCACGGACTCTCTTGCAGGGGTTTCCTTGTTTTGAGAGAAAGTGGAATCAGTTGGCAGCAATGGGAATCTTGGGTTTTTTCAGTTTCATGTTGCTCACAAGAGGAGCAAAGCCAGCAACGCATTCAGCACTGGAGTGGAGTAACTTTTTTGATTATAAAAATTAGGTATAGAAAAGAGAAAAATCGTTGTCTTCATTTGGGAGTAGAACATGCAGAACATGTCGAAATGGTCTGGGGAAAAGGACGTTTTTTCACAGATTAGTTGATGGAGCCTGTTCTATTGCATCTTCACTGCAGTCGTTATAAGCAGATGAGGAAAAGTAGAGCTAGCCTGAATACGCCATTAGTTGCTGTGATCCATCTCCAGTACAACTGGTTTACCCTCCATGGAGCAGCATTGGCACACATGTCAGGTCACGTCAAGAGGCAGATGAACAAGTTGACTCCCGCCTCTCGCTTTTGTGTAGGTGTTTTTTTCTCACAGTGATGCAGTGCAGAGCTGCAGCCTTTTCTAGCATGTTTATCCATGGGCAAAGCACAGGTAGACTACCGAATCCCACCACCCTGTGTGGATTGCTCATAGTGTAGAGCAGGAGAGAGATTGGAAAGCTGTTTGAGGCTGGAACCAAGTATCAGACTCAGTACTGATATTTGTATATTTACTAGTACTGTCTAATACACTAATGTCTTCTCTGATATGTATACTAACGTCAGAAGCAGTAATCAGCTCAACAGGACAAATTACTGTCTTGTGTTAGAAGAGAATTCACCTTCTTTCTACAGAGGAATTAGAAATCTGCTCTTGTTAAGACCCATCTTCAATTCTGGGGGAAAAATAGATTTTTTAAACCTAGGGTGGACTATTTTTTTCTCAACAAGAATTTGCAGTTTCTGTTAAATGTCTTTTTTACCAAAGAGATGTGATTTTAAGGAAAGAAGGAATCCAGGTTTTTCTAAAAGGACAAGTCATATCAAAACCTTTTCATGTGGAAAAAGGGAAATAAATTAGGAACTTCAGTTTCCCCCCAAAAGTAGCAGTGAACATCATGAGAAATCTCTTTTTTCAACTAACATGAAAGTTATTTTCCATATTTGAGCTTTTCCTGTTACTCTGTGCTGAGAGAAAGTCCATGGTAAATATCAACAGCACATGTATGATAATCAAAGTGCCTTACAAGCAAGTAATAGTTTGTATATCTGAGCAGTATTTCATTAACAAATAGCATTTTAAAAATAAGACTTTAATCAAATAGTTTTCCATAATGTAACTGCTTCCATAAAACCCCAATAACACATCAGTAATTCAGTTTCCATTTCTTAAACTGCTGGGACATCTGCGTTTTAGCATTAATATCTTTATGGATGTAGAATTCTGACTCAAGCAAAGTATCATGTTAAAGGATCTATGCATTTAGTGTAGTGTCAAGTGCAAATACTGGCATTTAAACCTAGTATTTTCCAGACTGCCAGCCAAACGTGTGTTTAGGGTGTCTGGCTGTAGTCACGTAAGTGGCTGGGGTTTTCCTTCTGTTGTCACAGGTTGCTTTCTATGACTATTCAGCTTGTTATGTCAGTGTTAACATTACATTTTAAAATTTGGATGTTTGAAATAATTTCCTTCTTTTAGCCCAGTTGGAATTAGATAGCTGAAATGGATGGGTTCACAGTATGGTGTGTATGGCGTGGTTCTGAGTGTCACGAGATTTACGCCTAATCTGAAATGCTTGAAAAAACTGAAACCAATTTAAAGGGTTTAAAGTAGGCCACCACAAAATTGAAACACTAAAATCACTTCATATACTTTCCAAGTCAATCTTTGCCTTGATCTACTATGACTTACCTTTGAGAAGTCCACTGGAAATAAAAACATGAAAGCTGTGCTCCTTACCCAATGCAGTAGGTAACGTGACAGCCAAAGAGCTCTTTCAAAACATAAATGAAGACCTGGTGCTTAGAATAATCATGGTTGAAACGAGGACAGTCAAAGATGGCAGCCCAAAATACACAGATGTGTTAAGAACCGTGTATATGTATGTAGAGCTTATCACTTGTAAACATGTGTTCCATCAGTGCTGAGGGCTTTGCTTGCTTTCACAGTGATGATGCCTTTCCAGAAGTCCTGAATGTGAAGGGGAGGAGTGTCTTGTGTGCTGATCATTCTGTAAGCATCAACTCAAATCCCTGCTTTTCATGTATTTGAAAATACATGTAGGTGACAACACCTTCAAAGAATCCAGGCAGTTCATGATCCTAAAATGAGATGCATTTCTAGATCTTCTTTTTCCTGGAGCAGGGCAGTGTATTCTCAGTGGTCCTGCAGCCTCTGTACTTATGGAAGTTCTATCTGAATCCCATCTACCTTCTGACTTTGCATAGATTATTTGAGGTGCAGATGTACATGTGAAAGTATGGTAAATATTCTTTTTAATTACATGAAAAATTGTACTCCTACATAGAAATAAGAATATAAATTTCTGTGGAACATTCCTCCTGATTGCTATGTCTTTGCCCAAGTTTATGGATAAGGTTGACTGTATTTCAAGGATGCCATAGATTATGTTTGTAACACAGTGGCTGTAGCATGTTTAGTACCCAAAGATCCTGGTGTGCTGTGTGAATGCGAACAAACAGCTCTTTGCTTCTTCACTGCACTTTTTGCAAAGCACCGTAAGTTCTGGGGTTTTGATAGGTGTAACATCAGTGTTACTGTCAATAGAAAACATTTCAGAAGAGGATTATTTATCTTATTATATGATGTGTAAAGAAAATAATTCTCAGATGCCTTGATATAGAGCCTTCATGTGTGACTTCCTTACTGCGTCAGCACAAAATCCTTCCATTTCTAAGCACACTGCAAAGATAAGCAGGGGAGAGTACTGTGTAGCTGCCTAGCCACCTAAAGGGTGATGATTGCAGCCACTGTAAAGAGGTGAGGAAGCATCTCTGCTGTGTTCTCTGCTGCAATAGCAGAGGCACGGGTTTGCTCATTGGGTTCCTTCTGCAGTTGGTCCCTCAGGGAGGGAAGTGTGGTCACCTCTCAAGTTTGCTAGCTCTGACACATCTGCTTTGAGAGTGGCAAATTAAAACATCTGCATGGAGTGGAGACTGCTGTTGTCAGGGCACATGGCCTGCATGTGAAGCTGTGGTCTCCTTGGGATGTTGGAGCATTCTGCACAGGGCACTACTATGGGCCAGGGCTGATGCAAGAGGGAGTTTCCAATCTCTGCCAGAAAGTTAAAAGGCTGCAGAAAAATAGAAACTTCTGTGGGTTCCTGAAAAGTTTTCTGTGTTGCCCCTAGCTGGTCTGACAGACCTCCCATCGCTCCCTGGGAGAAATGGCAATGTTCTCCTAGCATGCAGTCTGTCTCTGGGTTTGTAAACTTGTGCTAGAGCCACTAAGTGAATATGAGGCCTCTAGAAACTGCCAGAAACCATGATAAAAAACATAAATCTATTTGTTGCAGATACTGGAGCCTCCTGCCAGAAAGCACGGGACGCTTGTGATAGCAATTCAGTGATACAAAAGAACTTGAACACCTAGAAAACATCTCTCTCTGTTCCTTGCTGGAAATGTGTTCAGTGTCAAATTAAATGCTCATGACAGTTCACCACAAGTTATTACATTTTATTTGCTGCCACTGCCACATTGCAAAAGCCTCACTGGTGGCAGAGTAACATGAATTCATAGCATTTGATACGAAGAGTCTTTCAGAAGACAGACATGCAAAGACCTTTAGCTTTAAATTGTTTTGTTCCTGTCATTCCCTTAAGCAGATATGTGAGATGAATTAATCCATTGTCCCTCAACAAATCATTTCTCGCTCCTCAGCTGTGGAATTTTAGGATGTTAAAAAGCTTGTGAGACAGGGGTGTTGATTGCCAAGTCAGCGGAAACTTTAGAAGTCTGTGTCAAAACTAAGCTTGTTTGACATGCGGGACCAAAATATTTGCAGTTGTATAATGATGAGGAGGCTTTGGCTTTTGTTTTTGGTTTATTTTTTAGTAGTTCTGGGATAGCAGTTGATGTCCTGTTTTGCAGAGCACTAATATTAGAGGAGCCTTTGATGTGGAGGGGAAACTGTGCTATTTCTTGGGCTGAAACACTAGAGGTTGTTGCTTCATGGTGAAGAACAAAAAGTAATGAAAACTGTGGCAGTCAGACTGCTGGGATGGAGGTCTCAGACATACATGGCTCACAAAAGAGCGTGTACTGCTTTGAACTGCACACACCACATTGCTTGGGATCCTGCGTGCACTGCACGCCTGCGACTCTCACGTTCCCCATCTGCTCAGCTGTCCTCTGGTAGGTGGAAGCTGGGGCTCACTGACCTACATGCCAGTTCCTTGATTAGATTGTCTAGCCTGTAGATTTTTAACAAGCAGCATACAGGTCTTTTTCAATATGCTAAGCCATGAGGATTTTTAGTGACTGACAGGTCGTCAGGAAGGCTTGAAGCTTGTCTGACAGTGGCACAAGCAACTCTGCTTTTGAAAATTTTGGCCTGCTTAGTTACATTTTAAAATGAGTGCTGCTTATTATTTGTAAACTATAAAGAAATTATCTATTGTATTAAGTACTGCTGTATGTGTTCCAGTGCTACCTGTGACAGCAGTACAGACCTGACACTTATTCCAGGTGACACATGTATTCCCAGGGAAAGATGTTCTGGGAAAGGGCAATGAGTAGTGGTGGTTGTTATCCTGTCTGTTTTCATTGTTTCAAACAATGCTATCTTTACGTATGTGATTAGTGGGATTGTGCTGCTCCTTTTATCTCCCAAGCAACCTCCCCTCCCTCCCACCTCCTAACGAGCCTTTTCTTGGTGAGAGACTTGCATGAGGAAATAGGCAAATCTATACACAGCGTTTGTTCCCCTTGGCAGCAGTCAGCTGTCAATCCAGGGAAGCCAGAGTCTCCCGCAGGGCTCTGCATGATGGCACTGGGAACAGAGGATCCTGAGTACAGCCCTTCAAACACCAGCCACAGATCCGTGCATTCTTGGGATTGAGCCCTGCGCTGTTCTGGAGAAGGGTGAATCCCATCACTGCTGCCATCAAACTGTTTAAAACCCTGCAAAATAACATCACAGAGAGGTCCTCTGGAATGATATTTCAATCACCAGAAAATACAGGATCTTAAATAAGCACTTTGGTTAGTTTGAATAAAGATAACACGTCTCTCTGACTTAACTTCTGATGGGTTGACCCTGTCTGGGAGGTGACACCCAGGTGATGTGGACAAATTCTTTAATCTCTGTTCCCATCTAATAAGGCTTTTTATTTATCTTAAGTTTTTTAATTGTGAGGTTTGGCAGCAGAGATTGCCTCTTCTTATGGGGATACAAGGGATCCAGTAGGAGGGAACCTTACTTCTGCTGAGCCTTACAGTCTTCTTTCATTTTTACACAGCTAAGAACATTACCTGTGAAATATAGCCTTCCTCTTTTAAGTTTATATTATAAGTTTATATTTGCTAAATTTATAGGAAAAATTTACATACTGACTCCAAGACTTTTCATGTTGCCAGGAGGTTTCTTACACATCCTAGAAACCTGTATTGTTATTTAGTTGGCTGGAGGCAGATTTGAGGATCTGGAATTGGGGTTAAGGGGAGAAAATCACAGCATAGAATCACAGACTGGTTTGGGTTGCAAGGGACCTCAAAGCCCATATAGTTCCAACCCCCTGCCATGGGCAGGGACACCATCCACTAGCCCAGGTTGCCCAAAGACCCATCCAGCCTGGCCTTGAACCCTGCCAGGGAAGGGGTGGCCACAGCTTCTCTAGACAACGTGTGCCAGTCCTGCACCACCCTCATAGAGAATTTTTTCCTTTCCCCTTTAGGAAGGCTTCTGTGTCCCCAGAGCTTTCTCTTTTCTAGGCTAAACAACCCTAACTCTCTCAACCTGTCTTCATAGGAGAGGTGCTGCAGCCCTCTGGTCATCTTCATGGTGCTTCTCTGGACTCGCTCCAACAGGTCCCTGTGCTTCCTGTGTTGGGGATGCCAGAGCTGGACGCAGTACTCCAGGTGTGGTCTTGCTAGAGCAACGTAGAGGGTCAGAATCACCTCCCTTGACCTGCTGGTCACACTTCTTTTGATGCAAGCCAGAGTATGGTTGGCTTTCTGGTGTCCCATAACCAGGTCTCCCATTCCCTTCTGGAGAGGGCTTGAACTTTACTTATTCTTCTTTTTATCACTGGTGTACCTATAGAAGCTTTTCTTGTTGCCCTTGATGTTCCTGCCCAGAATTAATTCTACCAGGACTTTTAGCTTTCCCAGCTGATCCCTGGTTGCTCAATTTCCAGGCTACCTACCCTTGATTCCACCATCTGTAGGCTTCCTTTTGGTGTTTGAGTTTCCCCAGGAGCTCCTTGTTCATCCGTGCAGATCTCCCGGTGCTTTTGCATGATCTCCTCTTTGTTGAATGGACTCTTGTAAGTATGAGGATGGACTTCTATGCTGAAACAAATTCTATCAGTGCTTGTCTTGTCTGTAAGAGAGGAAGAGAACTGCTGTGCTCACCAGAGCCGGTGGCTTATTGGATTTGGTGCACAAAGACCAAAGTTACTGCTGGGACACAATCCAGTTTCCTTTCCTGTTTTAGGTGGTAAAAGCAGCTGTGATTTGAGAGTCGCTGCATGGCTTCTAAATGAATACAAAGGGGCAGGCAGACGATCCCACTTAGTTCTGAAATGAGATGCAATCATATCTGTGAATCACACAGCAGCAAATCCCAGTAATCTGCCTTACAATGCATCAGACTGCCGCACCACCAACCCGCAGTGTACTGCAGCACCAGAGACCCCTCCTCGCTGCCCCGGGCTGTGTCTGCCTGAGGCACAGTGTGCTGCCGAAGCACGGAGGTACAAAAAGAAGTGCTTTCTGCCACGGCAAAGAGCAATCTTAACAGGACTCGCTAATCTGGGACTAGCCTCGTGTTATTCAGTTTGCATGACTGCATGGTGTGAATAGTCATTATTGTTAGTTTTGTTGTTCTGAAAATAACCTGGTATTTCCTAAATTGGCTGTTTGAACATGTGAAGTAGCGTAAAGAGACGTACTGTCTTGAAGCTAACACTTTCATACAAATTTCATTTCTCCTGTATTAGCTGATGCTTCTGTTTCTGCTGTCTGGAGAACAACTGGTTAGTTAATCTTCCCTGATGAGCAGTAGGAATAGGATCAGAAAATTCCCCTACCAGTATCTTTCTAACTTCTTCCTCTTCTCATAGGATTTACTTTTATTTAAATCATTCAGATAGTAAATGGAGGTCCAGAAAGTGGAATGTAACTAACCCAAAAGCCAAGTGAACAGCTGATGAAGGTTACAACCCGTGTATTCGCAAATATCTGCCCTTCTCACCACATTCTCTTTAAAAATATTAGCATGGTATGGAACTAAAAGGAGGAAACAAAGTAGCCATCTGATCTGAAACCTTGAAGGAAATTCAGTACCTCAGGGGTAGAGAATCAGTCATAGAAATACAGAAGAAATCTGTTTGTTTCTGATTCTTTTAACTCCCAAATTCAAGATTATAGATCCTTAGAGCGAAGGCAGTGGTAAAAGTTAGAGGTTTTTAACAAAGAACTTCATTGTAAAGTAAGTGTAAAAGATTTTCCATTTGACTTGGTAGTGGCTAGTTAAGTAAGGGACACATGGATTAATGAAGTAGAAAATGCTCCTGTAGCAAAGAGTATGGAAGACTTACTTGGTTATGAGTAGTAGCCCTTTTGGGTTCGTGTGCCTAAATAAATGGCTAGCATTTTTAAAATCCGCATGCATTCACTGATAATGTCAATAACTAGCACTTATCTCCTGCCTTCAAAACCCTCCACGTCTACTTTTAAGCAAAAGCAGAGGTTCCTGTGATGTCCAGAGTCTTTATAGTCTTCAGTCCTCATGCAATAGATGAATACAGGTTTATATTTCCAAGCCACTATGTTAGAGGGGAGCGTCCTTAGCACAAGGAACCAAGCTCTCCAGCGTATGCACCTTTTTATGTTCTAAGCACAAGTCAAATATTTTTAATCTAGAGATTAAGAGAGTGTAGGTTTTGGTAATATTCATTTATAATGACAAGATGCAAGATAGCTAGCAGTGAAGTGTTTTAGACGCTTTAGCAAGGGGATACCTAATTGAGATAAAATAGGAAGCAATCCAAACGGGCAAATACAGGTAAGAGAAGGTGTGATGGATTGAAGAGCATGTTTGTGTGTAGTTCTGCATCCACAGCAATTCCCTCAACCTCCTAAAGTATTTGGTTTCCCAGTGGACAAAAGTGTTTGAGATTCCATTGCAGCCTAGCCAGGAAGGCATACTGTTAGCAGTCCTCTGGTGATGGGGAAGAGGTGAAGAAGTGGGTGGCTGAGGCAGGAGAGTTTGCTCTGGTCCATCAACATCTCTCACCTGAGACAGGAGAGAGAAAGAGTTGGAGGGGAGAGAGCCTGTGACTACGGGTTTGCGGGGTTGTCTGCAGGAGGGGCTCCTTACCTTAGGTATGACAAAAGGTGTAGGATACTGAGTCTAAGCTTGTAGAACTCGGGGATTAGTCTGCATACCTTTCACATCCAAATAAAAACAGCCTGTTGCCACCAAACTGACTTGCCTGTGCTGCCAGGGTGGGAATAACTTCCATGGGAGCCACTGATGGTATTTTGTGGAGGCCATGTACTATGTTTGGGCTGAGGTTTGCCCCATCATGGAGTTAATCATCAAAGCAGTAAGCTGCAGGTCCTCTTTCCTCCAGGAAAAGATTCCTGGATAAAACTGCTTTCCTGCAATTTTATAAGCAATTCCTGTTTATAAAGGAAGACATAAGAAATAAGAAGTGAGCGAGAAAGAACTATTCTTGACGGAATCAAGGATGTTAAATGAAGACCTTTCAGAAAGGAAGGTTTGTGTGGCACATCACTGGAACATGCTCTCTCAGAAGGGATTTTTAATGCTTTGTCAGACACTGAGGGAGCCTTTGGCAGTGGGATGCTCACTGAGGATCAGACAACCACACTGTAATTCTCTGGTCAAATGTTTTCTTATTTTTTTTCTAAATTACCGCCTGGGATGACTAACAGGCAGCAGCTTCACTATAGTGACTTTCTGTTTTTCCTTCTTCCTGCCTGCCTTCTCTTGGATGTTGACATGTGTTTTTAGTGTCTGCTTCCAGTCCTGCTTTAAGCTCTTGGGACAATGTGGAGCTCTGATGTTGCAAGTAAAAGTGAGGAGTACCAGGCTAGTTGTGTTGGATGAGCTTTTCACACATACTCTTCACTCAGATTGGAGGAAGGGTCTATGGCAAAATCCTGTATGACTCTCTGAAGACACAACATTGGCTGCTAGTAGGAAAGCTGATGAAGAGTAGATGGCATTTTGTACAGCTGCCAGCATGCAGCTTTATGGGTCTTGGTGTGCACTGATGCAGCAGCACAAACTTGTACACAGGTGTGTCAGGCCACGGCAAGTCCTGCTCCACGTTGGTGTGGAGCATTCGGTGCTGTGGGTGCTCGAGCAGCACCCTGGTGTAGAGAAGCTGTCGGCTGGGAGGGGTGCACGCTTCTGCGGCCCAGAATTTTTCTGTAACAAGGCAAGCATTTTATCTGTTTAAATACACAATGCAAATGCCCTTTGCCAAGAGCCTGTCTTCTCAGTTTAAAGATGTGCTAATTGAGTAATAGACAATATTTGTCACAAGGGAACTGTACGTCTCAGGGATGTCTACCACTGGATCATGACAAGTTCTGCAGAGCAGTATTTGTTTAGGCAGCACATCCCTGCTGCACCGTGTGGGTTCTGCTGCGGCTATCGTTCCAGACAGGACTGGCCGTAACCCCTGGAACAGATCAGCAGTGTGAGCTTTGTTTTGTTATTGTGGTAACACTTGAAACCTGAGAAGTCAATAGCTGACTTCTTTAGTTTAATTTATCTTATAATACAGAAATGGCAATGTGCTTCTGGTAAGGAAACCCAATTCTGTTTATTTTTTTCAATCCATAAAGAAACATTGTGTTCACCAGATCTTGCTGCTTGAATCATTTTTAGACTACAGCCTTGAGATTATTCCACTCAAAAAGCCTATGAAGGATTGCTCTGTCTAAATATTCTGGGGAACTGGTGATCTCAAGGTAATTACTGTATGTTTTTAGTGCCTGTCTCCATCTAGGATATCAAGTCACTAATCTTCAAGAAATTTTGGAAATCAGATTGCAAAAGACTGTCTTGAGAAGTCATAAGCAAGCTTGTCTCTCTGATGATGGATACTGGAACTTACTAAAATCAGTCTTCTTTCAGATATATCAGATAATCAAAATCACTAGTCAGTTTTGAAAACTAGAGACCCTCACTGAGTGCTTTTCCATGATGTATCATGTTGAAATATTACTTCCTTTCTAAAGCTTATAACAACTTAAGACATCTAGAATTATATGAGTTCATAAAAATGTATTTTTTTAAAGTTGGATTGAAATTAAAATTAAAATCATACTACTACTGCTGTTTCTGGGATACATTTTAGAAGTATTGTACCAAGTTTGTGTCAGCAATGACTGAGTTGATGTTGATGTTACCTTCCCATCTGGTGTCTGGAAACGCTGAGGTGTGCTTACTGCTCGTGTTAAAAGACACCTTGATTGACCCCAGCAGCAAACTTTTCACACGCTAGTAGATCACTGAGACAAATGGGACCCATGGTTCTAAGGACTTAGGAGGATACAGAAAGTAAAATTCCAGAGCTGTGTAGGCAGGAAGGTCTTGCTCAGACTTCACAGCTGTTGTCACTGTTTCATTAATGAGAAAGGTTGTGCAGCAAAGTCCCTATTACTGACAGTGCCTTAATAATTTTTGCAGGGATGTGTTGCTTCACCTTGAATAAAGTTTGATGATAAGAAAGTTAAAATAGAATCACATTGTTGGAGGCAATGAGGGGAAAGTCCTCCAGTCAAAATCCAGAGTTCCTTGCACATGGCTGATTGTAAAACTGGTTTGTTCTTACATATCTCTGGGTTTACTTTTTAAGATACACTTATTGGGGAAGAATGACAAATGGTTCATTAAGAACAGTGAAGTAGAGAATGTACAGAATAGAAGAAGAGCAGAGGAGAAGGTAACAGTGTGGAGATAAAGAGGCAGAGAAGAGCCAGAGCAGGAAAAAAACTAGTGTGGGAAATGGAGCAAGCATGAGAGTGGTCCCTAATAGATATCATCCTAGAGGATATAAGGTATTCTCAGTTCTGCTTCCGTGGTGTTGCTAATAGAGGAAAGTTTTGATGTAGGTCTGTAAATATGTGCATAACTTCTCATACTTGGTGTATCTGAAGAGTGTTACATATTGGCTCTAGTAGCCTTTATCCATGTGCCTCTGAGCAGATGCCTCTTATAAAGCATCAGAGATTATGAAATATTGTCAGAGCTGCATTAAGAAATGTTTTGAGGATGGCCTCTCCTTTTTGAGACTCATCCTTAAGGCCTCCATTCATAAGTATAGCTGTTTTAGCTAAAATGCTTTTGCCTTAATTGAACCAATCCCTGAACTCTTGAAGGCAAGAAGCATGTATTTTTTGAGCTACCATGTAGTCCTTTATGCAGAGAACTGTACTATCTTAGAAAAATTTGCTGATACTGTTTTTTGTTTTCTTTAATCCTAATTCAGCTCTGATATATGTAATCAGTTCCATCATTAAGGCCATAGAAAGGTTTCTTTTACCCAAGAAAGTTTTTAGTGCAGCCACCTCTGTATTAATATCTACTTGTAACATCATAAGCATTTTTCCCTTCAAGGGGAATTGCCCTGTGAGATGTATTTTATTGTTGGTTTTGTTTTTTAAATCATGCCCTCTAATGAATGATTAGGAAAATGAGTGAGAGCAGGGGGTTTCCATCATGCACTAGAGTGGCCTAGTGGATGGTACCATGAAATCTGACTTCAGAAAAAATATTTTATCTTGGTATTTTAGTCTGATACAAACTCTCCATGTGTCCAGACAGCTATTTGAATTACTCGGGTTTATCAAAGGCTGAGGACAAGTTGCCTTCTGAATAGTCAGAGGAGCCTAAACTGAGAGAGACTCTTAGGAAGAAATGGCATCAAGTTCTATAAATTCAGTTATATTTGGACTTGCAGAGAAGCATCAAAGACAGACAGAGCTATTGCAGGAGTTACCCCAGAGCCTTCATCATTCCTTCCAGTTGTGTATTTCCACAAACCTGGCTGCTGGAGGGGAGCAGGGAGTGACAAGGCATGGAAGCTGAAATCTTCCACTTGTGTATATACAAGAAAGGGAAAGACCATTGTGAAGTAGCTCACAACGTTGCTGTGTAATATATTTAGTAAAGAAAGTAAAATTATTCTAATACTAAAATTAGGGAAAGGAGGCGACTTTGATGCTGGCAGTATGGAAAAAGTGGCTGTGCCATCCTGGAAATCATGTCTGGGACCAGGGTAGGAGGCAAAGTGTAAATGTCGAAAGAGTATCTATTTCCTTCCCCTCTGCTGGCTCAAGCTTTTGTTTAGATCTAGGCAGTTAAACAACAGTAATGGGAGTTTGGCTTTTGAGTGTGCTTTTAAAATTGCATTACACACAGGCATGTGTTAAACCTAGAGCTATCCTGGGCATGTTCACATTTTTTGGACCCCAACTGATCCATTTCCAAATGGCCTGTGATAAACCTAAGACTGCCAAGTTAAAAGTCAACTCAAAGCCATGCTAGGTGTTTCTAAAAATGGGAGCTGCTTTGCACGCTGTGGGGAGAGTTTCCACTTAGAGGGAAAAAAAACCTGAATCAAGAAAGAATTGGCTAACTTCCTGACTCTCTGCTGGGCAGAGTTATAAGTGATTTTGCTTCCTTTATGGTTTGTTTGTGTGCTGGCCAGTATTGCTAAATCTGCTCTCCAAATTGCACTGGGACCATTTCGGAGGTCAGTGGAGTGGGACTTGAAATGGTTTCCAGAGTAGCTCAGAGGTATTCACCAACTGTTCGACTTCTTGGAGACCACAAGGCATCAGATCTCATGGCAATGAACATGTCTCAAGTGAGGGGTTGGATTGTGTGACAGAGTAATTTGGAATGCATTTTGTGAAGGGAAGTAAAACAAGGCAAATAGTTTTCTGCCGTATCATCAAGGTGAATTAGCTCACCAAGGCATCCACCAAAGGGGTCCTTGGCCCAGAAGGAAAGAAGGCTGTGTGGTCAAGAGCAGTGGCAGAGAGGAATCAGGTGGGTGTACGAGGAGCATCTTCTTTCCTCCTTAGCAATGGAGAGCAGCTAGATTGCTCAGCTTTAATCTAGACCTTCACCCTGGTAAAACAGAAGGATTCCAGTGGGTGATGGGAATCAATCCTAATGGAAAAATAATGACTGGAGGTGTTAAGATGCACAGAAAGAGGTGTTTTCTATGTGACCACTGAGAATACTTGATGGTTCAGAATGTGTAAGGTCACTGAAACCAAAAGCCAACTAAAGGAATATGATTCCACAGCTATTTCTTCCTTGATGGACTTTGTTCCTGACATCTTGATTATAGATACAAAAAATGATGTGGTTACAGACACAAGCTTGGCACATGGAGTTGTGCCAGTTTTAATTCTCTGTTTCATCACACATTTCCAGTGCTGCCCTGAGGAATTCTCAGTCTTTTGTTGTCTACTACATCTTTTGCAAATGATCATTAGAACCCATAGAAATTCCATATTTTGTGGAGTGTTCTGAAAATAAATGCATACAAATTGCAAGGTACTCAGATCCTGTGCTAACAGAGAGATACTGAGACATTAGATAGTTGGCATTATGTGTAAATTTCTGCTCAGCAATGAGGAAGAGGATTAATTTCCCCAGCCCTTTCAGCTTTTTTACTGAAGTACTGTACTCTCTCCAAAATATGCATTTCTTTCCATCAAGACTTTCTAAACTAAATGATTCATGGAGGAGGGGAACAAAACCCCATATTTTAATATGATTATAGATAATTCAATTTCCATGCTGGTGATCAGTAATTAATTAGTAGCTGAAAATGTTAATCCAGTCTGTGAACCACAAAGCTACAGTCTATTCCAATGACTCCAAGATAGAGCAAACCTTTGGAGCCAGTTTAGTAATATAAGTAGAGCACGAATCTGACCAAAGCCATCTAATGAAAAAGTTCAAGCACGACCCAATGGTCTCTAGAAAGTTAGAATTCCAGAATAATTGAATTCACAGTAATTTCATCCATTTGTGTGGGCTTCTGTGAAGTGGGAGATGGACAAGAGTTTTATTTCATTCTGGCTCATCTAAAGAAATCTTAGACTTTTCCTTACTGATCAGGTTACCTTTAGCTTTCAGTATGACATTTTATAAGAGTTTGTTGGGACTGTCTGCTATTGTTCCTCACATAAATGTATGGAAATTCTGGGCAGAAGTAAGCACAATGGTTTTACCACCACGATTGGTACACATTTTCCACACATGATAACTGCGAGTGATTTGCTAAATGCCTGCCAATTACAGACTGTAACTTTCCCTTTTATGCAATTATTCATATAAGCTAGAGACTCCAATCAGTGCTAGTTCACAAATCTGCCTTTATAACAATTAACCCAGTTGTGGTATTGAAATGAGTTCTTGTATCTTCTACTGGCAGCTACAATTTTGGTTAGAAGGATGGTGAATATAATCTACAGCAGTTCCAAAAGGGAGAGGTACTGCAAGCAAATTCCGGTGCAGTTTTTTTGTCTGGCTATTTGCAAAGTTCCCAGCAACTTCCATCTGTCTACTCTGGCTTCCATGTAATAAGTTAATAGTGCAATAATAGCTGCTGAACTGGGAGGGAGCAGAGGAAGCAGCAGAGCTGTGCTGAGAATGGAACGATGTGCCCTTATGATGATAAACCGATCCCATTCCATTAAATCACAAAGCTGTCTCCACTCTTCTCTTCATCCCACATGAGCGGCTGAAGAAAAAATCATGGAATTGCTATCGCTCACTGCAGCTGTCAGGAAATGATACTAATTAGTTTTATTTGCAATAACACAAGCACTTAACTCTCCAAATAATCTAAGTTAGTAAGTCGGTTTTTATATTATGACAATGACACGTTTAAGAGCCTCTGGAGCAGTGATTTCTTTAACCTCTGACTCAAGTGTCTTACAGAGGAACATGACAAAACTCTTTGTCCTGTGTTACTCCAGTACCTGCTTGTGAGGGCGTTTACTTGACAGTAAGCCATGGCAGTATCACTGATAGCTGTCATAGGCTGGTATTTTGCAATGCAATGTAAAGTAAAGAAATTTTCTTTGAAACAAAGATGCCTGCCCTATGGTATTAATTACTATAAGATAATACCAACATAAGGTGGTCAAACTGACTTGTTTCCTTGTCTTTGTACTGTTTCTGAATTTGGACAGAGTTTCTTGTTTCATTTTCTGGCATTCACACACTTGTCTTCTGGTATTGTGTATGAGTTTCTAATGCATCTGGCCAAGGCAGAAAATGTTGGTGAAACATTTGGAAATACTAGCCAAACTCAAAAAGAAAAAATATATCACTAGAGTGGATTGAAAATAATGAGGGTTTGGGGTTTTTTTAAAGACCAGTAAATAAGGTTGGCTTTCCTTGCTTTCTCTCTTTAGACCTCTCATATTTCAGCCTGGACAGTCACAAGAGGTTGTTCAACATTGTGAAATTATCTGCCATAATCAGCAGCATTTAATGTAACATCGACATGCTAGCTTCAGAGTTATAAAGTAATCAAACCTTGGAATGGGGCACTTCATACTCCTCCAAGCTTGTGTTTCAGGCTCTATGCAAACTCAGATACTACATTAATTAATGCATTGCTTGTGATTTCAGTGGTTACTTTGCATTTACTTAAAAACATAATGGCAGTGATGATATGGAGAATGAGGAATGAGCATTCACTGTCGTGGCTCATCGTCATTTTTTAATAGACTTAAATTTTGGAACAGTTTTGTACAAAAAGGAAAAACCAGTGGCAAGTTCCCCAGTGATGGAATTGTGAAAATTGGTGGCTCCTGAAACCAGGCACAGTAAGCTGATTTAGAAGCTTTGGCTGTGTCGGCAGCGTCAGTCAGACTTTCAAGATTGGATGTTAGGAGCTTTGTGTTTCACTGTGCAGAATCAATCACACCCCTCTGAGAATCTCCTCTGCTTCCTGAATTTTATTTCACGGCATCACTTACAGACAGGCTCTTCTCAGCCTTTGCAGTCCGGTGAGGGTCTGAAAACCCTGAATGCCAGGAGCAGCGGTAACGGTTTTGAAAGTCTATCAGTATAACAAAGAGGGGGAAAAAAAGCCTCCATAATCAGGGAAAAAAAGTAAGAAAACAAAAGCTTATTTACTTAAAAGAAAAAAATCCTAGAACTCCTTCTTTTTCCTAGTTTCTTCAGACCTCATCATTCAGTTTATCAACTGTCAATAACCAAATGCATGCTTCTCTTTTCCCAAGAGCTGATTAAAGCTGTGGTCTTCTCCTGTAATTCATGGCATTCCATTGTGTTTGTTTCTCCTGGAATTTTCAGGCTGAATTACTGTAACTAATATACCACTAACTCTGTACTACAAAAGCCCTGACCTTTTGAATCTCTCCTTCTCAGCAGAAAATTGGCATAGAAAATTTCAACACAATAAATGCTTTTAACATTTTACTTTATCTTGATCCAGAAATACATATACACCATCTTATTAAGTTAGTTTGCCACCAGTATCAGTTTGGATTAGGGAGTTCTGAAGATGAGGAGATAGGAGAA
This sequence comes from Hypotaenidia okinawae, assembly GCA_027925045.1. Taxonomy (NCBI): domain Eukaryota; kingdom Metazoa; phylum Chordata; class Aves; order Gruiformes; family Rallidae; genus Hypotaenidia; species Hypotaenidia okinawae. The sequence continues at coordinate 12,794,802 of BSDF01000007.1, read as the reverse complement.
GATGGACTATTCCATTTGCAGCGGATTAGCAATAACCAGGAAAAGACCAAAACCATAGTCCTTTTGGCCTCAGTCTCAAATGGGACCATACAGCTAACAAGTACCCATGCACACACTCATCACAGGTCCTCCCAAAAATCCCTTCCCTTTCAGAAATACTCATTTTTTCATGTCTGCTTCTGAAACAGTTGGAAAAAGGCTTTGTAGCTGAAGAAATGATTATAACATGATGATAACATGGTTCTGATTATTCCTGGAATTCAAATCATGACGTTGTCTTGTTAAACCCTGCACAAGTTGATGAAGTATTCTGAATGACAGGTGCTAGATATCTTTGCCAGGCAAACTGATACCATCTTCCTGTGGTCATTGGTACCATGTGAAAACTGCTGCTTATGGCAGAGCCTGAGCAACACAGCCCTGCATGATATGAACTGGAGGTAGTGGAGGTTTCTGGGGAGGAGAATCTCTGTGGTAGTTGGAGAGTTATAAAATAACTGTTATCTAGGTGTGCTTGTGTGCTGAGTGAATCAGTTTAGGAAGCCTGCTTTTTTTCCTAATGTTGTAAATAGGGGCCAACGTTGGTATTTTTCAGGCTGCAGTTCAGTAGTATGTTGCTTTTGCAGACACATCCTACGCTGAGAAAAAAGCAATAAGCTTTTGGTCAGGGTAGCAAAACGCGTAAAGTGAAATTACCCTTGGCAAGGGACTACTGTGCTTTCTGGGTAGCTTTTTCAGGCAGAATGACATCATTTTTCCATAAGTTTTGGCTAGGCTGCAGGCATGGTGTGTGGGGGAATAGACGAATGACTTGAACCTCTGTATGAAAAAGCAATTGCCAGCTGATGCTAGCTCTCTGCGGTGGTCTGGAACTGCAGGATTCCTTTGAAGAGTAAAGCCTTGCTCAGCAAAGCTCAGTAAAGGTGTGTTGCTGCTGGAGGACCTCGCTGCACAGGACCAGGAACAAGCATGTGCTATGTTTTTCCCTGCAGGAGTAGTTTCTGGCACCTTCCTCTCTAAGCTGGAGCTAGTAATTTCAGATAATAACACAGATGGGAAGCTTCTGAGTTTTCCCCAACACCTTTTCTTATCCATTGCAGCTGATCCATGTCCTCAGTGTACCCGTTTTCCAGTGCTGACTTCAGCATTCTAAAATATGTAGCTTTTTGATGCTAGATCAAATAAAACACTCAGAGCCACTTTGCAACTTGACTAGCCAAATTCCTGTACAGATGGATGTTACGAAAGTAAGCAGAAAAATCACTTAACAAAATTAAAAATCTTAAGATTGTTGGTCAACAACACAAGTTCATGATTTAAATATAGGATTTTTACATTAAGCAAAGGTAAGGATTTAAGGGGGAAACTTCTTGTAGCCTTTGCAATGTTTGTACGTTTAGTTAGAATCAAAATCAGAGGTAGATTTTTTATGAGCCTGCTCTCTGAGGACAGCAAGGTAGCTGAATTGAAACAACCATATTCTTTCTGCTGGGTTTTTTTGTGGGTTTTTTTGTTGGTTTTTTTTTAATAGGTTGTTATGTTCTAAACCCACAATGAAAAGTATCTTCTAAAATGGGTAATTACCCTCTGTCACTCTCAGATCTCCCCTGGTTTCTGAGCTCATTTGATAATAGCGAACAGATGAGCAAAAGTTAGAAATAAAGGTACTATCAATATGATACTCAGCACATAAATACATATAATGATAGTGTGCTTGTCAGCATCCATTGTTTCCAGTTCTGCCCATTTTCTGTTTCTACAGGGAGTACCAGCCTCTTGTGCAGACAGTGAGAGAGGGATTTCAGACCAGGCAAAAAGGGCACCGAGAATTAGAGTGTGTATAATGGTGTGTGTGTTCCCCAAGGTTAGATTGCTGAATCAAAAAGTTTTAACTTGGAGATTCATACCTGCCCAGACCCAAGTTAAATCTGGACTGATTTGCCTAATAATAAGAATCCCCTCCCTCAACCTGCTGGGCATGCGTTTTTCAATGCAGCCCAGGATGGCTTTCTGGGCTGCAGGCACATTCTGCCATCTCATGGCCAGCTTCTCATCCACCAACACCCCCGAGTCCTTCTCCTCAGGGCTGCTCTCAGTCCCTTCACCCCCCAGCCTGTATTGATACCGGGGTTGCCCTGAGCCATGTGCAGGACCTTGCACTTGACCTTGTTGAACCTCACAATGTTCACATGGGTGTACTCCTTAAGTTTGTCCAGCCAGGTCCCTCTGGATGACATCCCTTCCCATGTCAGCTGCACCACTCTGCTTGGTGTTATCTGCAAACCTGCTAAGGGTGCACTTGATCCCACTGTCTATGTCACTGATGATGATACTAACCAGTACTGGTCCCAGTACAGACCCCTGAGGTATTGTCAGCTGGATTGTAGTAATAACTCCATGGGCTCTGTGTGTGTGTGTGTGAACACACGCATCATTTCTCCTGTTGATTCTTTGTTTTCTTCAGCCTTTCACTTCAAACGAAGATCTGAATCTGCTATTTCACAGATCCAACCCTGCTACTTTTCGCAGGTAACACACCATTTTGTGCTCTGTTTTTAATATATTCATTTCTTAACATTTTAAATGAAAAAAAAATCTCCACTGTTCTGTGTAATGTTTGAAAGATCAGTATTTACAGCATAGGCTTCTCCAAATGGGTTGCACTGATGTTGCCTTGAGAAAGCACAGTACAGATGGGACAAGGCTAGGCTGTGACATTTTTTATGAGCAGTGGGAAAATCCCCTCAGGGCAATCATTTGCTTTGCTACACACAGACATTCCAGGGCAGAGTCAACAGCAGTCTCTAAAATACCGTCCTCCAGAATACATCCTTGTTATTGGGATGTAAAATGTCAGGCTTCATCAGTGCTATATAGGCGGTGCTCCCATAAAAAAGACTTATGCAGTGCTCCATTGTTTGTTTCTATAGGTAGACACCCCCAAAACCAGATACCCCAGAGACCCCAGGTGCTGTTGAATGTCTTGTTTGCCCTATTGTATTTTCCAGAACTGAAGGTGGAATTTGAGACATACGTAAAACCCACAAAAGAAAATATTCTGAAGGCAAAGTAGAAGGTACCTTGAAGCACAGCCTGACATGGTGCTATCGGGGATTTTGGGTTTTGGGGGTTTTCCCCCTCTTAATAAATTGTTTTATCTGTCAAAGTCAGGCTTTTTAAACTGATGAAAATTTTGGGACCAAAATTTTTGTAAATAATGTAGATGAGTACTGCCTGGCAGGTGTAATTTGGTTTTGGCATATGTCATTTACCTTTTCCTTTTCTCTTGCTTTTAGTAATACCCCCTTAAAATGTTTGCTAAACTACCAAAAGTCCTGGCAGTCAGAAAAGGGCATGCCTGCCTTCTGATTGAACCTGATCTTTCTTTTGAAACCTGCCCCTGCTCCATCTCTGTCAATCTTCTTTGGGTATCAGAAGTTCAAGCTTGTGATTTCTGTTTTGATATTAAGAGGGAGAGGGGGCGTGCATCTCAAAGAATCAGGTAGTGAATACAAACGGTAAGAGTAAGGAGGACAAAGACAAGCTCTGCCCAGCAGCAGTTCTGCTCCCAGCCCTGGCTTCTGCTCCTTCACTATGAGGCTTCCTGTGTATGTAAGCGCACACACATGCATGCATACACCTCCACAGGAAAGTGAAGCTATTATGTTCTTCATTTAACTGTATTCTACCAATTTTAATTTAATTTCATGAGGTGCACAAGACCCTGACATGTGGATAATAAATATAAGCTACATTCACACAGAGAAAGAGGAATAGCAGCCGTTATTCTATTTCTCTTTGTCTTCTGTTCTCTTCTTTCCTTTTGTTCAGATCAGGTATTTTTTGTAGAAACACTTTCTGCTTTTCGTGTGTTTTTGTTGTTAGAGAACAAACTCTTTGGCCAATTTTGAGTTGGAGTGAAGGTTAAAAGCAAATACTCTCTTCAACTAATTCAGTAAAGCCTTTTTTCCATATCTATTTGGATTATCATCCAGGTCTAATTAGTCTGTTTTAACTAGATCTGAACTCAGGGGCTCATCATCCAACCTAAAAGCAGCCCAGGGGGTAGATTCCTGGTCCCAAGGCCAACAAGCTATCTACCGACTGTGAGTCCTTGCTGCTATGCAAATAGTCCTATTTCCCTCCAGCCACTTTCACTGCAGATTTTGACCAGGAGCAAAATGCTGTCACAAGCTCAATCAGAAGGATTCCTCATTCAGCATCTGTCCGTGCTGGTTAGATCTGTCCCTGTCCCAGTGCGGCACCAGTGGCTCAGCTCAGTGTGCGAAAGGCAGGAGAGCTACATGATCCTTTGTGCACTGAGCCATTCCTGCAGTGAGCAGGATAACTGCAGTGCCTGACTTCAATTCAGATGTAAGGTACGGGGTGGCAGACTCTCAGACTATATGAAATAAAGGAATAGGTTATGTTTTTTTATTGATTGAATAGATGTTCAATCAATATAAACCTGAGGCCAGATTTGTGTTGTAACTGAGCCCAGTGATTAGTAACACAACTGTGAATACCACAATCAAATTCTCACTGATTTTATACAGTACTTAAAAATAACTTGCAAAACCACGAGGTGATATTACCTTCCTATAGATCTTTCTTCTTATTAGTTTTCAGGTTTAATTATATTCCTACTTGTTCTGTACCTCTCCCAGGCCTGCCTCTCCCATCTCACTAACGCATGTGTACAAATGATGTACACAACATATTGAAACGACCCAGAGGTGCTTTGCAACTTGTGGACTTGATGCTCTCTTTTAAACCATTGCCTTTTCACCTGTGAAGGAGTGTGACGAGCCAGCTAAGCCACTGGCAGGCTGTGTCACATCGTGGCAGCAATTCAAGGCATTTGAAAGCAAGAGAAGGTTTGGTGGTTTAGATCTTTTTGTCCTTTATCTATGGAAGAAAGGGTCTTCTCTATCCCCACCACAGAAATGTGCCTAGATAGACTGTTAGAATTAGTGGCCTTTCTATGTATGTACACATGGGAGAACAGATGCCAAGTTTAACAAAAAAAAACCCCAAACCAAGCCTGTGAAAAAGGAATAGAAAAGTCAACTGTTTCAATGACCTTCTGATTCTGCTGTACTGCTACTCCAGAGCTACAACTGAAGCTTGTGTGCTGTTGGTATGTCTGAAGTGAGCTATTCTTGCTGCTCAGTGTTTGTACTTTGACAACACATTTTTACCCAGGTAGAAAAAATCAGTTTGAGCCTTCTTTGGGAAAGCTCCTCAGATATGGTCTATTAAGTAGGAAAGCTCTCAGCAATCATTTGAGATGATAAGGTTTGTGCAAGTTTGCATATCAATAAATAATACTACATCTGCCATTCAGGTCTTGTTCCTGGCAGCTGGAGTGGAAGAGCATGTTTTGCTCTTGCCTGAGGCAAGTTCCTGGCTCTGTGGAAAGCAGTGGCAGATCTTGCATGAGTGTAGTGACACAGGATTTCTTCTCAGATCTTCAGTATTATAGTGGGCATCACCCACCACTGGCCAAAGCCTGGCTCAGCCTCCATAGCATTAGGCTGTTACGCATTAGGACAAAGATCCAGTGCTCACAATACCAAACAAACCCTTGGATTTACTCTTACTGTGGCTGAAGATAGATCCTACAATGTCCTTTGTACCCTAGCAAAACATGTATTTGCACAAGTTACTTCACATCTCACCAGGTCTAAGGCACTAGATGAGTGCAAAAGTACACATTACTTCCAGAACACCAAAAGCTCATTTTCCATTTTGCTCCTTAATTTATTTCTGAAGCTCAGAGCTAGATGAATAATTATTGGGACCCTGAGTGCAGGAAGAGGCTTTAATGGCACGGCTCAGCCTCACCTGGGGATTGTTCTTACAGTTCCTGCTTGTGGGGCTGAGGGCTTGATTTAAGCCCAGCCCTAGGTAGTCCATGCTGTTTCTTGATATGAATAAATGTTGTGAATCAGGAAACAAACAATTCACCCAGGAAAGGAAGCAATTCAGGTCAGACTAAAAGATTTTTTGATTGTCAGTGAAATAGAATAAATTTTTTTATAAGGTTAGCCTAAAGTATTCCAGATCTATTTATATTGCAGTCAAAGGGTAACTATTTTTAGGGGGTTTTTTGGGGGTTTTTTTGTTTGTTTTTTTATTTGGCTTATTTGGTGCTTTGGTTTTGGGTGGGATTTTGTTGTTGGTTATTTGTGGATGTTTTGTTTGCTGGTTTCATTTGGAGCTATCAGTCTCATTTTTAAACCATTTTGGTTTTAATTGGGTTACATCTTAACTGAAAAAAAATTATATCAGAATGAAGAGTGTTGTCTGGAAAATGCTGTGAAGTAGCAGTTGTGTCTAGAGTGATATTTGTCCCTAGGCACCTCATCTGCTGGGGGAAACGGGGAGAAAAAGTGGATAGTGCAAAGATCTCTTTACCCTCCTCATTCTTTGTACCCACAGCAAGAGCTGTGTAGAAACTGGATGGCTTCTGACTCTTGTGCTGCAGTTCACTGTCTTCTCTTTTTCAATAAATTCTTTAACTGGATGGTAGACTCAGCCTATTCCCTCACAAGTGCAAGAATTTATGTTTGTTGAAGAAATGGGTTCTGTATGTGCAGTTTAGCTCCTAGTAGTCTCCTAACTTCTTCATACCATAGTTTGTTAGAACAGTATTTCATAGCATCCTCATCCACTGTCTGGCCCTAATCATTCATTAACAGTCCTGGCTGGCCATTCAGAACTTCTCCACGTGTGACTGAGTATTTGCTATAGACCCATGGAGAATGAAAGGAAGGTAAGCTTAGAAATGCGGTTCATGTGAAATTAGAAATTAAATGTCCTTAGCTTTACTTTCTCAAGGTAAGCAGATTGCCATTTCTCACATGAAGTGTTTCAAAAATATACAACTAACATAAACCCAAAGCAGTTAAAAGAAAAAGAATTCTCAGAAAGAATGCCAGCCTACAGAAACACTACAGTGAGCTGGAGCATGGGTTTTTAATCACAAGTGCCCTAAACAGCATGCAGTTGCCTTCTTTTGTCCAAGGCTTATTGCTGGTACATTGTCAGGAGAAAAAAATCCAAATTCCTAAAAATCATTTTGAATAATTAATTATCACCACCTGTTTAAACTGAGTGCCTCTAAACCCTAAGGCAGCAGGATCTGCAAGTGAATAGCTCACCAAAAACAATAGCATCCATCTGAAGTCAAGGTGAACATCAGCTGGAAACTAGCAAAAACTGATGAGATTATCCAAGACTTGCAGCTTGGCCAGTGGCACAAAATGAAAACTGATGGATGTCTTCAAGGCAGGTGCCTCAGTGAGGCAGCCCTGTCTGGGTGGTAGCTGACTGGCTTTCTTTGTTACCCTGCTGAGCATCCCAGGGGAATAAAACTCTGCTTGTCTATTAAAGAGTTGCCCTCTGGAAGTCTTGGATCCCAGGCCTGGCTCCTATGTTCTTCCAGGCTTTCTGAGTTCATTCATAGATGAAATATTATTCATCTTGTAGATACCGGTAAACAAGTTGGAGTTTCTTAACTGTGTGTCAGCCCCCATCATCCTGCACACACCCCTCCTTTGTTTTTAATTTGCAGCTCCCTTGTATCTAGACAGTGTTATCTAATTTTTAAATTTTTGTTGTGCTGATACTCTTGGGGGGTGGAATTGATGACCCGAAAGAAGGAGGGTCACACAGCAGTGAATGTGCCTGCCTGGCAAAGCTTGCTGGAAACCTTTCCTCTCTGATACTAGCTACTAATTTTGCCAGTGTAGAAGAGGCTGTATTGTTCTGTTGGTACGATGATACTGACAGCTCATTAACTTTTCTGATTTAGGACCAGCAAAAGTAGTTTTCTGTGAGACAGAAGTGACTTGGTGTGAGTTCAGGAGCCCTAATGAAATAACCCAAACAACAGAAGGCAAAGATTGGGCAAAACTTTTTTTAGTATTACTTATTCCAAATTCTAGTTGAGTTTATCAACAAGATTGCTTGTAATTTGTATCAGCCTGCACAGATCCTGCGTTTCAGAAATGGAATAGATAAGGGAATCACCTGAAGGCTTATTCAGTGTTTGATCATTCTCTACAGCAACAACTGTCAGTGTAGAAAAAGCAAATCTTATAACTGTATTTATTGAGGATAAACCTTCAGTAAATGGGTCCTTAAAATGATTGAATGGGAAAGGTTTAGCGCATTTTAGCTTAGTAGCTTGTGCAACAGCTCAGAAACTACTCCTGATCCAACTGTAGAAATGGGACTTTTGCCATGGCGTGTGTAAGATTCAGCCCTTATTCTGAAGCTCCTTTCCCATGTTAAGGTGCTTATTGATTCAGACCAGCTGATGAGCCAAATGAAGTCCTTAAATATTTTAAATGTGTGAAAGAAGAGATAATAAGCACATAGCGTTTTTTCCTAGGGAATTTCTACTTCTTATTATGAAAAGGGACTGGCAAAATGTATAATTCAAATATTTGTGTCCCGATAGATCAAAATGACTCTAAATATGGAAAGTTTGCAGATCATCCAAAATCAAATGAAAATCTGAGAGTCTGGATTCTGCCTTGTATTTTGAAAATGTTTTCCCAGATTAGGAAGCAGCCTGGTCTGGAAGAATGCACAGCTCGGGGAATCGGGAATGACTGGGGAGCCTGCCAGTGACTAGTTGTGTCGCGTTGGGCAGCCATTCAACTCTTTGCCTCGCTTCCCGCCCAAACAAGTTGGGGCTCAGTGCATGCAAAGGGTGAGAAGCTGTGGAGTGGCAGTGCAGGGACCGTGCTGTCCCTCTCAAGCCTGCCTTCATGTGGAACAGAACTGTGACTCTTCTGCAGGCATTGGCTCTTCCTTACTTGGGGTAAGGGCAAGAGCTGCCTTGGTGAGTTCAGTGTTAGAACTTTACACTTGTCAGCAGAGATATCCTTACAGATCTCTCTAAGATTGCTACATGGGTCGTGTTTGTTTCTTTTTACAGATGTAGAAAATAAGAGGTGAGTTTGAGATGTTCTCAGTTGTGCTCTTGTGACTTAGGATGCGTGTGGCAGATGAGTCAGACTTCTCCTGTGTCAATAATGTGCTTCTGAAAACCCCACCCAAGTGACTGCTCTGTAGAGAGAGAACTGGAGCAAAGCTAAGCATGTAGCCCAAACCCCTGCATGGCCAGGCTGTGTCCTAACCCTTAGACCATCTCTTCAGAACAGGAGCTAATGTGACTTGAGCTCCACCAGACAATAAGTGCTCATGTGGAAACTGTCAAATAGCAATGCTACATCCCAGAGGATAAGTTCTGTTCTTTGTTATTTAGCTTCAGCCCTAGTAAGCCTTAACCCACATCCGGCAAAACTGTTCCCAGACCACTGTGGCTTTTGTGTGGGGCAGATATAACCCTTCATATCACTGAAGAGTCTGGGTCGGTTTTGGTATCTTAAGGCCAGATTTCAGCTGGTGTGGGCTGCTTATCTTCAGTGGCTTGTGCTGGAGAGTGGAGGAGTTGTCCAGACTTCCATGTGCAGAATGCATTTCATCTGTTTTTATAGCATTGGAAGGAAAATGTGTCTTGTGTACTGTTCTTGGTTCTTAGCAAATCTTTCTTCACTGGGAATCTGTGCTTTTAGGTATCAGAGAGTTACCCATTAGAACCTCCTGTTTCCAAACCCCTCCTCTTCCATCAAATTTTGGAACCCCTCCAATGGATGATAAAACAGGATTGGGAATGAGTTAGTCTGCCAGTCACTAATCTAGGCTCATTGAATTTGAGGAGGAGTTTTAGCAGTTTCTCCAGCGTTTGCAGTCAGGCCCTTGAAAAGGCATGCTGATCTGTCTCTTCTGCTATGTCAACCTTTTCTTTTGGGCACTGGAAGTACAATCAGGAAACTGTGCTTGCATTGCTGCTCACATGTTGTAAGGCTTGTATAACTTTGTCTCATTTGCTGAGATTTACTGCACTGTCAATCAGTGCAGTTTCTACTGGAGGCTTCTCTACCTTTCTGTTTTCTATATGAGCATTGACTCACAGTCATTGCTAACAATGTGAAGGAGAAGAGTTTAAGGCATAGAATGAAGCCTGTCTTTTATCTGGTCTACCTGAAAAAATAGAGGTTCAAAAGCAGATATTGAATGTGTTTCTAAGTCTGAATATTTCACTTAATAGTTAGAATCATTCTGGCTTTTTGCCTTGTAATATCTTTTAAAAACCAAAACAAACAAAAAACCCTCAACCCCAAAAAAACCTAAACACACCAATCAACCAACCAAAAAATAAGTTTTGCTCCCAATATTGTAACTGAGCTAGCTTTGTGTGAAGATTCTCTTTATATTCTCTGGAGAAATGGGTGTAATCATGTAACCCCGAGTCCTAAGCATTATTCTTCATTTTATTTTAATGGAACTGTGTGGATTTCTACTGTCAGAGAGGCTGTGCCTTGATAGGTAGGATGAAATCCCGATGCTGTTGAAGATAACAAAGTTTTTGATTTGGACTAGGAGTTTACCCTTAAATAGATCTTAGAACTGGTATCCAGGAGAAATAATAGATCAAAAATCTGAGTTAATTTTAGAATGGATCGTTTTATGAAAAATGGCCATTTATGTGGCTGCCAGCAATGATCTGAATGGTGAAAGCATTGACTGGGGATTAAAGACCAACGAGTTCTTTTTCTTTTCTACTTTTGATGAAAAAGAGAAGTTTTGGGGTTCTACCGATGCTACCAACATACCTATTTCTTCTAGTAGTTTTGTTATTTCTTCTAGTGGTTTGTTACACCTTAGCTTGCCACTCTGCTGTACCTGAGAAAGAGCAGATGTTGTAATGACACAGAGAATTAAATATTGATAACACAACACAGAACAAAATTCTGATTTCCTCTGCTCTGGTAGGACCGTACAGAAGCACATCACAGGGATGCTGAGCGGCCCTTTTAACTCATCTTCAGCTGGTTCATATGCATTGCACCATACTGTGCATTTTTACAGCACTGTGCAGGAGCTGGAGGTTCAGAACTCTTGATACTTTACCTTTCTTATGCAAGTCTGACAGAAGCAGGGTCTGTACTGGTTGTATCAGAAGGGTAGCTTGCTCACAACAGGCTCCATCGACACTGTTCTGCTGTCTTGCCTGCCAAAACCAGGTAGCATCATGTCAGTTGGCTTTTTAGTGTTGAAGTCCAGCCTGGGGTAATTCTTGAGGTATGCCCAAGTGCTGTTTCAGACAGTACTGGTTGGCTCAGGCCAAAACCATGCCAAGGAGAGGCTTAGTGCTTTTTTCCTAAATGACAGGAGCAACAGAATGGAGAAGGAAGGACATGTAATGTGGAAAGGACTTGTGGTGCAATTTGTCTTCCTTAACAGTGCAAAGCATTCAAAATGTCAACTTTCTGTTGTGATCTGAAGTGGGAATTGGTTTTTGTTATCCTGAAAATTTTGTTAAACCAGGAAAACATTTTCTGCCCAGCTCTAGGCAAGGTATTCCAACAACTCTCCGAACACAATGTCACCAACAGGCCAGAAGGGATTCTGCAGCCCTCCAGGAATCCTAGAAAAGACTTGGTGGTGTGGAAGAGGTTGACTTTAATTTGCAAGAAAAGAAAAGGTTTGCATGACTTTAGAAGTGATGAAAGATAGCTGAATAAAGGCTCGAGGAGCTGTGACTGCAGTGAGGGAAGTGGGTGGACAGATCCCTGTATACAATAGTACTATGAGATGTGAAATTGCTAAAATAGCCCCTGCCTAATGTAATCACCTTTCAAAGAATATTTGAGAGGCATTTTGTCAGTCAAATATAAACAAAGACTATGTTTGAAATTCAAAACTTGTCCAAAGTAATTTTTCTTTCAAAGGCTGTTTCCCCTGCTTGTACTCATTCTGGTGCTTTGAAAAGCCTCCTTTTTAGAGGACAAGCTATTTTTAATTGTTTATTAAAAAAAACCAAAACTTTTACAAAGCAGTAAGGAAAACCAAATGCATCTTCCAACAACTCCACTCTTCTAGGAGCAATAGCGAGCACAATAGAAACGGCATAAAAGCAGTCATTACCCAAGAACTTTTAGGAAATGCTGGCACTATTTCTAGAGCAGAGTTCTCATGAGACTATAGAGAGAACAGTATGCCACGGTACCAGTAATTTTTTTACCATTTATGAAAAGGCTGTATCAGGACAATAACTACAGATCTTATAATGATTTCTCTTTCTAAACCATTCCAGATTGCAGTGCAAACTAGCAGCGTGATCCCTTAGCTATCTCTGCACAAGACTCCGGTTGGCTTCAAAGGCAGTGCCGTGTTCAGGCTGACACGGGATCATGACCTTGACCCAAAGACAAATTATTCACTCTGGTCGCTTCAACTCATGCTGAACAGGAACTGCTGAAAGGAACGGGAGCGAGCTGCCCAATACTGTCTTTATTAGCTGTTGCTTAAGGCAGGAAATTAAGAAGAAAAAAAAAACCAAACAAACCCACCTCTTTTTGCAATTAAAATTGTGTCAGTGGCATTTGAGATAGGGTCCTGAATGCCGTTACATCTAGGGCGTCTTGAGTATCCCCAATAGCTCTTGTAGTCACCTCCTCCATTTGGCATCTTGAACGCTGAAGTTCATGAACACCTGGCATAGTACATGAGGTTTCTCATGGCTTTGTGTCTGGTGGCTGACTGAGCCATGACAAGGAGTTTCTTTGCTGCAGGTGGCACACTTAGATCTGTTTTTCTCCTCAGCGGATTCTTGTCCAGGATGGTTTGTCTTGCAGCTTTTCGTAAGACAGGTCACACCAAGTGTCCTGTCGGCACTGCCCTCCTCTGTCCATCTCCTGATCACTCCCTACTGACTGGCACTTACTGATCTTGCTCACCTCTGGCACACTTCTTCGGGTCTCTCTGTTAACATTTAAACCATGGCTTGTTTCCACCATCAGCAGCTTTTAGAGGGAGTTGTAAAGGTATCATGGTTGTGTATGATTTGATATATAGGAAACTGCCGGGGTGAGGGTGTCACTGATGTTATTTGCAGGCATTGGTGGAAGTGATCTCAAAAGGAAGCACATTAATTTGTGGGCACTAGAGTAGTTTTGCTTGGTTGCAATGTGAATCACCAAAATTGGAGATTTAAAAAATGAAGGAGCTGTGTTCCAAGGAGGCCTCTGGGAGCGAGCACAGCCCAGACCTCCTCAGACCCTCCACTGTCTTGCTGGGAAATCCTTATTTGTACAGAGTTGGGGTGTGGGGGGCTGACTTGTGAGCTACCAGTGGCCCCCACTGCCCTCTCCAAGAGAAAAGTCACTCTGCTGTCAGTTGAGGGCCCACTATACGTGTCTGCTCAGATGACTAGCTGCAGGCTAGGCCTAATCTTTAAGAACTGGGGGAAATGAGTTGTATGTTATACATCAGCCATGAATATATGAAAGCAAAATCCAGCCTGGCAGTTGCACAGTTACTTTCCATGCCTGGTTTCCCATGAAGTCTACCTCCTATTTTGCTGCTTTATTAGCTGTTGTTTCTAATTTTTGTGAAGGGATCAGGAAGCTTGTTTTAGCCGCAGTGAGTAAACTGTCTTGGCAGAAATGAGGAAGCTGTTAAGAGGGAGGGGCTGCTACATTGTGTGGGTTGCTTAATTGTCTTAATCGAAAATATATGAATATAAATAGACTTCCCCTCCTCTTTCTTTTTCCAAGCTGAAAGACATCCAAGGCAGTAATAAAACCAAGGGCTGTCGGGTGACAGAGGGGAGGTACATGGGGGCGGGCGAAGCTAGCCAAGGCCTGGCGCTGTGGGGCTGGCCCAGTGCTGTGCTCCCCTATTTGCTTTGTGGGAGTGGGCAGGCACTTGGAGTTCGTTGGGATTTTACTGTCCAAGCTTTCAAACATGGTGTAAATCTGTGTGCACAGGCTGCCGGGCAGGCCCATAAAAGCAGGACCATATAATCAAGGTGGAAATTGAGAAAGTGATTTATTTGGTCCTCTTCCTCATCAGCACACCCCACCCCTGCTCACAGCTTCTGTGGGTGGTTGAGACCAGGATGGGCGGTTGGTAGTGACCTCAGGGCTGGCTGTGGCACCCTTAGCCCTGCAAGGCCAGGAGAGAGCAGGCAGAGAGCTAGGCTTCTGGTGTCCCGGCTGCACACACCCAGGAACCAGGTTGCCGGTGTGTGGGGGCAGCTGGAGGTCTGGTTTTACTCATAGGCTTACAACTAGTCCGAAAATATTTGTTTGTCTCTGGTCACCCCAGAGGCAGATGTGCCAGAAGGGGCCCTCAGTGCATTCAGTTTCCAGCCTCAGCGGGTCTTGGGAAGCCTGTGAGCGGGAGGGCTCCTGTCCCCACTCCTGCACTGCGAGCATGGAGCTCCACTGTGTACCCAGTGCAGCCCGGGTCCAGTTCCCTGCCTGGGTGCTGTGATGGATCCCTCCACCCCACAGCAGGTCTGTGGCTGTGCGCTCCAGTGGCTGCTGACCCCTTTGAGGCTCCTAGTTGCCAGACAAGGGGCAGTGAGGATAGCAGACATGCCCACCCTAGTGCCAGCTCTTGGGCAGGCATGTAGCTGCTCACAGGCTTCCTACCACAGGCACAACCAGGGCCCTGCAAGCTCCGATGTGGGAAAGGAGAGCATAAACACCAACGGGGTGAGAAATGGTGGGCCTGGGTGGGTTGTGTAGCAGAAACATCTGTGCCTCCATCTTACTTGAAGCTAGACTGACCATACAGTCCCTCTGCACCCCTCAGCTCCCTTTCCAGCTGGCACAGATGCATATCCCTGTAGATCAGATAAAACATGCAGCAGTGAAAACCTGGGACAGTCACCTCTGTAGATGTATGGATACCACCATAACCTGCCAGAGGGACCCTGAGTGGGGTGAGGAGATCAAGGGCAAATGTAAGCATGGGGCTAGGAATGCTGCTTGCACCCTCCCACCCAGCTGCAAGGACCAGTCTTTCAAGGAGAAAGATAGAGGTGGCAGTGTTTTATGGGAAGCATCCATTCAAGAGAGAGGGCATGCTAGGGAAGTGGGAGGAAGTTCACATGCCCTGGGCACTGGGCAGGGTCAGGCTACCAGCCTCGTGGTACTTCAGTTGTCCTGATCTGTAGAGGGCCAGGAAGAAGTGGGAGGCTGCTTTGGTCCCTGGGCCACTCCAGCCCAGCAGTCTCTGCCTGACAGTGGTGGCTCAGGAGGGTAGCCTGTCTGAAGGGGTTCGGTGCTGTCCTACCGCTCCCTCTCTCATGGCCCTGCAGTAGAATGCCAGGGCAGGGTACCGGAAGGCCTGCTGGCCTTTGTAACAGTTGAGAGAATTGGTGTAGGGGACAAGTGGTGCTCAGCAAGCTGGAAAGGGGTCTTCTGCCGTCTGTGCCTTGTCCCACACACTTGGCTGTGCCTGTTCCTCTTGTCTTGCCCGAGGGGTGCCTCGAAGGGCTGGTGGGGTGGAGGCTCATCACTGGCACCGGTGGGACAGGGGTCACCTCTAGCCTCGTGTCCTGTCGTGCTGGTCTCGGAGCCTGCCGCGCAGCACCTGCAGCCCTGATCTTGCCCGGCTCCCGCGGCCAGTCGTGCCACGCCGCTGGCGTGGAGAGTCGCCGAGGCTGGAAATCTCAAAGGCCGGCTGCCGCTGACACTTCTCTCCCGGGGCGGTAGGAACAGGTCCGTCCTTTCCCCGTAGCATTGGAGCAGAGCTCCGCTCCGGCTGCGTTGGTGGACCCCGACTGGCGAGGAAGCTCCGCGTCCCCTCAGTGCAGCGTGTCGGCAGGGCTGTGAGCTCCCCACAGGTACGAGCAACAGTGCCTGTCCGGGGAGGTTACTGCTGTCAAACTGGCGAGCGGCCGCCTCGGCTTCGGGCTGTCCCGACTGAGTGCCGGGGCATGCTGGGGCCCCGGGATCGGAGCCGGAGGCTGGAGGCGCGGGGTGCCTGTCGGAGGAGTGCGCTCCTCTCGGGGGCCCTCGATCGGATCGAGACAGGTCTGTGAGAAGCTGCCGGAGCTGGCTCGCAGGGTGGCTGGGCTCTTAAGCAGCCCCTCGCTTGCAAATGATTTGGAAAATAACCAGGGCTGTGAAACTTTGCGGAAGTTGAGCGAATTCCCGCTCTTGCGAGAGCGGAGACTGATGCCGCACACCACGACCCCTCTCTGAGGGAGAGCACCCGCGGGGACCGCTGCACCTCCGCCTTGTCCTCGCGGAGGGGGAGATGCTGCAGCCTGAAAAACCCCCTCGAATGGTTCAAAATAGATACAGTCAAGGCGCTGACAATTCGCCTTTCCCCCACTAAAAGCGCACAGAGACACTCAGAAACAGATGAGCTGCTGCTGTTAGTGTCCATCTTAACGAGGCGGGATGCACAGAGCTGCTCCCAGGGACAGAACAAATACCTGCTAAGAACCGGAGGCGCCACAAGTTGTTGCACAGATGAATTGATCCAGTAATCGCTAGGGCTATAACACCCTTATTTATGCTAAAGCATGTGACACAATCTTCAAAATGTGGTAGCTCCAAGTTACCACCTCTTTATTACTTATACAAGCTAATAGGTGAAGTGACTTTTACCTTCTTTACTTGAAGGAGGCACAAAGAAGCAGACAGGTAATTTCACGCTGCTAATTTTTATGATGTGATGGGTAGGGAAGGGAGAGGTTGAAGTGAAACCTGGGAAGACCGATTATGAAATCTCGGAGTTTAGGTAGTAGTGACCAGCTGGGATCTCGTGATTATTTCTTTTTCTTAAACCGCGTTTGCAAATATGTTAGAAATTCTGGCACCTTATCTGGCCGTGTGTGAGCCGATGTGTTTTGTCCGAAAGGATGGTTTGATAGTAGGGACCTATTTGGTTTTGTTACTAATTTGAAATCTAGCCTCAACGCTAGCATTTTTCAATTCAGTGTTTAGCTGCTGCATTTCAGGGTGCGGAGAGAGGGAAGTGGTAGCCGTCTCTCCCGCTCCTGGGCTCTGCGGTGCCGGGGAGGATTGCCGCTCCGAGCCGAGAGCGGAGCGCGGATGTTCGCCGCCTGCCGCGGTCAAGTTGCGGTAGCGTTACAGTTCCTCTCGGGTGAGACTTGCCAGGCTTAAGGCTAAAAAAGTGTCTCGTATACAAAAAGGTCAGGAATATTTACAGGTAATTGTGACTGTCAAATACTCCGGCGTGTTGACAAAGCGCAGGGGATCTTGGAGCGTTTCGTCTTTCGGAGGGTGGGAGGCTACAGCGGCGCAGGCTGAGCCCCGCCGCCCGTTCGGCCGGGGCACGGGGACGCCTCCGGCTCCCGGCGAAACGCTGGCCGAGAGGAAATAATCGTGTCACCCCTCTGGGGCGGTGTGGCCGAAAGGCATTTCCAGGGTCAGAAGTGCAGCGGCTCACGGTGCAGAGTAAGCGAGAGCTGCCGTCCCCGCTGGGGACAAACTCACTTGTTAGATGCTGATTTAGTTGGAGTGATTCCGTGACGGGGAGCAGGCGAGCACTGCGTCCGGTCTGGTTTTGTACCGAGATTTCAGACAGCGGATACCTCTACCCCGACCCTTTAAAAACCCGAAACTCGTCCCGGGAGCGCGCTGGCCCCTCGCGGAGGGGAGCGGGGTTAAGCTCCGGGCTGTCGGCGCCGCAGGCCGGGCGGAACGCTCGGGCTGGTGGTACTGAACGAGGCTTCAGGCGGAATCGCGCTCGCTGCGTGACAGCGGTGCGTGGCGCCGCGGGCACGGTGGCCGCGCAGCCACCGGAGCCACGGCGGCTTCTGCGCTCGTACTGCGGGGCTGGGAGAAGGCAGACCTCGCAGGCGGCCGAGCACATGCTGCCGGTACGCTCCCGCGCCTTGCCCGCCGTCTGGGAATGGGGGCCCGCGGCGACTGCGCCGTCGGAGGCAGTGGAGGCAGAGGGAGGCCAGCTCCGCGGAGGCTGGCGAGCTCCGGGCGGTATTCCTAGGCCACCCTGCACCGGCATCTGCCGGGGAGGCATCTATCTCGTTCCGCCGCGCTGGGAAGCCACGTCCGGGTTGGAGGGCGCCGCCTCTGCAAGGCTACCGGGGCCGCCCCGGGCGACGGGCACCTTTCGGCCACCCTTGAACCCGCTGCGAGCGGGCGGGCAGCCCCAGACCCGGGCAGTCCCTTCACGGACCAAGTACCAACCCTGTCCCCAAAAGCTCTTTTTGTTTGCGCACATAAGCAGGCAAAGTTTTGAGGCCCCGGGAAAAGACGACACCATTGTCTGCAGGGGAGAAGCGACAGGATTTGGCCTTTTCCTGCCCCTTAGGCAGAGAGCGCCCTGCTGAGCCCCGTCGTCAACAGTACAGCGCTTGCGGAAGCCTAAAAAGGCTGAGGGTTACCGATCAGCCTCTTGCAACTTTCCAGCTGCCGTGGTTTAGCCAGGGACGGGGACGAGCCCCGTTCGCGGCGCGGCCGGGGAAGCTCTGAGCTGCCTGCCATTTGCTGGAGCCGGGCTGCGGGGTGTTTGCCGTTCCTGTGTATCGGGGTGCATTTCCTCGATCAACGGCGTTTACAGCCTTTACTGTAAAACCTCCGTTGTTTATCTTCACTTGAAATCCCCTCGAACTGTCTGCCCCTTTTTCTCTCGAGCATACCCGCAGGTTTCAATTATTTGCACGGAAAACTAGAAATCCCCAGCCCGGCCACCCCAGCTACCGGCTGGGCTCAGCGCTGACCTGCCTTGGGCTTCAGCGGAGCGGCGGGGAGCGAGGGCGGGAGGACCCGAGTGGTCTCGCCACGGCTCTGCTCCTTGAGCACCGTTTCGCGTGTAAAGAGCTGCCGGGAACCGCTGCCTGGTGCCGCAGAGCAGAGGGCTTTCCGTACGCCTTTGCGGGTGGTTTAATTTACACGGACGGTTTGCGTACAAAGATCGGGGGGTGTCTGTTGAAGCAAAGTTTGGGTTTAAGAGGAAAATGTCACCCTGCTCTGCACAGAGAACAGTCGATAGTGAGCCGCGCCGTCCTGGGGATTGAGCGCGGCTACCACTGCTGGGCTGGGGCTGAGTGCTGCTCCCCGGGAATCTCCCGGGGAGGGCGGTCGGAGTCGGCTGTGTTCTCCTGGCTCTGCCGAGGTCTTTAGTTCCATCTGGTCTCTGCCGGCCGCAGGAACTTGGAGAGAGTTTGGGAGGCGGTGGTGTCCGACGTGGGCGGGTGATGCTGTGCTTCCAGGTCGGAGCCGGGTGGGGGAGAAAGGCTGGTATCTTGTTAATTTAAGTAAATCGTTGCAATTAAAAGGACTCGTACCTCGGGGTACGAGTCCTCAGCTCTGCACCCTCGGCATGTCCTGCTGAGCTTCGCCGTCTCTTGCCCCCACCCCGAGCGAGAGTGCGGCTGGGGGGAAGAGCGGGCTCGGCGCGGAGCCTTCCTCCCCCAGCACCCCGCAAACACCTTTGGGGTGAAAAGGCAGGCGCCGAGGCTGGCTCTCGGGCCGGGGCGGGCGGCTCGCCGCTTCAGCCCCCTCCCGCATTCGTTCTTGCCGCAACTCGGGCAGAGCGCGTCAGGCAGGACGGGACGCTCGTTTCCCAGCGCAGCGCTGCTCGGTGCGGCCACCTCGGGGTGGGACCGGGGGCGCCGCCGGGCCCGGGAAGCCGGCGCTGGAGTGGCCTTGGGCTGCTGCGAAGGAGCAGCCGCAGCTGGCGCTTGGGTGGCGGGGCTCATCTCAGTACTTGTTAGTTACTTCTTTCTCGGATCTAGGGCATTTTCCTTAATCGCAACGAAGGTGGCGAAACTCTCCCTTCGTTTCCAGCTCTGAGCTGCTAATTTGAAGGAGAAGAGCCGCAGGGCACAGGCGGTTCGGTCTGTGCTCTCAGCTTCCGACAGTTTACAAATCAGATTTATTTTAGAGAAGCCCTACAAACCCGAAGAGTCTCGCAAGTCTGTTAAGGTGAGGCGTGTCGATAAGCGTGAAATCTCACGGAGGAAATCTCTTGCGGCTCGCAGTGCAGCGTGTGATTGCGGGAAAACGCAAACCCGCGGCCAGGGGGACAGGCAAGAGTTGGAGACGAGTGTGAGGAACAAGGGGAAGATGCAGCTCGCAGGGAGGGAGCGGGAGGGAGCCTGGCAGGACTCTGGCAGCGGCCGGCGCAGCCCGCACCAAGCGCCCTGACGTCCTTTTCACGCTGAGCTGCCCCGTCCCGGCCGTGAGCCCCGTTCCATACGTCCGCCTTGGCCGGGGCTGCGCTGCTTTCTGGGAACCGAAATATGGTGTAATAACAGCTCCGGCCGAGTCTTTCCCTTCCCTGCATATGTCTCGCTGTTGAGATTTCCTCTCTGTAGTCTGCAGCCTGTAGCTCCTTCTCCCTATACTACCACTGGTGGCAAAAGACTTACTAATAAAAGCAATGCAGAGAAGGACGAAGGCGAGGGTAGGGGCTGCAGCGGTAGGGCTGTCCTGAAACCGTTCGGCCGGAGCTCGGACGCCGTAAAGACGCTTTTGGTTTTGTTTGTTTCTTTTTCAATGGGCACAGTAAGAATGAGCGGCACGGACCCCGAAGTGGCTGGAGGCGGCCGGCGGCGCGCAGGGGAGGCAGAACCGGCTCCCGCGGGGCCGATGCGCTGCGCGGCAGAGCCGGGGGACTCGCCGGGCGCCTCCAGGCAGCCGATCGCTTGGGCTGGCGGTGGAAAGGCACCTGCGTGCGGCTGGGAAACGGCGGTGGCCCGATCCATGCTCCCGCCGGCACTGTCGGCTGGAGCCAGAGCTCTCCCCTAGAAGTGGGAGCTGGAAACCGGGGTCGTCCTGCCGCTGGGATCAGGGACATTTTTGTTTCGTTTTAGCTTCACCTCTTAAACCTGGCGCCAAGCGAGGGATCGCGGTAGTGCCGTGGGGCTCCTACAGCGGCCGATCTAGACGGCTAGTCCCTGTGGTAGAGGGGCCGCTCCGCAGGGGCGCGGGGGGCGGCTCCCCGACTGCGCCGCACCTTTCCCGGCCCGCGGGGGGAGCGCGAAAAGGTGCAGCCGGGCAGGAGGTCAGTCCCGCTGCGCTGCCCCCGGCGGGTTTCCCCGTGCCGGCCTCTCTGCCTTGCCTGGGACGGGCCGCGGGCCAGGAGCGCGGCGCTGCGGGAGCCTCGACGGCAATGTGGCGCGGCGGGCGAGGCGGCAGGGCGGAGCGGCGCCCCCGGGGCGAGGGCGCAGCGGAGGGTGGCGGGGCTGGAGCGGCCGGCGCTGCACAGGGGGCCCCCTCGGCAGGTGCTGTTCACCCTGCCCGGCCGCACAGGACCGCCGAGGCCGCGGGCGGGTGGGAGCCGCTGCTGCCTCGGGCTGCGCTGACGCCGATGCCCGCGCGATGGCGCTGTGCGAAGGGGAAGACGCTGGGACAGGTCGGGCGGGTGGTCAGGTCCCGGCCCCGAGGAGCGGCCGTGGGCTCTGGTCCCGCCGCGACGGCCGGCTCTGGAAAGGGGTCCCGGCCCGAGGGCGAGACGGGAGCCCTCGACTGCGGAAGCCGCCGCCCCCGCGGAAACTCGTCGCTGCCCCGCGGGGTCGCATGGCCTCCCCCGTTCCCATCCCGTCCGCCGCTGCGCCGTCGCGGCAGCCCTGGGCCTCCGCCCTTCGTGATGGCGCCCGTGGGCGGCGGGTCGGCGCCTTCCGGGACTCAGGTGTACGGTGGCCAGAGGCCTCGTCTCGGCCCAGGCCGCAGCACTCCGCCGCGTCTCGGGGGTCCGTCCCGGCCGAGCCCCACGGCGAGCGGTCGTCCCGCGGTCGCCGTGGTCTTCGGGAGGCACCGGGCGGACGGAGAGAAAGAAGGACGCGAAGAGAGCGCACGGGAGCGCGGCGGATCCGATGGAACCTATCCTTCACGGCGGCCGGCTGTCGGGCGCAGCTGCGTGGGGCGAGGGCGGCCCCGGCCCGGGGGACAGCACGGTGCGGCATCAAGGGCGGCGGAGGCACGGGAGCACCCGGCAGTCCCAACTGCTGCCGTCCGCCTCTGAAGCCCGCGCAGGCACGGAGCGGCGATCGCTTCCATGCGCGTTGGCTTTAAAAGCGGTAGTTAATGAAAACCAAACCTTTCCAAGGAGGTGGTTTTGTTCGTTTGTTTTGTTCAAAAATTTTTTGGCGATCAACCACTTGAGGCGTCCATAAACTTCAGTAACGGGGAGTGCTGGGGACTCGGAGAGCACCCCGCTCCTGCTCGCACCACAGTGCGAGAGTAGAAAAGTCTCGTACTGGAGTTCGTGTTAAAAAAAGAAAAAGAAGTTATTATTAATAGTAATAAATAAATTATTTTTATAGCGAGATTGAGGACGGATGGGGAAGTGATGGGAAATAATCGCCCTTTTTTCCAGTGGAAATAAGGACAGCGTGAAAATCATGCACTGGAGAGAAAAAAAACCCCACACATTCGTAATTTGAAACAGAAAGAAATGGAGAAAAGGCTTTTATTGGGAAAAATATGTAAAAGAAAAATAAGCATCGGGTATCGTAAAATCTGTCTAAATTAAATGATGTTTACAAAACAGAAGTTACCAATCAGCAAAATTTATCCGCGCTTGGTTCGGGTTCCCCTCGGTTTCGCTAACAAGCCCCTTTGCTTCCGCCTCGAAATTTTCAAATTATTACCGTTCCCGGTTTCAAAGTTTAAAAGAGTATTTTCCGCAAACGTTCGGTGTCTAAATGCAGGATTAAACACGCATTTGGCGGTCCTGATATTTCAGGAAACACGCAAGTGGGAAAGCGGCTGCCGGTGGGGGAAAAAACCGAACGCGAGAGAAAGGTGCAGGGGATTCATTGCAAATAAAGCGATCGCTACATATATATTTAAATGTATTTAATTGTATGCATTATTCAAATGCCCTTCTGACTAGTTTAATAATTTAGAATCGATAGTTTTCCTAAAAACTTTATAAAATATTTACACTTAATAAAATATTAATAGATTAACAAGCCAGTCGTACTCTTATAGGAGCTTTACTAAAGTCCTGTAATCGCGCTGTCGCCACACGTCTCCGCTGTTAAGGAACGGATGGCTGACAAAATGTAAATGAAGATCTTCAGACGGTGGTGTTTATAAAATAGCTCATTAATGGGCTTGGATTGAATCTCTCCATCCATCCACATCATCAGATATAATAATAGTAACGAATCAGACAGGGAAGATCCTGGCTAAACCATTGGCATTTTTTTCCAGAAGTACTGAAGTCCTAAATCACCATTTCTTCTAACTTTCTGGCCACTGATCCGCGGCAATTCGTAGTTCAACATCAAAGGTAAGAACAAAACATTATTCAATTATTCGATAGCTGGTGGGAAAGGTTAACTTCCACGGAAAAGCTTCTGCTGAGCTTTATCAGATCGGGGGGCGGGAGGGGGGAGGGGGAGAAGAAAAGTTACATCGGGTTATTAAAAAGAAAAACGAGACTTCTCCAAACTTTGAGGCTCCTTTCGGAAAGGGACGGCAGGAGACCTGGCTGGCGGCAGCCGCTGCGCTCTCTCCTCCTCCGCAGCCTGCGCGTTCCCGGCACCGGCGCTCGCTCCTCCGATTGCTCCGGGAGCCCCGGCCTGGCGGCGACCCCCGCGCCCCCGGCCTTCCGCTGTGCCCCGGATCTTTTCTGGCTCCCCTAAACTTCAGCCGGCGACGGGACCCAGCTCCCACCCACGTTCATGGCTTGCTGTCCTGGGGCAAGGCTTGCACTGCGACCGGACTTGGGCGGCGGGTCCCCGTGCCCCTTCCGAGGAGGGGAGAGGCACGAGGCGGGGGAAGCCGCTGCATTTCGGGGCCGGGCCTGGGGTCGGATGTGGAGCGAAGCGATTATTTCTCTTACCCTGCCCCGGGATCCGCTGCTTCTCCCGGCACCGCTTCCAGGGGCGGCCCGAAGCCCACCGGGAAAGCCGAGCGCTCGGCGGGCGGGCTGTCACTGCCGCTCGGAGGGAAAGAGCCGAGGCAGCGGGATCAGCGGTAGCCGGGCTTCCGCGGAGGGGGACCTGCCCTTCCCCTCCTCCAAATCCCGGGGCAACGCTGGCAGGTCTCGGGACGGTTGCATGCGCGCTCAGGGCTACCGCTGCTGCCCACCCTCCACTCCCCGGGCGGTTATGGGGCGGACGGAAACCTGCCGCCAGGGCTGCCCGGTGGTGGTGATGCTCCTGCCGCGACGTGGTGCCCGGGCTGGGGGCTGTCCGCTCCCCCCACCTCCCGGTACACCCCCCCCCCCCCTTTTTTTTTGACCCTCCGGCGCCACCGTAAAAGGCAGAGTTCTTAAGGGGGCACGACGGGAAGGGTGGCGCCCTGCAGGGACCCAGCGGCGGACGGGCGGCGGGGGAGGACGAGGGCGAGGCGGGAACCGGTGCCCATCGCCATCCCCCGCCACCTTCCCCCTCCTTCCCAGCCGCCCGGCCGTCGCCCGCCCCCCGCGCCGGAGGGGATTTCTTCGGACTACCTTAACTCGGGGCTCGTTCCGCCGCCGGGCGGGCGGGGAGGGCTCGGCGGCGCGGGGCCGCCGGCTCATTCCCCTGCGCCCCCCGGGCCGGGCAGGGGGCGCTGCGAGCCCTCGGGGCGCGCCTCCGGGGGCAGCGTCCGCTTCGCCGGCGGCCCCGGAGAGCGGCGCGGGTGCACCTTGCACCCAAGGGAGAGGTGACTGCCTGCCGGGAGACCGCTGACTCCCCCGGGACCGGCGAAGGGCCCGATCCCACCCCGCCGCGACTTCCCCACGGGAGCCTTCCCCTCCCTGCTGACTGCACTTAGCCAGCACTGTCATGCCTTATCCGGAGCTCCGCTATTAAATAATTTAGCGGCGGCAGCAGCAGCGCTTCCCCGCCGCTTCTCACGGCCTCCCAGCCCCCGCCATCAATTATTCAGGGCCAGCCCGGTAACTGCCTGGAGCCAGGCAGGAGAGGAGGGCGGCTACGGGGCCCTACCTGGAGCCGGGCCGCAAGCCCGCTCTCGGAGCCCCGGCGGAAACGCGATCGGCCCTCGGGGCGGCAGCCCCCGCCGCACCGCGAAAAGTTATTGTTGCTTCTCCCCTCCAGGGAGAGGCTGCGGGAGGGTCCCTGCCATTGGCCGGCTCCCCAGAGGGGACTCGGGTGGCAGGAACCGGCGAGGCCCCACCGGCTTCGTCGGACCGACCCGGGCGCCTGGACTGGATGCCGGTGGCAGCTTTGCTCCTCCCTAGTCGGTCCGGTCTCCCAACTCCGGCTTCCCCTATTTCACGCCCCCCGCCCCTTCCCCTTCTTCTCCCGGCTCCTCCTCCTCTCCTTCCCCCTCGGCCCTCCCCCAGTCCGTCTGCCCCTGTCCTTGCGCCCTTCTGCCCTGTGTCCCTCTTGTCATCATCGCCTCGTCCTGCCGTGCTTCCCCTTCCCCACCCAGCCCGCCCTCCTCCCTCCCTCCCTCTCTCCCTCCCTCCCTCCCTCCGTGCGGCATCGCGCTCGCTTTTCGTGTGCGAGATGTATTATTTATTTATCGGTGTTTCATTTCCTGCCAGGTGGGTCTCTGCCTCCCACCCTTGCGCGCAGCGGGGCCGGCCGGGCTGGGGCAGCGCGGGGCGGGTCGGGCCGGGAGGAGGTGGGCTGCTGCGCGCCCGTCTGCGCCCGATCCCGAGATAGCACCGAGTCTTGATTTTTGCGGGGGGGCGGGGAGGGGGAGGGGTGTCGGAGGCGAGGAGGGGTGGCGATGTTTGGGATGCACAGCCCTGGGACGGGAACGCCGCGCAGACAGACAGGCACACGCGCACACACACACACACACACACACACACAGACACTCACGCCAAACCCGAAACCAAGGACAACCCCAAAAAGGACTCACTCTGCCTCGATGACTCAACGCAACTAATAACCGTTTCTCCGCTCTCTGTGGCGAGTCCCTCCTGCCGCTGCTGTCGCTGGCAGAGGAGGGAGTGATTGAAAGTGACACACCGGGGGCCGCTGCCGCCGCTTCCCCGCGCCGCCAGGCACCCGCCGCCGCCGCGGAGCCCGGGAGAGCGGCGCTCCCTCCTCTTCTCCTCCCCCCGTCTCCCCGGGTATTGATTTTCTCCGCTGAAGGTGTGAGAAGTCGGCTCCCTCTCCCCTCTCCTCCGCGCCGCAGCCGGCGGCCCCCCCGCCCCCATCGCCACCCGGGACCCTCTGGGAAAGGGGTCTGGCCCCTGCAGCCTCGGGCAGCCGCCCCGGCCCCACCGCCGCGGCACCCCCGGAGAAGGGCAAGGAGGGGGCTGGGGGTGGGGGGAAGGAGTAGAAGGGAAGAAAGCGGCGTGAGAGGAGGAAACAAGAAAACTTTCCACCCTGGATTCTCTACTTCTGATCCATGGACAGAGCCCAACTCAGCCAACTTACAGACAGGCTATAAGCAGTAAGTACGGCGGCAGCTCCCGGGAGCCGCTCGCTAGAGGCTTCCTCGCCAGCAGCCGGCTACTCCGTGGCTGCACAGCTGGTCCGCGCGGGGGGCCGTGCCAGCGGGGCCGCCCGGACCGGCAGCCTCTTCCCCGCGGCCCCCGGGGGCGGGCCGAGGTCGGACCAGGGGCGCAGCACCTGGCTGCGGCGCGCGGTTGGGCTGCTCGCCCGTCGGCCTGCCCGGCGGGATGGGGACGGGGGCGCAGCGCTGCCGGCCCCCGCCCGCGGCAGGTTGGGGCCGGCTGACGGGACCCGCGTCTCCGACGCGGCGGGCCCGCAGGCCAGACGGGTAAGATAGCCGGGCCGGGGCCGTCGGGGCCAAACCGCTCGCTTTCGCCGGGGCCGCCGGCGGGAGCGGGGCGGCGTCGCGCCCGGCCGGCGCTCGTCGGCTTCGTTGGGCCGAGCCGCCCGGGGGACGTGCTGTGGGGGCGCGGGCGAGCGGGGCTCGGTGCCGGGCGGCGGCGCGGGCCGGCGGCAGCTGAAGCGCCCCTTGTTTCTCTCGCCCTAGGTCCGTGCGCCTTCTACTGCGACCTGCCAGCGGGAGCCGCGTCTCCGAGCATGGAGCGGAGGAGTGAGAGCCCGTGCCTGCGGGACAGCCCCGACAGAGGCAGTGGCAGCCCCGATGTCAAAGGGCCCCCCCCGGGAAGGTGGCCAGGCTGGAGCAGAACGGCAGCCCCATGGGTACCCGCGGGAGGCCCAACGGCACCGTCGCCAAGCCCGTGGGAGGTAACTGTGCGGCCGCGTTCCTGTCGGTAGCCCCGGCCCGGCCTGGCGGCCCCGCTGTCCGCGTTCGGCGGGCGGGTCGGCATCGCGGGCGGAGGTGCCGGCAGGTTCGTACGGCGGCTGGCGGGCTGCCGCCCGCTTTGCCGGAGGGCGTTCAGTTGCCCGGCACCGCGGCGGTGTCGGGGGTCCGCGGGGTACTTGTGCCGAGGGCTGCGGCGTGTGGAACTCGCTCGTGGAAAGGCCTGCCTCCCTCCCGCCTGACGAGGCCACCCCTAGGCCCGGGCTCAAGCAAGGCGGCTCACAAAAGCTGGGCCTAATCCTGCCGGAGGGCAGCTGGGGCAGTGCTGGGCCCGGCTTTCCGCGCTTGCCGCCAGCGGACTGGCAGGTCGCCGCCGGGGTCGCCCGCGGGCATCCCCCGCGCGTTGCCAGCGGCTCCCGGAGGGCACGGCAGCGGCCGGAACGGTGGGCCCGGGCAGCGCCAACAAAAGAGGGCATCGCCTCCGGCTTGGGTGCGGGCGGCCCGGCAGGTGGGGGCACGGGAGCTGGGTGTGTGGTACTCGCCGACCACGGCTCAGAACGGGGCTCCAGGGCGCAGAAAACCGCGTTTCTGTGTGCGTGTAGGGCTGCTTTTTCCCCTCCTTTCTGTAACTATCGTATTGTAGCAGTTGTAAAAGAGGACAGGGCAAATCGTGAGCGAGGTTCGGCTCGTCCGGCACACTGAGCGTGTTTTGCAGCCGTTCCCACAACTCTCTAGGATACTTCAACTTTCACACTTACTCTGCGGTCTGGTTGCTGGTCAGTTTTGTGTTCACCGCACCTTTAAGTGACACGCGTAGTTTTCTTTCTTACCCTCCCCCTCTGCCCCCCCCCCCCCGTTTTCATCCGAGCAACTAAACTTTCCAGCCAGTTCTCCTAAATGCACTCTTTTTTTCATCTTAATCCTGGTACTGTCACAGTAAACGCAGGACAGCCTCGTGTTAGGAAAAATACGTTTAAAATTCTTGGAATTAGCCAGATGTCTCGAGCAAAATAATGCAGGATAGGCCACAAATATCTCTGACTTGTTTAAAAAACCAAACACCTCTCTGTGTTTGTGTTTTAAAACGTGCAGAGTGCTAACATACAAATGTAGTTGTTTATACACAAAGAGTTGGAGTAAATGACATTTCAGGAGATAGTTTGATATGGTAGTCACATGACTCTACTACGTGAGGTTTATTTAGCGATTTTGCCATTAGATGCTGGTTTTAGACCTCTGGCTCAATAGGCTTCCTAATTGCTGGAGTTTGCTAAGGGGCTGCAGATTTTACTTTATTTTAAAAACGTAGGATTCATTTGTATACCTAATGAAGGGTAAGAGATCTCACCAGTTCTTTATGTTTCTTGGATGACTATATGTCTGTTTTTTAAGCCTCTTCTCTGTGTCCTTCTAATGTATGGAAAAAGAAGAAACAGCTTTGCAGTGAAAGACTTGTAATGCTATTCTACGTAACAAATTACCAGAGAAATAATTTGTTGAATAATTAAAAAATTAACTAAATCATATAAAAATGATATGCTTAGTTTTGGATGCCCTTCTCAAAACTGAGGCATTATAGCTGCTTGATTTTAAAGAGAAGCATTAGAGCTCGAGCTGAAATCTTTTTCTTTGGGGCATTTATAGAAATACATTTTAAAGGAAGGTTTTAAATGTTTTGGAATATGTATGTTGCTTTCTAATTGCAGCTGCGTTAGCCAAGAGAAATCCAAGAGAATTTTGTAGTTATATTGTTGGTTCAGCTTGAATCTGGCCTGTTAAATTAGGGGAGATTTCTTCCACTTAAGACAAAGACTCTCATTTCTGAAAGCGAACTTTTAAGGACTTACATTTTCATTCATTACTTGTCAGCTCATTTATAAAGTTGGTGTAGACTGAAGTGTAAAAGTGTGGGGGAATAGGAAATGCAGGAGTATTTTTTTCCTTAGCTGCTGTTCTTTAAACAGTCTCAATCTCTTTGGTTTTAGGCTATTCATAATAAAGTTTATTCATTATTCCTTATTGATACTGAAAGCAAGAAGAAAATTGTTCTTGTCTAAATACTTACCTAGGTTCTATAATACTCAATACTAAATCAGTTAAGGCAGATTTTTTTAATAAGATAATGGTGCTGTTTAAAATTGATTTCATTTTTTTTCCCTCCTGGAAATGCTCTTAAGATAAATCAACATAGCTAATCTCCAGATATATTCTTCCTCTCTTCTTTTTCAAGTTTGATCTTTAAGAACCAGTGTGACCCAAGTGATCTTCCGAATAGGGGTCGCACTGGTTTGGGTATTTCCAGAAGCCTCTTTGCAGTGATCACTGCAGTGTTAGTCCTTTTTTTGCAAGTTGTGAAACGCAGCTGTAGACGTTCGTGGAGAGGCTTGCTGTTAACATACTGGCAAGTCAGTATTGAACTTCTCTTCAAATAAATATTAATAAAGGCTCTTTTAGTGGTGTTCCTAGTGTTTGGTAAAAAGGAAACTAGTGAAATTTGTAGTGAAACAACATCTAAGACTTCAGTTGTCAGTCTTTGAGTTTATTCTTCTTTCAGTTTAGTTTTCAAGCTTTAAAAAAGCACTAATATTTACTGAATATAAACTTCATTTGGAGAAAAAAATTAACCTACTGGAAACGAGAGGCTGATTTAGTTTTTATTTTATTTAAATTTTTATTCTATAAATTGTCTCTGTAGGTTTTGAAAGCAAAGACAGATGCTAGCAGTTCTTTGTTTCATCTCATTTTGGTCCTGAGAGATGTAAATGCTGAAATTCCTTCCTACTTGTTGAGTGACTTTTTGGTGTAATAATCCCTGGTTCTGAACTTAATCCCTGTGAACAGAGCAATAAGCTCCCAACTAACTGGTGCTCTGATGAGACTGATGACCTTTGGTAACAAGTTTTATAATCGTGGTGTTTGCTACAATTATTTTTCCAGTGACTTCCCTGAGAAATAGAGAAATAGGATAGTCCTGTAGGTATTTTTAGGTTTCTCTCTAGATTTATGAGTGAAAAAGTGCTTTAAAATAAGCTTTTGTAGTGCAGACAGAACACCAGTTGTTCTCATGAGAAATTTTTCCATACGACTCCACTTTTTTAATTCTTAACCTGAATGTACTTAATTCAAAGGGCCATTACAGCAGTGATAATAAACTAGTGAAGGTCACTAAAAAGATAAACGGCGTCCTAAAGGTTGTGTTTAATAGGGGATTTAAAAGTTTCAGTACTGTTTACGATGTTGTTAACGTCAGTCCAATGTGTTAGAGTCCAATTTTGGTTTGCCTGACTAACTAACCCACTGCTTTCTATAATGTTTCAGCAGTTATCTAACCAGACCGTTTTAAAAACTGTGTGCACTAAAACACAAGTGCTCAGGTCTTCAGGAGAGACAGGTTTTATAAACGTCCCTGGGTAAAAAAAGGCTAATACTGCTTTAAAAAACATATGAAGCCTGGGAGAGAGTTTAGAGCAAGCAAGAGCACTATGGTGTTGACAGCTTTATATCCCTGTTGGGTAACATTCACTTACTAGAATTGGCGTCTCCTCTCAGTTAGTAATTCACTCCATAAGGATTAAAAAAAAAAGGGGGGATGATTAATGGCTCGGCAACTTATATTTACAAAATTGTTGATTGCAATTTGTGAACCTGTTTGCTTATGAGTGGATGTGTGTGTGTGTGTATATATATGCGTATGCGTTGGTTTTGAAAAGCATAGAAAATAAGTATACAAAGCCTCTGTACGCGACTTAAAATACTGGTACGCAGGATGAGCTGTTCTGAAGTTTGGTTTTGCTGAAATAGAAGCATAGAACTGAAATAGAGCCAAGACACACGTTCAGATTTGGGGAAGGAAAGGGTTGCAAAAATTTGCTGGTTAGATTAGTTTGACGCGGTCTGATAGTAATGCATTCTTATTCATTTAACTGTTAAAATGTGTGATTTAATTTATAGAATATTAATGGAGGAAAAAACTTTCAGACATTTCAAACTAAATTGTATGCTTGGGATGTTAATCAGTAGCTGTGGTTACCGTGCTCGTACAAAGTCAGATGTACCAGCAACGTGGATCCAGCGACTCTTCGGAGCGCTGCTGCTAATTGCTGTAAGCCCCATAAAGTTCGGATGTATCACGGTCTTGTCTGCTTAGGTGTAGTTAGAAATCTGTTTTCATGTATCTCTGGGGCGAGAGAAATGCCGACCGAGGGTGGTTAAAGAGCTGTTTGTCAAAATCCCTTCTAAATATTCCTGCGAAAATGTGGTAGAGTTTGTGCTACCTCTTACATCTTTTACATGGATTTAAAGTACTCCACTGGCGAGAAAATCCACTTCGGTGCTGACGAAGGAGTACAGCTTGATCAAATTTGCTCCTCGGCTCTGAACGGTTAGTTAACGTTAAGCTCTAACTGGGATCTGAACGGAGCGAGGAAGCGTGTCTCGCTCGGTCTTACGAATGGAGTAAAGTGAAAGTTTAAGTTTTAGATAGTCTCCCTGCCTAGATCCCGGGCGCAGAATGTCTTCCCAATGCCTGGGAGACGTCTGTAGCTCTCTGAAAGAATTAACCGCAGCGAGATGCAGAAGCACGAGAGCCACAGATCTCTGGCAGTTCAGGAACCAGCAGTATGTGAATCTATTTTGTGTTTTTTCAGAGGCAGAATAGTTGGAAAATGCTGCCTTGTACTTTGATACAACGTAGCAGGAGTTATGAGGAAATGTAAATTCTCGGATTTTACATGTTTCTGATTCCTAATGAGGAAGAGACGTCTAATTTAACAGGAACAGTAAGAAAAGCGAGGCAGTGATTTCTTCTTCGTGACTGATGGTTAAAAATGAGTTTCTGGTCTTTTTGCTGATTTCCACCCCCTCCCCCTTTCCCAATCAGATTGTGTCATGTAAATAGAATAAACAGCAGTCACTCCTGCAGGGTCATGTAGTATATCAGCTGCATTTTTGCTGAGGTGGAAAAATAGCCTTTCTTTATGTGTTTTCAGTACTTGGTCTGTTATTATAATAAAGACACAGTTGGTTAAACTATACGTGCAATTGAACATACGCATTAAAGGGAATATAGGGTATCCACCCATTTGGTGACCTACGCATAATTCGATGTTTAGAGTAATTTTGGGACTCTTAAGTTGCATCTGCAGAAAGCCACTGACAATTTTGAATTGAAGATTTAAGATTAGCTGTAGTCAGATTTTATTTTTTGCCGCAGCAGTTCTTAAGTGTTTCGAGTCATCTCCTCACTTCCTCCCCACCCCATGCCCATGGCCATGTTAGTTAACTGGATGCTATTATTTTCTCCATGAACCAAAGCAAAGGAAAAAAACCCAGCATCTCTGAAAAACTCAGCGTTAATTCTTCCCCTCTGCTTTACAAATTGGGTCCTGCCTTTCCTTAGGTTCACTGGGATAGAACAGAGCAGGTTTGCTGTCAGTTATTTATAGGGTGATTGTTTGAAAGCTCCTGTTAAGGTAATTCTGTCAGTGACTCCCTGGAATTATTACTATGCCTGAAGAAGGTGGCCAAATCATATCAAAACTACAAAGATGCCAGTGAGGAAACAGATTTTCAAGAAAAATTGAGGAGTGACATATTTCACACTCAGAATTTAGCTGAAGGATTCGGACACTGAAGGAAGAAAACCAGTATTAAACTGCTGTTGCTATGAATAAACACTTAAAGGGGAGGTTTAAAAGATTTCTTTCCTAAATATTTAGTTTTGGGGGGTGTCTTTACATTCTATTTAAATTATTTTACTGTAGTGAATGTTTTATCTAGATTTTAAAGTAGAAAAAAACCCCAAACTGTGGCATAATGCAATTGTAATCAAGCCATCATTTCAACAGACAGCTATGTCATACTTAAAATCTGTAATTTGTAGCACAGACTTTCAGGTGGCATCACCTATTCTAAAATAGCTTTACGCGTTTTTGAGTGTCATACTTTTTATGGAGATGCTAGTCTGAATGTTTGGTTTTGCAGTTACTTTCCATTATTGCTGATTTCCTTAAAGCTGTCTGTGTGGAATGGGGAGGACAATGGCCACAACGCTGATTCGGAGCTTCAAGTAAAACACTCGGGCCAGTAGGATTTTTGTCACTGGCATTGACACAGAAGATGGAAATACACTATGACATCTCTGATGATGTAAAGCGAAGGCAGTTTTATTGCAGTCATGTATTTATATTTGCCAAACAGCTGTGTGACCTGTTTAGGAAAATTCTTATTTTTGTGATTGAGCACTCCCCAACCTGCTTTTAAGTCTTATTTTTAAACTTTTCAAAATAACTGAAAATCTGTAAAACTTGGGAAGATTTTATTTCGAATCCCAAATTGCAAGGCATAGATAAGTTAGGCCTTTAATTACCACCCCTCATCATAATTTAGTTAAATTAGTAACTACTGCTGTGTTTTAGGATTAAAGGCCTGGTTTTTCAGTATTACCCTGTCTGTTTGAATTGATACGATGGGGGTTTGTTCAAGATAACCTGTGCCTGATCCAGACTCCGTAACTACCAAAGGTGCATCCTCTCCTTTGGAAGCTCAGAGTGGTTTTGAAACCAGCCCGCTGTGTTGAACAAGGAACCGATGAGCTGCCTGAGCTCTGAAAAAAATTGTCTCATCACTGGTTCCTCCTGTAGGAAATGTCCTGGGTCAGACGTGTCGGTGTCTCTAATGCAGATGTAAGAAGCAGTCACAGCAGACAAGAGGCAGCGAGTGTTTGATAGCTTTTGAGAAATGTTTTCTAGCCTCTAGCCATCCTAAAAAAAAAAAATTAAAAATTGCCCTCCACCAAGCTCGGTACTTGTTGAGAATGCTTGTCAGCAACATCTCTGCCGTGGGGTTACATACAAATGAGTTGACATTGATCAGGGGTACGAAAGCCAGAAAAACGCCTTGCTGTTTAATTTGGTGGGAATTGTTAGCCCGTCTAGATGAGGTTCTTGTGGCCATTTGCAAGCGTTGACCGCTTTAATGTGCGATATGTTCTCAGGCAGTGAGTTGTACATGTTGTCACAGTCCTATAGTTAGGAATTATTTTTTTTTGTCAGAGTTCCTACACTCTGTACAAAAGCACATACTGCAGCTATTGTGCGTACTTTGTCCCCTGGCTTCATTTGCAGCCATCCATGTATTGGTAAGGAAAAAATGTTCCATATTTCCGACTTTATTTTCTTTATTTTAGAGAAACATAAACTAGTATTTTAAGCGGGGTTTTTTTTTGTTTGGCTTGTTTATTTTTCTTTTTGAATACCTCTACTAGTTTTGCTGACATCCCCCAAAGATTTACAAACATTAGCTGCTGTCATTGTGAAACACTTCTAAATGATGTTGGGAAGACTTTTTTTTTTTAAAGCGTAATTCTTACTCTGATTTTTAAAGATGTGAACATTGATGTTGCTAGTGTCTGAGGACTTAACATAAAACCTCTTCCCACGATGCTTTTCTACTTGGAGTAAGACTACACAAATAATTTACAGGATTGTTTAGAAGACTGCGTGAGCCCTGCATGGCTAGTGTTGTAAGCCGCGTGCTAGGACAGCGATCTTGCGAACTCAAGATATATATAAAATTCCCTGGCAAATGCTGAATGATCATTGGTGTTACGTACAGCAATGTTAGGAAAAAGAGAAGATTGCCATTATTTGTAAAAGCTGCGTGAAGGGAGCAGAAAGACCTTGAAAATAAGAGACAGGTAGCCCTAGTTGAGAGTTTAAGCACGGGATTTGTTTTCTAAATAGAAAATCACCTGGCTAATAGTAAAAATTTCCAGGCATTTTGCTCTAACTGGTGTCCTTGTATCTGACGGACGTGCAATATTAAACTGTCTGAGCACAACTGTACCTTGTTAGTAGCGGTGTCAGCAAGGTAAGAAAGCTCAGAAAAAGATTAATAAAAATAAGCTGTCAGACTGTATTTTATATGAAGCTGCTGCATCTCTTGAGATAGCCGTACGCCCACTGCATTTTCAGAGTGCAGGAGAAATGTCTCCCACTTAAATATGCTCCCTCCTCATTTGTTCTGCAAAGACACACGCTGAGATGAAAAGACACTCTATTGACAGCAAACCTTTTCAAAAGTTCTAAATCTGGCAAGAAATGTCACAAGGGGAGTTTCTTGTTTCAGAAACCATGATTTGTATCGCTGCGTACAGCCACAAGGTTACTTGTGGCTCACTCGCTCTCTCCAGCTCGGGTGATCTATTTCTATTTGTGTACTGTTGAGAAGTGGCTGGATTAGCCTGTCTTTACTGGTGCATCGCCGACACTTCACTCACCAGAAGTTGCTGACTTTGTCTGCACTTGGACAGAAACTTCAGATAAGTGAGGCAACTCACAGAGAAGTATTTACCATCCTGGTAATCTAAACTCACAGAGAGTGTTTTGTCATAAATTTAGCTGACAGGCGTATATTGGAAATGAAGCATGTCATTTTCAAAACTATAACCAGACTATTTTTTGAAAGTAATATAAATTCATATTTTGAGCATATTTTGGTTTATATGCATTTCCATTATTTATATATTAAAATTAGATGTGCACAATTTCCAGCCTTATTATTTTGAATGGTTATTAAGAAATGTAGTTATAAATTATGAGATATACAATACTTTGGAGTGAAAGGTGATTTTGGTAATGTCTTTTCCCAACTTACAAATAACTTTTTTGCCATAATACGAACATGCTAGCAGAGCAACGTGATAGATGTCTCTTTAAGTATCGTAGTAAAAGAAAATGACTTGCATTCTGAGGCTGTGGATAGTTTATGTTGTTTTGGACCCATTTCCCAAGCAGTGATCGAAAACAGATTACAATAACAATTATACAGTCAGAAGATGCAATATCCATTTCTGTTTTAATTGAGTGAAAGAATAATAAAAACATCATTAAGAAAAATGAGGTGGACCTGTCATACACTCTACCAATTTTTAGACTTGGAGAAAATGCAGAGTAACAGAAGTGTGGGCTGCTTGGTGTTTTTTATTATTTTTCCCCCTTTTGGTTTTGTTTTTTTTTTTTAAGTTGAGTTCATTGCTTAACCTAGAAGTCTGGATGGTAGACGTCATACGGGCTGCTCTGAGCAGGGATGCAGTAGGTAGGCATACTGCTTGGCAGAAAAACTCCAGCTAGGCATTATCCGGGTGTCTGCGTTTGGCTTAATAATGAACGCTGTATTTCTGTCACTGGTTTGAGCTTTCCTGATTATATTGATGTGAACAGGGTGTCATACAGACCTGCCAAATAGATGAGCTCAGAGAATGCCATGGATTGAAGAAGGATTGCTCCTTCAAATTGAAGTGCTGTGCTGCTTTATGCTTTTTGCCTTTTTTTTTTTTTTTTAATTTCCAGTATTTTGCCTCTCCAAATCTGTGAACATGTATACCAGTAAGAACACTTGGTCACTTAATGGATTGCTACTTGGGACTGACGGTTCTGTTTCAGCTACCTCACTGTCTCAGGCTTCAGATCAAACCTCTGTAGATAGAAGGTCCCCATGCTGGGTGCATACTGCAGCTGGGTTCCTCTGGAAAGGGACCCAACTACAGATGAAGGCATGAAGCTGAGGGAACCTGGCTCTCCATTTTCTCTGAAGCCGAATCCTAGAGCTGTAAGCAGAAGTGGCCTTTCTGCCATACCACACGTGGAAAGAGAGATCCTCTCTACAGTAGCCTTGGCTCTGGTCGTGTACCATACAGCTTTGTAAATCAACATTTGGAATGGCATCCGGAAGTGAACCGGGAGCCAGTTCAGCCATTGGAGAGCAGATGTAATCTGCTTTCTTTGGCTAACACCTCTCAGCAAGCACATGCATTTGCACTAGCAGAAGTATCTGATTCTCCAGTATAGCTCTGTGTACGTAGTGTTGTAGCAATCCAGCCTGTTGAGCCCCAGAAGCATGCGTTGCTGACTGCGCGCAGGCAAATTCCCACACAGGAGGTCAGCCTGTAGGTAGGTCCTTTCACTCTCTCTCTAAAATAGCACTTAATAGTTAAATAAATTGGGTGCATACCTAAGGAAGAGGATGTAGCTGTTAACTCTTGTTCGTGGACCTCAAGACTTGTTTGATAAAGATATGGTAGTTATTAATGCTGAGATTAATGTGGCGTGCTGATAAAAGTAAGTGTTCCTGAAAGAATAATGTTTAAATGGATAGCTGTTAAATTGCACGATCTTGTCTTTTGAAAATGTGGAGTGATACCCCCACAGCTCCTGATCTTCTTGCCTTGAAAAAAGCAGGAATACAAGAGAACACCACTTGGAAGTTGCTCTCTCCCTGCAGGGGTGTGGGAGATGGGAGTTGTAAGGAAGGACCAAGCCACAGGTGCCGGTTCCTGACCCATAATGGGCTGTGGGTGCAGGCTGTCTTGAGGCTGTGCATCATGGCTGCTGAAAAGGGAGGAGAGAGAGAAGTTAGCTGCTTGCTAGAGGAGGAAATGACAGGGTAGCCACTGCTCTTTCTTGGTCATGGTTCTCTCCTCCTTCATTCATTGTCCCTCTGAAAATCCAATGAAGATTCCTGCCATCCCCTTATACCAGCAAAATTCCATCTAGTAACAATGTTGCTATAGCAGTAGCTGAACCCTCACTGAGAGTGAAGGGGGTGACGGACCCCACCAGTAACCATTGAATTTCATGCCATTTATTCTGAGACAGTGTTTTACGTGGCTTGTCCGTGTGTTGTGTGTACTTGTAACTTTTGCCCGTACCCAGTTCTCCCCATCTATTGACGTCACTTTGAAATGAGGTTTTCTAATGCTACCAGCATCTAAAAGACATGAGGGAAGGACAACGATTACAGATCCATTCAGCTTGTCTTATGGCTGGAGCCTGCAGTTGGGCTTGAAGCAGTCGTGTGGTAGTTACATTGGACCTTCCTCCAGCTGTTTATCTGGTAAGATGAAGGAGAGGTGAAACGGTTTCTTCTTTTTCTTGCCAGGGGGTGGTTTACAGAGGAATGGACATGAAGGAGAAAAGAGCTTGCTGGTGGGTCCCAGTGGAGGTCCCAAAGCAGGCATGAATGTGGTACGCAGCTCTTCTCCAGAAGTAAAACCTCAAACCAGCTACGAAAGCTTTTCTGTAACATTCCAGGGGACTTATCCCAGTACCAGGAGACTAGTTAATAGAACCTTCATTAAAATGCTTTTGCTAGAAGATGTTTTTTTGCTTTAAAAATTACATAATATGGTGGCATCTGCTAGCACCACCGAAGTTAAGGGCTTATTAGTGGTTCCAGTTTTCAGGGTTTAAAAATGTTGGTCATTAAAATTAATTCTGGGTGGAATTTGGCATAGAGACTCTTAGCCCCTCAGGCAAGTTTTGTTACGTAGTTGAGAGACAAACAACAGAAAGCAGTCCCCCAGACCAAAAAACCCTCCTGAACCCTAAACTTATTTTTAAGTTACAGAAACCAGAACCTAAAACTTAAAGGAAATTAATGGCTTAAGATGATTTTTTAAAAAAATGCCAGTTTAATTTGAAAGTGTTTCCTTCACTGGTTTTGAGCGAAATGACTGTATTTTCCATTAGTTCACATTATAAAGTACTGCTGTGGGGTATTTTTTCTTCTTTTTTTTTTAATTTTTCTTTTTTTTAAGCTGGGAAACAAGTTGAAACGACTGAGTCATTTTATTTAGGAAAAATGTGGCTATAGTGTCTTCACCTTTGCCTTTCGATGTCAGCTGGAAAGGCTGAGAGTGTATCTGGCTGAACGTGTGTCGCTGGTACAGCCATAGGCACTCCTGCTCGTCCTGGGGTGCTGTCTGGCCGGGGAGGCTGAGCTTTCCACCAGAACAGCTCCATGTGCCCTCTTCTGACTTGGGTGCCCTTAAACCTGTGTTTTGAGGTCTGGATTATCATCACTCTTGCTTTTCATGTGTTTAGGTGAAGGGCTGGAAGTGCTTTATTCTCCTGTTTAATGGCTTGTGCCTCCCAGCTGCCCCTTGCGTGGCTGTCCCTGGCCTAACCGGGTGGCACAGAGCCCCTGTGGCTGCTCCCATGCTTGCCCTTTGAACCTGGACACTGTGACAGATCTGAAGCGTAGGCTGAGTTAGTTCAACTAGCTGAGTATGACTGGTTAGTTACCAGAAGCAGCCGATCCACTTTGCTTAGCAAAAGGCCTCGTCTCCTGTGGGTAACACTTCTGGACACGGAGCGGGAGAGGCTGTGCTGGAGGTGAACACTTCACGTTTCTTGTTCATCTCGGCACATGCTCTGAATGCTGCTTTTCTTCTGTACTGTTTTCTGAGAAACTCAAGTATTATCAAATCAAGTTATGAATTTCATAATGTGTTTCTGTGGCAGAATAGCGGCCTGGAATATTTTGTGTTAAACAGTAAGGCTGTTATTTCAGCTAGGAGAGGGATTCTTTGGCTAGTTAAGCTGTCAGAAGCTTCAGAAGGGGACATCTGCAGAGACGTTAGGGACTTCTTTATAACATTTCCTGAGATCTGCGATAGTTGTGATGCTTGGGAGACTGAAGCCACAGAAAGGACTGCAAGCTGAAGAAGGATGTAAATAATATCTTGTGGTTTGCATTCACCGTTGGCTAAAATATAATATGTAGAAATGCATTTCCTTCCTACAGATTTTATTGAATATGTAAAGCCAGAAAAAATAACTGAGGAGGAGGAGAAAGATACTGTCCTTAGTTTTACTTCCTCCAGCCCTCCTAAGAAGAAAAAGTCTACAACGTGATGTTATTTAACGTGATTTTGTTTCTTTGGCAAACGTTGCATTAAAATAATCTGTGGACTGAGCTCTTCTTTACCAAATTGTATCCTGGAACAAACGATTTGCGTTGGGCTTGTAAACTCATGAAGAGTAGGAGTTTAACAGCATTGTGTTATTGGTTATATGCAAAATCCGATACCTCACGTTTTGTCTAGAACCCATCGGAGAGCAGAGGATTAGCAGAAAGTAAGGTCCTTGTTTTTAAACAAAACCTTTTGCTGTAATGAGGTGCTTGGCGCTTTTGTTTTGCATAGGACTGTACAGTGGCAAAGATCCTGATACGGTCTCCTGTATTTGAGAGAGAGATTTCCCGCTGGCCTCCTGTCAGGGTGCACACACAGCTTTCTTCGCGTGGTTCCGAGTGGTTGGTGACAAACAACTGCAAAGTCATTCCTCTGGTCCCCAGTAAAAAAAGATTTACGGTGGAAGAATTCTCAGCCTCATAATGAGACCGTTGTAAGCTGGTGCGTGATACGTAAAAGGCTGAAACACAGTCCATTTACCCAAACCGAGCATTTATTGTGAGGAAGTTAAGTGCCAACAGCTTATATTCTGTCCGATTTAATTATGTTTATAATTTATGGGGTAGCTTGAAACTGAGCCTTAATGGACATGACTAACCCTTGCTCTGTCTCTTCCACCTCATCACTGAATTGCACGGGCATGGGCTGAGCCTGGCATCTCCTGATTCTTCTTGCATGTGCCTAGCCCTGTCTGCATGGTGCTGTGGAAAGGGTATGGCCGTGCCTCTTCAGCCTGTCGTTCAGTATCCTGTATCTCCAGCCCTCAGCTGGACTCCCCAAGATTTTCTGGGGAGGATCTCACGTTGCCACCAGCTACAGCTATGCTGTCATTTCAATAAAAGAGGTGCTGAGATCAGAATCAAAACCTGCTTTTTTCAAATACTATTTGACAACCTTCCTCTTAGGAAAAAAAACCCACAAAAAACAACAAAACAACAAAAACCCCTCCATTGTTTGAATGCAATTGAGCTTTTCTTATCATGAATTTATCTTCTCTCGTTGTATGTGATCTTAAAGGTCTTTCACAATCTGAATGACTCTGTGATTCAGCTAGTTGAGTCTGGAATAAACCCCTCTTGATTCTTAGTGTACACGCTAGGTTTTCATTTCCAATCACGTCAGGATTCGCAGTTTACACCAATTTTAAGAAGTGGCACGCTGAAGCTTTGAAGCTTCATTTTTTCTTCTTTTTTTTTTTGGTGGTGATGGTAGTGTTCTGCAAAATAGAAATTCTGGATTTATGTTGCGCTAGGATGCAGGATGGCCAGAAATGCAGGTATTTCTGAGTAACCGAAAGCTGTCAGACTTAATTGGTTTCTGCCTTTTCAATTAGAGCTGCAGGATGTGAGGAGGAGAACTGGCAAACCTCTCCTGTGCCGCATGGGTGCTGATTTCTGTCTTCTAAAACAGTTTTCTCAAGGAGGGTTCATTTTTCAAATTTATTTAAATGAAAGGGAAGGAGAGTTAAATACAACATTGGTGTGGTTAAGGTCAGGTCTGTAACAATGCAAAGAGAAAGAAATAAATGGGCTGCTTTGCCCTCGCTGCCTTTGCTGGATCCAGGGCTCTCATCTAAAGAAAAACCAGAAGCAGATTAGGTTTAGGAAATGTTTGTAGTTTGATTGCTTCCTGTGGTTATTGCCAGTTGTGAAAGCATGCTTTACTGTTAAATATATGGAATATTTACCCAGATAATTTCCTCAAGGCGACCCATGCTTTGCTAATTGAACTTCCTAGTCCTTACCCTAGCAGGGTAAGGGTCTTGTCTTAGAGGTCCAACTGTGGTGGCTTTTAATTCAGTGTTTTGAGGTGTGCAAGGGGATGAACGTCTGTGGATTCTGCTGCCTGCTGTCTAGATTTTTCTCTCTTTTTTTTTTTTTTCTTTTTCTCCCCTTCCCTTCTGTATTGGAAAGACCTGCTTAGACTGACCCATGTTACAGTCTCTGCTAGGAGAAATGCTTTCTGCATACAGTAATGAAGAGTTTTCAGTAGTTTATGAATTTTCAAATACATGTCCTGGTTTCTGAACTCCTAACCATAGAAATTTGCTTTGTCTTTGAGAGAGATTATTGTCTGTGTTCTGTTTAAAAAATACCAACCAACCGACCAACCATACTTAAAAACCCAAAGCACAACAGCAACAACAAAAACTTTATTTTCCACTTTCTTCATTTGATAAAAATCTTTCCACTGTAGAATGATTTCCTTTGGGTTTGACACCACCATTTGATCTCAGTTTTTAATAATTTTGGTGGGTTTCACTCCCAGAAGAAAACATGCTTGTGCTGTGAAGTATTCCCACTAGAAATCTGGGAAGTCTTAAAACCTCATGTTACTCAGGGCGAAGAACTGGCTTCTTTATTAATTCCCTGCTAGACAACCCCTGTACAGTAAATCTTTCCGTAACACCATGCTGTTGAAATTAATCAAGCTGATGTTTGGAAATTGTTCAAATTAGATAAAATTAAATAACACCTAGATGGGGCTCAAAACTTGAACTG
This sequence comes from Hypotaenidia okinawae, assembly GCA_027925045.1. Lineage (NCBI taxonomy): Eukaryota > Metazoa > Chordata > Aves > Gruiformes > Rallidae > Hypotaenidia > Hypotaenidia okinawae. The sequence goes on along the minus strand of BSDF01000007.1, from coordinate 12,752,578 downwards.
ATGGAAACAGATTTTAATCTAAAAAGACATGAATTTTATTGGTGCCTCTTTTTATTGGTTGATCTTCATATCATACTTATTAGGACACACAAGCGCTGCTCCTTGTGTGATGGCTGGAGAGATGGGTGGCTGAAATAGCTTAACCTCCTCCCCAGCTGCCTGTATCCTTTCCGTTTTTGTGCTTTCGGTGCCGAGCCCACGGTGGTTAGGTGGAAGCGGCCGGTGTGCAGAAATGCAGCACTGTTAGCGTTGCGTTTGTTGCTTGCTCTCAAGCATGCAGCTTGGGCAAAGAAGCATTTGTGAGTGAGTGAAAGAAACGCTGCAGGATTTCTTAATAGCCGCTCTGTCTTGTCCTTGTAGCAGGTCTTTAGAAATTTACAGCTTTTACCTGCAGATCTTACACGTGAAAATGCTTTCCAGGGAGCTGCATAGCTGCAGTTTGATAATACTTGTACATGGCTTCAAGTTCTCTGAGAAAAATCGAATGTTTTATGCAGCAGAGTATCCAGCATTTTCATTTCTTGAATCAAATACCTGTTTCTCTTCCCTTCGTTTTTTAAGAATGGATTGCTCCCTGGTGAAATAAAACTACAGATTCAAATGGGCAAGGATAAGGAAAATCTGCGTTCGAACACGGGTCTTTGATAGAGATTTAATTTCTTCTTAATTTCTCTGCCCCTTAGCTCATTTTCTGCTGAGACTCTTCTGTTTATGAGATCTCCTGTGTACACTGCAGCTTCTCTGTGAAAGCAACAGCAGACCTTAAATCCCATTTCTGATTTGTTTCAATAATACATGTTATACAAAGGTACTGGGCGCTGCTGACCGTTCTGTGCTTCTGGCTAATAGCGGGCACAGTTTCCCCTCTTCTCTTCCATGGATTAGAAGGAATTTTTGCTGTGTGTTGATGTCCTTATAAAAGCCTTTATGTAGATCTTGTTTTATGCTCCCCTAACGTTTCACACAGATCTTTAACATCAAGGAGAAAAAGTCTTTTGTATGAACTGTGATTGCTGCTGTTAACGTTTTGTGTGCGTACCAGCATTGTGTTCATCCTTTCAGGAAACAAACGGTTTCCTTTTTAGCCCTCCGGTTGCCCCTTGTTTTCTTCATGTGTGAAAATCAGTGTCGTATGTCATCTACCATGAGCTGTAGAGCATCACTCACTGCGGCATCTGTCTAAAGCTGGGAGGGGAATGCACGGAAGTTCAGAAGCCTTGTTTTGTGCGTGGGCAGGGGAGGAGGAGGATGACAGTAGCTGTGCCTGGTAGGGCATTAGGGAAGGAGCTGAAGAGTTTCAGGATTTATGAGTGAGGCTGGTTTGCACTGCTGTAGCACTGCAGTGCGAAGCTTCATTAGGGATGCTTGGTCTCCTGCTCTGAGTATTGCTGTAAGTTCTTCAACTGGAATGACAATGAGCAGTGACTGGCTTATGTTGCTTTTGTATAAGGACCCTGTAATGAGCTGGAGGTGTAATGTATCCATCTAGGAGCAAGATACGGTGTATATCAGTGTGTAAAGAGCATGTTGACTTCTGACTGCAGAATTTTTTTCTTCTGATCCCAACATGCTGAAAGTATGTTAATTTATTTTCAGATTACACCAGGAAACAGCGAGGTTTGAGGCAATAAATCCATTGGAGGCATCATAGCTTAACTCTGCATTGCAAAATAGAGGGCAAAGCAGATGGAACTTCCCTGGATGGGTATTTACTTGGGAATAAGTTAGATTACTGTTGTATTTCAGTAAATTAGGATTGGTATTAAGATTCCAGATGCTCTGGTGAGAGGTGTGAGAATGGGTTAGCCATGACAGATGTGGTAACCTGCCTTTTGATCACACTTTTGAAGGTACTAATAGTATTTTATCATCAGTTACGCTTGGTTACTGAGTTCAGAGATGTTTTTGCAAAAGCTTTTTCTGTAGCAGGGTCCCTGCAAGCACGGGCAGCAGGAAGGGGTGGGAAAGTCATCATGGGCAAGAGTCTCATGTGTCCTTCGTGCTACCCATAAAGATATGTCATCTACAACATCAGTTCTAGCATTTGAAACCCTTTTTGTACTGAGACAGTAAATGAGCATGGAGAATAGGTGCAAGTTCTGTGCTGAAAAGGTGGAAGAACTGTTGTGTGACAAGGAAAGCACCAGACGGAGGATAAGAGGCAGCATGACATCCCTCTCATCTGTTTGCATTCACCTACATTTTCTGCCTTGCCAACACATAATGCCACAACTGATGTTACAGCCTCAGCATTTGGCCAGGTATCTGAATCCTTTGTTAAGACACAAATGCCTCCAAAAGTGCCACAGTGGGCTGTGTGTTCGACAAGAGGGAACTTTGCTGCTTATGGAGGTTAAATTTAGTTTAAACTAGTTAAATCATTTACAGACAAATCGGACCCATTTTTGGCCTTGGATAGGAAGTTGTAGCCTTTGCAGGATCAGCCTGGCACTGTCTTTTCAGGAAAGCACCTAGAGATTTTTTTCCACTGAGTGTTTTTTTTTAACAGCGTGTTAGAATTTGGCTGCTTAAGCTTGCAAAATGCATTGATTTAACCCAGAATCAAGTAGTGAAGAGGAAGCAGCATCAATGTGATGCCATAACCTACTTACACATTACATCAAGGCGTGTTTTAAAACAACAAATAAAAAACCATCAATTGGACATCACAGGTTGTAGTTGCTGCTTGCTGCTGGCCTGCACATAGAATGTCAAACTGGGACCCCCTCCATGCCAGAGAGGTAATTGAGAACTGTGTATCTAAAACATATTTTAAAGTATATCTAGTCTCTGCAAATTCAAGAGAAGGATTTAAGTCCCTTAGCAGTTGTTACTGGTATGACTATTTCAGGGCAGGGTGATGACTCTGAAGGGATACATAATTAACTCTTGGTTTGTAGATACTGAAGGTACTGGTAGTAGACCTTGAAGACATTTAACTGACTTTATATGAAAGGAGAACTGAAGTGTGTCTTTCTCCTCTTTTTCCTTAAGGAAGGAATAGAGTGGGTTGTGCCCGGGATTTCACAAATAGTTGTATTCCATAGTTGTTATCTACTGGAAATGGTTCTATTTCATTCTGAAGAGCAGGAGTGAGAACTGAGCTTTCTGTCAGTATTACGAACCTTAGACAGCGCATTTGGAGAACTGCTTTAGGCTGAGATTTGTCTCTGCCCCCGATACTTTCTAGTTTAGGGGCTAACAAAGTGCACATAACCAGTAATAAATTTCTGTGACTGGAGGTAATGGTTCCTCCTTTGCCCCTGACTACAGCCTGGCCTGTGGCAGACAATGGAAATGGCTGTGCAGTTCTGTAGGTTTTCTTTCTGTTCCATGCATGCGCTTCGAGCGCTGTAGGGCCGTCTCCTGCAAACTGGCTGCTTTCTCTACCGTCTGTAGCATTGAATCCCTTGAAGTTCATGCCCCACAATTTATTGCCATAGATGACTTGATCCTGTAACCACAAAAGTAAATTTACAGTGAAACAGAATGAAATTGAATCCAGACCACCCCCTGAGTTTTCCACTTCTGTGGTTCCTCCTCATCCTTGATCCTCTTTCGAAGAGAGCTGTTCTCACTCTCTTCATACGTGTAGCGGGAGAACACTCACTGGCCTCTCTGGGTCTGTGCGACCATCAGTTTCCAACATGAGATTATAATTTCCAGCAAAATCAATGCAAGGATATTTTCCTTGCACGGTGAGAAGACTGGCCATGATCTGAAAATGTGCAAGTAAACCTATCCCAGCCAAGAAATGTGTCTGGGACTAGTCTCTGCTGATACCTCCATATGTTTACTCTATGGAGAGAAGCAGAAGCTGCACTTATGTCAGGTTTTTGTATGGCTGAAGGTGGAGTTCTGACCTGAAAGAATAGGGACATTCCTTGAACTGTAGAAGACTACAATGTTGAAAAGGTCTTATTAGGAAATCTTGCTTTTCCTCATGCTGACTGTGATTCCGTTCCTGAATTGTATTCTCTGGAGCTTTTAGTGTGGTTTTTAAATGAGTCAAGTGATGAGACTTCAGTATTTCCCTTGGAAAGAAAACAAAAGCTATCCCACAGGGAAGAAAAGCAGATTTCCACTTAAGATGAGCCTTCTAGGAGGTGTTTTAATTTAGAGCTTTAATCAGAGATGTATGACACCCTTCTTGTCCCTCTCTTATTGATGTTTTGTTGGTTTTGTTGTTTTGTTTTTTCAACTAGGTTTGATGATTCCAGTCTTTTGTGTGGTGGAGCAGTCGGATGCCTCTCTTGAATACGATAATCGAGAAGAGCATGCTGAGTTCGTTCTGGTTCGCAAAGATGTGCTCTTTAGCCAGCTGGTGGAGACAGCGCTCCTGGCTCTGGGGTATTCCCACAGTTCTGCAGCTCAGGCACAAGGTATTCAATAAAGTTCTTTTCCCTCTTCTCTACACTGACAGAAGACAGCACCTGAGGTTGTTCAATGTAAGGAGAAAGCCAGAAAGTTGGTGGCAAACCGTGGATGTGGTTATATCAATTGCGTTGATTGCTTAATCTTAAACTAGGTTTACAACAAGCCCTACCTTGTTAGCCTGCCTAGAAGGCATTAGCTGGATCTTGCTGAAGTGTGAAATACGGTGATAATGATCAGTCAGCACATCCATGGCACATTTGTTCTGTACCACTAGGCAGGTCCCTGCCTCAAGGAAGTCAGCACAGACGAGCTGGACAGAACCTGTAGGTCTACAGCTAGGTAGTATTCCTCCTTGTATGGGGGGTGTTTTGAACAGCAGGTTATGTCTTTAATTTTTAAAATTATACATTGTATATAATGGCTACACACACACACACACACACACACGCGGTGTCTTTATGGCCTGTAGTTGTAGTGCTAAACACTCAGGGTGATTTCTGTTTTCATTTATCTACTATATTGCTGCAAAGCCCTTTGTAAAGCTCTACAGCCCCTTCCATTTAGAGATGATTCTTCAGGAGCAGTGAAATCTTTAAATAAACAGATCTTTCCTTTCTTTACCCAAAATATCAGCTTGAAAAAACCCAAACCTAAAATCCTAATCTTGAGGGAGATGGACAGGAGGTGATGGGTTGGGAAAAATTGTTTCAGAATGAACTTTGCTTTTCAAAAGGCTTTTCCCTACTGAACAAGTTATTTCAATGCTTATTCTTTTGGATGAGAAACCTGTTAAGTTTCAGCTTCATCTCCATGTCATCAATAAAGCCTGTGTACATTTAGAGTAGTTTAATAGAAGCTTTGCCTGGGGATTTGGATTTTATCAGTTGGTTTTAGTTATTTTGTGTAGCTGGGTATTGGAGCATGTGAACAGAGCAAGCAGCAGTGACGTTGAATCCCAGAGTTCAGGCAGCAGTTAATAGTGCAGCCTTCCTTGCACAAACTTCTTTCCAAGCAGGGTGATAATGATTCATTTCCTCTGTCAGCCTCTGCTCTGTGAGGGAGGCTCAGGTTCTGCATGCAGGCAGAACTCAGGCACATGTGTTTGTTTAGACAGTTCAGTAATAAAAGCTCTTTGAGAAGGTAGTTATTTTGTTTTATAATATGAAACATTTCGTGTCATTTTAGGGATGCTTTTTTTCTGAATGTAAAAAGTCAGCATATCCTACTGTTTCCATGCTGGTGAGCCAGCTTCCTGTTTGACAGCGCTATCCATCTCAGTTAACACAGTTGCTCAACGTGTTGTGAACTAACATGTGGAACATGCTGCATTAGGTGGCCAAGATTTGATTCTTGGCACTTATGAAGGGGAATTGGGCTCCGCAAGAAACCTGCTCCAAAGGAGGCATGCCATTCAGTGCAGTGATCCACACTGGCTGAGCATCTCACTTGGGGGAACCTTGCTTTTGCAGCATCTCTCTGTTGTGAGAATAGCAAGGAGAGACAGATTGACTCACGAAGGAAATTAGTCACTGTGCCGGGAGGAACGGCCACGGTGTTTTTGAGCTACAGGCTTTGACAATGAGCGGCTTCAGGTACTAATGTCTCACTTGATGTGTTGCTCGAATAATTTGTGTAGAAAATAAAAGTTCAACCTGCAATTATTGTAACTAGCCTAAAAGGAAATACTTCAGCATTTTTGTTAGGTAGCAGTTACCTATTAGAAAACATCAGATGGTACAATATTTAGAAATGACAGAAGAAACCTTAAAGGTCTGTCAGCTAACAAATCTCCTTCTTGGTCAGTTTATTTACCTTCATACTGAAGGACCAATTCTCTTCTATGCATCCTGGGCAAATGCTGCAGGTCACGCTCATTTTAAGATATGTCTGAAGTACGCAGCATGTTCTGTAGTATTGTGCTTCTGTGCTAGCCATCTGCAAGCTGAGAGATGAGGTACAGGCAGGGAAAGTGCTAATAGAGCTCTGAGATTGCTCAGTCTAATGAGAAAATTTATAGAATATTGGGCTGTAATCTGTCAACTAGGGCTGACAGAAGCATACGGCTAAATTGTTGATATGAGGATTTATTTGGGAACGCAATTTTCTGATATTAAAAAGAGTGAGGAAAAAAAGCTTTTTGCTTTATTTATTCTGGTTGTTGAAAAAGTCTGCTTCTGTTCTGGTGCTTGGGATTGATTTCATTTAGCAATATACATTGATAAACAGTCACTTAGTTCTTCTTTATGCTTTATGAGCAGCTGAATTACAGGATCTGCATGAGAAGTTGAAGATCCTCAGGTGCATTTTTCAAGATGGTAAAGCTTTGAGCAGTGTGCTGTGCAGAACACTGACATGAGTAGGTGTCCCCATGTCCTCCAGGGACAAAGTAAATGTGAGCTTGTCAAAGCTTTAGTATTGTAAAGACTGCCTAAACTGTAATGTAGCATGTAATAATCGTCACGTTTTGCATTTGGAAAGTGTTTCATTTCCCCCTCCCCTTGTGTTGGATGACTCTGAGAGGAGTAGCAATGTTCACCTCATCTTGTGGGAAACATCTCACATTTGCCTGCTTTAGAACTGGGTCTCCAGTGGCGGATAAAAGAGCTAGTTGTGGGGAAAAAGAGGAGTTGCAGCACCAGGGAGAATTGCTGTGTGATTTCACACCGCCTTCACTGCGGTTCACCATGGCACTTCCACACACCCGCTGAGGCTCGAGCAGGCGGTGTGCGACTTGCGTGCAGGGCCCTGCCTCACGCTTGCCAGCTGTACAGCAGCACGTCAGAGTCTGGGTGCCAGAGAAGAAACATGGCACGGAGGGATAGGTGGTGCGCTGCCTTGCTGAGGGGCCTGTGTGCCCAAAGGGGCCTTGCAGCTGGGCTCCTGCCTGGGCAGTGGCCTAGAGCTGTGGAGCTCCCTGACAAGCTGACCCCATATCTGAGCATATGAGCCATAGCCTGCATGCTCACCTGGCCTGGAGCCTTCACATACTGGCTCATGGTCACTTAGCTTATCATGGCTAATTTTTAGACCTGCTCATTAGGTAAATTGAGTAGTCTTAGTATAAATAATCTTGACACAAATACAGATCAGGAGGTATACACGAAGGCGTCTCCTTGTATTACTGGAAAAAGCGCTTCGTTCCCACACAGTTTGGGTAGGACACTTTTATTCCACAAACAGCTGTTTGTGAACATTTTTTGTTGATGGTGGCGAGAGCAGAGACTTCTCCAGTGAGCACTGCCCTCGTGAAACTTCCCTTTTCTGACAGGAGCTGTGAAAAGTCTTCTGGAACAGCATGGGAATTCGTTAACAGCTTGGCACTGGGGTGTGAAAGTTGGTGGTGTGAATGGCAACAAAGGTTTAATAAACATTTATGTATTTTTCTCTCATCACTTGAGTCTACACCTGACACTAGGGAACCTGCTACATGTGCCTCTCCTTCGGAGAGGAAGAGTCATGCTTTAAAGGGGTGCCTCTTCTATATGTAGTTTAAGAAAATTATCTTTTTTTTTTTTTGGTGGGTGTGGGGTATTCTAACTGGGCTGTGCAAGAGAAGGGGGCTAGTAGGGAATCCATACAGTATATAGTGCTGGGACCAAAGCAGTATGAAAGTAGCTGCAACCTGCAATTACCCATGTGTGGTCCTGCAGCTCTGCAACCTGCCCTGCGTAGGGTGGAGGAAGAGTAACGCTGGTTTGACACTTTTAGCAAGTTCTGCTTGCTAAGAATCCATATTAGAAAGAAAGATAGAGTGTTTTCTTGTGGACAAATGTATGTATGTTGTTGTTTGGGTTTTTTTTAACAGTTCCTTGTTAGGTGTCATGAGTATATAAACAGAACTGGAGCACATTGTCTGCAAAAACTTGCTAAGCTGAACAGGCCATCAAAATGGAGGTTGCCTTCTCTTCTCAGGTGTTTCTGCTATGTGTGTTGGCAGGGCAGCGTGGAGTGCCTAACCTGGCTGCTGTTTCTGGGCAGCTTTAGCTGGGAACTATTGAAGGGGTTGCTTGGGTTAGTTGCTGTGTGTGGCTGCCACAGGGAGTGGGGTCTACAGAAGAGTGAAATGGTGCTGTGATGCCAAGTGGAGCAGAAGGAGGGGTGAGGAAACAGCAGAGGGAAGTTAGCACAGAGTGAGAGAGAAATACTAGATCTTTCCCATCCCTGTCATTGTAGAGATGGCCAAGCCCTCATTCCTAAGCAGTGTATTGCCATGAGCAGAGCCGTTACAAGAGGCGGTGCCTTGTACTAATGCCTTGGAGGCCTCTCTTCATGCTGCCTGGTTTCTTCTGGTGCTGAGTCCTGACTGAGGAGGGGGTAGCCTGATGTCTGCAGAGTGCTTGGACTGGCTGGAAGGAAAGGCTGACAGTGGTCAGTGGGGAAGGTGTAAGACAGAATGAGAATCAGCGTTTAAGTATCTTGCTGTGCCATGTGGAGTTGCAGTAGGACAGTGATGCTCTGAGGGGATTGTGACTTGGCAAGCTGAGATCAGGCAGCATTGTTGCTGTTGGCCTTGCACGACTGGAGTGGGGAAGAGGAGAAATTTGTTGCTGCCAGTCAGTGCCTGACTGGAGCAGCTGATGGGGTACCTCTGCCCTAATGTCATGACACTGAGAGCTGTGTATCAGGACCAACTGTCCTCCAGCTGTCTCACCTGTGGGGCTCTGATGTTGCTTGTAAGACAGGCTTGGCTTGGCTTTGGTGCTTTTGCAGCACACTGTACACTGCAGCAGTAGTGGAGCTGTCCTTGCAGTGAGCTGCAGCAAGAGAGGAAAAGTGTCTCTCCTGACAGGACAGCAAGGAAATGGAGGCACAGGCATGTGAGGGCTCTCTTCTCCATCCATAGTGCGTGTGGCTGGGGCAGGAAGGAACCCAGACTGCAAGTATGCTTATTTCCCTCAAGGGACTAAATATGTGAGCTCAGCCCTGCTCTCTGCTGTTAATTGGAGGCCTCTTGCACTTAAGCTTCACGTTTAAGTAGCATTTCAAAGCAAAGAGCAGATCTGTTTGATATGGTGACATTTAGCGCATCAGTCCAAACCACAGGCCTCTGTGTGTGAGGACGTGGCAGCCTGACTGACTGCTGGGCTCCCTCACTCTGGCTGGCCTATTTGAGACCGGCATGACCATCTTCCCACTTTTGGGATTACAATTGGGTATTCAAATATTTGAAGGGTTCAAGTACCAATGAGGGAATGAGTTTGCCTAAACTGGTCCCAGAGCACAGGGCTATGGGGCAATTGGAAGGACCTGAGCCAGTGATTAGTAGGGAAAGACCCTGTGAAATACTTCAACCTCCAGGACCAGAGTAGCTTCCAGCTGAATGTCAGGTGAAGGCAGAACATACCAGCTGGGGGCTGTATTGAACACGCACAATCTGGGTTGATATTTCTGTATCAGGAAAGGTACAGCAAAATGTAGCAAAACCCTGCAAAGCTGTGCTTGCTGTACACAGCTAGGCTTGCTGCACCTGGGAACACCAGAGGGATTATTTTTAATGCAAATGCAAGATAGCAGTGTGGGAAAAATGAGAGGAAAGGTGGGTTCAGGTTTCTGCTGTGAATAACGTGCAGTGAATTACAGGGGTGCTATCATCGCCTGACTCCTCAGCCAAGTGCCCGGTGTCCTTTGTGTGTCTGAGCGTGGCTCCCTGCTCCTCTGATCAAAGACCTTCCAGTCAGTATGATAATGGCTTTAATGAATAGGAGAGGCACTGGTGATATAATGACCAATGTAACAAGACAGTACAGAGACCAACAAACTAAATATCAGGCCATTCGCTGGCACGATCACTGTTTGCTGCTACTTTCTTCTGTTTTGTCTGTACAGAGGTAGCATAGGGGTCTCACTCCAGAGAGTTGTCAGTCCAAGTACTTGGACTATTTCGGTCTGCTCAAACTCTCTTGCTAAACCAAGGTGTCTTAAAGCAAAACAAAAAACCCAAACCCCAAAAGAAACACACAGCCCAGCGCCGTATGGAGCTCTCTTTCAGCAGTTTGCTCTTACTCCGCCTGTAATCAACACCTCCTTGCTTTTAGTAATTCCGTTTTGCCCCCCTTGCTTCTACTGGGTACCTTTTTATGGATAAGCTTTTCTTTCTTCTCTCCAGATTTGAAGGTGAAGTTGTAAAAAGCCAAATCAAATATTTTAACAATGCTGTGATTCAAACAGACATCTTGTAGTGAACTCTGACATGTAATTTCATGACAACTTGTCTGGGATTCCTAGGCAAACTGGATTTCTTGCAGCGATACTCAGCCATCCAGATCAAAGTTTTCCTTGTAAAAAAGCTGCTCCTTCTTGAATTGTACAGTGCTTGAGTTGCATTCTTTGTCTTTCTCCCTGATGTTTGAAGAAAGTGGGCTGAGCACTTCTCAAATATTTATTTCCCTCCCTATATACTGACATTTACCAGCAAATCACTGTTTTGTCTACCCTACAAAACTTCATGACAACTGTAAGTGAAACTCAATTACAGGAACCATGAGAGAAAGTCAGAATTTAATGAGAATGCTGAAAACCTCTTCCTCCTTTGTTTTTTTTTTGATAGGCATTTCAGTGCATAATGGACACAGGGTTTGAAAGACACTGTTGTTAAAGGTTCAGCACCTCATGCCATTTCAATTAAAGTCCCAGAGTTCTCTTTAAACACTGCTTGGAACTCTTAGAAATCTTATGTAAAAAATAAAACAACAGGTAGGGATTGAGGCTGCTTATGTTTTTAGGGTTTATGAAAATTGGTCTGTTTGGATTTTTGTGGAAAATAGTAAAGAAATATTAGGATGTCATGTTTATATATATAAAAATTGAATGTATTTTATTTTTGTGGGGTTTTATATATAAATATATAAAAATAGTTTATAGTTCATTCTAGAATATAAACACACCTTTTATGTGTATGCACACATACAATATATGCATAGGAGTATAATGTATATATGGAAACAAGATCAAAATAATAAACCAACCTTTGAGGTTACTTGTCGCCCTCGTTCTCCATCTGTAGTGTTGTGTTAAGTAACCTCCTTATCCCAGCAGTGAGAATGCTAGTGAATACTTGATTCTTCTATAAGCTCACTGTGCAAGTTCTTAACTTCTAGCCAGTGGTCAGGGAGAATCTCTTTTCCCTTTTCTTCCCCCTGTGCTGGTGTGTGTAAAAGCTGCCACGTGGTATTGGTTTTCTGATCGCAATATATTATTTACAGGATTCTTGTGATGGAACAAAACCTTCTGCAAATAATAATCTGTTTTTCTAGATGCTAACATCTGGGTAGTGTAAGTAAATGGGTAATTTATTAGTGTTTGAACAGCTTAAAGGAGGGTAACTGGAGGTAGCCCTAAACAGCTCAGTGCTTGACGGCCACTTCCTCTCTCAGTTGGGGTTTGTGCCTAAGCCTAGCACAGCTCGGAAGCAGGAGAGCAGGCAGGGCACAAGGAAGGAGTGGAGCAGGCAGAGCAGGCTTCAGCAGTCCTGGTGAAATGCCCTTCCCTTCCCTTCCCTTCCCTTCCCTTCCCTTCCCTTCCCTTCCCTTCCCTTCCCTTCCCTTCCCTTCCCTTCCCTTCCCTTCCCTTCCCTTCCCTTCCCTTCCCTTCCCTTCCCTTCCCTTCCCTTCCCTTCCCTTCCCTTCCCTTCCCTTCCCTTCCCTTCCCTTCCCTTCCCTTCCCTTCCCTTCCCTGGTACCTGCTGTGGGAGTTTGAGGCCATCTGCTTTGATGATGGCTCTGGAGGCTCTTAGCGGACTTGTTGCAGTGGCATCATTTGTTTGCTTCATGGGCGTAATGGATCAAACTCAGGCTGTGCTGTGGGTAGAAATCATTAAACCTTTAAACCTTTTATTCCTCTCTTCCCCCACTTTACTTCTGAGAATATTGCTAGGGTTGTAACAGCAATCGGCGCTTCTGGTTGATGAAAGCGTTAGTGCTTTCCATCGCTTTACGTTGCAGGCTGTGTGCAAACAGGTAATGCTGCAGGACAGAAGTTTCTTTAGGCTTTACATTCTTCAAGGGAAGATTTTCATATATTCTATTTTATAACCAATGAATGAATGCTGGGGAAGCTGAACCACACGCCTTTTTGTGTCACACCAACCTTTACAGTAGTTTGGGGTAAAATGAAAATCAAATTCACTCCAAAAGGCCTGTGTACTCTCAATTAAAAGCTTAGACCAGCATACAACAAATTCTGATTTTTTTCATGGCCTCCTTCCTGACCTCTCAGCTAAGCCCACCAGCCCATGAACCACAGAGTTTTTTGAGGAAAACTGAGAAATGATCTTTATAAATCTCCATCTAAAATAAAATTTTGTTGTCTTGCATGAAACTGATAATGAAGCAGTGCTGTATGTAACAATAGGAGTAAACTAGGTTCGACCGGGTCTTCCACTGCCCAGCAAAGCAGCCTGGTAGCTAGCAAGCTAAATATTGAAACATTCAATAGTATGAGGAGAGCAAAGCCTGGGAGTGGTTCATGCTAGGGTAGATTTTTTTTCCTTCCCTTTTCTTTTTTAGGCATTCTTGTCTGCTGAGATTTTTTTGCCCATTCTCTGCTCTAGATAGAAGCAGCATTTTAACCCAATGGCATGAGGTTTTTGCTCCAGTTGCAGATTGCCTTACCCCATCTGCCTTCCCCACAAGGGCACAGTGCTGAGCCCACCTCCAGACGCTTCTTTCTTCAACCCAGCAGAGACAGGGCTCATCCCCCAGATTGGCTTCTGATCAATGGGAATCACATCCCAACTTCAGGATCTCTGGTTTGCCATGGATGTACGTTCCCCTGCTCAGCATTTCGAATGGATATGCTGCTGGGGAGAAAGCAGAGCTCTTTGTGCTGCCCGGTCTGTCCAAAGTCCATTTATCATCAGTGCCCTGGTCTGGATCTTGCTGCAGGTGTGAAGGGGAATTGATTTGAGCATGTGGAGAGCCGTGGTGCTGGCTGCAGGGTCTCTTGCAAGCTCACGGAGTAAGGCAGTATTTCTCAGTCCCCTTTAACCACCCAGACAAGCTAAGCATGCAAACCAGTTTGTTTTGAAACTGAAAACCTAACAAAATAAGGGAAGAAAATGTAAAGGGCATAAACAGAAAGCGTTTCCTGGCTTAAAAAAGAAAAGAGAGAGGGCAAACACACAGGCCCCTGTTCTGTGTCTGATCATCTCTTTAGAAAAGATCCCTCTGGCATTGACAGCAAAGGGTCAGTTTGGAGGGTTTCTCACCACTGTGTGTGAGCATTGTAGAAGGCACCCAGCTTTAATCCCTCCTGGCCCTTGCTGGAATATAAATTAACCTGTCAATCAGCGACTGTATTTGATGTTTGCATCTTTTTGTACTGCTTGAGTTTTACAAGGGCGATCTGCCCTCCTGCATTGTTTGTCGTTGGGGTCTGCAGGAGATTAAATGGCTACATTTGCAGAATGGAAAAGGATGAGCAAAAGGCAGTGCTATTAGTTACCTGCTTTTGCCTACTATCCTGCTCATTGGAAAAGCACTTGGAGAGTACTGATCAAGGTTCAGATTCAAGGTGTGGCTGAGAGAAGCGGGTGTGTATGTCTTCCTCTGGTTGCTGGAGCTACTTGGTTTATTGAGGGTGGGTGTCTCTACCTCTTTGTACTGGCACAGGGCTTGTGGAGAATTGCTCATACTCTCACTTCTTTTCAGCCAGGGAATACTTTTGATTTATCCAGGTAACTTAAAAAAAGTATGTTTATAAAGGTTTGATTGAAGAAAAAAAAAGGTATTGCATCAAGTTGAATGAGATGAGGTTGGAGTATTTTTCACTGTGTATTTATGGGCAATTTTACTTTCAACTTCATTCTAATAGAAAAATAATTCTTCTGGGATGAAGCAGCTGTCAAACAATAAAGCTATAGTAATCCTGGGATCTGGGGCCTGTATTTCATTCTGACTCCCCATTTTTTTGTGTGCAGCATCTTTGACTTCACCTGGCTGTTTCCACAACTGCCAATAAAGAGTTAAATTCAAAACGCAGGCTAGGAGGAGCATGCGTGTGCCAGTCAGGATTCTGCGCTAAATTGCTTTCATACTTTGTTTTTATAATATATTTGCTGCTTAGCCACATTTTGGCCTTTTTCCTTTTTCTAACAAAAATCATTATGTGGGATAACTAGTAGATAGTTCCTACTTTCACTGTGACAACTCCATGCTAAAATTGTCCCTCGGCATAGGGATCGTTAACTGATGGCAATTTGTCTGCTGTTCTGAGTAGGGTTTTTTTTTTCTTCCCGGCACCAGCTAAAGAATCTATGAAATTCTGGGGGGAAAAAAGGTGTTGAAACTGAGGATGGACCAAATGCTTGAGGAAAAGAATGTATCAAGTAATGAGCTATAGATAATACAAAATCAAGAGCTGGGAAGGAGCTGTTTGGGCAGAATTGTGTGGCAGTCAGCATGAGAAAATTGGCATTTTGTGAAATGCTACTGTAAAATGTGTTTCAAACGTCACTATTTATGTATGCATTTATATAGATAGCACCAATTACATATTTTTAAATGTTGATGATGGGTCTAAAAACTACATGCGTTACGAACATAAAAGTTTCTTTTCCTGTGGCTTGGGCATGGGGAACAAGTCTCTTTTTTTTTTCTGAATCTGAAAGCTGTATTTGTTTGCTTAAAGGAATGAAGAATAGTATTTTGTTGGTAATATTCAGAAAGATTTATTAATGTTGTATTGTGGAGCCTTTAAATAGAGGGCTACACATAGATTTTTTTGCCCGATATCTCTGCTAAAAGAGCATAGCAACGCCATGCATTTGCATTTTCTGATCACTAAAAATCCCCCCTACCATAAATGTGTATGTGAAATTGAGAACCTAATTAAACGATTAACAGCATGTACAGTACTTTACCCAAAAGGCATGTGTTAATTTGTTAAAACACTAAAGATTTTTATGCTGTCTTTTTTGACGCTATCAAAATATTTTCAGTGGAACTGGTTGAACCTGGTCTCTTTATTATAAATTCTTCTGCAGAGTAATACGATCTAATTGCATAAGGAATTATAAATTATCTTTTCTAAGAGACCTATGACACTAAAACGCAGAATGAACAAATAAAACTGATTTGTTCTAGTACAAATGAAGATATATGGCAGTATTTTTATTACAGACACCATTTGTTTGGGTTGAATGTCTGAATATTTTACAATAAGATACAAAGTGTTCTCTGTCAAGCAGTCATTCTAGCAATGCATCTTAAGGTGTTTTACAACTAAATGCCATGAAACGAAGAAACCCTAATCAACAAAATCCAGTCCCACCCATAAAATAAAACCCTCCGCGGAATGGGATAAATCTGTTCCAAAGGAAATGTGTTTTATGTGTGTTCATAGAAGCAGTGGGATCTGTCTCTTGGGTCAAACATGGAACTTTTCTTTTGTTCGCAGAGGAAAGACCTTTTGGTTTCAAAAGATGCTTTATCTCAGAGAAAGGTGACCTCTAGTATGTGAAATGGTAGTTTCCAGCCAGGTAGGAGATGCCACAGTCCACACTAGAGCACAGAGGGAAAGGATTACGAGTCTGGTTTCTCATGGGAAGCACTGCTGGGCAGTGGACAGGAGGGACGAGCATTTCCCTGGTGTAAAGGTCCTGTTGGTGCCACGTAACCTTAGGGGCTGTGGTGGAGCTGCAGGGTTAGTTAGGATGTCCTTCCCTCCTGGGGACTTCTGGAGGAATCTTTAACAAATCCCCCTTCCAGCTGCTAAAGCACAACTAGTAGGTGATCTCCTTTGGAAACGACTGGGTATTTACCAGTACAACGGGACATGTTGAAGAATTACATGTTACCCCTGTGGCATAACTTAGTAGAAACTGGCAATTGTTAAAGATTTGTCTTTCGTAACTACTCTCCATAGAATTTTGTTCTGTCACTGAAAGATTGAAATGGTTTATAGTAAATTTACCATTTCTGTATGGAACTGTGTCAGTGTTGGTGCCAAGGCTGTTTGAATGTTACTGAACAGTCACTTAACCGGAATAGATTAAACCCTGTTACATTACTTCATGTAAGTATATGGTTTGTAAAGGAGCAAATTAATACTCTGCTGACCTTTTGAGGGTTGAATTAATAAATTTATCGTAAGGATTAGTTTGGAATTGTATGAGACCTTTTTATTTCTTGATCCAGAAGTACTTTTATTATGAAGTTTACTGATACAAAGCTGCTTCTGTTAAGCTGATTGTTATGCCCAGATACTAAAAGGCCAGCGCCAAATTGTCTAAATCCCAATGTACACGTGCATCTATGAATTTTTACGGAAGGAGACAAAAAGGGTGGTATGGCACTTCATAAAGGCAAGTAGGAAAGAAATGTAGTAAGTTTTAGCTGGAGAGCTTGAGATGACATGAAAACTGCAGCATTTATGGTGAAATGTGGATCATGCTTTTAAAAACCATTTGAGCCTAACAATCCAAATCAGTTTCAGTAACAAGGTTAAGGAATATTTTTCTTACCATAAAAACATGAGACTTTTCTCCTTTACCTTTCTGTAGCTCTTTAGTAAATGTTGACTTTGCAAAGACTTTATAATTTTGAGTGTGTTTCTGTGCAGGAAAGTAGGGAAGAAGAAAGCGGGTAGGAGTGACAGCCAAGGGAGCAAGCATATCTGTGCTGTTTGTAATAACAATGTCATGTCTCTGGGATGGACAGCAGTGTGATTTTGGGTAGTGTATTACACACCTCCACCTTCTCACTGTGGTACAGCAACACCCACATCCCACTCCTCTCCTTCCCCTTCTTGTTGAAGTCAGGCTAGGATGGAGTTGGGTGTTACAAGTGTGGTACTGCCCTGGCTGTTACTGAACAAACCTGCCATCAAACATCTTCAAGGCTTGTCCTGAATCCTGCTCTCTTTTTATCTCTGTTTCCTGTGCATGAACTCTGGTTTTGCATGCAAATGTGAGAGAGATGGAGAAATCTTAGCTGCAGATGGAAAAAACCTCTAGTGTCTTGGTATTTTAAAAAATTCAGAATTAGAAGGAGATAAATTTATGTAGCCTTTGCACCATAATAATGTGGAAAGACCTGACACAAAGCCATAAGGCTTTCTTTTTTTTCACGGATTCAGTTGTCTGGAAGTTGTGCAAGGCTGTTTAAACAGCATGACTTTCAGCAGATCGCAATAAATTTTAAAAAGTAATAATGTTTTCAGCAAGGATTACATGAGGGCAGTGCTAACTCCCATGCCATTAATACACACCGTGTACTTTGTTTTCCTTTGAGTGCCTAGCATTTTGTCTAGATTTTATCTGGCCGTGTATCCAGGAACTGGGTATGGATGCAAGCTGCTGTTAATTGGGCCATATTTAGGACTATGAAAACCATCCTATGTGCTGCATGGCTAGGTGCAGATCTAGCTTTGTGTGTGCAGCACTGTAGCTGTACCATGCATCCATGGATTTTTAGATACAAAATGCACTTGGTTTATGACAAAATACCCACACAGTGTTTGTCAAAACCTGCATTTACTTTCGCAGAGCAGTTGTGAGGTGCAGTTCGTAGCTTAACAGGAAGAAAGATGTAATACATTCTAATTTTGACGTGGCTTGTTGGTTCACTGCATCAAGTGTTTTTTCACAGCAGTTTCTATAGAGGAAAACTGGTTCTGGTTTCCCCTGATCTCCTACACCTACTGAATGTTGTTTTACATCCAGCTAGTTGTGTGATGTAGTGTTTAGAGGGAAGAAGATACTGTCTGATATAAGGACTGATGAGTTTAAATCTGGAAGAAAAAAAAATCCCTTATTTCCGTGCTTGCTGGATTAAGTCTTTTATATAACATGCTTTATAGAAAAAGAGCTATGTTTGTACAGAAGGAGGTGCCAGAACGCTAATACAAGTATAGTAGCTCATCTGATGGGTGGGACAGATTTCTGCATGTTATTTGGAAACAAAATTAACCCTATGTGGGAGTATAATACCTAGCATTGTTAATTCTTGACATTTTCTTTCCTATACTTCTGGGACTCTTGATGCAGGAACCTTCAGCTTCTCTTAAAAAATTTAATTTGTAGATACAAAAAATAAAATCTTTGAGGATTCCATGAGAAGCTTGTGAGCATGCTCCTGTCTTTGGCATGAGAACATGAAATAGAAAAGAGTTCAAGCATTTTAATTTGCTGGGGACAAAAAGAAGCTGGTTGGTGACTTTGGGGCACAGCATTGCTCTCTGAAGCACAGTTCTTTGCGGGTGTTCAGGCATGAGACAGTGTGATGCTACGTGGGTCTGTGTTGGTTTCAAACATGCTTGGGGCCTCCCGGGGCCCTTGCGTTGTTTCTGAGCCTTTGGCACTGAGTGCCAGTGGGGGATCTGTGGAGATGGGGAAATGAGAGAACTAGATACTAGAATTCAGTAGCAGATTTAAATTAAGTAGAAACCTCAGTATGTAAAAACTTGTAAGGCTATATATACACTATGGCATGTGGCTGGACCATAGTCATGCTCAGCAAACCACTGAATATTATAGGACAGTTCATATGTTTTCTAATTCTTCCCAGAAAAAAGAGGATTTCAGTACTGAGTAATATCTTATTATCCCATTCCTATTATCAGCAGCACAGCAATTTGAACTTGCAAAAATAGCAGATTAGGTATTTCCCTGAAACTAAATGTACTATTCAGCATCTTCCTGATGTTCTGGCAGAACAGCATAGGGAATGACAGAAACTGGGGCTGAAAGCGACTTGAGACCTAACAGAAGGTTATTAAAAAGCAGTGCTTTTCATTAGATATCCTGTGAAGAGAGAGATGGGAAAGGATAAGAGATGCCAAAGCGGGACCTGCACACCACGAACGTGGCTTTTTGAGCCAGGAGGAGTCTAGGCTGACCATTTCATTTGGGGCTTTTCTTCCTGGATAGGAAGAGTGAAGAACAGAAGTTAAAAAGCTGTTAGTAGTAGACATAATGTCTTGACCTCTTAAAACTTAAGCGTAAGGTGTGTATCTGAGGGTCAAAAACTCCTTGCAAAGATGGAACCTTAAATGCAGTGTTCTCATACTACTGTAGTAAGGCCAGAAATGGAACCAGCAAGGTTTGCCTTCATGTGAAGGCTTAGTAAAATGCAAAAGTTAAGTGGGCATCCAGTTGTGTGATGTAGAGTCCAAAATCAGCACATACAATGCTGTTAGAGTTCATAATTGTTGGTGCTGTAACTTCAACAAGGGATTCTTTACAAGAAAATTAATCCATGTTTTAAGTTACTGCAGTGTAAATAAAGTCAAATGCTTCTGAAGTCTGGAGTTTTTGATTTCCACTGATGCAATTGAGGGCAGAGGTCAAAACATGATTTTTATTTCCAGACTACATTTCAAGCTTGTTTCATATGAAGAAGTAAATAATCTGTTGAGAGGCAAGTTGGGAGTATAGGTACTGCAGCTTCAGATACATTTATCTGTAGGATCAGTAACCACTGTCGATCGTTTGCAAAGGGCTTGTTTGGGGTGTTCCTTTTCAGCTGTGCCCTAACTTGGAAAACAAGCACAATGCAGCTATTCTGGAGTGAGTTACTTAGATCAGGAAGGACAGGCCAAAGCCATTTTACTACACGCAGTTTTCCTTATATGAAATCCATCCATTTGCAGGGCATTTTTTGTTTAATGATCTTCAGAGTAATTTATTTTTTATAATATGTTGTAGAAGCTAGGGTTTAGGTTCTTGGTAGCTTATGTGAATACCTGAGACACAGTGACTTAGACTGGGACAACAAAATAGGAATTATCCATAGGAATCCTTCTACCTCTGCAGGGTCATTGAGAAAGAAGACCCATGGCCTCAGAGGAAAGAAGCGTAGGAGCTCTGAGACTGAAAGCAGGGAGGCATGTTTGGCTTAATATATGTTTGACCTGGTTTCAAGTACTTTTCTTGAGACTGGAGGGAGGAGAAAGCTGCAGAGAGCAAGGAGATACGTGAAACCTGAAGTTAGGGGCCTTACAGTGGGCTATGGTCTTGCTTTAATTGTGTGTGTGTGGGACTGTGGGCCTGTGTGTGACTCAAGGTGGGGACACCAAATATCCACCTTCTTGGCAAGGCCTGAGAAGCTGGTCTTCAGCTTGACTAATGCATATGTGTATAAGGTTTTAAAAGAAGGGGAAAATACTTGTTCATTTGGACTGTTAGTGGCTGAAATACCATAAACACTTGGATGTAATACGAGAAATACAGTAACTTTTTGTTTTCAGAGAACTTGTTAGAAGTATTACTTGAAATTAAGATTCATATATATTTTGCAGAGGAGCTTTCTTTGTGAGATCTTCGTGTAAAAGCAGGATTGGTGCCTTCTTTTTGTTGGAACTTAAGGTAAAGAGTTTTGGGTTGAAAGCGTAAGGTGGTACTAGCCTGTAGGCTTTTTAAAATAGTGCACAAATGCACAAGATCTTTTCTTTGATGAACTTTTTTTCATTTATTAACAAGGTGGCTATGTAGGAACATTCATCAGAAGTTTTAGAAATTGTGGGAGATTTATGATGTCATATGATGTCATTACAGCAATGTGCTGTGTTGTAAAACTTCAGAGCAACCACTGCTGTACGACCAGCCTGAATAATGGAGCATTCATTCACTCCTACCTGATCCCAACATCAAATATTCCACGGGCTCTCTTAAAACAGAAATGTGCCTATAGGAGCATGTAGTGTGCAAAGTTATGCTGGGAAGGGGGGGCATAATCTGAGTACCTCAAAAAGAGTGGTAGGTGTTTCAGTTCCCAGAAGCTGTTGTGTTAAAGACAGCACAAAAGCTAGAGATGCTCTGAGGTAAAAGTTCTTTGGATGGAAGTGGCTGAAAAAATCGTGGCTAGCTTGTGGGGAGCTTGTGAGAACAAGCACTAGAGGCCAAATTCTGCTCTGTTACACCATCCTATGTTTGGACTCGTGCCAGAGATGAGCGCTTTCCCCTCTGTGACTAGACTGGAGGGAGTAAAATCTGAAAGGTCTGCGCAACCAGTGACTCTACTCTAAACCGCACATAAAATGAGTTTAGCAATCTTGGACTGTTGAACAATGATTCATTTTATAATATGACCGCAAAATGTAGCTGAGTTGGTAATGATTGCCTCAAACAGCTCGAGAAACTGAATGAGCAAGGAGGAATCAGGATTACCCTTAGCCCTACCAAGTGTCCTTGTTGGGCCGGAGGTCAAGGCTTCCCAGTATAGCTTTTGCCTGGGGCTGCACGGGTAGGCAGGGGAGAGCGCTGCCTGCAATAGACACAGACAAAGGTCTCCTTCTTGCTGCTAAACGTGCTTTAACAGCCACTACTGTACACTAACACTTAAAATGAAAGGAAATGTTAAGTCTGCTGCATTTTCCTTGTTCAGGATGTTAACAGCTGTACGGCAAATACATCGATAGTATAGAGGGAGAGGAAGATAGAAGCAAACTTTCACAGCCATCCTTTCATATCTGTAATTACATCCAGACTTAGCAGCAGTGTCATTTTATTTTGCAGAGGAGCGTGGCAGCCCTTGAAGTGAGATTTTTTGGTGTTCAATCCTACACGGTAGAAAAGGTCCATTGTGCTCTGCCCTGCTTTAAAACAAACCATACCAAACCATGCATGCGTGCTCAAAGAGTCCCCCCTTTTTATAGACAACTGCCATTTGTTGCAGGGGTTGCTATGGCAAACAGGGGCAGAAAATCCTGTCTTGATGTTAAAGCGAAATACTTAGAAATTGTAAGGAGACAGATTTTGAGAATATAAATTAATTAAATGACAGTAATTGCATTATTGCACTATCTTGCCAGGGAAATAGCTATTCCTGTGAGAGTCTATTACTGCGTTAGGTCTTGGAGCAGAGCGTAATTTTTTCAAAGTGCTTTATGTTTTCCAAATCTGTCTTTCTGCTTCTGTTTCATTCTACCCAGTGGTAAACGGCAGCTTAGTCCTGCAGAGATGGTCATCATCCCGCTTGCTTGAGTTGTTACAGCTGTATGAAAACTGAATAAGCATTTACAGTTTGGGCTGAAATTGACACAGGTAAATAACCATAACCTCACCAATCTGGTCTGAGTAGCTGCTTGATATCTTGCCCTGTTGGGATCAGTGTCTTTGGACTGGCACAGGAAACATTAGGCTTCTTCCAGATAGGAGTCCTCCAGCTGTCTCATGTGTCTTTTGCTCCTTGGCTGCTGGAGGCCACAAAGTGTCAGGCAGGTAGGAGACTTCTACGGTACTTTGCTTCATCTGCAAGAAGAAGAAGAAAAGTTAAGGCTGTTTCATGTTGCTTACCTTATTTTTTGCCCCTGTGTCCTGACTACTTAATGCCTCTGACCTTATTGTAGTTTTGTCCTTCTTCAAATCTCCAATGAAAGGATGAGGAGTGCACTTCAGAAACAGAACTGATAAATTGAATGTCACCTAGCATATTTTTAGTCCAATTAGAAAAGCTGCTTGGAAATAGTTTTTGCTTTTAATGCTGAAAACAGGCAGTTCTCTATCCTTACATCTATAATACTAATTCATTAGAGTATTCCTTAGGTTTTTAAGTGGGGCTGTGTTACAGCCCTTTGATAGTGCTTGCAGAGAAATGAAGGCTAAAATGCCCACATTCCACATCTGAAAGAGAAAATTGGATTTAAAAGGACAAAGATCAAACAACTATGTATGAAGAGAAATTAAAAATGTTTTTTGTAAATGTGTTACCTTGGACTGTCAAGAGCCTTCGCTCACTTGGTGAGTGAAGTCCTTTCTTTAGGTGTTCTCCAAGAATCTTTGCTCTTTGTTCAGTTGATCTCAATTGATCCTTAAGCCTCTGGTTGGCTGAATGTGGGCATAGGTCAGTGACTCTGCACTGATTATGCCAGTAGTACCAGTCCCGTAAATTGACCATCTGCTGTTTGTTTGTGAGTGCATGTTGAGAGCCAGGCAGCAAAAGCATGGATTAATACCTACATCAAAGTTCAGGAACTCTTGAGTCTTCTCAGTTTTGCCACTGCCTGTTTGTCTCCAAGAAGTCATCTTTGGCTGTGCTGCTCGCACAGCTTGCTGCAGTTGATTGTGCTGGTGAAAGAAGGTAAATACATGCTTCTGTTGAACTTCCAGAGTTCATTTTAGTGCATTGCGATTGTTGTTTTGTACGTTCCCCTTGGGTTCCTGAGTAGGCAGCAGACTGTCCAATGCATCCAAGGAATGGAATGGAATGTAACAAAGCTTCTGCTTTGCGGATTGAATTTGATATGTTTGGGAGAGGGACCAGCAATTTCCCAAATGGGAATTAAAAAAAAAAAAAGATAAATGTAAAAATGTTTGTAACTAGCTCAGTTCGGCATCCTTGTCTGGAACTGGCCAAGTCTAATTCAAGATGCTTTTCATGCCATCGTGTTTGCCAGCTACCCCTTAGACTAAGGCATTTGTAGTGATTCAAGAGTTCAACTCTGTGTTAGAAAAAGAAAGGCAGTTCATGTGGAATATCATTAAAAGCTGAGCCAAGATTTTTCTCATTTAATATTACTTACTTGAATCCACTGTCTTTCCTAGTATTTTGTGCAGCATTATTCTTTCTTGTTATGTTTATTCAGTGGAGAGGTTTCTCACTGCATTACCTGAGCTAAAATGGTCTCACACTCAAGGCTAAAATTAAGGAGCTTTGAAAACCTGAGTATTCTGATTGTCACCAGCACAGAGATTAGGTCTAGATGGCTGAGTGCTCTGAAAGGGAGCTTTGTATCCACTTGCTGGCTTTTCTTACCTTCATAAAAATGACAAGGGATCAAATAATCTTAAAAATACAAAAAAGGTTGATTGAAGACTGCTTTTCCATACATGTTGCAGCCCTTCCTTATGGGTAAACATATGCATAAAACATTATAACTACACCCACAATATTCATTCTTATTAGATGAATACGCTTTTTTATACTAACTGTGCATGGTAAGTGAATAATTTCTGTCTTAAATTCTACGTTTTCCCTCTGTGGTTACAACCAAAATTACACAGATTCCCCGTGTGGATTTATATCCCAAGCTACTTTCCCCAAGGTATTTTTAAACTTTTTGCCTAAACAATGTGTATTATTTTAATTACAGCACGTAACAATTATCTGGAAGCTATTGGTTATTATGTTAGTCCAAGGTGCCACTTAAGTCCTTTTCTTCTCACAATTAACAAAATAATAATTGTTTCAAAGGCAGGCAGGGATATGATCCCCAATCAAATCCTAGCAGGCACGTCATTATCGTAGCAGGGGAAAGCAAAGGAGCAGGTCCCTCCCTGGGTGAAAGCATCGGGAAGAAACGGGTGGTTGTATTTGTTTTGGCAGGCTGAAGCTGTCGTGAGCCTGAAGTCCCAGCCAAAACCAAGCAAGCTTTCAGTTGACTTGGGCCATTTCTCAAATGTTTTTGTGAACTCTCGCCTTTTTTTTTATTATTATTTTTTCTTTCTTCCCTTCTTTTCCCCATATTGTTTTAATTATACTTCTCAGTGCTGGGAACATCACACCAGATCTTCCATGTTCCAGGATTATTTGTGAAAGGATTTCTCATCAGTTAATAGCCATTATTTCAGAAAATCTTCACTGGTTGGGTTAAAATCTGAGCTCAGATGTGTGATCACATAAGGGAAAATTCCATGGAGATTTGGAGTGGAATGAAGCCCCCTCCTTAATACTTTTGTCTAACATATGTCACTGTATTAAAAATAATTACTTTGGTTCCTTAGAGGGTAAGAGGAAGGTTTTTTTTTAAAACTTGGAATTCTATATTGAGTAGGGAAATAAACTCCTGAGATTGCTTTCATTTGAAAAAGATATTTTAAATAGTACCTTTTACTTGAATGTTGCCCAGTTTAATTTAGATTATTGCTTCTGACAATTAACCTCGTGTTGGGCTGCACTTGTCTCATTAGCAATGTGCCGAGTGATGAACTTGGATTCATGAGGACTGAGCTCTCACCTGGGAAACTCACCCATCAGGGCTGGGCCGCTGCTCTGACAATTAACAAATCCACATAAATGCTGTCTGTGCAGGGCTGGGGAATTTAACAAATACATTAGTAGTCTTATCAAATTCATTGATTAATTTTGCTGGGAGAGAAAGTTACACAGTAGAGGAGAGGTACGTGAGATTCAAAAATTCAAGGTGATTGGGTTTTGATATTTTCCTTCTTCAGTTTTTTTCTGGTTTGAGACAATTTCTCTTTGAAAAATTTTCTCCTTTAAAACCAAGTTTTTAAATAAGAAGGGAATGGAGTGATAGGCAGTAAGGATAGGGCTGAATAATTAAAGGATGAAATTCTTAAATTCTGTTTTAATGTAATGCTTCATCTGCCAGGAAATGATCAGTTCATTTGTTTTTCATTTAAGCAAAACCAGTTATGCAAGTTGTGGTTTCACAAACTGATCCCTCCCCCTCCATTTTCTCCTCTAATTTTTATCCACCAAAGCAAAATATCTGTAACTTCCACAGTCTACTGATCTGCGTTACACAGGGAATGTTCAGGGGAAAGTGTCGTCTTTTGGTGGTGATTTGATGAATGAAGAGATTGAAGATAATTTTCTGCAATAGAAATAATGATGTTACCAACTTTGTATAGTTAAAGGCTTGTCATCTAAATACCAGAGAATGACTACAAATATTCAAACCCCAAGATGAAATATGAAGAATTTTCTGGCATTAATAGGAGAAAGAACTGAAAAAAAAATTTTTTTTCCAAAATTTTTTCTTCTTAAATTTTTAATTATTTATACCAACGTGCTGCATCACTGTGTTCTAAATTTACATACTTAACATATATATCCACTGTGAATTGTCCAGAATTAAGAGAGAGAAACGTATCTTTATAGGCAGGAAGTGGGGAAAGGATTAGTCCCTTAAAATAAGTCTGTGTTTTTTCCTTTTAATTTAAATTCACTTTGCATTTTATTGTATCAGCTCCCTGCAAATGCTTTTACTGCTTTTGTGGTGAAAGGCAGTACAGGGACCGTGATGTGAACTGACTGGTCTGTTCTCTCCCATTCCATGGCTGTGCAGATAGTATCTGCAGCCACTGAAACGGTGTTACACGTGTTATTTAGAAATAGTTATTCCATTGAATATTTAATAGGGGACACATGGAAACTGATCCAGAAGAGACTATATGAAAGCAGATTGGCTCTGGCAGTAGAGTGGGTGATTTTAGTGGAAAAATGAAATCCTTTTTTCTCCCTTGACGGCAGGGAGAGATGGGTCTGTGTAGCCGGCCAGCGAAACGCGTAGCCCATATGTGCGCAGTGAAGAAAGCTGACGCTGAGGTGTGAATGCGACTGGCAGGGGTGGCCCTGCCCGCCTGCCACGCTCCTTTCTCATCCACAGGGGTTGCTGTGCCCTGCCCTGGGAGCTTGTGCCTTTGCGTCCGTGCCTGGTGGTGGTACCCTTGGGCATGGCTCTCACGGTGCAGGCATCCCTCTCTCATCCCAGGAGACTAGAGCCATGGCAGTCTGCAGCGCTCTCCTCTTCCTCTTGTTTCTAAATTTGGGTAACATGCATGGTAAGAAGATGGGAAGAAAAGTCGTGACTCAAAGTAAATAGAGTGTAAGTTGTTGTCTTGGGAGTAGGAGGAAGGGATATTAGAGGTTTGTGGTCTGGAGAATTATTCCTGTAGAGCTGAGAGGAGGCTGGCCATCGTTCAGAGACAGGAGCAGCATGGTGTGGGTGGGAGGAGGAAGGTGACGTTGATGTGGCCCAGGGTGTGTGGGAGAGCATACACTGACCAGCAGAACCACTTGCCATGAGGGAGTTGCAGCCAGGGTTGAAAGCGTCTTATGGGCTGTGTCAGGTCTGAGCTCTGTTTTAGCAGGAAAGAAAACCTCTTTGTTTATTTATAAAAATGAAAACTATTGTCTGTGTACAGAAGGAGACTTTGAGGGTTGGCAACAAGGTTGAGACTTTTTTTTTCCTTTCTGGGACAGTGATTGTGGAGGGTTTTGCTGTCTTACCAAGGCCAAGGGAATGTGCATTGTTCTTGCCCGTCACCTGTCATGTCTGTGTGTCTCTTGTGAGATACGGCACTGAAAATTTCCTTTCCTCTGCTGGCAGAGAACACCTCAGCCATGATAACGGCATCATTTTGCAGTTCTATCAAGATCATTCTGAAGTTTCAGTTGTGTCACTTTCTTGTGTTTGCTGATTTTTTTCCTTCAACATGAAAATTACTCAGAACATGCTTCAGATAAGACATGCCTCCTCTTTCAACAGGGCCCATGCTGGCCCACCACACACCTAATGGAATATGAAACCTTTCATACACTACATACACGGATAAAAGCTGGTTTAAGTTCCTAATACCTTGAAACTGCTATCTCCGTTTCACTGCTGTTTGTAAAGAGCTTATGTTGGCACAACATAAAGACAGAGTATTTCCATTGCAAACTGTTACCTTAGTTTCAGTATTCTTTAGATATTTCCAGACGAGAGGCCTCCAGATTTTCTGTTCTTTGGGCATGCAATGAAAAGCACTTCACCTCAGAGCAGGTAAAGGAGATAACAGAGAGGCCAATATTTTGGGCTGTTAGCAATAAAATTACTCCAGATTGGGAAAACTGGGTCGAAGAACTTCATTTTCAGCATGACTTGATTGAACAACTTCTTAAATTTCATGAAAGCAACATGTTTAGTCTGTAACAGTGTATCTAAAGGAAGCCATTTCTCACAAAATATTTCATATTCATCCATAATTTACAGATTTTATTTAGTATTTTTCTCCTGGATGACTATTCACCTAGATTAATGTTGTGGCAACTGGGATCCTTATTGCATGAGCTCTTCAAATGAGCTATTCTCTGATAAACTGTAAACCAGCTCCATCACCTGGGGAACCTGTTTTAGTGCTGATAGGCTCCTCTGATTGGATTTTCATCCATCGTAAACTCAAAGGTGAAATGGAGAAAAGGGTGTTTCTGAGGCAGTGGGTTTTTCCAGGTGGACATGCATTATGATGGGCACTTGGTCCTCACCTAGGGTCCTACTGATTACAAGGCAAGCCAGAAAGCTGAACTGCCTCTACTTAGAGAGCTGCAGATCTGAAGAAGTGCAGGAGCATCCCATGTGGTGCACCTCTTTACTTCACACACTCTTTCCCCCCCCACTCCATTTATTTTAACTGATTAGAAAAAACGAAATCTGAAATGGTTTTGAAGTCTGAATTATTTTAGTATTTTAGGTATATCAGATTTTTGGGTAGTTCTTTAGTAATAAAGTTTCTACTTGGTAAGTTATTTCTTTATATTTGTCTTAGGACCAGCAGTATGTAAGAACTGATAGTACTCCATGTCTCCAAATGAACAACAGACTTTCAGGGAGTAAAATAGACTCCCGTTAAGATGCAGATGCCCACAGTGCAACCCACGTCCCAGCACCTGAGTGCTTATTGGCTGAGTGTTGGCAGAAACCAGCTTGAGGCTTTTCTTCCAGGGTGACCTTTGAAATCAATCCCATTGTGAAAACGATAAAGCTCCCAAAGCTGCCTCTGTGTTGTGCTTGTTGTGCTGGTGGTGCTCCCACTGCGCTGAGGTTTGCTCTGGCTCCCTGTGGGAGTAAGGAGAGGAGAATACCTCTGGGTTATTGAAGGGTCCTTGTGCCAATTCTTGTGGGAATGCATGAGTGTGCAGTGCCTTCATCTTCCTACGTGAGGCTTTGGGAAGTACTGTTGTTTATATCTTATCATCTCCTTTACTGTCATGTTGTTAGTTGAAATCCCCAGTTGATTACCGTCTATTTGTGGTATGGAGGAGAGTGCTGGCAGTGTATAGGGTGTACTGGATGGGGAAATGCATCTTTGGTAGCTTCCAGAGATTTTCCAGTATTGGTACCATGTTCTAAATACGGGATCATCCCAGTGTGCCCTGATTTAGCTATATTGCCCAGAGCTGTGATCAGACCTCTGATTTCCTTTCTGCTTATGCTCATTTAGCTGCTTTGCAGATGTGGGCCCGAGACACCTGGAGCTTTGGAAGATGATTAGAAATTACAGTCTTTCCTCCATTTTTTCTTGAAATAGCAATGTGGGGGTCTTCTTAGCACTTTGCATTTGAAGATGAGGCATAGTTTAGGAAAGAGAAAGAAGTGATGAGAGTGCTGAGCTCTGGACGAACAGAGTTCTGGTACAGAAATTGGTTTAGCACAGGAATGCTGGTACTAAACAGCAGTTTCTTTCACCAGAAGAGCCATCACTGAGGCTGTTGTGATAACCTATCTCTCAAGGAGTCTGCAGTGCCACAAAGAAAAAGTGGCCAGAGAGTGCCGGTGTGTTGCTCTCCAGCTTAGTGGGTTGTGAAGCACTGAGAACTTCTTATCAGGAGGTACTGGAGCTCTCCACCAACTCTTGAGGATGTTTGCAGTACTGTCAGTGCTTGAGACTATTGAGTCCTGCAGTGTTGAATGGTGTCCCTTAAACTCCCATGCTGGTTTTGGCTGGGGTAGAGTTAATTTTCTTCATAGCATCTCCACTATTTCTATATGCCGGGATTGCACAAGAAACTTAATGTAGAGAAGTAGTAAATCCCTGAAGTGCTTCAAAGTATGGTGTTCATGTGCTACAAACCTTCAGATCCAAAAAACGAGTAACTCTTTCCAGTCTTTGCAGTGTGCACAGAAATGTTATCATGCACATTTGAAAAATAGTTCTGTCTTTCTATCTATCTTTCAGTCTTCCCTTCACAAACTGACTAATGTGAGTATGAAAACGATAATGGGATCCAAAAAGGATCTAGTGGCTTTGTAAGAAAATAGGTTCAGTTCTAGGAAGATGTGGGCTAAGAAAACAAATCTGGGTTCATCTCAGCATAATGTGGGCTCATCAATGGTACAAGGGAAGACTGTTTTTCTGAGTCTGGTAACAGTTCCTGCTTGCTCTGAGTCATCTCTGGTGGTGAACTACAGTCTTTTTTTTTTCCTCTTTTGTTTTCTGTTGATAGGAAATGTAGCATAGTTCAGTAACCAGCAAAGCTTTATTTAGACTTGTCAGAAATGCAGAATTGTTTTGCTCTTCCTGGGAAGAAGAGAGAGATGAGGAACCTGAGAATCAGATTATAGCAACTGAAACGAGTGTC
Organism: Hypotaenidia okinawae; assembly: GCA_027925045.1. Taxonomy (NCBI): domain Eukaryota; kingdom Metazoa; phylum Chordata; class Aves; order Gruiformes; family Rallidae; genus Hypotaenidia; species Hypotaenidia okinawae. The sequence goes on along the minus strand of BSDF01000007.1, from coordinate 12,722,177 downwards.
AGTGGGGGAAAAATTTGTATTGAATGTAATTGGATGTATGCGAATTTACAGTGCTGCCCAAATTAAGGACTAGGACTATTAAAATGTATTTTGAAAACAAATTTCGCAACCTTAAAAATACTGTTCTCTGTGTCTCTCTAGCAGATCAATTTGTGAGGTAAGGGTAAGGTTTGATCCATTGCCTTTTACCTGCTTGTGGGTAGACCTGAGCATAAAAATCAACAAACCCTCAGTCTTTGGTCTGTTACAGATTCTTAAATACATGTGTGCGTGCATATGTACATACGGATAATTTTGCTTCCTTATTAACATCAAAATGCTAGAATACAAGTCTTCCCCCTTTCTGAACTGCTTCATGGTGGATCTGGTTCATAACTGAATGTCTTTAAAGGTACTAGGATTAAGCCTATGGGTGTTCTTCAGTCTTGCGTGGTCAAATTGCGGAGGTAAAAGCAACCATATCTGCTCATAGTGCACCCATGCTGAATTAGTGGAAGCAGACATTGTTTGAGGTTTTCAGCAGTCCTCAACCCCTCTCTTTCCTCAGCAATACGTGCTTTTCTATCCTAGTTAGATGCTGTCCTACTAGTTTTGTTCATGATGGGGTTTTTTTTCATGGAAGTCAAGAACTGAATGTCTGGTGGGAGGAAAGAAAAGACAGAAGGCAAGCCAAAAGTAGTAATTTAGTGAAAAAATGTTCTGCCTGTCTTTATAGAGCATAAGGAAAACCCCAAAAGACACAAATCTTAAACTAAAGAGATTAAGCTGTTAAACTACACAGGCCAAAATATGAATCTGCATTCAGTTTAGGGGTTGGTTTCTGCAGTGCAGCGTGCTGCGTGTCCTTATTTTTCTTTGGACTTGAGACCCATGAATTCTCAAATCTACTTGTAGTTGACTCAACACAAAGATAGTTGGCTACTGTACGTCTGCGGATTGAGCCAGACTTTCTGTGCTCTCTGTAGCTGTGTTACTGTGAGTAGGCAGGATATTCAGATTCATACAAGGCCAAACAATGTCCGTAGGCTTAGTTCTAAGCCTATTAGCCCCTACAATGTCCTATTAGCAATGCTCTTTTATTCCCTTTAAAACATGTTTTATATTTTCAGTTGCAATGCCAAGTTATTCTGCTTTTTTCCTGCTCAATGGGTTGCAGTTCCATGTGAAGGTTATAGGCAAGCATTGAAGCTGGGTGAATTAAACGTTTAGGGCACCGGCATCCTTTTAAACACAGATGCAGGTTTTTTTCCCCAAAGAAGGAACGCATCCCCTGCTGTCCCTTGCTTTTCCATGCAGAAGCATCACAATCTAAAATCCAAGAAATGCTTCTGGAGGGTGGGGACCAACAGCTGTCTGCTCAGATGCCTTGTTCTCCTTGCTGGAGGTCATGAGGCAGGCTTTGTTGGTGACATGGGGCTGTCAGGAATCTGACAGGGGAGGTTGGAAAGCAAATGTTTGTGTAACATTCTGGTCTTTTTGCTCACATGCAGCTCCTTGTAGGTCATGAGGTGGCAATACAGTCACCAAGTCCAGAATTTGGGGCGAGATGATCCAGGCATTGTTTGTGGCTGCTAAAGAACATGTGCAGTGGAGAAAAGCACCACCTGTTGAGTACGCTTACATTCGTGTTTCTTAGCAACTGAGGCAAATACACAACAGCCCAAATTTTCATCCTGTAATGCTACGGTGGAAGCACATTGCAGGTCCCCACTAGCACTACCTGCCTGTGTTGGCTCTCTCAGAGGCACTAAATCATAGGCAGGAGCTGTGATCCTGGAGCCAGGCTGTGGGATGGCAGAGGAACCGCCAGTGCTTTTCCAGGGAGCCTTGGACTCCAAGAGAGGCAGCTGCTGTCCAAAGCAAAAGGAAGGGTCGCAGTTTTAAGATGGCAAAGCAAGCCTACAGGCACAGGAGCAGCTGAGGAAGCTTTTGGATCAGGGAATAGACTGAGTAGTGACACTCTTGATCTGGATTTCAAAGGCCTTCAGCAGTCACTGCTCCCTGTGAGGAGGCACAGCCTTTGCTCTCGTACAGCTGAGCAAGCTCAAGCATTCTCAGGATTCAGCTGGAAAAATCTTACCATAAGACTAAAGATAGCCCAAAAGACAGTAACTCAGTGCAAAAATTGTGAGAGTACTACGGTTTGGGCTTTACCTGGGGATGATGTTAGTGAAGGAGCGTGTGCTGCAACCCTACGGGCGCTGGGGTTATTAAATAATACTGCTGAGAAGAGTAGCCCTGGTGTGATGGTGCCTCTCAGGAGAGGACAGCCTGGTGCAGGGTAGTCATGGTTTAACCTGGCTGGCAGCTAAAACAGCTACACAGGCTTTCATTTGCTCACTCCATCTCCCCCAGTGGGATGGCGGAGAGAATCCAAAAGGGAAAAAAAAAAAAGTAAAGTCAGTTAAAGTCAGTTTAATGGGACAGAAAAGGATGATGAGAATAGCAGTAGTAGTAATAACAGTATACAAAACAAGTGATGCACAGCACAGTTGTTCACCACCCAAAGATGATGCTCAGCGAGATCCTGAGCCGTGCCACCTCCTGGCCAACCCCCCCAGTTTTATACTGAGCATGACATCATATAGCATGGAATATCCCTTTGGCCAGTTTGGGTCAGCTGCTCTGACTGTGTCCCCTCCCAGCTTCCTGGCCACTCTCAGCCTTCACGTTGACAGAACAGTAGGAGAAGCTGAGAAGTCCTTGACTGCTTGGCAGCAACTAAAACATCAGTGTGTTATCAACACTATTCTCATCCTAAATCCGAAAAATAGCACTGTGAAGAACAATTAACTCTATCCCTGCCCAAACCAGGACAAGAGTAAAACTGAGCTCCAGGCTGACAAGGTTATGAAGGGCAACTGCTCAGAGCTGTGTGATACCCTGGATGCAGTAGCTTTTCTGTCATGCATTTTCATGACTGAAAAGACTTTGCTTTCATGCCATGGAAAGTGATGCTTAGTGGAGTGGTTCCCTCAGAGAAGAGAGACAAAGAGGGCTTCTTTTTATTTGTGTATTACTTCTTGCTGTCCAAGGTAAATGTAAACTTATCCCAAAAGGCGTGAAAGAGAGATGCTAGGCAGGGTTAAATGCGGTTTTCCTCAGTGCAGGTAATAGTGTTAAAAGCAATGTAGAAAAACATGAGTCACTTGGTTTTCTAATTTTTGTACCTCCTTTGCTTCCTCACCCTTCTGTTTATTTGTTGTATTTATGTTCTATCATATAAGAGTTTTAAAAATAAACCCCTGAAGTAAATAACATCAACCTTTTTTTTTTTTTTTGTCTTTTCCCTTTCCTTACCAATTATTGGCTGTTTTTTTCAAACAGAAAAGGGGGTTGGAAAATTAAATAAAGACCTCCAAAATAACAAGCTCCAGAAAATTTTATTTAATTTGTGGGTTCATTCTGTTCTCTCCTCCCTCCCTGCTTTTTTTTTTTTTTTTTTAAATCCCTAAGAAGATCTTTATTAATTTAGTCTAGTAACTTAGTGCCTATATTAAATTAATCTAATAAAAGTCAGGGTCCTCTCATAATGTTTCCCAAATGTGAAGCAGCATCTATTACATGAGGCTCAATCTTTTTACAGTAAAACGTAAACCCGATACGTAGAATTACAAGGCATCAAACTGTTTGGTGTATGTTATTTAAGTCAAATACTTAAGTACAGTCCTGCTGGAGGAAAGGAATGGGCAACACTAGCATTCAAAAATCAAAAACTCAAACCAAGCTTCATATATCAAAGCGATTCTCATCTGTGAAAGTACTCTGAAGTTCAGCAGTTAAAGATTGTAACACTAACAATCTATCAACAGTTATGTTCATGTTTCTATAAAACTTTTAATCTAGAATCATATAAATATCATGTATAATCATGTAATGCATGATCTGTATAGCATTCTGAGAGCCCGAAAGGCTAGACACAAGTGTTCAACTTGACCAGCTCATAGATGTGTTGCTTCCCCACAGGGTATTGTTCTGTGTGCCACTGTAGGTGCATGTGGTTTCTGACAGCACTTTAGAACTGCAAGGGGAAAGACCTCGAGCCACAGTAGCACGAGGGGCCTTGCGCTGCCAGGGCTGCGGGTAGCCGGCCGTGCCTTCCCCTTGGGTGAAGGTCACCCTTCTCTGCACAGCCCTGGAGTTGCACGAATTGCCTGAGCTGGGGTGGAGTGTTCGTCATTCAGGGAGTGTGGGTGTTCCTGTTGATGTGTGGATGTGTACATCACAGTGTAATCACATAGTTTATTGCTCTTCTCTCACTGAATTATTTATTATGGACTAAAATGGGGAAGGAGGGGGCTTCTTTTGTATTGGCATAAACATAGGATTATGTTATTGTGTGCTTTCAGTCACTAAATCACCGGTATGTCAATTGGCATAATACACTCTACCTCACAGCGATGTTATGAAGCTTAATTAATTAATGTTTTTAAAGTGCTTTGGGATCCTCTGATAAAAGGCGCTTTAGAAGTGCAGGGGAGGATTATCCTGATTATTTTTCCCATCTATTACCCCAATATGTCACTGATTGAAATTCTGTAGAATAATATGGGCACCCTTATAATGCCAGGCAGTGCTGGTATGGTATTTTGTAAATTGTCATAAGAACTAGAAAAGGCAGCTCAATAGTATAATGCAAAATTAATATAGTCTTTTTTTCTTTTAATTGCTCTCACTGCCTTCTTTTTTTTCCTCCTTTCTGCTTGAAAAGTCGTTCCCTTTGCTGGATTAACAATAATAACTACAAATTATGCATTTATGTTGTTACAGTCTGATGATATACTACAGCCAGGGTACAGGTTAGAAACACAGGCTGAGTTATTATGTACTGCAGGGTAGTGATTTCCTGCAAACTGATTTATGGATAAATAATTCTACGTACTTATTACATGGGACAGGCAGGTTTTAATTTCTGTAACAAAGCACAGCTGAACAAAGCAAAATTGCATGCTATAGCATAGGGACAAGATGCCTCTGAAGAGGATAAACAGATGCAATCAACGTCACAAGAGCCTACCCATCTTGCAGGGGGCCCTGTCAGAAGTGGCTGATAGGTAGATAAATGGCTTGATGGTCCCGGAAGCAGGGGTTTTATTGAGTGATTCATTGAGGTCTTTCATTTGGAGCTGTAAAAGGAATCAAAAGTGTTTGGGTGCTAATGCTAATCTACAGTTTCTCCTGTGTTTCTGTTGTGTTGATAAGAGCTGCTGTTAAGAAGTAAGATGTTTAAACAAAACTACTTTGACTGAACTCAGAGCATGGCAGCAAATGTCGGTTGAGTTCCTCACCCAGCTGTGTGTCAGCAGTCGGCCACCCTGTCTGGCTGTGGTCCTGTGTTGCAGGGACATGCATGCTATGACACCTAGTACAGCTTGGGACAGCCACAGCCACAGCCACGCGAGGCATGGCTCTGGGCCAGTACATCTCTGACGATTCATGTTTTTGCAAAAGATTTTGAGGGAGTATCCACAGCCCAGGAGATCGTATGCAAGGTTGGGCACTGCCCATTCCCTTGGTCTTTCTGAAGCTCATCTCACCACTGTGGTGTTTGCCATGTCTGACTGTCCAGGCATGATCTCTTGCCTGTACTGCCACAGCGTGCGGCAAGCTGGCCCGGCGCTAGTGGGCATGGAGCTGTCATGTAGGCAGCCAGCTTCAGACTTCTCTGGTTTCCAGCCTGGCTGTGTGCCTTAGCCCATGAGGAGAGCAGCTGTCTGCTTTAGCACCTCAACCTGTGTGAGTCCCCATGGCTTGCATTTGCTTGTGCTGTAGAAAGTGAGAGGCCTTGGTGGTGTGCATCAGAGATTCAGACGGTTTGTCTGCTTAGTGTTCATAGGTACTCTTCTTAACAGCATCTGGTAAAGGCATCAGTAATCTCTGCTATCCTTCTTGGCCCCTTTAGCCAAAGAACAGAAAATTTCTTCTCTTTCCTTCTCTGTACATATTTGGGCAAGTATTACTTGTGATTAATTTTGTAGCTTTCTCCAGAAGAATGTTGGGGTGGGGGTAGTGGTGCTAATGGGAACTTCAAAAATTTCCTTAATTCTCTTTGTGACCAACAAGTGTCATAGTTAGATTAAGAGAGATGTCTATCTAATACCCTCTAAACCCCATGTGGCGTTCTTAGAATGAGCATACCGTATGGCTAGCTTTCTGTTTGCAAAGGCAAATGAGGCTTCTAGTCCATATAGGTAAATAATTTTCAGGCACAGTGTAAGTTCCCTAACAATGAAATGGGTTCGCCAGCTTGGCTGTGCTTTTCTAGGAAAGCAGCTTTTTGCCTTTTGCTGTTGGCTCCTCATTAATGTAGCTCTTCTAGAAGTCTGCTTTAGCCCCAAGCTTGCATCCAGTTAGTCTACATCTGTCCCCACTCCCAAGTCTCCCATCATGGTACAATGAAAGCTTGGTCAGGTCCATTAAAGATCTGAGCTGTACCATTTTAAGCGGAACAATAAAAGCCATATACATGCAAGTGACTCTGCTACCAGGCTGTTCTCATCTTGGGGTAGCTGTTACACTAGAATCACCCAGTCCAGTCCTGGATGAGAAGGAACCTTCTTAAGGGGGAAATTTTGGTCCACTCAGATTTTACTGAGGAGTCATTCACAAATGTCTTCTCGTGAACAGAGAGTATGTTTGCTCAACAAGCTGGCATCACCTTCCTAAACTCAGCCCAAGAGCTGCCTTAAGTACAGCGTCGGTGCCATGAAATGAACCACCTGTGAAGTCTGCTGAGGAGCTGGATGGAAACCATGGCTTCTGGCTATCGTTTGAACCAGCTTAATGCGCTCTGGAAAGAAAATTTTCACACGTCATATCACACCGGCTGAAAAAACAGCGCACATCAGCAGTGCTGTAACACAGAGTAAAGGACTCGCAGCAGGTGTTAATGTGCAGAGGCACGGAGCATTATGGTAACACCTGTGTTTGTCTAAATCCAGCCAAAACAATTTCCTCTCCAGTTGTAGAGGAGGATTAAAAAAGAAAAAAAAACCCCTCTACCTTAACTTCCAGTAGTAGCAGACATTTCCTGTAAAGCAATTGGCGTAGTGTTTCCCATGGTGCGCTCTGGCTGTGCTGTGGTTTTTCTCTTTAGACTTTCTGAGTTTCGGGACACCGTTGGTAACTTCAGTGACCCCCGACTGTCTTTTTGTCTCTCGCCAGCATTGCCAGGCCCGAGCGGTTGCAGATGGTGTGCTCCGAGTGCTCTCCTTAATTGAATGAAAAATAAAGCCTCTTGTAAAATATTACCAATTTAGATGTGACTTATGGGGCACATATGATGCTTATTTTTTCAATTACATGAAAACTTGGCGTGGTTAAACATAGGAAGCCAAGTGTTCTGTGAAGCTGGTATAGATTTCTGGATTTTTGGGTGATTTTTCTTTAAATTATTATATAGCAGAAGGGGGTGAAGGAAGTCAGCAGCTAAACTGTGTTTTCCCAGCATGTATTTCACTCGGTGGACCCTTGATGCTCATTTCATGACTAATATATGCTGTACTATATGCATTTCTTGTTGTCACCAGAGATAACATTAAGTAAACTATCCCCTTAAGAAAAACAGCTTTTCTTGGCAAGTGGAATATGACTCAAGGAGCCAGCACTGGAGACATACGGTGCTGTGAATGAGTGCTGTGTGTTACTCTACTGGATCTGAGTCCAGGCACTATTTATACTGCAGCATATTCAGCACCAGATTGTTAAATCTTAATACTGAAACAGTGCATCATTTAAATGTTTTTGTTCTGTTTATGTCCCATTTTCAAGCATTGGATATCAAGCAACACTTACTAACTTTTTGTTTCATTTGGACAAGATCTCCCCGTGACAAAAGCTTTCTAATCTGCTCTTGAAATATTAGCCCATCTGTCCCAACATGTTACGGAGAAACTTTGTGCCACCAAGGATGAACTAGGTCACTTGCAATTCCTTTCAGTGTGTGGTGACAAAATACATTGCAAGGCAATACGTTGATGGTAAATGCAAAGGAGTTGTACTAAAATTATTTCATCTTTGGCCTGTGTAGGCACGGGGGAAAAAAATATTCCATAGCAGGTATTTCATGGGCAGACAAGCATTGTGTTCTGTCATTCTCTCTCTGCAAGCTTTCTTCTATGGCTGTGTTTGGGAGATGAGGATAAATGGTCTTTGCCAGGTATTTCAGTTTGATTTGTTCCAGAGCTGGTGAAGAACTGGGAGTAGAACGTGAGGAGGAGAGGCTTGAAGGCTCTTGGAATCACAGCATCCTTCCAGATACCAGAAGAGGGTTCTTGAACCTTCTGTTATCACAGAGGAAGTAGTTTTTCTTATCTATTACTGTATTTTTTGGCATTGGAGTTTACAGATGGTCTTTTTGAAGCTCAAAGAGTATATAACCAGACCTGTAAAGAAATGGGAGACAAGGTGACTGGTGTTTCTAGGACTGTGCTAAAGTTACATGTGGAGAGCAGTGGGCAATGGGAATGCAATGGATGAGGGGATAAAATCAGTAGTTGCAACAGTGAGGAGCAAGGCTGAGCTGCTTTACTGTCATGTAAGATGGCATTGTGGCTTGCTTTGTTTGGCGTCTTCCTGGAAATCATTCCTGGGTATTAGTCATTGTTTTTGGTGTGGGTGGGCCCTCTGCAATTGTCTAAACAGAAATAATACCTCTGCACCAAATGGTTTGCCATCCAAGTTTACAGTCTTTGTGACAAGCTCATCCAGAAGAGGTGATGATCCCTATTAAAGCAAGAACAGCAGTAGAAATAGGACTTAACAGCATTCTCCCCCGCCCCCAAAATGCTATTTTGGATCTGTGGTCAGCAGCTTGCAGTTGTGTTTTTTTTTCACAAAGAAAAACAACTGTCTGCACTGTGCAACTTGTAGCTGGGAGTGAACTCTTCCTACTATGTGGGTTTCCAGTGCCATCCATCCACACTGGGAATCGTACCATGCTTAGATTGTAACTGTGTGCTGAAAGCCCACACAGAGGAATTTTCCCGTTCAAGTCAAAGCCAATGCGTTTATTTACTGAAGGGTTTTAGAGACTGCAAAGTCAGGATAATAGAGTATTTAAAGCTTGTTCTAACTTAGAGAGCTAGGCTTTAGTGGGATGATGAAAGATGTGAAGGGAGGAAGCCTCCTGTGCTTCCTTGAAGCTATTTAAGAGCCAGGAACATGTCAGCAACTCTCCGCTAAGAATTTAAAAACTATTCCTACTCTTCCCCATTGTTTGCTTCAGGAGTCAGTATGACACATCTTTTTGAACAAGACCACAGTAAACCTCAAGGCAGACCTTGAATCTCATGAACAAGCAAGCTTATCAAAGGGTTTAGTAAGTGGCCGATAAACTATAAAGTATGAATGTTTTGGGTTTTTTTCAGGAATAATCAAGCTTGGGAGGTGGAATCCCCTCCCTCTCAGTTATGTGACTGATGCACCAGATGCGACAGTAGCCGACATGCTACAAGATGTCTATCATGTTGTGACATTGAAAATCCAATTACAAAGGTGGGTGTTTCTGAACATCTGTCCTTCTCTATTCTCTGAGCTGCTCTGTCGATTACAGCGTTACTACAGAGATTAGCACATCCTGTCTTCATTAATTTCTGATCTTTTGATGAAATGAAAAGAAAAATGAAGAGAAGGGTGGGTCACCTGGCAGCTTTTTGGTGCATGTTCCAACTGATTTTGTATGTTTTCTGAAGTAGCAATATGGTAGCAGAGTGGGAAGGGGCAGAAACTCAATAAAGTAAAGATACAGGGCCTTTAAAGGCAAGACATTTCCACAGCCAAATGTAATGGATTATTGAGGCCTTCTTGTATTAAAAAAATAAACTCCTTGCATTTTTCCAGGGACGCATTGTGAGAATCCGGGTGTTCCACTGCCAGTTGCTGAGGTGGGGAGGAGGGGAGCTTGCTAACTTCCCTTTTTTCTCCAGTGGTCTTCACAGTGAAAAGAAGAGAAGATGGGGAAGGGATGTGTTACTGCAGCTCCATTTGGCATTTGGAAAATATTTCCCTTCCATGAATGCTAATTGTGATTAGCAAAGCGAAAGCTCCAGATACTTTTACAATGGCTTGCCCTCCCTTCCCCCCTTCTTTCTCCCCCTTTCCCTACACTGGCCTTCAAAAGAGTTCTCAAATAACTATTGACGTCTGCATAAGGAGTTGCTGCAGGTCCCTGGCTGTGCAGGGCCTGCTCTAGGTCCGTTGGTAAGCCCACATTGCACACAGTCTGCTGTAGCTCTGTGGCCAGGACATGTCAGAGGAAAAAGGCAAAAATAACAAACAGCCTGGAATAATTTGCCCACAGTTCTTTGAAGCTCGCCTTGAACAGAAGGGGAGTCTATTGGGATGTGTGTCTGTGCCCTTTGGTGGCAGGTACATACCCTCTCCCTGTTTGGAATTGGGAAACAGTTGGTGCATCACTGACATTAACCTCCTGAGAAGCAAGATTTTTTTCTGTTACATCTCTGATGAGGCTTGGGCTTTCCAGTTCCCACTAGCAGGCTTCTCCTTGCTTTTATATTCTGTTAACCATTTCTCAGCCAGACTGCATCTCCACAGTGTAGTTGCAAAAGAGCATCTAGAACCTGTAGCTGCTGTAAAACTGGAGTGCAGTAACTCATCTCCTGGGAAGTACCAGCAACTAAGAGCCCATGTAGCCTATTGTCACTTCTGTATTACTGGAGAGTATCAACCCAAGATCAAGGTCTCATTCTTTATCTTCAAAGTGCTTGAATGCCTGGGTGCCGTGTAAATAAGATAGCCCATGACTTTGAGATAAAGATCATCATTGACTACTTGAACTCCTCAAGCACAACTGAACTTTCAACTCTGAGGGTAAGGCTGGGCTCTATAGGCAGAAGGCAGAACCAGCTCAGAGGCTGACCAGAGAGCGTACGCTAAGTCTCTCAAGTGTGAATGGCAGTGACAAGCTTCTCCCAACTCTCTGCTGTGCTGCTCAGATCTGTCCACATGTATGCAGACAGACCATAAGCTTGTTAAATGAAAAAAGGCACAAGTCACATGGAGACAAAAGCTTCACTACATATGCAGTTCTTGTAGAATGAAAGTGAGAATGAACTACATGTGACAGATGTTGGGCATATGGCTTAATGTGTTTCTGAAAGGCTCTCGGATACTTCAGCGATGAAGGCGGTAGAAGAACTGATATAAAATAAAATGAACTTTTCAGACTCACTGCCCAAAGCCCTGCTTCTACACCGTGTAGGCCCTTACTGTGTGGGCATTTCGGCAGTGGCAGCAGGCCTATATGTTTATTTTTCTATCCCCACAGTAGTATCTTCTTCTGTCTGGAAAGGATGGCTTTATCCAGCCATTTCTGGGACTTGCTTTACGTGGTTTCTTTGCTTTCCAGCAGGCCCCAGAGGGGATGGTTATGCACACGTATGATATCATAGTAGGATTAGCTGCTCTTCCTGCCATGTGCTGTCATTCTTCAGTTGAACTACATGTCTTCTGGGAGTCGGGCTTGGTGGGGAGGGGAAAGAGGGGAGAAAGACCTTGATGGGCAGCTAAGCAGGAAACTCCAAGGTTGTGCTGGCTGCTTAAAGGTCTGCAGCACTTGCCTGCAAAGAGCGAGCATCTATGAAGGTGATGATTCGATCCGGTTTTTGCTTTCTGTTTTAACAGTTGTTCCAAGTTGGAAGACTTGCCAGCAGAGCAGTGGAACCATGCCACAGTTCGCAATGCCTTAAAGGAACTGCTCAAAGAGATGAATCAGAGCACATTAGCCAAAGAATGCCCTCTCTCGCAGGTCAGTGTTTTTAACAGGCTCAAGGAAAGCCAGATTTACAAGATCTGAAGCTCATATTTGTTCAGTAAAGTGCTTAGACTTCCATAAATATAAAATCAATTTTTTGTTTTCTTTAGAAAGGAGAAATTCTAGTTAATGTTAAAAAAAGAGTATCTTTATACCATGTTTTCTTAGTGGATTGCCAGGTGGAAATTATGAATGAATTGGTTGATTTTTATCCGTCTGTTCAGAAAGGTAAATTCTTCATTTAGATCTTTTCCAAACCGTTTGCAATAGGACTAATCATTCTCAAATGCAAGATTTGAGTTGCTTCTTCCCACTAGCAGAGGCCTGCCTCCCCCACTAACCTGTAGGTAGCTCTCATCAGCCTCCAAGTCTGATAAAAAGTATGCTGTTTTAGCAGTTGTGCCCCAATTTCTAGGAAATGGCAACAAAAAATGTGTATGTAATTATGTTAAAAAAAGAACAAAAACTCAGTCTCATTTTCTGTGACTGCTTTTTAAACTGCAGTGATGTCATGTCTAAGACAATAAGACACAGGTTCCTACAGATACCATGAATTCTATTTGTACTTCAGATTGTCATAACAAAAGGTTCATAAAATTTTCATTACTTGAGTCCTCCTTGTCTCAGAAAAAACAGAAAAACACTTCAGCACCCAGACCAAGCTAACTGTACTGGGAGTGAAAAATACACTGTCTTCTGAAAACTGTTAGACTCATAGATTAATCTGTCTGTTGTATCTTCAAAACTAAAGTCATTGGTAATCCCTGCTTCCTAAAAATCCATTGCTTTGTGAGCCTGTGTCCAACACTTTCTCCTGTGGTTGCTTGTCTTGCATTGCACTGTACACTTACCCTGCAATTCATGATCTAAAGCCTCCATGAACCAAGAAAATCCTTTCTATATATAACCAGCATAAATTTGCCTTGCTGTGTTATGATTGCAACTCCAGGGAAAGCACAGAGATGAGATACGGAGCAGAATTTAGGTCTTTGCAATTGGCAGGAATCATGTTCCTCATCATCTTTAGCCATGTTGGTTCTGCAGAACTAACAGGAGTGGAAAAGGCAGTGTAAGGAAAAGCCGTGTAACTTGCCTTACTTACTAAAGGAGTAGCAATGACTCTAGATATGCACAAAGCATATCTAGTGCATTGAATACAAAAGTATTTTTCTTTTCACACAGTTTAAGTGTAATGTCTTTAAATAGAAAATCTGTGGAATCTGGTCAGCTCATGATGATTGCAGTGTATGGTTGTCTCTGCCCAGTCCCCTACATCCAGTATAACTAAATCATGCATCACGTCACATGCAGAATTCACTTGTTGTCTGGGCCTTTTCTCCCACTTCAGTTCCAAAGCCTACCATGCTGTGCTTGGTTTAGCTCTTCTCTAGCCTCAGTCTGAAATATATTTACAAAATTACTGATGACAGGACTGTGGCAGCAAAAATCCTTGCCCCAGTCTTTATTTAGTGCACAAAACTAAAAGGAGATCCTCCTGCAGAAAACTGAGCTTGCTTACTTTAAAGCATAGGTGCAAGTGACCTTGAGTAGTGACTAACCCTTAACCTGGGACTGCAAGAATGCAGCTTGTAGTAGTATTGTTGTCATTGCTATAGAAAGTTTCAGTCTCTTTTGTTTTGGCTCACAAAATGCAAAAGATACAATGGAAGGTTGTGTAGGAGCTGTCTGTTACCATCATCTGAATATGCCGCTAATACAATTCCTTCTCCCAAATCAGTTTTAAAAAAAATATCGTGCCAAATGTGAAATGTCATTACAACCCCCTTGTGGTTAATATATTATTGACAGCAGCAAATTGCAGAGTGGTCTCTTAGGACTCAAACTGCAGAGTAAATGCTGCTGTTTATTAATGTGTTCACAGTGCCTCAAGTACAGAAGTGGAGAGGGGCAGCGCAGGGAGCTCTCACTCCCACCAGTGACTCTGTCTCTGGTTCTCAGTGCCCGAGCTCACCATGCAGCCCAGATGGGGATTCTGATTGCCACTAATGGGAAATGTAATCATTCACTTTGATTTAAAATTGTTCTGTGTTTTTTTCTGCTAGGTGTATTATGTAGCTGCAGATTAGCTACCCATAGCATACGGCTCCTTTTCAAACAAATAAATCCCAGTTAACCAAGCAGGGGGAAGGAGGGTAGGTGGGGGGAGTGTGTGTAGCAGAAAGAAATCCAATTATTTCAGCATTTCCATCTTTGCATAGAGACCTCTGTCTTTGCTGGGTAGTGTTCAGCTCATTTCAGCACTGACCATGAGTTTTGGCTCTTTGCTGGAGCAAGGTTTCTTGGGATGTGAGCACATCCCATGTTTTTTTTCCTTGAACTTACTACACCGGATTTTCTTTGTGTGGATATTTCTTAGCTCCTGATCTAAGTACTTTTCATTTCACACAGCTGTCATGGCCCCACACATACCAAACGTTACCTGCTACTTCATATAATCTATTCCTTCTTTAAAGATTTACCCAGGAATAATAGGTCAATTTTTTTTTTGCCTCTCTTCCCTGGATAGAAACTTTCTTTCTACAGACTTATTAAGGTTGCCAGCAGAAACACCCCTAGGATTCCTTTTAATAGTGAGGATATGTAGCCTGAAAGTTGTTACGTTTCCTTCTCCTGCTTGACTGTCAAGCAGTTGAGGAAAACCTGTCCAGGGATATTTCACCAATGGTTGATAGACCTTTTGATTTTATTGTTAAGTTTTAAGCTTTGCTTTCCCAAATAAAGATTAATCAGTTAAATATATTTTGTGATATTTAAGAGCTCCAGAATTTCAGTAATGTTGATTTATTGTAGAACAAGAAGATTTTGGAAAAAAAGGGGGGAAAGGAAACCAAATTGTTCTGTAGACAGAGCTAAACAATTTCCCCACCCTTCCTTAGTGACTGGAAATTTAACAAAAGTGACTCTAAAAAAAAAAGCAAGTTATCTCAGCTCAACTTTGCTCAAAATCCTTCCTTAGCAGAGGCTATCTCCAGCTTTCAGAATACTTGTGAAAATGACCTGGAGCAAGGGAGGATTTGTTTGAAGGGACTTGCTGCTGACTGCTACAATACTAGGGTTATGTCTCAAAATATTGATTTTAATTAGAAAATTGAATCTCAGTTTTAGAAATCAAAGATGCTACTTAAAAAGACTCTAACTTCATAACCTTCAGACTCTACTGCTTCAGACTCAGCAGCTTTCAAGTGGAGAAGTTAAAGTGAAAAGGCAGAAGAGTATCTTTTCTGAGATGGAAATGACCTGTTGAAGACTGAAAGTAACCTGCACTGCTCAGTTATCCCAAGTCTCAGTTTTGCTCACTTTTTTTTAAGTTCCCAAAACTGAAAAAATCAGGAACAAATGGAATCCTGTGATACTGCAGTGAACTGGGGAGAAGGCTGTATGAATCTGAAAGAGGGAGAGGGGGTCTTTGAGCTTTTAAAGCATTGTTAGAATTGAGTAAGCCAGTGTGTAAGCCTGGTAGCTCTCAGAGATGGCCAAGATCCTGTTTTGCACAAGAGACTGCAGGAGCTGGTGCGCCAGAGCTCGAAGCTATTGTCAGTAGCTTGTTGGAGCTGTGAGATCATCCTCTGTCTTTCATCTGTGCAGAAAGGTCACACAGTGTAGCGGGGCTTTTTCTGAGCTTCAATGTAAGTGAGGAAGGAGGGCATAAGGAAAATGAGATTTCTGGAGATGGTGCATTGGCTCCCATGTGTCAGTGATGGTCGGTTACATTCCTTGCTTGGAACGATTCGACCCTGGTAGAGTTGAGGGGCTAGTGGGGCAAGAAAGCCAAATATTGTTGTTGAAAAGATGCCTCCTCTATAGAATGGATGAAGGGAACAGGGAGCATAAGAAAGGAAGAACTACCAGTAACCAGGCTCTTTCCCACCGTATGGGCAGAAACATCCCAGATATAAACTATAAATAGATACAAATCATTTTTATGGGTATCAGGTGCTGCAAAACAGCTCTGCTTCTGTCAGCTTCAGCTGGGTTTACCGGGAGTCATTTAGAGCAAATTCACAAGCAGAAGAAAGTGCTGGTGGTTAAGCAAGTTATATTTCACTTGTGTTGAGGTTTTTTGTGGGTTTCGGCTGTTCTGCATCGTGGTGTGTGTAGTTCCTGTCGCTCCAAATGGCACTATTAATTCCTCTTCTGCGTGATTTTTCACACAAGGGCTAATCACACGTTTCTATAAATTACATTAATTTAACTTATTTGCCTAACTGTTGTTCTGCAGCAAGTAGCACGGATGTTCTCCGCTTCTTGGCTGTGTGGTCTCGCTGCATTTGGAAGCAGAACAGAGACATCTGAAAAGCGTTATTTGGATTAGGCATGCTGGAGCATCTAATCTTACCTTTAGGATCTGGTTCCTAAATGGTGCCTGTTCTCACTCGGGTGCGGTGAGCATGTGTTCCCCAGCGTGGCACTGCCTGTTGTTATGCAACTGAAGTTCACATACTGTAATGTCACAAGAATGAAGTAAAGTAGAACTGCCCCCTTCATGTGAGCTGCAGGTTTCAGACTAGGTTTGAAGGGCATCTTTTTATTTTCATCATTATGGAAAATATAATAATTATTTTCTAATTTTAATTATGGCTGGGGATATAGAATGGAAAATAAAACCAATTTTGTGTACTCATCAAGCACTTCCTTTGGTTTTAAAGTTGCAAACAGATGATCATCGTGCGCTCGCATGTCATTCACTGTCCCTGGAAAAGATAGATAACTGTGCAAGTTATTTTAAAACATTTTTTGTCTTTCTTTCTGTACTTCCAGAGTATGATTTCATCCATTGTAAATAGCACGTACTATGCCAATGTGTCAGCAACCAAGTGCCAGGAGTTTGGGAGATGGTACAAGAAGTACAAGAAGATTAAAGGTAAATTGATTTTTTTTTTTTTTGCGCCTTTTCAGGTTCTTGAACTTCTGCTGACAGTTTGAGATTATTTGCTTTAAGTAAAAGTGATAATAAACTGTAATAGTATTAGTGAATTTGTCTACAAAGAGGGCACAGTCACAGCACATTTGAAATTAAATTTGATACTTTACAAACAAGGCTGGCGTGAAAACACAGACCATTTAAAACATGCTTAAAATATCCCATTTAGCTGTGCTGAAATATCAGCTGTGTTTTGAATTAAGCTAAAATGTTTTGGAAAAAACCGAGTTCTAGTAGCTCTGGATTTAAAAGTTAAATTGCTGTGTAAATTACCTTAGTGGCCTTTTATTCATGAAAGCTAGAAAACTGCCTTAAGTTACACGTGCCCTTGCTCTCTGTTGTCAGTACCATATACCCTGTGGAGCTGGTACCACTGGTGCATTTAATACATGATTGTTAGAAGGGGTTGGTAAACACCGAGGTGCTGCATCCACTTAAGTTCAGGTGAAAATAGCCCATTGTTTGTATTTTTCTTGCAGCATAATTGTGTTACTTGGATAGCAGTGAATCCCTGAAGCAGTAAAAATACTCTATGCTAGTTCATCCCACTCTCACCACTGAGATGTGTGATCACCTTCTAATAGTACATGAGGTGAAGTGACAAGCATCCGTCATACGTAGTTTGTTCTTTTCTTCACCCCTTCCTTTGGGAAGGGGCTTGTGTGCATAGTGAACCCTTTGTTGTGGTAGGTCTTTTTTGTTTTAAAACACACCTGTGCTTTGCTCAGGGGTTTGGGGATAGTCAAAAGCTTTTTCACAACGCTAACTGGCTCCTCTCACCTCAGATGTCCGTCAGCCTTGGAGATTAGCTTTACCATGTGATGGGTTTTTTTATAGTTTTTCTCTCTGATACGTTACTGAAGGGGAGATTCCTTGTCTGAAAGAAGACATGAGCTATTTTTGTTGTTCCTGTCCGTGATCCGTTCTGTGGCCAGAAAAATCATAACAGGATTCACAAGTATGCAAAAGTAGGACAATGTCCTGTCCTTCTTGAGAAGCCATTGTATTTTTAGTCCTGTGAAGATTAGCATCTTTCAAAAAGAGTCTGACTTCTTTTTTTCTTTTTTCTCTTAAAAGGCTGTCACACATGAGCTGTGAAAGGTTGCTTGTTTAGTTTCCATAGGATAGATTAGAAATCTGCATGATAATACCATAAAGAGGCTGTTGCTTGAATTAGGAATAAATAAACCAAAATTGTATATAATATCAGAACAAGTTTCTGAGGCATCTGTTTTTTCTCTACACGTCTGGCTTGTGGAAAGGATACTGGTAAGATGCTCAGGCCTGTGCAGTGATTAGATTCTCATGGGGGGTAAGTAAGGGGGGAGGGCAGGGAAGGAGGGAAGAAGAATGTTTCCTGGTAAAATTATTTGTGTCTAGGAGGAAGATTGTTCAGGCAGAAGTGGGGTAACAATGCAGATGAGGAAGTGGAAGTGTTGCTTTTCACCTATTAAAATGATTTAGGCTTGAAGTGAAAATGTTGATTGGACATTTTAGTACATGGTTACCCTTATGCCAAACAAACTGGATAGTTTCTTCTCTGTCTAAATTGCCATTGTGTGACTCAGAAGTGTTTATTTTCTTTAAATGGCATCTCTTAATAAAAGAATTTTATTTGAAGAGCTCTAACATATCCTCTTGGTTAAAAAACAATCAACGGAATCAAACAGCTTCAAGGTCATCACCGTTCGCTTTTACTTGCCATTCTAGGAGAAGAGACAGACTTTTTTTTTTTTTGCTTTTTTTTTGCTTTTTTCCAAACTGGGCAAGGGTGCCAGTTGCACAGGCACTAGAAGTCCTTAACTGTAGTGTTCTTAACTGTAGAGATGCCACTATGGCTTCTGAGTGTTTCTAGCATGTTGATGTCTTCCACTTTCTTCCATGCTTAGAGCATTGAATTCTTTAAGCTCTTACTTTTTTTACTTAGTAAGTGCACAGTTAAATTGTTAAGTGCAGTAAAAGCAGAATGAGACCTCAATCAAGAGGTCAAGGATCCAAACCTGAAGAGTTTGCCAGATAACTCTGTATCAGTGCTATTCAAAGAGACACAGCCAGTCGTTGCTGTTTGGAAGTGTGTGTGCTAGTAGGAGGAGAAAAAGGAAGGTTAAGGTATGTGTGAAGTAAACACAAGCTGCTATAAAGCAGTTCAAGTAGTGTTGATTCACCAACCATACGAGTGGGAGAGAAAACAAAAGAGTCTATGGCAGGTACAGTGGTGCATGGAGAATAAACAGCCGCGCAATTTCAGGGCAGTAATCTAAACCTCCTGAAAACACGAAGACTTCTGCACTTCTTTGGGTGGCTTCTCAGCATCTCTGTTTTCAGGATGTTTTGTTTCTTTTCTGTAGCCAGATATTCCTACGGGACAGCTCAGTTAGTATGTGAAGTCAGTGACCTGAGTTACATGCTTCAGACATCACATAGTCCTTTAATAATCATTTTAAAAGAGTACTTAGGTTTTCCATGATGGTGGACGGATGATGCAACAATTAATTTTTCAGGTGTAGTCTGGATAGATTGGGTAAAATTATAATTTAGGGTCCTTGGGACCAGCGCCAATATCCATGGGTAACTCTAGAGCTGGTCAGTAGAGAGTAGAAGCAAAAACAATTCACGTGAGCTGCATTAAATGCAAAATAGGAAGGGGCTTCAAAACAACTTTATTGACATTGCAAACTAAATGCAGCCTACAGTGTTAAATGTGTTTCCTATTATCTGCTAATGTCTGTTTTAATAAAACAGTGGGAACTAAATGGTTGCTTCTTAATCAAAACCATGATTTCCTAAACATAAGCTATGTGATTCTGTTACAAATTGCCACATATAGATCTCCTAGGTCAAACTTTTTCCTCTCCCATAGAAATAAATAAACAGTAAAATAATTATGTACTCTGGAAGATCAAAGTAATTACAACTGAAGCCAGGCAAAAATTAAAAGTTCTCTGGAAAGAAAAGAAAAAGAAAAGCATCAGGTTGCCGAGTATGTAGTTAATGTTTAAATAAATATAAGAAAGTGAACAATCAATAATCTGATATCATTAGCAACAGATGTAAAAGCTGTACACAAATGGAATTGTATCAAATATCAAGTAAACATTCTCAGTGTGCATTCTGTTGAACTCACCGAAAAGACAGCTAAACTATTTATGCTTGTAATTTATAAAAAGTTTTCAGTTAGTTCAGCTCAGCATGGTAATTCTGTCTTGTGACAAGATGATGCTAGGATAAAATTCTGCTTGAATTTTCTCTCCCACCCCAGCCCAGCCCCTTAAGGTTTTAAGACATTCACAGTTTACTCAGTGGCACGAGAGTTAGTACACAGGCAGATTTGGGAATTGGCTGCTGTGAGAATGGAGGCTTTTTGTCTCCCCCTTGTTCAGAGCCTACTTCTTGGGATACGTGTGAGGAGACCAGTGAATTTGTCAGAGGGTGCCCTCTCTTTCCAGTCTCCTTGGGACACAAGAATGTATTTGAAGGACAGCTTGTGTTAATACAGTTCTCATGGAAAATACACAGTAGTTGGGAGGCAAAACACTTGCAGTTCTGTGAGCTATCTCTTCCCCTCGTGGATGTCTCTAATTATTTGGGGTGGTAATTAAGCTATCTAGTTTGTATTGTAATTTGTTATGCACCATGAATTAATTTAATATTGCTGTGTGAAGCCTTTTTTTAACTATTTACTTTTAATTTCTTCTTTTTGAGGGATGCAAGGTGTTTTAGTACAGTCGTGTGTACGTAATGGGGTTTAAGGTTGTTTAAACAAACTTGAATTGATGAACCAGAGTTCCCCCTTCTTAATAAAGATTCTGAAGACAATTATACAGCAGTGGCTTAGTGCAGGTAGTTCTCAAACTGTCCTCTTCCTGCCCAGTCCCTCTCAATCCGAGTACCACTCGTCTGGTTCCCCTTGATGCTGAACTTGCTGAAGCTGGGAGAAGGTATTCAACACTGTTGAAATTCAGGACTTGAATAATTGTTTAAAAGGCTTGCATTGATTCTTAATTTGATTAAAACATAGATACAGAAATAAAAATAAGACTTTAAAAGTAACTATATACATACATAACTGTATCTATAAACAGTGTATATATGGGGAGAAATATTTCAGAACTTTGCTATGCAACTCAGATTGCTGTCAAGGGATACTCATTGCCCAGTGTTTTGGGTTCATAGCATTTCAAATATTTTTTAGCTCTATTTCTCAATAGATACTTCACTTGAAAGTGTCATGCTTTCTATTTTTATCTGGAGGGCTATCACTGTATCAAAATTCTTTCACAACTGACACTCTTAACTGGTGTGAATTTTTTCTTTTGCCTGATGACACAAATTAGCTTGGTGGGAGGAATTTAGGAAGGCAAAGGGGAGAAATAAATACATTTTGAACTTAAAAAAAATAAATAAAAAAGGACAGACATATTTTCTTTGTGTATTAAGAACATTTCATCTTTGCTCCTGCCATCAATGGCTGTCAAAATACAGCTTATGTGGATGTGAGTTCTGAGACTGTGGCTGTCTCAAAGTCTTTATGGAATGATGAGGCTCTTCAGTTTAAAGGAGGAGGGTTCAGTTATTTCTATTTCAACACATCCGGAGCATAAGAAACAGCTTTCATAGTTTCCTTAAATTGAGAATTTGCTTTGGCTGTGCTTGGATTTTTCCAATATTACTGATTTGTTGTTTGTGTGCTGTTTTATTCCTCCAAGTATGTTTGCTTGCTTCCCATAACAGATAGACAGAGCAATCTGTTTTTCATACAATGTATTCTAGAGGCTGCTGTAGGTTGAAATAGGTTAGAAACAGGATTCAGAAGGGTCCCCAGCTTTCTCATTTCCAGGGTGAAGGAACCTCAGACTGTGGTGTGGCAATAATGCCAACGCGAGTCTGGGGAAAATTGTCATTATGTGCTTTGAGGAATAGTTTTTAATTGTTCCTCTGAAGCAGATGTTGTGGAAGCCTCATGAAAAGGCACACCAGATCTTCCCCAAGCAGTATTTTTGACTTTTAAAAAAATCCTTATTTATTGCTGTAGGCATGTGGTATATATATCTCTCTATGTAAATAGAGGGGTTTATATATATATATGTATGTATGTGTATATGTATGCATTTATAGATCTCGACCTTTTGCTTTTCTAACTAACAGATTGAGGCAGAAATGTTAGGCTTTTTAAAAAGACATCATTTCATGTCTTGTTTAGATATTAGTCGTGGCTCTGGCACTAAACCAGTTTAGGGTCATTCAGGTCAGCTGCGTGGTTCTTGACATTACTGTAATTTTTCCTTGGCTTACTGTTACACTCCTAACTATATATTTATTCACTAAAAATAGGGCTTTCCTCACTTTCTTAAGGAAAAGGGAAAGAAAATAAAACCACTTGCAGGCAAGCATTTCAGCATCTTGATGACATACATGACCTGACTCAAGAGACATCCTCTTAGCCTGTGGTCTGCTATGCTGTTGTATGAGGGAAGTAGTTCACCGGTGTGCATTGGTCATGGGGAAGAAGTGGCATCTCTCTTTAAATCTAAGTTTAAAGTTGTCAAGATTCAGCAAGAGTTATAGACCCCTTGGCTGCTGTTTTCCACACCCACGTTAGCATTCTGTATTTCAGCGTTGTCCTTCATGTTAAGTGTCATTTGGGGGATTTGTGTGTGTGTATTGTTAAGAAACAATTTACCCACTGCAGTGCTTCCAGGAGCTTTATGAGTTGTGGCCCTCTTGGCTATTCGTCTCTCTAAAGAGAATTAAAACCCACTCTCTGGGTTTTGGAGGTTTTGGGTTTTTGGGTGGTTTTTGTCTTAACTTAAGCTTAACTTTTATCTACAGTAAATACATACAATATGAAATTCAGCTTTCAGCAGCTCTGCCTTTCTAGCACAGGAGTGGTGGCAGAAGGGTCCATGTGGTTAGCTGAACGCCATCTCTCGTGCCTGCCTGTGGCTGCAGCTGCACCCGTGGCTGCTTTAGGGAACTTTTCTCTACAGCAAAGGTTGGAAACCTTCCTGTAGAGAAACTGCCTCTGCCTAGCCACCGTCCTGTGTCCTGTCCCTGCCATGCGGGGACATCAGAGCTTTAACTAAGAGATGCTGACCAAATCTGTGCAAATAACATCTCCCAACTTGATGGGTTTAAAATGTCTCCAGTTCCAAGCACACTGCTTTTCTCAGTGAGGACCAGTTGTACAATGAGGCTGGGATTTCTGTCCAGCCACTTTCAAATTCTTCATAAAGAACAGTCTTACTCAATTTTTTGAGAAGCAAACACTTTTAATTGGCAGACTCTCAAAATTAATTTTCCTTCAGATTAAAAAAGTAAATATGTGCTGCCAAACAATGTGTTAGCTCAAAAAGAAAGGAATTTTTAGAAGATAAGCATTAGTGAAGATAAGAGAGGAAGACCTGAAGCTTAGATCCAAGGCATAAGCTTTCCTGGTGTGAAAGCTGCAGTGTGGATGGCTGTGCTCGGGTGGGTTTCATGCAATACAGAGCTCACCCTGAGCGAACAGAATTCAGTTCTGCTCTCTATCTGAAGAGCTCACAAGCCTGCCATTGTTTGTGTTCTGTCTCATTCCTGTAGCCATCTCTGATGCTCTGAGTCAGAAGGAGATGCATATGTATCTCCTGGAAGGATTGGGCAATTATCTGGATATTCTAGGAGGTTGGTACCTCCCTCTTGAGGTGCCCATGGGGGCTAGTACTTTAATAGCAGGACAGACTGCTGTCACAGTAGTTTGGCAGGAAAGGAGATAATTTTGTATCACGTGAGATCATCAGTCCATCTACACCAGTACTCTCTGCTGCTTCTCCTTTTTCATTTCACCTTAGACCATGTGGTCACTAAAGCACCTTCAATGTCTTGTTTTTCTCTGCCGGATGCATCTGGCATGTCCTGTCTACAAACAATGTTAACATGATTATGAAGAACTGAGTTCATACTTCTGTGTGTTCTCTTGAACCTGTACAGTAACCCAAAAGTAATCTAAAAATAAGATCATGGGTTAAATTCTTCTCTTCTGACAGGCATCTTTGGAAGCAGTGCGGCCCAAGGCAGTCCATTGGGAGAATACGGCTTACTATGTTTAAGCAGAACTGACAGAAAACATGTTAACATCTCTGCATCCCAAGGGATGCCTTGGATCTTGTCTTTAGGGCAAGGGAAGGAGCAGGTCAGCTGCACGGAGAGAGTCAGTAACATTAGTACACTCTGCCTAGCTCACCTGCAACTGATGCTGATCCAACGCCCACTGTTAGCGATGGTTCTCAACAGAAGAATAGTGATTTGTGCTCTGGTGGGAACTGAACGATTTGCAACACAACGAAGCAGACAATGGCCTTTCCTGTCTGTTTTCCATTAGGCTTGGACAAAGGCCTTGGCTACCCACAGCCAGCGGCCAAACAATTTCTGCATGTGCTCTACGGCTAGTTTGAGGTTATTTGCTGTCCTGAAGGAGTAGAGGAAGGGAAAGGTTTTAAAAGTTACAACTTCTTGTCAAATCTGCCTCTCCAATCAATCTGCTGCTTCTCCAGTCCTGGGTGCAGGAGCAAATGGCCTAGCAGAGATCAGACAGTGAATGAAGTCAGTGAATGACTTTGGTTAAATACGAAGATTAAATGTTGAACGAAAAGGAGACTCCTCAGACCAGCCCTTTGCACTGAAGTGGTTAAGTGGTCTGTGATTAAAAGAAATAAGTAATTATCCTAATTGTAGATTAAAAGATACAGAATTACCACTTTAAAAGCACCTCCTGTGCTCTGGAGTGGTTATGTTATTTACAAAGTGGTAGTTCATAATTATGTAGCGTAGGCAAGAGGGCACACTCCTCTGTATAGTGCAGCAGGCCTGTCTCACCCAGGCAGAGGGTGGGTACCGTGCCAGAGAGTGCTTTGTCCCCCAAGCACAGCTCCAAAGTTCAAGTCTTGCTCCAGTGAGTAGGATGGTGGTAAGCCAGGAGAAACTGTGGGAACCTTTCTGTCTCAGGCTGAGTGCGGGACACACAGCAGTTCACAGACCTCTCCCTGCTTGGCCATGACCACTGCTGGTAATGGCTTTTATGATCGCCAGGTTTTAAATAATAAATAAAACAAAGAAGCAAATTCTGAAGCAGAAGCACTGGAGAGAAGCCCTGGGTGGTGACATCCTGTCACAATTAAAGCATGGCAATTCTGCTGGCTAGTAACTTATTACAAAACGTTTCTTTACCAGCCTCTTCCTACTCTGGGGCAAAGTGCCTGTATGCCTGTAGGACTGAACAGTTCAGGACTTGCTGGGTCATGGGTGCTGGAGGGTCCTCTGTCCCCCCACTGTGGTGCAGTGCTGGGAGACGTGTTATCCTCTTGCTCTCCCTGCCGCATCCGTTATTGTGCATAGGAATTTGGTTTCCAGTGCTGTCAGTCAATTCAGTGCCACTCATAAGCCCCAAATGCCCCACAGGCTCTCAGAATGTTCCTATTAACAACTCGGTGAAAATAAAGGGTGAGGGGAAGGGAAGGTGGAGAAATAAATCTTATTTTAAATCTTTTGAGCTGGTTTTATTTCAAATGGAAAGTTGCATGTGGACCACCCCAAGCTATTGTGCTGTGGACTGTTTCAGCTGCTTGACTGTGCAGGGAAGATCTGGGTAGAGGTTAAGAGCATCACACAGGGGAAGGGTGCACTGGATTGCTTTTGTGCTGTATCCAGGAAGTTTCTAACTCAGTATGGAGTTGAAATACATTGACACACATGGTAATCATTATAAGAAGAGAAAGAAACTGAAATACGACAATTTGCTGCTCCCATTCTGGGGATTATGTTGGTTTCTGTCTGTTCTGTAGAGGTAGTGACATGTTGTAGAGGGGTGTAGGAAAGTGAAGGGTGGACACTGTCCTGGAGTGCTCTGAGAGCTGGTCGCTGAGCTTGGCACAGTACCTGTGGGCCAGACACCTTGAATCTGCTTGCATTCATGATCTTCAGAAGGGTGGGTGGCTCTGAAACATGGCAGCAGCGTTCTACTTGGTTTAAAAGGGCTCTTCAAGCAAAGAGCTGCAGAGCCGTATGCCAGGCAGCGTGATGCAGGGAGAAGAGGGAGAACCCTGCCATGTCTTTTGCTGTGGCCACACCACAGGTGGAGGTGGGTAACAGCCTCCTGCACTGGCTGTTGTTTAACTGCTAGCACAGGCATCAATGGCAGAGGAGGGCTGCCAGCAGTGCTTGAATGTAGCCACACATCCGTGGAACTCTCCCCTTCCTTCCCAGTTTCAGGTCCTGCTGCTCTGTCTTCGCTGCTTTGTATTCCAATACATTCAAGTATCAGCCAGTTCATGCAGGACTATAAGAGCTGCAATCACATCCCCAGTTTGAGTGGAGCAACAGCAAACAAGGGGAGGAGAAGGGAATTCTGTAATGGGATAGGAACACAGAAAATCGAGGGTGCAAGTGGAAGAGCACTGTCTCGAGAAGATCTGTGGCAGAACATCGGTGTCACTGCAGCTTTGTGGCTCCTGTGTGCCTTTTTTCTTCAAGCATTGCCAGCAAGCTGGCCTGTCTCCCAGGGCAGTGCCAGTCTCCGTCTCGGGGCTGTCACAGGCTGCTCCTGTCCAGCCCTGCAGAGCCCAACCAGCCCATAGTTAGCGAAGAAGAACAGGGAATCTGATACAGGCGATGTGTTAGAGAAGGAAAGAGTCTCAAGGAGTTGAGTAATGCACATTTTTTCCATCCAGCGTAACTGTTAATGGTAACCTTTTATTATTGAAGTGGTTGAAGTGACTAGAATCTGGTTTATTTATTGGGAGTATATGCACGGCTGTATAGTCTAATGTGATCGAAAAAGGAAACTGATAATAAGGGAAAAATATACCTAGGGAAGCAGGTCAGGTGATGTCTCTGTGTAATTGTAATTCCAAGTAGCACTACAGAGATTAACAGCCTGGCAGCCTTTTCATCTTAAACTTTATTTTTATAGGGGTTTATAACTTGGCACAAAAGTCAGGAGTGGGTGGAAACTTGGCAAATGTGGTTCAGCCCAGAAAGTGAATGTTATTTATATTTATTTCTCACCAAGTTTTCAAAAACACTTGGTTACTCTTTCTGTGTTCTAACAAGTAGTAATTTGTTGGTTTCAGTGACTTATTCTCTGTGTGTGTCTTGAACTACAAAATAGTTCAGTACTTACTTCAGCTCTTCTGAAACTCCTAGTGGAAGGACTGTAGATTTCCAGGGTTGTAAATGAAGCCCAAAGTAGTTCTTAAGTGTGTTTTCTTTCAGCAGGATGCTCCAAGTACACTGAGCAACATCTTTATTGTATTTACATCAGGTCAATTCCTGATGGCAGAGTAGCTACCGCACCTTTGGAACAATTGCATTTGGTTGTGCTGGCGGTGGTGTGTATTTAACAGCATGACTCAGGTGCCGTCTCACTGCAGAGAGGCTGAGGATGCAATAGCTGGCACGGCTGCATGGGCTCTGGATTGTCCGTGTCACATGTGGTCTGGGGCCACTTCCCTCTCCCCTGCCCATGTGTGACATCTCTGATTCAATGCTGGGTCCGTCCCTGGTATTAACACTGCTCCTGCGTCATACTTCACATTGATTCCAAGTCTGCTCCTAAAGCCTGAGACTACGGGTGTAGAGCCTTCTGTACCTGGTGTTCAGGGGGGCCTGTGACATCACGAGGAGGAGGGATTTTCAAGCATTTCAGCAAACTGAAATACTCTGTTATGTCTCTGGCATAGGATGAGAGTAACTACTAAAGCGGTCAGTTGCTCACTGTAGTGTTTGTGTATTGCATGTATTGCATTGCATTTCATAGTTGAAATATACTGCATAAATAAATGTTTATTTAGAAGATCAGTTGGGTTGAAACATTGACTTTTCTGGGAAAATGAAGTAAATAACTTCCTTAGAAATACTTCATCCTCAGCAAGGTTTTAAAAGCAATTATTTTATAGAAGGTTAAAGATGTTGTGGGTTTTTTCCTTTAAATGAGTGGGAAGAGCAAATGAAAATTTCTTACAAGAAAATCCTGGGTACCAATTCACCTAGTTGTAAAATTAAGTACATGTGATGTTCCAGGATGGCAGCTCCAAAGATAGTAACTGTGTGTGTTGGTGCGTGTTGAGGACATGACTCCCTCCCAAGTGCAAATTCAGCCCTCTTTGTCTGAGATTGACTGTGGGAGGTGGAAAGACCTGTCTTTCTATATAAAAGGAAACAGAGAAAGTCAGCAGTAAACAGTCGTCCTGAGTATTAGCTATGTAAAGCTTCAAGGTTTTATATAGATTAAGTTTTTTAACGCCTTGTACAGTTGTTAATCATTACCCAAGTTGTAATAGTATTATGGCATTTATGAAATAAATCTTATCTTGTTATTTGCTGAGAGAGCAATACAGGGACCAGACAGTAGTTTTCTAGTTGGATAGTGTGTGTCCCTGAACCCTTTTGTATCACACTGATACATATAACTAATTGCCTGTCCAGTTGCATCTAGTGAGGCTTAAGGAATCGGTAACCTACTATATAATGACTTCTGGTTGCTGAAAATTACCCAAGTAATACCTATATTTACATGCTTTTTTAACTTAATTTCCCATTTCAACTACTACCTTTAGAGGAAATTTAGTTTGGGAATATGTGCATTTAGTTTTACAGTTAGAGGAAAATATATTTGAAAGGGACAGTGTGTATACCTATATAAAATTACAGTATATGCATTTTGGGTGCAGCGTTTCATTTTTTGTAGTATGGTGTCACTTAAGGATCACAGGTCTTTGTTACGCTAAACAAAGGTTTCTTTGAAGGGAGTGAAGCTGCTTCCTTAAAGTGGGCATTCATGCAGAGATGCTTTAGGGTTTCAGGGCAGACTCACAGAGAGGACACTTTGGGTGCAGGAACATTGCTTCAACCTTTTCTTGTGTGCCAGTTGGTTGGGTTTGTAGCTTGCTTTCATACAAGCATCACAGTGCTGCTGTAGCACACCTGGGTGAATTGATTTAACCAGATAACTTTATTCCACACACAAGGCAAGGCAGAGCGTGTCAGGAGTCTGTAATGAGAAGCTGTGCCATGAGCTGCACAGGGCTGTCTGCTTTCCGTGGGGTTTCTGTGCGTGGGTAGTCACTTGGATTTCTTTCCTTCACCTTGCTGCCAGTGATTGTGAAACATTCACCCCTTTTAAAAGTTACTGAGTTTGTTGTGACAGATTCAATAGTTGGTGACTGTGTAAGTGGAAAAGTCCCAGCTCTTTAGGAAATGTGGCAGGAGAGGATACCTGCTACCAGTTTGTTATGGTGCTTCCTGAGCAGTGAGTGACACCTGAGGAGTCCAAAGGAATGTTAATGATTGTTGTTGCTTTTACTTTGTTTTGCTTTTGCTTATGTTTCTGTGAAGCTCTTATGCAAGTGTAGATATATAAACTAAAGCAGGTGCTGTTGTGTACAGTGCCCTGCAGTAACCCTTACCCTGACAGTCCTCTTGCAAGTGCAAACTGAAATGACAGTAAACAATTTTTTCTCTTTTTAACAGTGGAAAGAGTGGAAAGAGAAAACCTTTCAGACTATTGTGTTCTTGGTCAACGTCCCATGCACTTACCAAATATCAACCAGCTGGCAACCTTGGGAAAAAGTAACGATCAGTCTCCTCATGGCCAAATTCATCACAGTACTCCAATCCGAAACCAAGTGCCAACGATGCAGACAATGATAAACCCTGGGCTCCTGTCTCCTCAGCTCAGTCCGCAACTGGTGAGGCAGCAGATAGCGATGGCCCATCTGATAAACCAACAGATTGCTGTCAGCCGGCTATTGGCTCACCAGCACCCACAAGCGATCAACCAGCAATTCTTGAATCATCCACCCATCCCTAGAGCTGTCAAACCAGAGCCGTCAAATTCATCAGTGGAAGTCTCTCCAGATATTTACCAGCAAGTCAGAGATGAGCTGAAGAGAGCCAGTGTGTCTCAAGCTGTCTTTGCAAGAGTAGCATTCAACCGCACACAGGTATCAATTTCTATTCTATGACCAAGAAGTGGTGATGTGGCAAAGTCGGGGTCCTTGTGGGGCTGTGTGGTTGTTGCAGATCAAAGTGGGAGATGTGTCAGAGAAACAAGTCAATCCACCCTCTGGTTTCCCCACCCCCAGTCTCTTGGTCAGGACAGGACAAGACTGTTTCTTCCTGGCACAGCTAATGATTTGCATTTGGTCACCCCTGTTCCAATTCCCCAAGCTTTGTTCTCTAGCAGTAATTCTGCTCATGTGAATTCTTCCCTGAGTTCCTCTCCATGGTTAGAAACTGCCACATTTACCCCTGCCTGATGGCCGGGAAGAGGTCACAAGAGACTATGAGAGTCAGAGGTGTCTTGGGGCTTCTGTCACTTCCTCAGTTCCTTCCTGTGCTACAACTGACGCCACAACTATTGCCAGAGGCTACTTCTGCAAGGAATGTATGACACGAGTGTGCAGGGGCCCAAAGGCTGCTGGGAGAGATGTCTGCCATTTGCAGCAGATCATGTTTGCTTTCATACACCTGACAGGGGTTTTCTCACTCACCTAGTGAAGTGCTGATGTTGGAATGATGTGTGATGGCATCAGGTTGCACCTAGCACCTGGAGTACCCAGGGCCAGTGTGTATTCAGAAAGACCATTTACATTTGTCCTGCTGCCATTCAAAGCACACTAAGTATGATCTCTCGATTGTGATACTCTGTAGCAAGACTAAAGAAGTGGAAAGTGGCTTAATATTTTACACTGGGACACATGTGTTTCATGCCATTGGAGTTGGCCTTTGAGGTAAGCTTCACCAGCAAGAGAAAAACAGTGTGTGCGTGTGTCTCCTGGAGGCCTGTCCCTTGCCCGATACACTGCCTTTGTCTGTTCTCCTGGATTAATGGTTTTCTTTGGCACTGCCATTTTGGAAATGCCATGTTATGAGGGAACTAATTAAAGTATGGAGCACATTTTTATTACTTCCCTTCTTCCATTAAATTCATAAGATGGCTGCACTCAGAAAAAACATTCACTTCCAATCAACATGACTGTGAGTTCTGGGGTTAGCCTTGAGGATATCGAATGAAAGCTACGTAGGAATGTATGAGTATTTCCTCTTTAAAATGCCGCTTTTAATTTGGAAAAGCTTTTCATCCCTCTGGGATCATAACCCATTGTATATAAAGCCTGGTATAATCAAGGTAGATGGTATCGACAGGATGACATATTCTGAACTTGAGTGGGAGGTCAGCAGTAACGCTGCCGGCAAGGGCTTTGCCGCTGTCACAGCACATGCCCGATTGGGAGACCTGGGTTGGTAAAGCCCAAATCTGCCATTAAACCAAAAGCTCATTCCCCAACGAGAAAGCTGTCATACAACTTGAGTGTTAAATAGACAAGCCCACTACAGTATTTGAAAAGGAGGTGAGGTTTTGATTCTGTGAGTCTAGGAACCCCCAAGCCTTGCATTCAACTGGCTGACCATTCCGTATTGACTTCCCAGGGCAGGAGGGAAAAGGCCAGTATGCGAGAGAGACTGCTCTGGCTCTGCCCAGCAGCAGCACAGCCTTGCACCCACCCATGGTGGATAGTAACAGCTGTGGGAAGGACAGTGCCACACTCCTGATGGATAATCTGAAAAGGGGACTAAATCAGCTGCATCATGATTTGGAGTTGGGCAGTGGTCATGGTGGTGTGTGGTATTTTTACACCTCCTGCTGTGATCTGGCATAGCTCTAGTGGTTTTAGGACACTAAATAGGTCTTTGGGAGAAATGTGGTTTCTTCCCAACCACAGTTGCTCCTGGCAGCGTGACTGTGGGCCAGTCACACCTGGTGGTGTTTTCAAATGCCTCGTATGACTTAGGACGCCAGCTCTCCAACCGTTCAGGCAGGGCTCGCTCCTCAGGAGCGCGGACCTGAGTGACACTGAGTGGACATGCCACAGCAATGTCCTTTGAGAAGGTGCCAAGCACCTTTCCTGGGCAGGGCTGCACCTTGGAAGTGGGATGTGATGCTCTGTCCTCCGACCAGTTTACATTTAAGTTCAGTTGATAAAATGGGGCCTGTAATTCAGGGTGCTAGTATCACTGATTTTGTCAGTCCTCCTGTCCTCCCGCTGACATTCATCTTAGGCTGCACTAACTTTTCTACCTTTTCTTAACAAAAAACCCCAACAAAATCCTCCCCAATTTTGACTGCTTCATTGCAAGATACAAGACATGTAATTTTATACAAAAGGAAAGAAATAACTTCCTTCTTAGTCCTGCATCATAATATGATGTACTGTACAGTCCATCACACTGGTTCCAGAACAGACAAGTTCTTAAACATCCATAAAAGATTTGCTCATCTCACTGCTGTGTTTCATTAGTCTGCAGGGCTTTAATATAGCAGACCAGTGGATCATACATAGAGTGCATCATGTGCCTAGGAGCCATAACTGTAGCAAAAGAGTGTAGGTACTTATTTATGCTTCCCTGTTCTCAGCTTTTAATTCCAACTCAAATCAAGTTCCTCTCGCATCAGAGACTGTTCAGAGTATTAAGAAGAGATGCCTTGTGCCGCACAGTAGGTGCGAGATGTTCCCACACCCCCACAGTGGAGAAGGCACTTGAAGCGGAAATTCAGGTCTACTCTCACCTCCTTGCTTTCCCCCTGCTGCCTCTGAGGATCCTTTCCTCAGGAGATGCAGAGAGGCGTATATTTCTCTCTAGAAATGTTTGGGGTTGTTGCTCTTCGCAGCAAGTGCCAGCCTTTGAAACTGGAGGTCTGTTGTTTCTTGTGATGGTACCAAATAATAGATGCTGTATGCCAGACAGCTAATAACTGTATTAATCACTGCATTATGGACCACTGCTTAATATTCTTCCTGGTACCTCTGTGGTGCACATTAGCCTATAATTAAGTATAGCTTCATGAAATATGTACTGTGAGGCTTGTTTAATAGATAAACTATTCTCTAATTTATTTTAAAGTCCAATGACCTACATACTCAATGCTGAAAAAACCCCTCTTACTAACATTATTTCTCCCCTGAGACCTTCCATCTGAGCAAATCTGTTAAATGAAGTAGAGGAAGCTTTGATCCAAACTAGGCTAAATCCATCGGAACAAATGGCTGACACATGTATGTATTCATGCATGTGTGTGTGGGAAGGGGATGTGAGGAGGGTCAGAAGGAGGAGAGGTGTAATTGTATGTCTTGTGAAACATCCAGATCTTGCTCTTAAAGTTGCTTGTACCTGTGGCCGTGTTTTCTGTGCACATGTAAACAGTGCCTCAGGCTTTGTAACAAATCTCACTGAGGTCCTACTCTTGAGATGGGGACTGGACATCAGGCAGCTTCATATCTGCAGTGCCACAGGAGAGCTGCACGGGGTGTTGGGTTAGGAGCTGGCCTGGCCTGTGTTTGCCAGGAAGAGAGTTTCCTTCAAAGCAGAAAGTTCTAAAGTGAACATTTTCAGATATATTTGAAACTGGGTGTGAAGAACCCTCTAAGTATGTATGACTGATTTTTAGTAAATGTCTTGGGATAACCTCTGCCCCTTCTTCTTATTTTATCTTTAGAGAGTCAGTGTCACGATAATTCACCCTGCTGTGGAATCTAAATGTGTATTTATTCAGCAAACAGGACAGGTAGAAAGAAGTTCTCTGACCTGTAGAGACAACATAGTTATTGGAGGTGTTTTTAGTGACACCTTTTCCAAAGAGTAGGAAATTCCTATGCAAACTTTGAAGCATTTAAAACTGTGGTGCACACTACTGTGTTAGCCCGAGCTGGTGCTGCCTGCAACCTGCTCAGCAGTGATAAGAGGGCTCTATGTAGCCCTCCTTCCTCTTGCAGAAGCTGGAAGCACTGCAGCTTTGAGCTTCAAGTATGGGCCTGTCTTGTGGACTGCAGTGAGTCACTATTCAAACTTTTTGAGAGATCTTGTAGCCCAAGGAGCAGAGCATGAGCTGTTCTGCCCTGCTCCAGGACCACCATTGAGGCTGGTAGGATGCAGGCAGTGGGGACAACATGCAAGGGATGTTTATACCCTACGCTTTGCTGGCCAACGTTTCCCTCCCCCGAGGCATCCAGGGGGCTCTGCGGCTCATGGAGGGAAGAATGGATCAAGGGAGCGGAAAAGGTTGCCATGACTAAGGTGATTAGCAGTTTTGCTGGAGCAGGAGGTTCAGTTTCTCATTTGTGTAATTACACAGTTTGTGCCCAAGTTCTTCATGGCCAGGGTCCTTGGCCTTGGCTCCTCTTTGCAGCTCTGCCGCCCCGTGACCTGCACGTTGGAAATGTGTAGGCTCCTTGATTTGAATGTGTTCTTTACTGAAATACTTTGCTCCCCTTTGTTGGGACTGCTGCCATGAACTAAGAGCTCACTAATGGGAAGCCAGGCATCCTTGTCTGGGTCTTAAAAACTGCGTGCAAGAGCGTGAGTGGGTTTGAATGGAAGGCAGAGAGCTGTATGAGGCACATTAAACACTTGAGAGTTACATGGTCATACCTGGTATATTTATTTTTAAATGGAGGGCATCTTCATAAAGCAGGTTGACATGCAGCCAACCTGTAAGCTGAAGTTGCTATTAAAACAGTCATTAGTGAAAGCTTTGCCTTCTGTAAGACTTTGGCGCTTTTTGATTGTATTAGAACCATTCAGTCTGGAGAAAAAAAAAAAACAAACAAGAAAAAGTCTGATTAATACTGCAAATCCAGAGGAGAAGCACAACTTTCAGCAACAGAGCAGATGCACCTCACACTTGGAATTGTCCAGTGCACATTTTCAAAAGCAGGTAAAGCTTTGAAGAGGCCAGAGGGAAGGAAGTGCCTGCAAGATTACAGGCTGCAGAAGGTGAGAACGGTTTAATGGGCAAGGGAAGGAACTAGCCCTTGATGGTCTCAAACAGTGCAGTAAAATCAAAGGGGCTCTCGATGCAGGCTGCAGTTGTCCAAAAATGTCTACTTGGCTGAAGCATGCATCATCTTTGAATCAGAATAACTTCTAGGTAACTAGTAGCCTCTAAAAGCATGAGCAGCCTTCAGGTTGGCCAGCAGAGCGGCTGTGAAATGGGAGGCAGGTCAAGGGGGGCTGCTGGCCAAAGCTGTTACTGAGGCTATGGACTTCTTCCTGAAGGAGGATACACATGTGGATTTTCACCGTGCTTAGGGCAGACTCCTTGTGCCATCTCCCTTTTGTACTGTAGTGTCTCCTAATACAGCTTTCAGGTTGCAGTAACCCAAGCTTGCTTACTGCAGGTTGTAATATATTGATATCACTCAGGTGATGATAGTTCCAGAAGACAAAAGGACTACTTTAAAGCAAATGCATTAAAAGTCTCTCTTGCATTTACCTTGTCCTTCTCTGGAAAGCTTTTTAGGAAACCTGGAGGTGGTGAAGTGATCTGTGCTCTTCAGAATCCTAGCTGGAAAACAGGCCATGTGAATAGCGCTTTGCATACTCTCCCCTCCTCTGCCTGCTTACTGAGCATCCCTCTCTGCTGCAGGCCCAAGGAGTGTCAATCAGGACAGTTGGTCAGGCTGTTTGTAAGAGTCCAGACAGTCTGCATCTCTGGATCAGCAAACTGCCTCTCCCTGGGAATGCCCACTGGACTGCAAAGCCTATAGGCTGAATGAGTGTTTCTGTTTATATCTTTCTCTTTTTTTAAAGCATCTTTTTTTGCCAATGTTTTGACATAATAGCCAAAACTAGTAAAATGTTTGGGCGAGTGGCCAGTGCTTGTTTTACTGAACAGCCTCAGAAACTAGAAATATTCGTGAACCTGAGGTTTTTTGAACGAAACAGTTGTGGTGCCAGATAACAAAGAGAACTGGATAAAAACACCGTCACGTTCAGGCTGCTTGTAACTCTCTTCCCAAAGAGAAGTGCTCTCTCCCTCCCACCCTGAGTAGCTGTGGGTGAGAGCACTGCAGGGAGGAAGGCAGCACTACCCACATCAGCTCCTGCCCGCTTCGCTGGTGGCTAACTGCACCTCCTTGGATTACAGGAAGCAACAGCACAGAGAGGACAAAACTCTACCAGCCTTATGAAGCTAAACCGATCCATCTTGTTCAAGGGATGCGGTCACACCTTGGCTGCAGGAGTGGGTAGAAGTGTAGGGAAACATGGGATTGATGCTGGATGGTGCCCCAGCTTCTGGTGTAACTGTGGGCAAGTCCAGGCTCCTGCAAGGAGGAAAGGGGAGAGGATGCTTCTGTGGCATGTAAAGGTGTTGCCAGTCATATAGAGGGGTTGGGGTCTGTGAGGAGGAGCGCGGTTGGTAAAGCAACTCCTAACAGAGGGCAAGGAGGGAGCTGGGTGAGAGACTCCTCATTTCTGTCCAGTTCTGTTTTCTTTGGCAAAATTCTCCCAAACTGAAGTGGGATCAGAAAAGTGTCCTCTAAGAGACTTTAAGATTAGAAATAGAGTTTATTGAAAAAACTAACTCTTCCACCTCCACTTCCTTGCGAGCCTGGACAGAATTCCTTTTGCAAATAATTTGCCCTCTAAGTTAAGTGAGAGGAAGACAAGCAGCTTTAATTCTTTGCCTGCTATCTAGTGAGACAGTCATGCTGCATTCATCGCTATGGTGTCTGCCCCATTGTGCACAGACTTTCAATTAGTGAGGGTTCTGGTTTTGGTTTGGGGGAGATTTTTTGTTGTTTTTTTTCACCATAGAAAACTCTCTCTTATTGCATGAAACCCTTTCATGCTGCCTGCTTGTTTTATTCTTGTGTGTAATGTGGCACAAGCAGCGTTCTGTTGTACTCACAGGAAAGAAGGCAGTCTGTAAGGGAAGTGCTTAATTTAATAAATTGCAGATTTTTGGTACATGGGATATTTGTTCCAACAGTGGGTTTTGCGCTGCCCAAAATTTCAGTTTCAATTAACTTAATTGTATTCAATAGGCTGAATGAAAAGATCTTAAGTAGCATGTGAGTCAGGCTTTCAGAATGTGTGTTTGTAGGAGGCGGCTGCTGCCTGCTCAGCTGATGCACAGGAGTCCTGAGCCTTGGAAGCAAATACAGCGTGTGCACGAGCTGTGTGTCTTGCTCATTTTCCAGCATATTTCAGT
This sequence comes from Hypotaenidia okinawae, assembly GCA_027925045.1. Classification (NCBI taxonomy): domain Eukaryota; kingdom Metazoa; phylum Chordata; class Aves; order Gruiformes; family Rallidae; genus Hypotaenidia; species Hypotaenidia okinawae. Next base: position 12,685,436 of record BSDF01000007.1, on the reverse strand, counting down.
GTAAAGGTTTGACGTGCGTGTCCCTTAAATGGTGGCACTTTGTGGCTGCAGGTGGTTGGTCTTTCCCATGCATCCACATTCAGCTCCTGTCTTCCCTCATAAAAAGAGATACCATAATAAAAAAGAGGCTTTATTAAACTAATGCAATAAAGGCATTTTCTTTGAGGATTTAAACACTTCATTTTTAATAATAAAAATCAAATTGGCATTGTTGCACCCTGTATAAGTTTTATTCAAATCAGCCTCTAAATGCTTTGTGCCTAAGCAGCTCTCTCCTGAGATCTATGTATTTTAGCATTAGTTAAACGAGTTTAAGAATGAGGCTCGTACTCTGGCTGTAGGCAGTGAATCTAGAGATCAGGAGATTTCTTCTAAGTGAGGCATGCATCTGCCTGCACTGAAGGGTACTGGGAGGGAGCTGGTCTCCCATTCATTCCCAGTCAAAGTCCTTTGAGTTCCAGAGTTCATATGAACCAACAGGAATGTAGCATCACTCATTTTGAGTTAGTCAGGGGACAGGGTGCAAACACAGTTTTGCCCAATGTAAGCTGTGAGAGAACCGACATTGAAAGTGCTTGGTTTGGCTAATGACTCAGAGATTTCCACTGATTATCTAAAGCAGTTTTGCTCAGCAAAATCGGACTGGACACATTGTCAGGATAAATGTTTCTAAGAGACTTCCAGCTCTTCTGCTTCATACCCTAGCTGGAAATGGGAATGAGATGTAAGGGAATGGAAACAAAGCAGTGAGCGTTTGAAAAAGGACTTGAGCCCTAAGAAGACTACAAGTACGTCTTCATATAGAGGTTCTTGTCGATTGCTGTATACTTAGAAGCTAAGAGAAGTATTTTTAGAATTGTTGAATGTATCTTATTCAGCACAGAAGAAAACACTGAAGGTGGGACCTGGAGTAAATGCAGAGAGGCAAAGAGATGTCATGGTAAAATCCTGCTTTGATGTGAGAAAAACACAACACGTGGAGATACTTTTATTTCCCTGAAGGGTTATGAGAAGTTAGTGCTTCTGCTGAGGAGCTCCCCGGGCTGACCTGCCTCCTCTAGCTTTCAAGTGCAAGTAGCAGACAGTTTTAAATATACAGGGTCAACAAACATTCACATTTGTCGTCGTACACTGAAGGTACGGCTCCAGCGTAGCTCAGCAGGAACGAGTAGCTAGCCAGGGGTTCCCTGTGTGAGGCCTTCCATGCTGGAAATCGGCTTTGCCTGCTGAATGGGGGTGCTGAGAGGGACAGGTCTTCTACATCACTGATCTTTAAGATTCAGATGTTGACTTTGAATAAATCCTTATGTTTTCTGATCCTGATCCAAAGTCTCAGCTATACCTCGTGGGAAGCAGAAGAGCTTTTCTATTTTGACGGTCAGTTAGAAGTACTGTCCTTAAAGTACTTGGAGCTTTAAGTACTACAGGAGCAGTGTTTTTCTAGTAGTTCAGCATTTTCTCTGTTGCTTTTGACAATAGCTGAAGTATGGAGAGAAACAAATAAACTGAAAGTATGAAAAAGAAATGTTTGGGTTTTTAGTCCTTCGTATATGTAATCTCCCTATACAGAAGGCAAAATCTGAGGTTTAGTACATTAGTTGGGGTTTGATGTTTTTTTTTTCCCTTGGCTAGTGTTCCAGTTGTCCAAAACCTGTTTTGAACATTTTAACCTTAGTACCTGGTCTCATAGACACATTGCTCAGGTCTGTATGGGCGGGAGCACAGCTCCCATCCAAGTCATTGGACCCGACATGTGTGAGGTCCTGGCCGGTGCTTGTGACTCTTCTACTGCCTGATAGCTCTCATCCTCCTCTGTCCCCTGGACATCAGTGTCTGGGCTGCATTCCAGCATGACCTCCTCACCCCCATCCAGATTGCTTTTGAAAAGCTCTGGTTGAAAAACTGTCCTGCCTTGAGTCACCGGTAGTGCAGTCTGCTGTCCCACTGAGATCTCACTGATGCCCTTTCCAGGATGAAGCCAAAGCCCTTTGGGAAGAAGGTGGAAAGGTTTCACCCGCCTTCTGTGGGCTTTGGTCGAGCCTTCATGTTGACCTTGAAGGCTGGTCCTTTGGTCCTTTGGATGTGGAAGTCAGTTTGGATAACATTTGCTCTACATTGCACTGCATAGTCTTTTGGAAGTTGCTTAAAAAAGAGGTCTCTTGCCCACAAGGCTTGTTGTTTCCCCCGGAAATCCCATAAATAATAGAACAAATTAGTTCACAAACAGGGTTTCATCGAGTGAGTGCAAAGCAAACCCCTCCTGACAGTGAGCTTGCTGGCTTCAGTGACTACATTTCAGCCAGTTTGAAAAAACACTGTCAAAATTATTCCCACCTTAAATAGATCCAATGACTTATATTTTGGTTGGACGTGTGCTCCTTTCTCCACCACTGGTATTATTTTTTTAAAGTCAGTTATGGATCCAGTGTGTAATTTTAAAAATGGTGCAAGTTCCAAGGGTAAACCAAGCTGTGCCCACAGAGTCCTTGTCCTGGGGTGAGCGTTCACCTCCTTTGCGAGCACTGCCTCCATGAACGTGAAACTTTTCATCAGTTACCTCCTCAGCACCTGGTTTAAAAATGATGCACAGGACTGGAAAAGCAAAGATGATACAAGCGCCATGTCCCCAAGTGTATCCCGAGAGCTGTGTTTTGTATAGAAGATCTGTTTGGCTATTTAAAATCAGTTTGAGACTTTCTGGTCCCTGAAGATCTTATTTTTAGGTTTGCAGAGTTGGTTACTCTGCAAACTGCCAATTTTAATTTTTTTTTTTTAATATGTGAGATGTAAGTAAGTCGGAATGAGCTAATTTAGCCAATGGAATTTTATAAAAAATGTACGAATGCTGTGGGTTTCCCTCCCTCACCCCCTCCAGCAGAAACATAATTTGCAGAAATGAAAACAGTCCCTGGTTGGCTTTAGGGTTTTCTCAAAAATAGAAACAGTAGGGTTTGTCTGGCTGGGCCAGTTTCCTCACCACACACCTGGTGTATATCACTTTAAAAAATACATTATGCCTCATTAAATTACAATTAAATGAAATCATGATCATTTGTTTTTCTGGAAGGAAGATGTTTTGCATATTGAAAGCCTAATTTGTTGCAGGTGACAAAAAGGCTGAACAGATTATTTAATATCACTTTATTTTTTATACTGTTGCTCACTGGTTAGCTTGTGTATACTTCAGTAGCTTGGAATTATATTACTGTAAACGTTATTGCTCTCGAGATACTTTACTTTATTGTCCTCCCCTATCACTCAGCTATCTAGCCACTGTTGTTTACCAGCGCTGTTTATCTTCAGTGGCAGGAGGACATGAGATTTTCCCCTCTGAGTCAGTTTTCTTATTATCTGCCCTGCTGTTTGCGTGGTTCCCAGGCTGCCAAAGTGCTTGGAGGAGCTGCAGGAAAAACCCTCTATGTAACCAGGTTTTCTATCTGGGGGCTCGGTGTCTGCAAGGGTGCTGCCTCTGTTACCAGGTGGGGAGCTCACCCCTCTCCCTGGGGCAAAACACTGCTTCATCCTTGTAGCAGAGGTGAGACCCTCATAGAAGCAAGAGGAGCAGGCTGGGCTGCAAAACCACTGAATCTACCCCATGATACGTTGTTCCTGGTGATGAATAGGAACCTTCAAGCACTAGAGGTGGTGTCTTGGGCAGTGACATACCTCTTAGTGCCATGACCAAGCCACTTGTACCTGTGAGCCTCTGATTTACATAGGGAGTCAATGACTGCACTGAAAAGTAATTGCTGGTGTGCTTTCACATATGTCTCTGCTCTCCATTTTTGAAATTGGACCATAAATTTAGCCGGGCTAAGACGGGAGGGAGAAAAAGCAGCCTTAAGAGTCAGCTCCAGTAGCTTTTATGTACCTTCCTTTCTACCTAAATTCATTAATTTTTGAAGTTGATCTTTTGAAATAAGAGGTTATATATCCCTTAAAAGACCCAGGAAATGAAGAATTTAGAGAATCTGTGGAACTGATACTTATTTGAAGAATTTTCCACTGACTTTAAGGAAAAATTATAATAGGTACTCACTTTATCGATCTTGGGATCGGTCAAGTCATGGCTTCAAGCTTCTGTAATGTCCTTTTGCAGTTAATCGCCCTCAGCCCATCAGCCTGGCAAACCCTGGAAAGCTTTTCAAAACGTGCCAAGCTTCTCTGAGGGATCACAAACCCTGAGGGAGAAACCAAGTATGAGCATAAAGTTGTGTTGATGTCACAGAGAATACCAGAGGCCAGCCCAGCACTTCACAATCTTTTTACCTGTTTAGACCTTTTTCACCACCTGGCTTCTCTCTCCATGCCTTTTCCGGATGGAGGGTCCCACCTCAGCTCCATTCCCAGCTTCAGTCCTTCTGGTAACTACTCTGAAAATCCAGGAAAATGTACTTGGGACTCTCTTGATTACCTAGAAAGAGGGAGCTGTGTGCAGCCTAGCTTCAGGTTGTGTGTGGAGCCTGTTTTGAGCTCTTCAGGTGTGAACACTGCTGAAGCAGAGCTCTTGTGTATGGGTTTTAATGTAGGTGTTTAATAGCAGATAAATGCAGATACTGTTAAGTCATTTGCTGGTCTGTTGGTTTTGTCAGGAGATGTAGTAAATAAGATCAATATAGACTAAAACGGTTGGTGTTTGGTTAATTGGCCAACTGTAGGGCAGTGTTTTATCAAGGCTTTTTGGAGGACACTTTCTAGTATGAAAAAAATAAGCTAAGACTAAATATTACAGGGTTTTGACTACCTGGTTGTTTTCTAGTAACCTTTTTTTTACAAGAGAGAACTGAGCCTTGGCTGTACTGGTGAGGCAGCTTGCCTCAGTCGTGGCTGTAAACCAGCTGCAAAATGCTTATGCCAACGGCAACAGCTAAATCATGTCTGGGGTGCTGCCCTGTCCCTTTGCGTGCGGTTGTGGAATGCTGCTCCTCTCACAGCAGTAGGTGAAGGTGTGTCCTCTGAGTTCCTGCTGGGATTTCACACAGCTTCTGCAGCCGGCGTTCCTGGGATTCTGTGGGTCCTGGCAGGTGGGAAGCGGGAAGGGTACAGCACTGTGCAGGGAAACATTGGCTCAAGAGCTTCTTTTAGGTAATGACCACCATTTCTTATGACGTGTCATCTCAATGGGCAGTGAGCCTTCTCTGCTTCTTTGCACACCAGTACATCTAGACATGTACGGTTGAGGAAATTGCTGTTACTGCTTTGTGTAGTGCATACCTGTTTGTGAAGCGTTGGATGTGAGGGTGTGCCTGGGGAAAGCTGGGGGCACATGCTGCGTCCCAGAAGTTTCTGTCGGTCCTGATCCAGGCTTGTGTGTTGTGCCTTTAACTTCTAAATAATCTGTGGAACTGTTGAGTGTGTACAATTACAGATCAATCTAATCCCATCATTAGATTTAAGCCTCTTTTAATGACATTTTCATCTCTCCAACTCTCCCTTTTTGTGGAGCGCTGTGCTGGTTACCTCCCGGGATAACGCCTTTTGTAAAAACCGGATGATTGCGGTGTTCAGTCATGGTTGCGCTGTGAAGCCAGTGGTGTTCTAAGTGAGGCATGAACGAATGGGTTAAATCCCTAACGCTAGATTCTAAGGCTTTATTATTGCTCCATCTTTCTCCTCTCAGAAATGACTGTCCAAACCAGAGTGAACGGACTGTAACATCAAAAAAACAGCCAAACGTTTTTCCTTATAAGCCTCCTGTACTGTTTAAATGTCGAAACTAAATTTACCAACCTTGGCAGATTTGTTAAAGATGAACAGGATTGCCAAGTGTTCCCAGCTTCAAGTGGAAAGAGAGAGAGAGAAAGATCTAACAGCTCCTAAAATATTTGCAGCAAGCACCTGGTGGTAACTGCAATATCTTCTACCCAATGCACCTACCTTTCTATCCAGCATCTCCATACTCAGAAGCTTACTGCAGTGCCAGAATAGGACAGTCCCAAAATAAACCCCAGCTCCCAGAAGACAAACACTTTCCTAAAAATACCTCCCCTGGGAGAGCCCATGAGATTCTGCTGTAGGTTCTCAGTACTGCAACCCACCTGGTTACACTAAACAAATTTTTTAAAAACCAACAAACCAAACCAACAAACCAACACATGACTGGGCTTTTTTTTTTCTTCTATTTTTAATTTTAATTTTTTTTGAACCAGGGCTTGTTGTCAGAGATCCTGCGTAAAGAAGAAGACCCTAGGACAGCTTCCCAGTCCCTCCTGGTAAACCTAAGGGCAATGCAGAATTTCCTCAACTTGCCTGACTCGGAGCGGGATCGTATCTATCAGGACGAGAGAGAGAGAAGCATGAACCCCAACGTGAGCATGGTGTCTGCAGCTGCCAGCAGCCCAAGCTCCTCCAGAACCCCCCAGGTAAGATGTGACCCCTCCTCACCTGTTTGCTGTGTGGATTAGTCGAGGGAGGGAGTTCTTCTCTGTCCTTCCCCTGTCTGTTGCTTCCCTCACCCAGATGAGTTGTAGAAACCCTCTTGTAAGGTTTTGGAGTGCTGTTAAGAGGTGTTTAGTGGATTTCAGCAAGACACTGCTTTCATCAGTGCCATAAATGTGAGAAAGTATGTAACATTAGCACCTGACAGAGTGCATGTGGGCACTACATGCAGGCTGTTGATGTTTGTCCACTAAATGGCTATTCTCAAATATATTACAGAAAGACGATGAATGTAAATTTTTATCTGTGTCCATTACATTCTGCAGAACACAGGTAATTTCTGGGCTTGCAGAAAGGTTCATATATATTGCAATAAAAAGTGTGTAATCAACAGAGGTCAACAGTGAATTAGATAGATGTTGCTAGAAATCAGTGCGTTCCCTACTCTGCAAGTCCTGGAGTTAGAGTTTTACATCAGTAATTATTTCAAGTACAGAAAGCAGAGACAGGCAGGGTGCAGGGACAGAAAATGATGCTTTACAGCTCCAAAGCAGCTGTCATCTCATTGACTTAACTGCACGTGTTTATTAATGTGCTCTTACTGCCCGTCTTCCCTGAGTAGGTTGTTCCTTTGCACTAAGAAAGCACATCCACATAGTACACGATAATAGTCACCCCCCACCTTTTATCAGACTGCTTGCAGTCCTGGACATATACTGAAAAAGCGAGGGTGCTTGCACAGAGGTGATGAGTAACTACTGCCCTGACGTTTACCTAACTTGAGTTTGGAATTTCTAACTATGCAGACACGATGGGTCAGTTGTAGCACTTCTCTTGATCTTTAATAAATGGGCACGTATAACCCTCCTGCTTCAGTGTTTTCAGTCATGTAGTCTGCAAAGCCTCAGGCTGCCTTAGTCGTGCTTATAATAGTATTGCTGAGCACTTCTTATATTGAATTCTGTGGCCACAGCTGCTAAAAATAAGTAAGCTGGGGGGCTGAGGGGAAGTTTTACATGCAAGGTGATCGTCCTTAAGGAGGGTATGCGATTTTGTAGAAACTGTTGAGCTTGTTCAGTTTGACCCTGGCATTTGGGTGCGTTTCACAACAATACATGATGTAAATACATGATGTAACAAGCAGTTTTTGCTGAAAGCAAACGCATTCTGACAAACCAAATTTGACACTGAATTTTTATTATGTGGGAAATTCATTTTATAACGCTTTATCTTTTTTAGTTACCTTTCAGTGAAAATAAAATTACTAAGGAACTACTTTAATGTTTAGCTATTCTATCCAATTTCTGCCTCTATTCATGAAAGAATGAGCTTGTTCCTACTTACTGCAATAGATTTTACAACTAAAATCGAGTAACAGAAGGAAATGGAGAGGTTAGATGCAATCCAGTAAGAATAAAAAATGGATCTGTCACCCCATCTGATTCCTCTGTCGAAACACGACATTTTCCCATGTTCTAGCTGTGGCTAGAACATTAGTTAAAAATAATGGAAATTTTGCCTGCCTTTTTAAGAGCTAAGTGTTGCTAAAAAACTATGCTCTACAAGTATAAAGCAGCCCATCCTCGCCCTATTTCAGCTTGAAGAATCCAGTAGAATTTTGAGAGGGTTTTAATCTGCAAAGCAACACACAAAGGTTTGTGTACCCAGTGCTCGCCTTGTGCCCGCTGGATCACATTCCCCCAGCCCTCAGAGGGCCAGCACCAGTCAGCACAGGTGCTGTTTTGACAACTTGGACACCTCTGCAAATGAGGCTGCTTCCCAGCTCCCGGGCAGGCAGCACAGCTACTGTGCTTCCCCATATGCCCAGTATTAGTTCTGAGGAGACAAATGCCATCCTCGCCTGCAGCGCAGCGATTCCCAGCAGCATCGCCTCCCCAGGCAGGTACCTTCCCTGCCCTAGAGCAGGGTGCTTTGGGACAGCAGCCACAGGAGCTGTGCCATCCTGTCAGAAATTGTGCTGGAGAAGTTGATGGAATGGCATTTGGAAATCTGGTTTCCATAGATACCGATCTTGTGCGGCAATACTTCCGGGAATGATGCTCGAGTGCACTGGGTAGGAGGGGAGCACCGGCAGGTACCTATGGCAGTGCTGGCTTGGGGCAGTCGTGCAGGCAGGTGTGCAGGCACACTGAGTGACCCAGCTTGGCTGTTCCTCACCAGCACCGTGCCTCGCTCACAGGGTGTCCCCCACTTGGGACCTGCTCCAAGGTGAGAAGGTTGATGGGCAGCTGGGTGAGAGTGCCATGGGGACACGGCTCTGAGCTGCTGGGGGTCATTGCCAACACGTGGAAGCCCAGCAGTAGTGGCTGGGTGCCAGGGCTCTGGTACTGCAGTTGCAAACACTTTCTTTTTGCCCCCGTGTGCAATGAGGCACCTCAGTAATGGCAATTTCCTTCTTACTGTCAAGACCAGCTTTGAATCTAGGCCTGTAACATAAAATACTTGGTTTTAGTGACTGTGGTATTTTGGGTTAGTACTTGCCCTACCTATTTCAAATAAAAACCAGCCCAGCTCTTGGGGTGGGTGGGGCAGGCCTTGTTCTGAGGTGTGGCTGCTCCTAGCAGTGTAGGAGACCCTTGCAGGGTCTGTATGTTAAATCATTCTTTTACATGCTCATTTCATTCTTCCCAGGATCTCAGGCCTCCATAAGAGCCTTTGAGGCCGTGGTGACCTCGGCTGCTGCGCTAGCCAAAGCCTCCAGTGACTGGGAAGGCTTTTTATCCAACCTGACTCCTACATCCAAAGGCTTTTTTTGGGCATGCCTGGCTAGTTAAAAATTAACATTAGATGGACTCTAGCAGGCTTCAACTCTGGCACAGAACCAGGAGCCAACTGAAAAGGTTTATAATAGTGCCAAATATCTGAATGGCACCAGGTTTTATGGAGGTTTTGGTCTACTGGGATGTGTGAGCTTTGCCGCCTAGGTCATTTTGTTTCCTGAGACCTTTACATCTCAAGAGAAAACAGAGGTTTTATGTCAATAACCTATGTATTTCCCTTAAAAGGTATAAGGGGTACAGTGATCAGCCCCGGTATCTCATCTCTTTGAGCTCAGGAAAGCAGATGAATCTGTCTCTCCGAGGGGCTGCTGGTGCCTGGAGCGCTCAGCAAGCATCATACCACCTTCTCTCCCCTGCCTGCCAGTGTCTTCTGGGACTGCCACGGCTGAGGGGCTTTAAAATAAAAGTCTTGTAGCAGCCTCCTCAACTGTATTGATAGCAGTCTTGTAGGGGTAGTCCAGCCCAGGGAAAGCACTGGCAGCGTCCGTTATTGTCCTTCATTTGTCACAGAAGCTGATGGGAAATCATTCAATTAAAAGGAGTGCAGCAGAATACACAAAATCTCAATATGAGTTTAGGAGAATGAGGGCAGCACATCAAAGGCATGCCAAAGCCCAGCTTTATGAAATGATTTTTTTTTTTTTTTTCATTTCCACTGATTTCCTAGGTGAAATTAGGTGACTGGCTGGCTAGCATAATGATGATAAGGCTGGGAAACCATACATACTCAAATGACATACGTATAGTTTTAATAAAGGATGAGGGAGACTTGTGGGAGTGCATTAAATTGAGTAATAATTTATTATTTAGAGACCTCTACCCATTTACTCATTTTTTCTGGGAGAATTGGCTCTTCCTCCAAGGTGTAGGCCACTTTTAGAGAGGGGGAGAGGTAGAAGCTGGTGCCTCTGCTGCAGTAGCTAGCTGGCAAAGCCAACTTCAGCGACTGCCTGCAGCCGAGTGCCCCGGCTACCTATCCTGTTGTCGAGCAGCTCAATAAACATGCTCGGAGAGGGAGAGGGGAGAGTTGACAGGGCCTTGCATGTCCTATAGGAATGCACCGCAATTATTTCCAATCACAATTAACCTGATTAGAATAATGGACAGGAAGTGTCCCTCTGTAGCTAATGCAGTTTGGCATCAGCTGACTGAAATCCTTTGATAATTTCTGCACAGATGGCTGGGCTGAAAGCAGCACTTTTTTAATTATTATTTTCATGGTCTCTTGGTAGGCCAAAACCTCGACACCAACAACAGACCTCCCCATTAAGGCGGACGGCGCCAACGTCAACATCACAGCTGCCATTTATGACGAGATCCAACAGGAGATGAAAAGGGCCAAGGTATCTCAAGCTCTGTTTGCCAAAGTGGCTGCCAATAAAAGTCAGGTGAGTGGTAGAGGGGATTTCGTTGTTGCGGGGCTTTTTGGGGTTTTGTTTTTAAAGCAAACTCTGAGGTAGGAACTAGACCTGTCTCCTCCTCCCACCAGTAAAAATACATCTGTTCTTGCAATAATAATAATCTCAATCTCTGGGGAGCCTGTCGTGTTTTTGGCTTTCACCTGCTCAAGTGGTTTCCTTTTCCCTTTAAAAATAGATGGAGGAAAGGATCAGCTCATGGCCAAGCCTTTTCTACCCTTTCCTATGAACACGTACGTCTTTTCCCACTTGTGGTATATAACTTCCACCCCTGATAGTGGGACAAGGACCATTCAAAATAATGGTGTCCTTCACATTTGGCAGGTAATGAAACCGGTTTTTTAAGTGATTAGCTGAGGGAAGGTGATGGGAAACCACATATTAGGCAGGTGTTTCCTTTTTTTTGCATGTTGCATGTGCTGCATGCGGTATTGCCATGTGAATAATTCACATCAGATCCAATCAGTTTTACAAAAAGGCGTGAGAGGGTACTGCAGTGAGTTCTCCTGGATTAATTTCCACCTTGGGTGTAAAAAATACATGTGGGTGAGCCTAGGTTGGGTGAGATTCTCGAGGAGAATCCATTCTTTTAAAAATTTCATCCAACTCTTAAAAAAAATGTAATGTACCAGAAGGGATTTTGTGGAAAGGAGGACAGACAGAATGCATTGTGGGAAGGTCAGCAAGTGGATTGGAGACCATTGGAAGGAATTGTTTACTCAGTGAAAAGGGCTGCTTCTGATCTTGGATGGAATTACTCTGCTGTGCTAGGAGAGGGCATCAATATGCACACAGAAATGCACAAATATGTCTGTGACAATGAGAGATGTGGGGTAGAAGTGTCTGGATGCATGGACTCTGCAAAATACGTGCCGCCTTTTCCTCTGTGCGGGGAAACAACGCTGTAGTCATTAAAGTAGATGCAAAATAAGAGGTTGAAAGGCATATAAACAAAGCATCAAAGGCTACCAAAGCACGTGGGAGAGCCTTGTCCTTGTTGTAGGTATTTGTACCCTGGCACACGGATGTCTGATTCATTTTTCCTTTTTCATTTAATCATCAATTTGTTTTGCCTTTTGCTTTCTCTTGTCAGGGTAGAGAGGTTACAGTCCACAACCCCTCTACCTCCCAACAAAATCCCAGGCATAGTATGAAATACATAAAAGGAAAATACCATGGAACCCTCTTAAACTGTTAAATGCATAAAAATCTCATGTACCACATGGCAAAATATAATGAGAACTGGAGCTGTTAAACGAATAAAGCTGTTAAAAGCATAATGCCACTTGGCACAACTACTGTGCATTTAACGGTTTTCCACTGTGTAATAAATGACATATGTGGTAAACGTGCAGTAAATATAAAAACTGCACAATTGATTTTGCAAACGTGCCCCTTATTCTTTACTCCATGCAGATATCAAAGTTCCACCCAGAATCTGGACTGGACAGCTTTTAATAAGGAGTGTTTAATGCAGACTGAATGCCAGCCTCTCTGAGGTTTGGCTTAAAATTGCCTGCAAGCTTCCTGTCATTATACCCAGAGGCTTCTTGAAATAGAGAGGGACTGAACCACCCAACATTAATTTGGGTGGCTCACCAACTTTGGTCTGTGCCAGCTTGAGTGCGCTTCTCTGGCAGCGTTGCACACCAGCACCAAAACAAAAATAAGCTCCGTAGTCTTTCACGTGGAAAAAGAACGGGGCGGATTTTGAAAGCCAGATGCAGAAGGTTAAGAACAGAATCCACAAATGGTATTGTTTAAAGTTACTGCTCATAAAGGTTTTGTTTCTTCGGCAGCAGCGAATAAAGAAGTGTTTCTGAGGCTGATGTTTCTTTTGTTTCACAGCCTTGCCAAAGCAATACTGGCTCCCTGGGATGACCCAGCATTCACCATGATGAGATGTCATGGTGCTCTGCTGGAGCATGAAAGTGGTTTATGGGGGCACTGGGAGGCAGGGCAAAGAAGCTGTAGCCAAGAACTGTAGCGGTACAGGGCCTCCCCCTACCCCAAAGTCCACCTGCGTGCCCACCCCCAGCCTGGCTTGGTGTGCCTGTGGTGTACCACCACTCTCTGGGATGCCCTGCAGCCAGGAGGAGTGCCAAAGGCAAGGGCACAGCTGCCTGTGTAGGGGAGAGAGCCTCTGGCATAGTGGGGTGGGCGGCTTGTCTAAAAACAAGTGGTGGGGATTCCTCAGTGCTTTATGCAGGCCAGTCGTGCCAGTCGTGGGCATTTCTGGTGAAGATGCTGCTGATTTCAGCCTCTGAGTTACATGGTGGGAAGCGCTCGTTGAAAACTGCCCGTGTTTGCAGAAGGGAGGGTTTGGAAGAGGGGGAAAAAGAGCTAGTCTGAGGGTTTGCTTGGACTCTCCGCCAAGGTTCGTTCACTTGCTGTTCTCCACAGGCCTGGCTTGCGTTGCGTTGGCTTCCTCTATTATTCCCTCACCCCAGACTACTGAGAGGCTTCCAGTTTGCTAACAAGGCATGTGTTATGTTGGGCGCTGCTGTTCTGTCAACAGCAATCCACGGTGCTGTGAGATCTTCACAGTTTTAGCAGCCAGTGAATCTCCGACAGAGCTGTTTTGACATTTTATACACAGGGCTGTGTGTCATGTACCCAAGAGAGTATCCAGAGCCAATGGAGGCCTCATTTCGTCTTCTGTCTTCGTACAGGAAGAGTGGTACCCACTGAGAGCAGTTATTGCAAGCGGCATCATCCACTGGTGGAGTTAATTGACCTCTAATTTAACAAGTAGCCATCTTTATCCTTAGGACATGCAGAGTCTCAGTTCAGCAACTAAAGGGAAGGGCAGCTGCTAGAAACTGAGGGTACAAATCACAGAGCTCACAAGTTAACATAAATGCAAAGAACATGGCATCACAGAGGTACTGAGGTGACACTTCTTTAAGGGAATCTACCTTCATAAAGATCTCAAGCCACTCATTTTGAACATTGACTTATTCATCACTTATTTACTTTAGTATGCATTTTATTCCTTGCAACTTGCATCTAGAGATTTTTAGCCTTGTTTGTCAAGTGCTGTATTTTTGAAGGCAGCAGGAACTGAGGAACTCAGTGCCCTCCAAACAGCCTCCAAAGCTGTCATCCTGTTTCAGTTGCCAGCTGTTGGTGATGTACCCACTGGACAGCATGCTTCTCTGGGGATGCCACCTGCTAGTGCCCTTTATCCTTTAAATGGCTGAATGTGGGACCTGTATTAGCGCAGTGGGAGTGTTTCTGAGTCTGGCTGGAAAACCAGGATTTGGTTTCCAATCTACTTTGGTTATATTGGAATCACAAGGAGATGGGTTTCCTGTGTGCCATTTCAGAATGCTTTGGGTGGCCTGTGTGTCTTCAGAGCTGGGCTGTGGGTCAGGCATAGGCTTTGGCCTAGGTTTGCTGCAGGTTTGGGCTATAGGTCCTGAAAACCAGCTTCTGCTGCAGCTCTAGAGTCTGACATCAGGAAAACCATCTCCCCCATGACCATGTGCCAGTGCTTCTCTAATACTGCACAGCAGCATCACCCCTCTGACATTTGCTAGTGAGAGTTCTAGCAGGGGCTGTGTTGGTTTGTTCATAGTCTGTGCAACATGAGCTTAGGAATACAGCTCATAACAAACAGCCACTGTCAAAACAGAGAGTGGGCAAAGCTGGATGGAGCCCTTGTTGACAGTCTGAGGGAGAGCAAAGTTTGGATGAACATGGAGACCGAACTTCCTGCAGTTCTCCCAGGGCAAGAGATTCTCCTTGATCAGGCTGAAGCAGCGTGGGGAAGTGGGGCACATGCTGCTGGGGATCTGCCCCGCACAGGGCAAATGGAAGGTTTTGACCTTCACCAGTCCAGTGCAAACAAAATGTAAACACTTGAAACTGAAATTCTTCCTCATGGGACTGGAATTTGTTCTGTTTGCACCACAGTAAAGCAAGAGAGACCCCATGGAACAGCATTTGAAAAAACATTAAGTTGGCAAAGCTCAGTCTCTGGTTCATAACTTCGCCTAGTTTCAAAATGAACAAGTGAAAACTAAACTTGACCTGGTGGCTAGGAGCAGAAATGCGCTTTGGTTGAGACCCTTCGGGTTAAGAGAAAGGCAGGGCTGTGGATGGAAATCACCGCAACAGTTCTTCACCTGTCCTCTGACTTCTCATTTTCATGTTGGGATGGCTGCCTCATTGCCAGGATTTTCTGGGGGCCTGTTGTCCAGCCAGGATGTGGGAGCTAGCCCCACAGTAGGAGCCCATGCGGGATGGGTCTTGGCACCATGGCCACCTGCCCATACCCCGAGAAAAAGTAGGGGTTCTTTAAGAGGGACAAGCAGCATTACTCTGAGTCAGGGTTAGTTCTAGAAACCGCTTATTTTGTCCTTTCCTCTCTTTCCTTCACAGCTTATGATGGGATACCTTCTCTCCCCTTTCTAGCTTATAATAGGTATTTTCTGTGCCCTTAAACTAATTAGCTTCCAGTGATGATGAACAACAGCTAGTAAAAACATCTGGTGGTGAAGATGCGTGGTGTATATAGTGTATGCATATAGGGCACTTCTTACTGCTGTAGCATCTCAGTGCCTTTATGATGATGTGACTCTCTACAGCTGGGGCGTATCTGTCGCGCCGGTATTTTGATGTTCTTGTTACATATGGAAGAAATACAGAACGACATTTCTCTCCTTGACTGAACTTAACGTTTCTTTCAAGTACCTTTGGACGTGAGCTTCATTTCTGCAGACGTCTATGTGCAGCCACAGAGTGACAGCCATCCCAGACGGGATCTGCAGCAGTGTGTTAGGCTCACAGCAGCCGAGCGAAGCAGGGACAGTTGCAGAGCTGGGGCTTTGCTCAGGAAGTCCTTGGCAGACCTGGGAGCTGATGGCGGGCTGCTTGCCCTACCCACAAGCCCACACTTCCTCTCCAGCACAGGGAGAAGCTAGTTTGAACTTGGCACACTGGAAATAGCCTCAGTGCACAACATCCTTCCCTCTGAGGCCAAGAGCTGTAAAAGCGGACTTGGTGTTCCCATGAATTGCTGTGAATGAAGATACGTCAGGGCTCATGTACCTCAGTCATTTTTTTATATTGTTTTGTTCTTTATAAGGCAAGCTAGAAACTGCCCCTCATGAAAGTGGTTTGCATTTTGCCTTCAGGTTTTTTGGAGGGGAGGGAAAGTACCGAATGCTTGAGGAAATCCAAGCTGTGGAGTGATTAACCTTGAACTGTATCAAAATGCTCCAAGTAAAGCTTCTCAGGTTCAGTCCCCCTCCCCCGGCCCTCATCAAGAATTCATTGAAGCCATGACAGAACTCTCCATTACAGTTAGTCTTTTATCCATTTCAGCTTTCTTGATTAGGTTATCTTGAATCATTAGGGGGTTTATTTATTTTAATAGACACTTATTGGATTCATGGAAAGAGAGTTTGGCGACTAAGGAACAAGAGCTGAATATTATCTGGCTCATTTCGCACTGCAGAGTCCCAAACTGAGAGGAGGGAAGAGAGGCTGAGGAAATTTGTCCAGAGGACCCCTGTGATCCCATGTAGAAGGGGAGCTTTCTCTGGAGAACACAGCGTTTCTTTCCTAATCTTTGAAGCCTTGTGTCGATCATTGCTGCTTCTTTTCCTTTTGTCACATATGTTGACATTTTCTGCTCTGATGATGTGGGTGAGGGAATGGCCTTTTACTTTATTTTTGAGATTTATTCCTGAATCACTCTTACTAAAAACTCTCCATTTGCCTACTCATGCTTTCACTGGAGATCCTAGGAAATGTCAGCACAGAAAAGTAGCTGTGTGATGAATATTAATTTCAGTATGAGTGGAGGGAAGCACGAGGTCAGTTTAGTCGCAGTTTTGTCCAGGCTTGAAGTGCCTTGTGGTCCAGCCCCAGCAGAAAGGCTGCCTATGACAGTGTCACTCTGGACATCCAACTACCACCTCCTGCCGTGGCTTTCAGTAGTGACACCGCTCCACACGTGAGCCCTGCCCTGTAGCCCCAGCATAACTCAGCCCGGCCTCTTGCCACATGCCTTCTCGTCCTCTAATCAGAAACGTGGCCCGTGGCTGAGGGCAAGCCAGCAGATCTGCAGGAGGCAGTTATGGCGGTCAGGATATTTGTACATGCCCGTGCTGAGCGCTAGAAGACCTGAGCTTATCATAGTCTGGTACCCCCGGCTGCTGGAACGGCCTCCCCTGCCTCAGGATAAGTCTAGCAGCAGTGAGAGGGTCAAGCTGCTAAAAAGGGCCAAGGGATAAGTGACAGAGAATATGGCTTGCGATTGCTGCATCAGCTAACTGTCCCTCAAGGGGTTCGAGTGCGCCAAGGCTAATCTTTGGTGTAGTAAGCACGCTGTTTCTTTAACAGCATAAAAGCACAATGGGAATGGCTGGCTTCCTGCAGATTTTTGTTGTTGTTTGCTTAGCTATGTGGAAATGTATTTGATTAGGAGACAGAGAGAGAGGTTAAAAATAGGACATTAATATGATATTATTTGTTTTATCAAATAAAATGCTTAGAAAATGTTTATCTTGTCTCATGAGAACAACAAAAATAGAGGCCAGCACTTCTTTGCAGCTCTCCTTAATGAGCTAAATTGGGCAGCGTTCTCCATGCCTCTAGAAGTTTTGGGGTGAAACGAAGGAAGTTCTGAGCAGAATTCCTTGTAACCACAAGCAGTGGGTGTGCCTGACTGTAGAGCCAAAAGCATCCTTTAATTGTGCTGCTTTTCCTCCTCTTATTTTTAATGGAAGACATTCCCGTTTGAGAACCTCAGAAGCTGGCATTAAGGGCTGGATTCTGCCACCCATATTGGCGCTGGCGCGCGTCAGGCTCTCCTGGTGACTCTGTGGCAGTCGAGGGGGCTGTTAGTGCAGCGGAGCGAGAGTTACCACACGCAGAGGAGGCCGGGTCAGGCACAGCACATCGTGGGTCTCGGGGAGGATGTGGTGTTTGTTAGATTTTCAGAATATGCTCACAGAAGTTGGATTTACTTGTAATATGGTGAGCTCAGATGTTGTGGATGAGTGGGGGAAAAGGTGGTGAGATTGCATCTCCTCCTTCACTTTTCTTTCCTCATGCCAATAACTGTAGCTATAGATGAAAATTCACTGTGAATGGCTGTAGCTCCAAGAATTTCTGTATGTTAGTATCTCTTAAATGAAATAATTCTCCTGGAAAGCTCTGTGTAACATACACAGACCCAAAGAAATAAATAAAAGAAAATAAAAAAAATTGCAACCAAAAAACCCCAAGTTGAGATTTTTAACAGAAAAAGGAGATTTGCGTATTAATTATTCATGAGTTCTCATTGAACATGCACGAAGAAACGGTGCTATTCAATAGAGAATACTGTCATCTGTCACTGTTTTATTTGACATTTACACTTTTTTTTTCTTCTTTTTTTTTTTTTCCTCCCTGGTACTGCAAAACTTTCTTGGATGGCGTGCTAAAATTATTTAAATAAATAATTAAAGAAATCTGATGCAGACTTTTCGTCTGTGCACAGGGAAGGCAGTTACTTGCAGCCATAAAGAGTGTGTGTGTGTGTGTGAGAGCTGCAGTGCCGTGTTTTCTCACATATTAGCCGACACTACCAACTAATAAGCAGCCCCATAGATGGATAGAGAGGGTCTTGAATGGGAAGGCAAGAGAAGGAACGCTTGACTAAATACAGGGGAGGATAGGAAAAGAGCAGTGAAAGGACAGATTTGGTGCTGATATGTGTACACATGCACACAGTGGGTATGCGTGTGTATGTGTGGGGGTGAGGGAAGGATGGCTGTTGTGAAGAAAGCTGCCACAAATACACTGCTGCTGCGGATGCAGAAATAAATATTTATAAATGGTGCTGGGGGAGATCCAGTCCCGCACAGCGCGAGGGAGGACGGGGCGTTGAGCACAATGACAATTCAGAGTTAGGCCCACCTTGCAATTTCTTGCTAATATTAGGCTCATGAAAATCTTTCTGCTCTGTAGGTTAGTTATTATTTATAAAAATCACAGAACCAGCTGATACATTCATAAGCTAATTATTGTAGCAGCTGGGTACACATGGTGCAATATGTCTGAGGCTGTGAAGTATCACAGATTTCTTGGGGCCTGCTGTGGTGGGGGTGTGCTGTTGAAGGCTAGATCCCTTAATCTGATCAGCCAAGCAAATACTTTGTGGGGAAACTGGATTAATATCTCTCTAAATACCACGGATGTGCTTCACCTTCAGAACCAGGCTCCTTTAAACGTGCCATTAGCTTATCTCCTTTGGGGAATGGAGAAGTTCTCAGGTGTCCTCAGGATGGCAGGGTCTTTGCCTGGTGCCTCCCTTTGCCAGAAATTAATTTGGTTTGCTCATGTCTGCACACATGGTCACACTGCAGTCTAATCTTTTCCCTAATAGCTCCAAGGTCAGGACCTCGCATGTTGCCAGGCAAATTGAGCGCTATCCTTCTTAAAGACTAATGGCAGCGAGTGCCTAGTCCATAATGAGACCTGTAGTGTTGCTCTAAGTGATTGTAATGAGCGCTGATTATAACGGGACAGATAAATCAAACTGCAGCAGGCACCGACAGGCTAGCCGGTCCAACTTTGGGAAGGGGAGATGGCCCAGCCAAGTTCCCCTCAGGCTCCAGAGGAGCTGGGCACTGCACAGCACCCTGCAGCCCTTGGGAAAGCACCAGGAGCTCTCCTGCCCAGAGCGGGGCACCGGCTCCACCAGGTACAGGGTTTTGTGTGTATTTTCTGTTAAATGATTGGTCTTCATGCTGCAGCGTCCCTTGGGAGATGTCAAACATACCTGCTTGAAACATTTGAAAGAGTTCAGTTGGAGACAGTCAGGTCACTGAAAACAGGAAGAAAGGGGAGTTTGTTTTCTCCACAGATGTTTCTTTTTCATTCCAAAAATTACAATTTTTGTATGGAGGAACCCCTGAGAAAATACAGTGGAACCTGGAGATTTCTTTTCCTGTCTTTGCTCAGAAAGTTTCGGGGGATTTCTGAGCGGAGGAAAGAGAAAGAGGAGAACTGAGAGCAAGGGATGTGGCCAAACCACATTAAAATGCAGACATCACCTGGCTAAGAGATTACTCGAATACCAGTCAAAATACTTTGAAAATATAATACAGATTCTTTTTTTTTCCCCCAGTAAATGATTAGATATCTTGTTTTCATCCTTGCTCCCCCCAACCCTCCTAGTTTATTGCAAGAAAAGATCAGGTCTGCACAAATGTGGCCTCTCACTTGTAAAAACAAGGCAGTGTTGTGTTACAGATTAGTTTATAAATCCCTGGTGGCTTCACAGTTCAGTGCCTACAGCTGCTGCAGATGGGCCTGGGTTTTTGTCTCTTCGCTGTGCTGCAGCCGGCAGTTGAAGGAGAAAATGGAATGATCAGGTTATTAACATGTAGGCCGTGAGGAAGAGGCTGCACAATGAGAACAGCTGGTGTTGCTGTCTTGGCTGATGCAGCGGAGATAATCAAATCTTGCCTTTTTTGGGGGGGTGAAGGCAGAAGACACAGTGGAGAGTAAGACAAACAACGGCTTATGATATTATATACGGGGTTTAGAGGGCATGGTAGAAGTTGTCAATGGCTTACAAGGTGTTACACAAAAAAGCAATACCACAAACCCCCACGCGGGCTGGTAATGAACCTGGCTGCTCAGCTTGCTCTGCTCGTTGGTTGGAAAAACACAGTTTTGGCTACTTGTCGTACCCGACATTTTTAACATTAATCAAGCTATCTTTTAGGTATTGCAAGGTGCCTGTCAAAATGGTGTCAGAATGCTGAGTTGTAGCTTGAAAATGATGGGTTATAAAGCTACTAGGTAAAATATTTTGACAGGAGTCAGTAAGGCGCGTTGACAGCATCCTCAGCATTATCTTCCCCTGTTCTGTCACTTGCATTACGTCTCCTTGTGCGCAGGCAGGGGAGGGATGTAGCTGTCCCCAGCCCCAAACGGCTCGGGTGCTGGCAGGCAGCATGGGGCTGGCTGCGCCCCCAGGCAGGTGCAGCGACAGCCACCGGCATTTCTGGATAACCTGCCCCTGCCGGGGTGCTGGGTCACCGCCACACATCCTCAGAACACACGGGGCTGTCCTCACCTCCACAGCTGTTACCATCATGCTTCCTGCTTGGCTTTGTGCTTCAAGGTGGTCTCCTCCTGAAGCACTGGTGCTTGCCCTCCAGAGGTCTGAGCTCTCAGCTCCCCCAGAGATGTCCTACAGGATGTCTGAAGTGGTAACTTTTTGAAGGCATTTCAAACTAACCTTAAAACCACAAAGCAGGAATAAAATCTGCTGTTGTTGGTTTATAGTTTAGAATTACCTCCACCTAGTAACTTCTGCAGGACCCTGCTGGCTGCTCTCATGCTAAGTACTAGAGGATTCCTTTTCTGTGAGGGTGCATCTTCTCACTGTCCATCTGATTATTTAAAGCTGTCAAAACGTAGTGAGGTTCAAAGCTGGGAGAGTCAGTGCAGCATAATGACAGCAGATCAGAGGTCTGTACTGGATAGTGTCTTCTTATAAAATTTTCAGTAGTGGTTGAATGTCTGGTCCTGCAGCTGTCACCCTTAGTGTGAGGGCAGTTGGCAAGGCTTAGGAGCTATGTCTCCTTTTCCTGTGCTTGGATGCAGAAATAAAGGGGCTGTGAAATGGAACTGGAGATGCACCCTTATTTCAACTCGGGTTTTCTACAGGAAAGATATTTATATCAGAGCATTTTAACCATGGTATGATCATGACAGGGGTCAAGGTGCTGTGCTTCCTGGTTCCTCGTAAGCACTGCTGGTTTTGTCTGGTTTTCCACCTTGCAGGAAATACGATGTGTCGAGGATTTGGTGAGACCAAAGGGCAGCTGAAGGCATGGGGAGGGGGGTTCTGTGTGAAATGAGTCCAGCCAAATTTGGAGCACAGAGCTTTAAGTCTAGCTGACCTTCCACTCACATCTGTTTCCTCGGTGCTCAGTGAATTAACTGTGCTGACCCTACCGTTGCAGGGCTGGCTGTGTGAGCTGCTTCGCTGGAAAGAAAACCCAAGCCCTGAAAACCGCACCCTTTGGGAGAACCTCTGCACCATCCGCCGCTTCCTGAACCTTCCCCAGCATGAGAGGGATGTGATCTATGAGGAAGAGTCCAGACATCACCACAGCGAGCGTATGCAACATGTTGTCCAGCTCACTCCTGAGCCTGTGCAGGTCAGAGCATTAGCTTCCTTCTCAGGGTATCTGCGGGGAAGAACAGCTGTCTAGAGGTAGAAAGTCCAACTTCCTTCTGCTTCCCAGGCTGAGACAAGCCAGTTTTCATGTGTCTATAGGGCCACGTGCAAGCCACAGCCCTCGAGTTCCAAGCTCACTGTGTGTATATTGCAGCATGTGTGAGTGCACACAGGTCTGTCTCAGTGGTTGGAAGAGAAGGGATGTGACAATCCATGTCACTGGTAACAACAAGGTCAGTAGCAGTGATATTATGGAGCTCTCTTGGTATCAGTAGGTGTGTTGTGGCCAAACCACAAATTAGCTGTCTAAAGCTGCTGATATTTAGAGGAGTACAAATGCGTTACTCAGCAACAGTGAGACGTGTGTGGTTATTTAGGAAGCAAAACAGGAGGGGGAACTTGGTCCCTCGCTCCTTCTCACAGGACCTGAGCACCCCTGATACCCACACTCTAACAGTGGCCAGTGGATGACTGCAGTCCTATGTTTGCTCTTGGTTGGAGGAGCAGATAACGCTGCAGGTAAAGTAGGAAGGTAGGAGAGGAAATTCGTCCATGTGTATCATGGGGGTTTGAAGAGTGGAACATGGATAGGTGTGTTTTATACATACAGTGAAACTTAAAAGTACTTCTAAAAGGACCATGGTGAGTATTCTGCAGGGAACAGGCCTTCATTTCAGCCTCCTCAGGGTCGTTTTGCTCCTCTACAACCTTTGTGACAAGTATGAATTTTTGGTTTGCGCACCTTTGTTCTGTCTTTGTCTCAGGGCTTAGTAGCATGAGAAATAGATAGGAGCATGCGTAGGGGAAGTGAAGAGATAACCAGATTTTTGGTCTTTGCAGTCCCAGCATCAGTCAGAAGAGAAAGTCAGCCTTATGTTGTGTTCCTGATAAGTAGCAATGCATGTCAAAAACCTAACAGCTTATGATGATCGCAGGAGATGCTTTTTCAGTCTAAAAAGCTGAGGTGACTTCTTCCACAGCAGACCACCCTTTTGGATAGCCACTGGTGCTTGTGCCATTCACCTGATCCCACTGCGTGACCGCTCTCACAGAGTCCATACTGCGCTTCTCTCCAATAACCTCACAGTTCCTCCTCCCACCTTTGCTCTCTCCGTGGTCATTTGACGGCAGCTTGCACTGCCTTGCTATTCTTGCTGTGAACCTTGGCATTCAGCCTCTATTCTTTGTCACTGCTCTTGTTCTGCTGCTGCTAGCACTGCTGCCAACTATCTAGTCACCTTCTCCAAAAGGTGGGAGGCTTTTCTGTCTTGTAGTCCTGTCCCTTCTGGAATATGGTCTCACCCAGATTATTTATTGCCTCGTTCAGTCTCCTTTGTCTCTTCTGCTACCGACTTCCTCCTGCCATTCAGTCTTTGCTTGGAAGCAAAACTTCATTTCCTGGGGTTCGGATTATCAGAGCTATGAAGTCGGGGAAGAGCTCCAAGTAGTTAATGTGGCAAGTTTTGTTGTCCATGTTCCCAAAAGTTTGTGGGATCTTGGAGGCAAGGAGCTAACGAGGCAAGATGATTAGATCTGTGTAGGTTTGAACATACTGATCCAGTTCCAGTGCCCAGAGCCAGTAGGAATATCCTCTGAGGCACAGCTTGAAGAGAAAGCTTCCCTGAGCCCTTGTGGGTGATCTTGATGCCTACCCTACTTTCCAAAGCCTTCTGCACATCAGTTTTCTGCGTTGTGTAGGTTGGCTCTTGTGAGTGACACGTTACACTGCGTTGGAATGCACTGCATTTGTATTTGTCAGCAAGTTACAAAGCCATGGATTAATTATTTATTACAGTCAAAATATGAAAAATGAAGAAAAATAAATGGAACCAGCTGGCAACTACATACGGCAAAACTCTGGAGACCCTGGTATACAGTTGATACAGGAGGCTTGTGTTTTGGGGGTGCTGCATTTTAAAGCTATGTTTGCCCATCCAAAAACCCCAGTAGGCTTCTGAGTGGCACGCAACCAGTGCAAGACACAGGAGGCTTGCTGTCCACCTGCTCCCTACTGTCAGAAGATATCCTGCACCAAGCAATTTTTGCATAGTTTCCAGTCTCTGGGACTTGAATTGTTTCAAGCAGGAAGGTTTGTTTTTTGGCTTTGCTGCTAGGGTCACTATTAGGTAATTAGCCATGAAGAATCAGTGACAGCAGCCAGACCTGTAAAGCTGAGGTCCTCACACTTGCAGTCATTGGAGGGTTTGTGACACTTTACATAAGAGTAGGGGTCTTGGGCCCGACTCCTGGCTGAACTCCAGGCCAAGTAATTACATTCTGCCTATCTGAAATCCCCTCCATAGTGTCAGGTGGGAAAGTGACTCTCATTTCCTTCTCAGAGTGGAGGCGCGTGCAGCATGTCTGCCGCAGTGCCTGGCTGCCTTATAGCAGGGGGTGGAAGCACCAGAGAGCCACAGTCACCGACCTGCTTTGCTTTGCTAGTGAAAAGTGCACCGTATGTCGAGCCCTGACCCTCACCTTGATGTGAAGATGACAGCCCTTTGAAGAAGATAAAAGTAGCAGTGCTGTGACTAACAGCAGGTGCAGTGCTGAAGCAGGCAGGAGGCTCTTACTTCTGCTTTCTCCCTCTGCCCACCCCATCTTTCTTTCTGCTCTGATGGATTTGACGTGTGTACAGTAACTTGTGTCTGATACTTGATCTTCCTGCTTCTCCAGCTGTGAGACTGGGAGAGCTTGAAAACAGGCCGCCCCACACTGCTGCCAGAGCTCCCTGCCACCACGGTTGAGCCCTCTCTGGGCTGGGGATGCCCCTCCGTCAGACTGAAGGACTTGGAAGAAACCCCTGGCTATCATCACAAGAGGCGTGACCAGGCAAAAGAGAACAGATAGATAAAATTCAGCTTTTTCCCCAGTGTTGCTGCTTGGAAATGGCAAAGATTTCCTTGCAACAGGTCTGTGGAGTTCTCTTGCTGACTACAGGTTGGGTGCATCTTCAGTGAGGGAAGCGCCCCAAGGCTGGGTTTGGTTTCTGTCCTCTTATTGGCATGGTGTGCGCAGTGCTTTAGAAGATCTGCTGGACAGACTTCGGCTCTTGATGTTTAATGGAGTGTTATTTCTTTTGTGGTAGGTTCTTGCCTACTTTTCAGCTTTGCTAACCTGTACTTCACTGTTTAGTTTTAGGTTTAGGGCTTTAAAAAGAAACATAGTCTTTTTTTCCTCTCTTCCATTAGATTTTTCCTGTCAGCCATATATTAGTACATTTAATAAAATAATTTCCTATTTCTGAAATAAAAAAGTCTAAAGTGGAAGCTCAGGGCAGAAGAAATTCCTCTCTGCACACTTGATTTATTTGTTATTGTGCTGAGAAGTCATAAAATGCGAGCCCCATGGAGCTCTGTGACATGGCTGTGTTCTCTGGCAGTGTCGGGTGTGACCATATGGACGTGCTGGGGCATTGGATTTTCCTTCACATGCTTGTTGCAGAGCATCCACGCTACACCTACATGTTGCTGTGCTTGCAGGCTGAGCTCGCCACAACTGCTCGCTTGGGTTTTAAGAACATTCAGGTGTGCACTACGTGACTTTTTCTCCCTCCTGTCCCATGCAGTGTGGTGTCATTGCAAAGTGCTGCTGCGGGACAGAGGAAAAGACCCATGAGTTTGTTGCTAGCTGGATACCACAAGGACCTCACCTCTGACTGCAGCCACAGGTTGCAGGAGGAGGAAGGGTATATGCTGGAGATCATGAATATCTTTCTCCCCTTTTCTCATCCTCTGCCACCACCATCAGACACCGGATCCTGGCTGGACGTTTGGCCTGGCTTACGTAGATCTGCTGGACAGGCTACACACACAGTTGTCACCTTGCAGCAAGCAGCCAGTAAATGCTTCTGTGTTTACCTCCCTGCCATGCCGAGGGGAGGGTACCCTGCCTCACTTTCCATCCCTCACTAGATCCCACCATTCTTGGGCTCTTTGCTGGCACTGGACCTTGCTGAAGTGTTAGTGCTGCAAAGTGCCTACAGCCACTTCCCATTGCTAGCTAGGGAGTCAGTGTTTGGTACAGACAGGCTGGGACACAGCAAATCTAATTTCTCTCCCTTCTCCCACTATTCGTCTGCCGTGTCCAAGGTGACTACTCCAGAGAATAACCATCTTGCCTGGCACTTTAATATAGTGCTAATTCATTGTTAATTGCTGGGGCAGAGAAACCTGACTCAGTTGGGAAAACGATGAATCAAGCTGTTGTCTCTGGAGTGTTGGTGTGGATAAACTGGTTCTCTAGAGTAATGAGCCACCGCTGCAGCAAGGTACCTACTATTCGGAGAGCGGGGAAACCTTGTCTTTCATTTTCTCTGTGAGCTGACAGATAGGTCTGCTGGAGCTGGTAGGTATATATTGATTTAAGAGCAGTCAGATGTTGCCTTAAAGAAACAGCAATGGTTTTCCCATGCTTCCTGATACACTGTTCCTTTTGTCAGGTTTTTAAAATTATGTCCCTCCACCTTTTTTTTTTTCCCCCAGAAGCTTTGATTTAGGAAAATCTGCCTATTTATAATAGTTCAGATCATAAGTCATGGAGGAGCATTAGTAAATAAAAGAAGCATGGCAGAGACCTCTTGTATTGTGTGTTCACTGCAAACATTGTGGTCTCTCCTTAAATGTGCGGAAAATAACATACCACAGAAGTAAATGAAATACTAATTTTGTCATTTTGTGAGGGAACAAATGTTTTAGAAATGACAATGAAACACAAATGGCAGAACGTGGAGCCCCTGTAAAAATGGGTCAAGGCAAGTGGCAGTGGCAAGCCAAAAAAACTCATTTCATATTCTCTTTCTAGGAGTAATGAAGAGGGGAATGAACACCACAGTAGTTCTTCCTAATGAAATATCTGCTTCTAAACAGCATCCTAGAGTTCATGGGTCACACGATGCATAGCATGGAGATAGAAAAACACCATGAGATTTTAAATTTCTTTTCTTAAAAATAATATTAATTAATAATACTAGGGAATCATAGGTGATGAGTGAAGCAAAGCTGTGTTACTCAAGGGGAATGTGGTGTGCTCAGTGATCTATAGGATGACGTGCATAGTGAGTTTCTGCTGTGTTTCTGTGGGGTGCAGCGCGGGATTTCACATACTAGAAATCAGAGCTGAGTTGTCCAGGAGACTTGGACAAAAGCTACTTTAGCACACCATGCTTGCTCTCTGAATTTGGCCCTCACTAGTTCATCTAGACAATTTTTTTTTGTGGGATGATGTGCCCTCTGATTCATTCTTAATGCCCTGTGATTCATTCTTAATGGCTGCACCCAACTGCTTTACTTTTTGATCATTTCTCTGCACTCGCAAGACAGATCGTAGATGGATACCCATTGCTTTTTGATACCCCCAGCTCCTTATTCTGCTCAGACAGGGGTAGTCAAGACTGGTGCGACAACTTGTACTCAGCAAGCCCAGATAGACTTTTAGAGATAGCTGTATTGCAGGTTTATTCATCCCACTCAGAAAGCTCAGAGCTTTGCTTTGGGTGGGATGCATCTGGAGTATTTATTTTGTCCTTGATTTAGAACTATGGGGAAAATGCATGTCAGAATGAAATCTGCTGTCTCACAATTTGACCAGATTTAGCTCTCATTTCTTCCAGACCTGTCCCTCTCATAAATGCTAAGCTGCCAGCATTGTAGAGTCGTAGTAGGTTGAGGATGAGCAAACATGTAGAGCAAGATTACCAAATAATGCTCTTCAAATTCGCATAACCTTTTGTTTCATCTGGGACAGAGTTAATTTTTTTTGCTAGGAGCCACTACAGTGCCATGTTTTGGATTTAGGACGAGAGTACTGTTGATAACACGACGTTTTAGTTGCTGCCAAGTAGTCAGGGACTCTGCAGCTTCTCCTACTGCCCTGCCAGCAGGAAGGCTGAGGGTGTCCAGGAAGCTGGGAAGGGACACAGCCAGGACAGCTGACCCAAACTGGCCAAAGGGATATTGCATACCATATGATGTCATGCTCCATATATAACTGGGGGGTTGGCCAGGAGGCGGCATGGCTCAGAATGAGCTGAGCGTCAGCTTTGGGTGGTGAGCAGTTGTGCTGTGCTTTCGCTTGTTTGATATATTCTTTTATCACTATTATCATCTTTGTTTTCTGTCCTATTAAACTGTCTATCTCAACCCATAAGTTTTATTTCTTTTTCCTTTTGGGTTCTCTCCCCTGTGCCACTGCATGAGGGGGGCTGTGAGTGAACAGCCACATGGTTGTTTTAGCTGCCAGCCAGGTTAAACTACAACACCTTTGAAAGCTGCTGGCTGGCAACAGACATATCTTGAAGTCTGAACATCCACTAGATGAGCCACTGTTCCTTGAAAATGTTTGCAGTTAGAAATAATGCTGTTGTTCATTTCGTTTTAATGGTCCCTGAAATGTTCCCTGTCACTTGTATGTAAGTGATAATATCAGGTGGTAGAGATGTGTAAATGTGCTACTGGCCCTACGCAACATTTTATTCTCGGGCTCCTTACAGAGGTCATAGGATAAAGTTAGAGGCCTGGCTCGTCGCAGCTGGCCTTTCTGTGCAGATAGGCAGACATAAAAATCACACGGGGACGGAATCAAAATTGGATCGTGCCCTCAGAGCACGTTGCGCTGCTTGTCCCCCGAAGTCTCCGAGAGTGAGCAAACTGCTCTTCTTCCCGTGTTGCACAGCGTCCCCCAAGGAGATTGGGCAGCTTCTGGGCAGTGCCGGGAGCTAGGCCAGGACAGCACGGGATGGAGGTGCTCGGTCTACTCACTCTGGGCCAGTCCTTTTGGAAATCATTGGTGTGGACATTTCTTCTTTATTTTTTCTAAATGGTTGGAAATAGCCAGCGACTGTAGTATGTGCATGGTATGTTTTTTTCAGGGTTAGTATGCAGTGTCTGTTGTTCTGTGTTTTTATGGACTTTTACAGGAATTGCAGAGTGAAAAGGAAAATGTTTTTGTGTGTATGCACTATTCTCACACATCAGATATCCAGAAGTACAGTAGCACATATTTTTCTCACAGTCATCTATGCTTACAGTGTTTCAAAGAATATTCCAAAATATCTTGGCACAGACAAAGCGAAGCTGTTTGCAAGATCCCTAGCTGTGGAACAACAAAGGCTACATTCTCAACACACATCACACATGACTTTAATAAAAGTCTTAAACAAAAATCAAATAATGTATTTAGAAAATTGAACTTTGCCATTTATGATGCTACTCAGATTGCGAAAGGAAGTACGTATCCCCTTGTGCCTCCTTTTCAATGTCTTTTCCCCAGTTCTTCTTACTTCTTCATGTTTCAAATCAGAAGGTAAAGATTTTATGTTTAAGGACAAATAAATGCATGTTCAAACCAGTAATTTGGGACTAATTCACATGGTGCCTAACTTAAAAGGGACTTGGTGTTGAGAAACCGAGGAATGCAGGCACGTAGAAGGTGCCTCTGGTGGAGCAGTGAGAAGTTTGAAACTTCTAAAACCATTATTAAACTCTTAGCATTACATATGGCAAAAAGGATGTGGTAAATCACAGAACATATCCTGGATATTACAGACCCAGCCGTCTCATTAACTTTGTGTCAAAAAACATTCCTCGGTTTCCAGCTTGAATTAAATTTAGTTTTATGCTGTTTGTACCATCATGGTACAAAATAATCTTGGCACCCTTGGATTTTCTAGTTGCTTTTCCTGAAATTCATGGCTCAGATCCCTATGTTATCTTCTTACCAGGCCATGACCATTAGATGTGCTGCGCTTGAATCCCAGGCATGTGGGCAGGGAGGATCATGAAGAGCTTCCTTCCTTCCTTCCTTCCTTCCTTCCTTCCGCCCGCCCGCCCGCCCGCCCGCCCACCTGCCCACCACAAGGGTGTAGAGGAAGATGTTCTGCCGAAAGCCTTGCTGCAGCCCTGTAGTTGTTGGGAGCTTTATGAGAGCAGTGGGGCTGTTGCCAGGTTAGGTCTGGAAAACTTCAGTCTTCTCAGTCTTCCTTGCAAAAAGCTTAGCAGCCTAGATTTCACTTCACTTCTTGGGATTTTGGTAATTTCTGGATTTGAAATATGCAGAGTATTGCAGAAGCCCCTTGTGCTGTCACAGGACTCAACAAGGAGTAAGAGCTGGCTCCTCTTTCCATGCTGCCTTGAAGGAAGCTGCGGTAGCAACTGCAAATCCACCCAGTTGTAGCAGAAAGAAAGAGACATGCTAAAATTCCAGGACTCAACAGGCCCCATAAAAAGATCTGACTGGACAGCACATCACTAGTTAAGTGCTAAGTTATTATTATTATTTATTATTTATTTCCTCCTCTACTTTTCCTCTTACCAAACAAGCGGGAAATGTCTTTGTTCTTTCATTTTAGAAGTGGAATAAATGTATTCCCTGCAGCATTTGAAATTTTAATAATCCATAATAAATAAAATCATATCTAATAACATAACTGCTTTCAATTGGCAACGCGATCTCCTAGATGCATTGCAATGGCAGAAACATAAATAGTTGCAGCCTCTGAAAGCCTACTTCCTATTTGCTAAATATACTTGGCTTGCTTTAAATTCCTTTGTGTGCAGTCATTAATACAATCCTCTTTGACAGCATTTAATTAAAGTGCTTTTCTCTATTAAATTCATTAAAACTTTTTTTTTTTTTTAACATACAACTGTTTCCCAGACACTGGATGTTAAGGACCTGTAGGCCTCTCTTTAAATAACTTCTCTCTCTCCTTGTTGTAAATTGTTAATTAAATTTAACTTAGACTGTTTAAAGATGGCTTGGAAAAGAAAGCCAGATTTCAGGATATGGTCTCAATCATGTCTGAATTTTTTTTTTTAACACAATTTTTTCCATGTAGTTATAGACTGCGTGTTATATTGTTTATGAATGTCGCTGTACTTTCAGCTGGAACCAAGCAAAGAAATACCCTAAAAAGCTCATTTCCATCTCACTTTAAAAATTTCCATCTTTGCAGTTTCTTAGCCTGAGAGTATTTGCATGGGGGAGTAAGGAGGGAGGAGCTGTTCAGTATTAATAGATTATTGACAGTTTAATGTCTTGGCACCTAGACAGCCCATAAGGTATAATAAACAGGAAGCTGTCTGATGTGAGCGCAGTCAATAGCGTATTCAATCAGAACCTTTCAGTTAATTGCTGGTTGACCTCAGAGATTTCCTTCAAGTGAAACTGTCCTTCGCTCAGATCTCATCTGGGTTTCAGGGTTTAATTTGAGAATGCCCTTTCCATATGGTAGCTTGTGCATACGTTCCTGGTTGGATTTTCACTTCGCTCCGCACACGGCATTGCAAGAGCCAGCATCTGCCCAGAGCTTTGCAAAACGCGTAGAGGTGCTCGGCGTGTGTGCCACCCCTCTGACAGGGACCTGCACGGAGCCAGCCTGCTGGCGGGCACCCACAACACAGGTAAAGCAGGCAGGGTTGTAAACTGATGTCAGGGGTGTTTCCAAAGCCGCTGAGTTCATGGGATAGAGGTAGGCAGAGCTTTGGTGTCTGGGCAGGCATGACGGCATTAATGTGCCACAGCCCGAGGAAGCTGTCCTGGCAGAAAGGGGTCAGCATCCCTGCTTCATCACCCCACCGCCGGCATGGCTTCCCCTGCTCTTCTGCACAAGTGCAAACCAAGGCTCATTTGTATTTAGTTTCTCTAATTTCTGTACTTACCCATTCTAATTTTTTCGGACTGTGTATCTTGATGTGATCTAGATAAGCTACAAAGGCAAGCAGGCAGGAAACCACACGGGCAGCCCCTGACCCCGACTAACTGGAAACCATCTGCTTGTTTGGGGAGGGAACCTCCATGGAAATCTCTTCGAGCGAGTCTGCCGTGTTTGGGTTTTTCTTCCTTTCCCTCCAACCCCTGATGGTGAGCGTGTGTGTTTTCCTTAATTGAGATCAGGGAGGGTCAGCTGTCGCAGCCCTCCTTTGCCGCACGCGGGTCTGGATTTCCCAGCGGCAGCGAGTACTGCCCTGTGAAGGGAACGCTTCTGTACCACAGCAAGTTTAATTTACATTTCATTCAGTCAGGAGACATTTTTTTGTCTCTAGATCTTGCAATGATTGTGTCTTTTAGCCACTTATCATGCATTCAGCCTGTGGTTTGCTGAAAGGAGTATTATTACTTTTAATCTCTAATCTTTGCCTGGTTTTGATTCATTTCTGTGGTTGTCTTTGTCCCTCTCTGTCAAACAAGCTGCTTATGCCTTTTTAATGGCCTGATTAGCACCAGGGCAGCATTGCTGACTTGGAGTAATGGTGTTCCCTTGTTTAAATGAGATCAGGAGTAAGAACACTCTGTTGCTCTGTTTAGAACCCACTAAAGTCCAGTTTGGAGTCCTGACTGAAGCACATTGTAAGTTTTTGGGGTTCATGTGTGTCGGAAAGGTGAGATGGAGCGAGTTTTGAGATGATGCCTCCTTTCCTGGAAGATTCCAAGGCAAGAGAGGCTTAGAGTCATTCTTTCTGGTGGGGATGGAACAAAACCGTGGCAAGATGGAGCAGAACCAAAGAAAAAAATCCCAGTTTTGTGTGTGCCCCTGGGGCCATCAGCTGCAACACACACACTTCATTCCCAGGTGTCTCTGGCCAGAATATATTTGAAAATACTTTCTGATTTTATCAGACTTACTGGCCAAGCTGCTAATCAGTATTACATAGACCAAAGGACTCCCACATGCAATAAAAATCATAAGCTTTATTGGATTTTGAGATAGGAAAGATTCACATCCAGCTCCTTTTATAAACTGCATTACATTTCATTCTTTCAGAGCTCCCATCAGTACAACCCTTTGCAAATATGATAGAGAAAGGAGGTAGGTGGGTAGATAGATGGCCATGAGCTTCTCTTCCTTGGGTGGTACAGCCTAGAGCTATAGAAGTGCTTGAGCTGAGTTTAAGGGGGTGCTGACATTTCTGAAATACCAAAAGAAAAAAACATGTTGGTGCTTTTAAAATTACTATTTTCAGTTAAAATGTAAAAAATTTGTGGCAGTTGAGAGCAACATAGTTCTTTATAGGAAAACAGAAAAATGTGAAAAGCAAAAGTTGTTCTGTATAAAAGAAACCAGAATATGCTGTTCCATTAAAAATGCCCGAATAACTGCTTGAACTTTGTCAGAATACAGCACACACACACACACACCCTGGCCTGGGGCAGACAGCTTGGCAAAGTAGGCTTTATTTAGGCAATACTTTGATGTCACTTGACATTTTTGACCAAAAGAAAGATTTTTGCCTGAAAAATGCCACACAGTTCTAATCTTAATGAAGCAAAGGATGGCGTTTTGCATGTCTGGCAAAAGCCTGGGGCTCCTTGCACACAGATCTGTGTCCAGTGTGAGCGTACCCCTGCGATAGCGTGCGTGCAGCCAGCCAGGGCTGAGCTGTCCGCAGAGCTCCCCACAGCAGGCAGGCAGCGGCAGAGCCGGGGATGGATCCCCGGGCCGTAACGACGCCTTGGCTTTGTCCCAGTGCTGCCATACATTAAGCCATTTAATTAAAATTAACAACAGCATATTTCCCCAACCACGTATTTTCTAGTTCTGTGACTAGAAACCACAGGTTTACTTTCCATAACACCCAGCATCCGGAACCTGTGACATAGGTACAGGTCAGAGTGGTGAGACACCCGGAGCAGTAGCAGTGACGTAGCTTCCTCTGCCTTCTGGATGTGTCCACCTTTTCCAGAGTGCGATCAGCCAAAGGATTTCACATCTAATTCTCCGAGGCCTCCTGTCCTCAGAGCCCTAATCTGTGCAGGAGACTGTACTTTGGTCATTTGATTTTTATTTACCCAGTTTCAAGCTAAGGGTATAATAAAGCCCACGCTGCCAGTTGCCTGTGTGGTAACGCTGGATGTTTTGCCTTTTACCATGGTAGCTGATTATAATGCACTTTTTAAAGACTTGCTTTCTAAAAAAAGAAATATTTATACTTTTATGTGTTTGATTCACACAGTATGGTTTGCTTGAGTCCTGTTATTAAGTGCATTGGTGGTTACGTCTAGAAAGCAAAAAACATGCTGAGTAGTGTTTTATCAGCACAAATCTGCTATTTTCACTAACCATAACAGTCAGGTTCTTCTGACTTCTGACTGCCCCCATTGTAAAAATTAGCAGCCCAGTTCGGTATTCCTGGAACCCCAAATAGCCATCTGTAAGGACCTAAAACAGTCTGATGGGACAAATAATTACCCCCCATACACCCCCCAGAATCCAGTGTCTAATCCAGACATACCCTTCCTGAAATAGTGCAGCGCCTACTCCTGATCTGAGTAACTGGAAAACAACATGATTACAGTGGCGCCAACCCGTGCCACCATGGTTAGGGGTTTAGAGCTTGGCCTTGAGCGTGGCTCTAGGTTGGGGCTTGTCAGGGAAGATCTTGCTCATGCTGCCCACAAATGGTCTTCAGATTTTTGAATGAAAAGGGGAACATGTGTAGTGTTAATTAAACAAGAAAATGCAGAGGATACAGGAAGTGTTTTCTCTGCAGAAAAGCAAACCAAAAAGCCTTCTGTTACTTCCTGTGGCATTCTGCCAGCTCCCCTTTGGGATTAGCAGGGTTGGGATGGGGAGACCCAGGATTGAACCAAAATCTTTGACAGACCCTTCCCCCAACCACCACCAAGCTCTGCTGCTATTTGGACACTGCTGAGCAGGGCTCTACATGCCACAGCATGCCAGAGAGCCTTGCTTTGGCTGCAGGAGAAGGCAGGGAAGAGGCAAGTCAGAGGCTCACAAAACTTTTGCTCTTGCTTTGAAGAAGGGAAATGTGAACTGGAAGGTTGTGCGGCCCTTGATGCATTCAGATGTAGAAAGTCCTGCTTGAGTGGCACTACAGTCAGTGTCACCGTACAGAAGGGTGGCGTGAAATTTTATGGGGCTGTTGCTTTTTCCCTTGCCGGGGAAGGCTGCCTCGCTACCACAGGTTACAGGCAGGAGAGGCTTGCACAGCTTCTCCGAGGCTGGCAGAGGCCGGCTTGCCTGCTGTGGGATGCAGCAAGCCAGCCCCCGTGCCAGCTGTGCTGGCCATGCCCCATCCCCAGACAATGGAGTCATCCATCACTGATGCCTTCAGGAGAGAGTCTACAGCGGTGTTGTGCAACGCTTCCTGGCCACATCGGCCGCTCCGTCACCAGCATCCTGGTTTGTGCCAGCAGAAGCCGGACTGACTCTGGCCTGTTGGGTGTGTACGTACATGCCGCCCTCACCTGTGTGCTGGGCAGTGGTTGCTGACAACCTTCCCGGGCTGCAGGTACATGTTTGAGAGGGGGTACCCACCGCTGGCCACGGTCATGACGCAGTAAACCTCAGAATCTGGCTTCAGCCAGCCAGTGATGGGAAATTCAGAGCTAATCCACTAACGCTCAGCAGCATGAGCTCGTTTGTGCGACCCCGTAAAACCAGCCAGGTCTCAGGCAGTTGCGCAACAATGAACGCTGTGCCTGTGCTTTGGTGGGGAGGCTTGAGTTAGCGTTCGAGGGAGAGCAGTTACCCCAGGAAACACCGGGACACTGCTCTGCATTGTCAGAGTTTTGTGATTTATTTTTTTAACATTATACAGACAAAATAGTGGCTATTGTGTAGGCACGTGCTGTCTATTAACAGAGATCGGGAAAGGGAAATAAACCACGCATTACTGAAGAATAAGATCATGACTGTGGTCAAGTGATGGCAGGATTTTTTTTTCTCTTTGTCAAGCTGATTTGTAAACATTCTTCAAACAACCGTGCAGACAGCAGAGCCACGGCTTCTTGAAAGGAAAGTGAAGACGAGGAAGGATTCCTCCGTGCAGATGTTTTACAGTAACCTTAGACCTGTCCAAAAGTTATCTGGTCATCTCCAGTTGTCACTGTGAGTGCCGCCGCACATGGAGCCTCTTAGCAGCGCGGTGTAATCAGGCTGTAATTTATATTTTATCTCCAGCGATGATAGCTCTTTAAAATGTTCTGTGGTGTGTTTGCTCTTTCATGCATGCTAAGCTCCTGTTAGCATTAATGGGAGCAGTGTGTGCCGGAAGGGGGAGACACCTTCCCCCCTCCCCCTTCAGGTCAGGATTAATTGACTTTTGCTAATGCTAATCACTTTGTGTGGGGTGGCAAAGGCAGTGCACAACGGAAAGTGTTCCGGCTGTTTTGGGGGTATTTTTCTTTCTTCCGCTTGCCCTTTTAGTCACCTTTTTGAGCAATTTTGACAGCTTGGGCGTGGAGGAGAATCCCAGGATGGGGCCGCTTTGTCAGAGGCTGGGTGCTTGTTCAGTGCCTCGCCTTGTTTTCAGGTCGCTGCCTGTTTCCTGCCCCTGGAGCAAGGCGATTGCTATAAAGCAAAGGGAGGCATGTGGCGTGTGTGCTCCAAAGATGTTGAGCTGAATCACTTCAACCAGCTTGCATTCCAGCCTGGAAACCAAACTTGCCTTTGACTTTAGATTCCCTGTGGAACTCATTTCTCTCCTCACGGTTCCCTCTGACCCCCCTTCTGTGTGGCTCAGAGAGACTTGTACCTCAGAGCTGAACAATGCAGGACTTGGTGTTCCTGTGATCCAATATTCTGGCTCCAGCGGTGGTCAGGAGCAGATGAAGGGTGAGAGGAAAGGCCTGAGTGTTTGGGGATTTGCTTACCATGTGAGCACTTTGTCCTTGCCACCAAATAGGACCCAGGGCTGCTGGGTTGCAAGTTGTTGTAGCCACTGGCTCTGGTTGGCTGATTTGGTCTGGCTTGCATGAGACAATGTACATCGTATCACAAGCATGTATGGCAATTATCTCTAATAACAGTGTTTACTCTTGTGAAACAATTACTAAGCTGCATTGGAAAATGTGCAGGATCTGTGGCTAGCATTTGAGCTACAAAATTAAAAGAAGCTCAGACCGAAGTTAGATGAAAGTGAACATATTTATCCATGTCAGACTCCCTACCATTTTGCACGCTCGTATTGATTTCTTTTGACACGGTCTTCTTTTATTGAGTACCATATATTTTTTTTAAATCCCTTACCGATAACAGTACCTGCTAAGGGCAATTGTAAAAGGAAACTCAAGTATATTAAACCTGCCTGGAGTCAAAATGTAATCTAACACCTGTAGTCTGCAATTTGTCATCACTTCATAGATACTTTTTCTTTTTTAATAACGGTTTTGGATTTTCCCGATTTCTGACCTTAGGATACTGTATAATCCAAGAAAAGCAAGGAAACGAAACCACAGTCTTTAACACAGCTTTATGGTGTGAAGGTGTGAAATCTCCACTGCGAGAATGAGCCCAAAGAAAATAGTTCCTTTGGAGCTGCGACCAGTGCTGCAGCCTTTTCCTGCATGAATATGTTTCTGCAAGGGGAAAAAAGAAAAAGGGTCGTCTAGCAGCCAGGGATTTAAGAGGGAAGAAATGAGCACAGGTGCAAATTGTAACTTCTGCTACAGTTTCTTGTACAGACATTCCATGGCAACCCGTAAAGTGTCTTGGCACACCCATTGTGTCTAATTAATGCTCTTACCCCTGGACTGGGAGGCTGCTGGGGTACAAGCCTGTGGATGGCAGCAGCTTGCTCTGTTCTCCCCTTGCACATTTCTCTATACAGCAGTAAACTGTGAGAGTGGGAGTAGTGAGGGTAAAATTGGTGGTTTGTATGGATAATCTCCCCTGGATTATCCTGTAAAACGTGTTTAAGCAGAACAGAGAGTGCCACCTCCTTCTAGGTGTTAGATTTCTTTGCCAGGTGACAGAGGTTGTCTCTTAACATGATAGGTGGGCACCGCCTGGGAGCTCCAGCTTCCAGAGGTGAGGTGTCACAAATTGCAGCTGCAGGTCTCAGTGAAATGCAGCTGAACAGCATGTTTGGGCTTGTCTTGCTCTCTCTCTGACTCCAGCTGGCCGAGGGGAAGGAGCTTTTCCAAAGGGCTTGCTCATACAAGGTACATAGTGAATCCGTTGTCAAAGTGAGTCAAAGTGGCAGCAAATTCTGCTGACTCGTCTTCAGTGCTTGCAAGGGGTGCCATTAATAGA
This sequence comes from Hypotaenidia okinawae, assembly GCA_027925045.1. NCBI lineage: Eukaryota > Metazoa > Chordata > Aves > Gruiformes > Rallidae > Hypotaenidia > Hypotaenidia okinawae. The sequence goes on along the minus strand of BSDF01000007.1, from coordinate 12,647,648 downwards.
TGAGCGATGTTAGGTGGGCCAAGCACAGGTACTGAACCTACATTTTGTAAAGTTTGGGTGTTCTCTCTGACTTTTATTTCGGGCTCCTCAGCAGGCTGAAAACATGCTCTCTTTGGTGTGAAAGTCCTTGGTGTGATGTAGTGTTGTGGCTGGCTACGAGAGCGATGTAAATGTGAGGGAAAACTACAAAGTGAGACCCCTTCCTACGGTGGAGGAGCGAAGGCCAGTCCATTCAGCTCTACTCCTTGTGGCTGCTGCTTTCTTGTGAAAAGGAAAGCTGCGCGTGACAATCAGCCCTGCCCAGCACACTGAGGTACCCGTGGGTGCTCACACTGTTCAACAAGGCAAATGCACAGTCGTGTCTCCTGAGAATGTAATGTCTTTGGCGTTTCTCATAGTAAGAGGCACCTCATCATCTCAGCAAAACCGGTCAGAAAGGACCTCACCTGACTGATCCTGTCTGCAGAGGGAAGAGCAGAGCCACACCACGAAACAAAAGAGCTCAGGGTTTTCACACAGAAATGCAGTTCTTGTTCCTAATCCACCGCAGCAGCTGCTCAGGTAACAAAAGGTGGTGTCTCACCGAGTGCCTTGTCAGCCAGTGCCGTTCTGCAGTTGGTGCCCAAGTGCGTGTGTGTACCCCGCTCAAGCATCCTGCTCGGCCCCCATAGCGACTCACCGTTTTCGTGTGTCAAGTTCTAGCTAGAAAGTGGGTGGAAATGGAAACAAACATCAGTGGGATAGTGAATCCAGCCAAAATTAAACACATTGCAGACACTGACTGCAATTACATGACGTTCATTGTTCAGTTTGGGTTTGCTCACCTCTGTTTTCTGTAGGAACACGGCTGTCCCAGCCTGCTGAAGTTGGGTTTCTCCTGCGAGAGCGTCCTGAGATGTGGGGAGCAGATACATGTGAAACAGTGCAGTGATCTCTTCACCCCAATAACTCTTGGCTTTGGATTTTAGAAAGACCACAAACCCTTAGCTTATTACAAGTAATCCTGATCAGTCCCGTAATGATACACTACATTATATACTCTCCTAAACTTAATCAGTCAATATCTCACTTCCTTCCCCGTAGGCATGTACCATTATATTTTACACATGGCTTCCAGCTGGTTTTCATTGTGGCCTTCAAATCATATTTTAGTACAGCATGATTTAAGACCAGTCACTTTATCTTTTAAAGTCAGCCTCCATCATACTCGTTTTCTTGCAAGTTTTCTATCAGGGCTGATTAATTTGTTGGAAGAAATGGGTTTGTCTGTGAAGTTAAAGTCTACCTGAATGAACCTTCGTAACCCAGCATCGTCCATACCGACACTGTTCCCAAACTCTGAGGAGGCAGCCATGCCTCTAGAGTTAAAGAATGAAATCTCTTGAAGGGGGTGGAAAGAATAAGTCCTGTGGGCATGGAAGGAAATCTATACCTTCACATTTGATTTCAAAGTAGATGGGGAGTCACTGAGGAAGGGGGAGGGAGGGGAAAGTCAGCTCCAGATGGTGGGTGGCTGTGGAGTAAGAGGAGGCGGCTGCCCCACCTGTGGCCAGGGAGTGGTGGGGAAGGACATGGAGGAAGGTGAGGGGAGTGGGGAAGGAGAGCACTGGGATGCGCACCCTTCCTAGCCCAGGGGCAGCTTTCTTGGGAAAAGGAAAGCTGCACATGGCCACCGATTTGATCCTTTCTCTCTGAAGTCCACCATATGCGTGGTGTTTTGTGGTACGTCAGACCATCATCTGGGGCAGTTTATCTGCACTGGACAATGTGCTGCAGCCTATATTTAGTCAGTGGGGCTTCCTTCTTTGCAGTATGGAAGCAGAGCAACACTGACCCAACACCCAGAGTGTTAGGGCAGAGTCTGCACAGCAGATCGTGAAGTTGCTGAAAATTTTACCTGCAGATTTGAGAGCACAATAATGACCCCAAAATCAGAAAATCTGGAACTGATTCTCAGGTTGTCTGGACAAGCTGTGGCTGCCTCCTCCCTGGCAGGGTCCAAGGCCAGGTTGGATGGGGCTTTGGGCAGCCTGGGCTAGGGGAGGGAACTAAATGATCTCTAGGTCCCTTCCAACCCAAACTGGTCTGTGATTCCGTGCCAAAAATGGGCAGTTCCCTCTGTGAGGCTGGGCTGTGCAGAGCCAGACGTGAAGTAAGGAGATTGCCCAAATGACCCATGTGTTTTACAAATGTCGTTCAAAGTAATCTTGATTTCTTAGTGTCTCAGCAGTTGCTCTGTCTCCTGTAGGAAAGCGCATTTGTATTAAATAACCTGTGTTATTGGAAAGAAATACAGAACCACTCACAGCCTAAACCTGAAAGAAATTCTGCACGTTTTTCCATCTCTTTATACATGGGTAATGCCGTGTCACTGAAATCCTCTGTTAGTGCCACTGGAAATCCAGAGCAAGCCCCCAGAAGTGAGTGAAATAATGAGATTTATCTGTTATGAGTAGCTGGAGGGTTTTGTCCTATTTAGGAAAGCAGGAAGTGAAATAAAATACAAAATTTTCTAATATTTTGTACTGATAACCCTGGAGTTATGGGTTTTCTCGTTTGGAGAGGATGGAGAGGTCACTCCAGAAAAGGAAGGGTTAAGTAAAATTATTCTTTCCCTCCCGCTCTCAGCCCTCTCTTTGGTTGATTGCTTTATAGATGCTGTAGGCATCTCTTCATCTCCTTCAAATTAAACATTTTACTGCTGCTGATCCTGTATTGTTGGATTTTTTTCATCATTATATTTGATTGGAAGTCTTGTAACATTTTTCAGGCTGGATCATTTCTCATGCTATTTGTCAACTGAAAGGGGAAAAACCAGCCAGCTTCCAACTCCAGCAAGAATGAACGAGTAATTCACACTCTTCCTGGATGTTTCTATCTCTGTTAGCTGCTACTTGAATTCAGCTCCTGATTAGCAATGATACTTGAGGCTTTTCATATGACATATATGTCTGTAAATTTCCTGGCAGTTTAAGGTGTTAAATGCTTCTCTTTTTGGCTGCTGTGGGCGTTCCAGTGTCCAGGGAGGGGGAGGTAACATCGGTAGGAGCTGTGTGACACATCAGTGGGGCTGGGTCTGTGACTGGTGTCAGCGATCCCACTCTGCTCCTTGCAGTGCTCCCTGACCACGGAGGTACAGGTCTGACCTCATCTGTAACCCCTCTGTTGGGAAACGTTGGTCCTTCTCTTTGAAAACAGTCCATGGACAAAAAAAGAAATCCTCCAGGAGCAGCTGAGTGATTCTGTTCATTGGAACATTATGCTCTTTTATTACACGAGATGTAGTAAAACATAAACCAGAATATCTGTCATTTCCATTTGAGTTTCTCCTTCCCCACAGCCCTGCGGTTAGCTCCTGTCTGTGACACCCTGAGTATTTACGTGCTTGGGAGGAAAATGAATCAGTTGGCACCAAAAACATTTGCAGTGCTTCTGCCCACCAGCGGCTCTTGCCAGGAGCGTGGCAAGCCCTGCCTGTCACCGAGGTGACACCTGCTTTGAGCTGACAGGGTAGAGCTGCCTCCCAGTGTAGGTACTTTCTGAGCATCGCTCCGCTCCGTGGTGGCGGTGGCAGGGACTTATGCCACTGTTGCCTTGCACACACACCCACTGCTGGGGACATGGCACCGAGTCCTGCCACTGGCTGGTGCTGGGTAGAGCTGGGGACACAGCCCCGCTTGGCCAGTCAAGGGCCTCCTGCCATCAGGTGCAGCAGAAGCAGGGCAGTGCCTTGGCCAGGCTGCAGGTCCCATCATTTCCACAGCAGATCCTCCAGGTTCGGCTCCTCGGCCACGTGTCTGTGGCAGGCTGTGGCTGGGGACTTTGATGTGCTTTTCAAAAACCGTGACTGGAGATCGCTGATGTTATAAATTACTATGACAACAGCGTTTTATGAAGGAAATGAATAAAGGGCTCTTCGGCACAGAGCCTTTTTATTTATTTGCATAACAGGCTGATATTCCACAGCGGACTTCCCTCTCGCAGTAATAACTTGCCTAGTGCAGCATTTTACTGGGGGCTCCGTATGCATGTAAAATTCCGGGCAAGTTCTCAGCTCATTTCCATTATTTATCCTCCCCCCTTCAGAGAGCTTTAATGTAGGGTTGATTTTCTGGATGTTACAGTTTGCAGCAGTTTTCTTCTTTGGGTGAAGAGCCGGAATTCTCCCTAACTTGTGGAAGGAAATATTTATCCATATTGATTTTGTGAGCTCTGTGGCACTGAGTTCTAATAATTATTTCTCTGCATCTGAAGAAACCTCTGGGCAGAGGCAGCCCTCAGTCCTGCCGGGGGTTTTGCCGGTAATTTCCCTTGTATAGATCTGGCTTTAAAGAAAGCGTCTGGAGGTCCTGTTTCTCACAATTCAGAGCAGGTATTTTCCCTGGAATAAGGGCTGCACGAGGCCCTTCCTTAGTCATTTGAAGCGTCTGTTAGGAAGATGAGGTGCTACATCTGCTTTCTTTAAACTGGCCGAAAAGGTGGTGCTGCTGGGGCAGGTCTGTTCCAGGACTGAAACCCGTGTTTGCCCAGAGGCGCTCAGAACGGAGAGACACAATTATTTGAACTCAGAACTCCTCAACTGCTGAAATTAGCACAGATGTCATAGAGGGAGATCTCTTCACACCAGCTCTGCAAAGCAACTGGACCACAATGTCTCTCTTCATAGAATGAAAATCTTAACAAATGCCTGGACTTTCAGTATTAATACTGTGTCATCAAGCAGCTGTGATGGATTTTAATGCCGAATCATTATTCCTGATCCAGTAGCACCCGGCAATCCCACGTGTGATTAGGCCTTTGTGGCACTTGGCATCTTGTAGAAACGCTGAGAGCCCCTAGCCTAAACAGACAGGAAACAGGAGAGGGGAGAAGAGCAGAGTGAGAGAATGACTTGTCCGAGATGGGGCAACTTCACGACCACAAGCCTGTAATGCCTTTTGACCTAACTTTATTTTGGCTGGTTTTAATTTCTTTTTATCACCTGTGTTTTGTATTTACTATTTATTTTGTAGGCTTCTGTTTCTTTTTTGTCACTTGTCTTTTATATCACTTGCTCCTTTTTGTCTGTAGCTACTGTTGCGGCTGTCTTACAGGTAAGAAAGGTAGTGGGAGAGGAATATTAACTAGTACTTTTCTTCACCAGGCCACAGTAGACCCTGTGTAAAAGATGTGTACGAGTGCCCTTACCTCAGGCACAGAGGGGGTAGCACGTACATGAAGTCTGTGTCTGTTTGATCCCATAGGTGCTGCACAGACAGCAGTCTCAGCCTGCGAAGGAGAATTCCCCACCAAGAGAAGAGGCTCCTCCTCCACCCGCTGAGGACAGTTGTGCCAAAAAGCCAAGATCCCGCACCAAGATCTCCTTGGAAGCTCTAGGTATCCTTCAAAGCTTTATCCACGACGTGGGTCTCTACCCTGATCAGGAGGCCATCCACACCCTCTCTGCTCAGCTGGATCTTCCCAAACACACCATCATCAAATTCTTCCAGAACCAACGTTACCACGTAAAGCACCATGGGAAGCTAAAAGAGCATTTGGGAACAGTGGTTGACGTGGCAGAGTACAAGGATGAGGAGCTGCTGACGGAGTCGGAGGAGAACGACAGTGAGGAGGGCTCTGAGGAAATGTACAAAGTGGAGCCTGAGGAAGAGAACCCTGACAAAAGCAAGGCGGCTCCAGCTGACATCGACCAGAGATAATGTGAGAGAGGAGCGCAGAAAGCAATACATTGATCCAAGGATTTTCTGGGTTTGTTTTTAATTTTTCCTCTTTTTACCTTTTTGTTCGTTCGTTTGTTTCCGTTGCGCATGGTCCATGTGCAAACTGAATGAATTCAGCATTGCCCGATCAGGCATCGCCTTGCCACAGACACTCGAGTGTTACACTTCCTACGTTTGACTGAAATAATCATTGTAATCACATAGGATTATGCCTTCATTAATCTTGCACTTATGAAAGGGACATCTAGCAAGTAAATGGGAAGAAAAAGTCCTATGAAATCAATGAAGGAAAATTTACAACTTTGTGTGTATATATATATATTTACATAAAATATATATATATTAAAATTGCATGGGACGGAACTTTACAACCTGAAAGTATAGACTGTGAAATGAGTTCTTTAAAGATGAGACTTGTTTATGTATTAAAACCACTTCACAATGAGTTGCTTTGGCTTTTTGATAAACTGCAGCCTGCTCTCAGGGTGTGGTGACTATTTTTGAATTCCTATTTATTTTCTATGTTTATCCCTGATTTTTTTTTTATTATTATTATATGGCTTCCTATCTGGCAACTTGATGGGTAATTTTTGAGGTATGTATTTAAAGACGTAAATCAACACTGCCAAAAAAAGAAAAGAGGGGAAAAAAATAGAGAAAATGGAAAAACAAATCAGGGCACCTTAAAAAGAGAACTAGTAAGTTAAAGTACTTTAAACACAATGCACACGTAAAAGGATACAGCATGTTCCACTCTCCAGACAGTCCTTTCCGTAGTGAACAGATGAATTTTCATGGGATTCAGAATGACTAAACCTCAAATTCAGCGCATAGAAGACTTGTCCGTTAATGAGGTCTTTATAGAAAGAGAAGATAACGTGTTGAGATTTGATGTATGGAATTCATACTATGAACCACATTTTACTGTGGATTTTATTTACCTGTTCTCTGTTTCAGATCTTAACATTTATAAGCTTCCTTCTTGTTGCTTTTTGTTTATACTGAGGTGAAACACACACACAGAAGTGTAAAGTGACGTCGGGACACCAAACGCCACAATCCTACCAGCCCTGCACAGGTCAATTGCTGGCAGACCAAGGGTTTGTGTTCCTGACTGCCCTTCGCCCTTCTGGCCAGCTCCCCCGACCCCCCGTTTCTGTTGTCGCTGGGCTTCCCCCGTCTCACACGTGTTGTCCCAGCGAAATGAAGTGTTTTCAGCCGTGGGTCCCCCACGCTGCAGCCCAGCCCCAGCGCACGGCACCCAAGGGTGGGCACTTCCCAGCCTCCCTGCCGCGGGGGCTGCAGGCACACGAGGCCTTTTGCACCCATCCACCTCCTCGTCGAAGGGCTTCGCAGCGACCTGGCTAGCAGCCGCGTTACATAAAGCAGAGCTAATGCTGACCGACTCTTCAGTGGCACGAGCACTAAAGCTGCAATCTACTATAGCATCCACCCGTTCCGAGGCATCATGTCGAACCAAGTAGCATTCAGTTTCCACTTCCGTGCAGTGATTTCTGAGACAAGAACTCGCCTTTGCGGCTGGATTGATTTCAGACACCAGTTCAAACCGCAGTCAGAACCGTACCGACCAGGCTCCTGGGGTTTTTCTTCCTTTTTCACACAGGCTTTTCACATAACCTTGACAAAGACTTCATGCAATATCACTTTGAAAGTTACTTTCTGTTTACTACACCAGGCAATGTAATATAACTGTTAATACTATTTATATATTGAAAGGTATAAAAGGTAGGAGTTAAAAATGAAAAACAAACCTCTAAGTGTAGATATTTACTCAGAACAGACAATATACAGGGAGAAGACGTTGCAATACAAGCTAATTCTAGCTGCTCAGTAACCTCTGGAATTTTTAAGGGATTTTTTCAAAACTAATGTTTGAAATGTAAGAGTATCTCCGCATAAATTTCATATACCTTTGCAACATGATGGTGGGTTGCTTACTTAATGCCCCTTTTGCTCCTCATCCTTTATTTCTGTAGTACACTGCAGCTTTAATCAGAATTTCGATGGTTGCTGCTTTATGTTTCTCTGAGAGCTACTCTTTCAAAACTGTCTTCTTATCCTGTAGCTGAAATCACTCCATACATTTGAAAAGAAACTGAATTTTGCCAAGCTCCGTAAGGTTCTTCATCTGATGATGGCATCAACATTTGGTATCTTTTACACTTCGACCAAAAAATTTATTAGGTATTTTTTCAATGCTGAGTCTTGCCTTTTTATTTTTAATTTCACTGCCAATTTTGCAGTGGTTCTAAGTGAATCTGTGGGCATTTTAGCCTGTGGTCTTGCCAGAACTTTGCGAATTACAATGCATATATGTCTATTTATTCAATATCCATCATATAATATCTATTTGGAGAAAGAAACTTTTCTTGTAGTGCCTCTTAACAAAGCACAATTTTCCGCCTTTTTTGTGAAATAAAAAATAAAAAAAACAAATTGTGTTTTATTGCAGTATCAACAATGTGAATAAGGATTAACATATTGTAAATGTTCTTTTTTCCATGTAAATCAACTTTATCTTTGTTATCACTAAGTGATAATTAATTTTTAACTTATGTGCATTGTTAGGCTGTTAGAATTTTTTGGTTGTTGAAATAAAACGCATTCAATAAATATGACTTAATTTGTCAAGTAATTTACCGGGCCTTTTTTCTTTTCTGCTGAGTTCAGGAGGAACAGAGTCAGCAGAACGAGGGGCAGGCATAGCTGACAAACCTCTGTCACCCCAAACGATCCCGATACCGGCTCCTTATGTACACAGGAGAGTGCACAGGAGAGTCTCTGCCGGGATGGGGAGGAGGGGGTGGGTGCCATCGGCCCGCCAGAGAACACACTGAAAACACACACACACACACACACAAGGATCCGCTTCCAGTCTGCTGTCTTCCTCTGCTGGTAGATCTTTTCTGTTTATAATTAAAAAGCCACAAATGACTGCGTGTCAGGAAACTTTTGGAGCACACATGTCCATGGTTAATGGACATAATAAAAGGCTTTATTATATTTATAGCAGGGCATCCTACTGAGTGTCTAGAGGAATGCCGGAAGGATTGATATATCTGAGAAATGTGTGAAATGATTTTGGGGAGAATACAGATAAATGGAAAAAATTGCTCAAAATTCTTAAGCTAACAAAGTGGCGAGTGCTGGATCCAATGCTAGCAGACAGATCATATACATCACATCAGACTGCAGTTGTCTAGGAGCTGAGGTAGAGCAATTTTTAAACTTTTTTTTGGTAGTTCGGGGCAATAGTCCTTCTTTTCATGGGGTATTCACAACCTATATAAAATCCTTATGTGCTCCCCTGAGAAGAAAAATAAAAGGGTGGGGTGGAACAACCACATTTTTGGGTACCCAGCCACCTGCTTGTCACTTGAGTTTCCTGTTTGTATCAGGAAAGGGCTGTAACAGCTGGAGCCTGGCACTGGCAAGCTGCTCCTCTCTGGACTGCCGGCACAGTGCCGATGCACCAGGTGGACACGCCAGACCAGGCCAGGCTTCTGCTGGGTTTGTGGGCGTGGGAGGTGGCCCAGGGCATGAACTGGCCTTCGGACCTGTGCCCGCACCATGGGCAGAGCCTGTGAAGGTGCTGATGGTGTTGGATTCCGTGTCCCTTTCTGCCTGCCAGTGACAGGACTGGAAACAAAAGGAGCTGCAGCTCTCATTTCACTCATTGACAGTTTTATACATGCACTCTGTGAGCGTGTGGCTAAATAATATTTAGAGGAAGACACACTCACACACACACACACACACATATATATATATTTTAATTGGGGGGAAAAATCCTATAAACATATGGGTTCTTCTTCCAAACCGTAAAAAAAATCATTTAATAGCTGCTATAGCAGAAATATTTCTATTAATGCTTCTACTTCTCTATACTTTACATGCTGCTTCTCCTATTTGTTGTTCATATTTTAGTCATCCAGACATATGTATTTCCAATTTCAAACCTGTGTGAGTGAAAAACAAACATTTTAAGATTAGTTTTAAACGGTTTTAAGATTATGAACATACTGTCTATTGCCTGGAGTTCACTGTTGCTTAGATAGAAGTATCCGCTTGATCTCTTCCCACTTAGTAACCAGTCATTTGCTCCACACTAAATGGATTAGAATCCTTCATTGATGAAACTTTGTTTCTATCCTGAACCTGTTAAAACATGCAGGGATAAAAGCTAGATACATTTGACAGTGAGCAAATGGCATCTTAAAATCATAAATACAAAAAATCTCTACTTACAATGTAAAGTGCAGTGATTAATTAAAGATATGCTTTTAACTTATTTATAGCCATTAAAAAAACATACCAGTTTTAACACAACATAACACAAGCCAAGTCATCCAGGGGAGAGATGCTGGCAGCCTGAGACTTGGGGCGCAGGCAGTGCGACAAAGCCAACAGGGAACAGCAAATCCCAGGCCACCCTAGAAACCTTTGGAAAAGTTCACGTCAGCAAAGACAGACATCTGGCACTCCTGCCAAGATCCCCATCTTTCTGCTCGCACGCAGGCAGGTCAGGAACACGAGAGCCCCGTCTCACTGCGGCGGCAGGAAACCTGTGTGCTCACCCCTGGGCTGCGGTGCAGACGGCAGGGAGCCTGCCAAACAGAGAGCGTGCGGCGGGTGAGCCGGCCCCCCTCAGTCGAGAAGACAACACAGGTGAGGGAGAGACACAACCATTCGAGCACAGGTTTCTGCAGGCTCTCCCCTCCTACCAAAATTTTTGCTTGCTGATGGTCGAATGCTGGCCTTAGCTCGACTGGTGGGTGCGGCTCACTGAAGCCAGGGGGGAATAAAGGTGGTGAGAGGCAAGGTGGGGCTCACCTTCTGAGCTGCAGCTGCTGTTCCCCAGCTGCCCTGGCTCTGCGAAAGGCTGCCCTGCCACCGAGCTGCTGGGCTCTGCGGGGGACCTACACATGTGCCAGGCACACCAAGGCAAGAGTCACCCCCTCTGTCCTGTGTTAGTGTGTCAGGAGCTATAGCCTGTCCCTCTGAAGAGGAGGGTTGTAATTTGCCCTTCAGAAGAGGTCTGGTCTTGATTTGAAGACCTCAGGAGCTGGAAAATCTACTGTTCCACTCAGTTTGTTTGAATGGCGGTTTCTCTCCCTGCTAAATCCGTACCATATTCTAATGGGAATTTGTCTGGCTTTCCCTTCCTGGGTTTGTTTTCTGTTAGGCTTTTCTCTTCTGGGTGAAAGTCCCAGGTACTGAAGGATGTTTTTACCCTCAGAAGTAGCTGTTCTGATCAGTTGAAGTTTGCTAAACAGAGGCCTTAATGTTCAGCTGAGGCTGGTTGCGGCTATTTCAAGGCTAGTGACAGAGTTCCCCCTTGTACTCCTGTTGAGAGTGCACCCGGTTACTGGCAGAAAGAGAAGCTTTTTAGTAAAAAGACTTTTTAGTAAAAAGACTAAAACCTTCAATGTTCACAGACGCTGCCTGTCACTATTTAAGTTACATAGATTCTTTCTGCATTTACACTAAATAAATGTAGCTTTTCATCTAACCTCATCAATGTCCATAAATTTGTAAAGGGTGAGTGTCAGGAGCATGGAGCCAGACTCTTCTCGGTGATGTCCAAGGATAGGACAAGGGGCAGTGGGTGCAAGCAGGAGCATAGGAGGTTCCATGTGAACATAAGAAAAAACTTTTTCACTGACTGAGCGCTGGGACAGGCTGCCCAGAGAGGTTGTGGAATCTCCTTCTCTGGAGACATTCAAACCCCCTGGACATGTTCTTGTGTGACCTAATCTAGGTGGTCCTGCTGTGGTGGGGGGCTGGACTAGGTGATCTTTTGAGGTCCCTTCCAACCCCTAACATTCTGTGATTCATCTCACTGATGACAAGATACTGCATGCCTTGGCATGGGGTGAAGATCTCTGAAATGTTCCCAGAGAAGATACTTCATTTTTGTGACCAATCTTAATGAACAGAGTCATCTGCGAGGGCAAAAATGCAGGTAGCTTTCACTAGCAAATTCTTATCAGGTGTGATATGGGTCAGGGTGAATTAAGGATTCCTCCCAAACCCAAGAAGGCAGCTGTAAGGGCTGGAATTATGGGACCAGGATGGACAGCAAAAATACCTAGATCAGCACAGATTGGGCTCCTGCAGCCTGAAATCAGGTGCCTCCAGAGAAAAATCAGAGCCCTACTGAAGTAAAACAGATCCTTTTCCTCCATAAGGTAGCTCAGAGATCCAGACAAAATAAATATACTGGCAAGGGAAGGTCAGAGAACTTAAGTTCTCCTTTGTTTAGTGTGGCATTTTTGCACTTGAGCAAGTGGAAGGGGATTTTGTAGTTCTGTGGCAATGTGTGAAAGTGATTCATGCCTCTGGCACTGACAGGGGTTGGTGTGTGTGCTCCTTCTAGGAGTTTTACCTGGCTGAGACCCAGGTCAGCTCCTTTGCCAGCAAGAGCTGTGGAGAAGCAAGCAGGAGCAAGAATGAGCCTGATCTGAGTTCCTGAATCAAGACTGACAATGTATGTGCCCTGTGGAAGACCAGGGTGGGTGTCTCGGAGGGCCCTGTGCAGTAGGTGTGGGGAGGTTCCCAGACCTCCTCCCATTGAGCACCAGACTAAATACAGCACTGGGCAGCATCTCCTCTCCGAGGGACTCCCGGGCTTTCTGAGGGAGTGACTTCCTTCAGGGTGGACAATGGCAGCTAAACAAAGTAAGTGCACAGGCATGGACCACAAACCTTCCAGAACAAGAAATACAGAAATACAGTAATGGCCCCCTCTGGGAAGACACCAGTCTCAGCCTTGTTGAGGCGTTGTCAGCAGGCCTGTGCCTGCATGTTTCTGAACCTGTTGGTCTGTAAGGCTCATGTGTGGATAGATGTGCTTCATTCCACCATAGGACTGTGAGGTATGAGGTTAAATGCTGGTGTTACCCCAGGGGCAACAACTCCCGGAAAAGTTGTTTTTCTATTGCAGTTGTCATCTGTTTCATATCACACTTCCCTGCACACTGCAGAGCTGTTATGGTAGCACAAAACAGTGTTGGAGACAGTGTTGCCCCATCCTCAGACCCCCAAAACTCAGTTGTGCCATTTTGTACAAAGTTGTACAAAGACAGTGTGGCTCCTCTGTCCTACTTTGTTACTACACTTTTATAAGAATGGAAGTGAGAGAATGAGTCTGTGAGGGGGAGACCATTTGGGGCTGCATAAGGCAGAATGCTGCTGAGAGCAACAGAACTGCTCTGTCATGACCTCAGGATGTCTGCTCCTGGGTTGAAATAATTGAGTGACCAGAGTGTGAGAGGTAGTGCCTGAGCAGCAACTACCACCACAATGTCCCCAGATGTCCTTCTTACAAATAGACTTGAGAGGTGACCTCCCCAAGTCTGACCAGGTCAGTAGGAGCATATGCCATTGGCTTCAAGGACAGGGACCAGCTCCTCCTTGCCTTGACTATTCCCTGCTTGCACAGCCTTGATCCATCTTTACCATGGGATGAAAGTACATGCTATGCTTAACCAGAGTCTCAGCAATGGATAATTGCAGATGACCAGAAGAAGCTTTTGGCATGCCTCAGGGGACAACAAGATGCAGCAGATTAGTATCACGGTCACAAAAGACAGCCCTGCGAGCAAAGTGGAGTAGGATGTGACCAGCAAATGCAGTTTCTTACCACAGGGTCTGGTTGTCAGTTTCACAAACCAAGTCTTCTCTGTTTGTATTTAAAGGCTATTTTTCTCCTCTATTTGTATTTAAAGGCTGTTGCAGAATATCATTCCCCTAATGGATCTGTTTTCACAAGCCATTTAGCATCATTTGTTCTGTGTCAACATTGTCCTTTCATTTAGTTTCCCCCACCCAATGTCCCCTTCTGACCTCTGGCCACCCATCACCCAATATATTCATAGACAGCAACTGCAGCTCCTGCAAGCTGAGTGTCCCTGTCCAGAGCCAGCTCAGCCCTGTCCCATCATGGACATTTGTGGCTGACTGGCACTGAAATGACATGCGCTGGCTTGCCCAGTGCAGGGCTGCAGGCCTTGGCCCTGAGCTGTGCAGTCTCACCTTTCTCACCACAGGCCTTGGCCACCTGGTGGCTCCTTGTGCCTCAGTGGGTCCACCCGTCTCTGGAGCCGTCAGAGCTGCCCACAAGCCCCAGCACCAGAGTCATTTCAGGACAACATATGGCCTTCCAGAGCCTGGACTGCAAGTGAGGTGGAAGCCACCCTCAGCTCATGGCATGACAGTCCCAAGCTGGCCCACTGGCCAGCCCCACACCACCCTCCTCAGCAGGGCTGCCCCATGCTGCTGAGATGGACCCAGGCATAGCCAATAGGGAGCCGTGCTGCTGGTGCTTCAGCCAACGGGATGGGAAGAGTCAGGGTGGGTAGGACTTGCTGCTGAGGTGCTATAGGTGGTCTCCATGGCGGCCATTTTAGCGCCCCTGGCGGCCATTTTAGTCGTGTCAATTACCCATGGAGGCCAAGCTGGGACAGCCCAGCCCTCCTGCTGCCAGGGTCCTCGCTGCCATGGGAGGGGGTGCTTGTGGCCGGCATGGGTCCACTGTGCCCTGGTTTCCTGCCTGCAGAGCTGGGGTTCCCCCGAGGAAAGGGCTGCCAGGCTGTTCACGGTGGTGCAGGCACAGCTCTGTCCCACCAAGCGCCCCAATGGGCTCTGGCAGCACTCTTCAAAGGTGAAGCCCATCCCTAGAAGAAAGAGAAGTGCTTGCAGCTGCCCCAGTAATGAATGACTGGGACACAATCCAGCGCAAAGGCAAGCCTGTACTCCAGCTCTTAGAAAACTTCCTCGGTGGGAAGAAAACAAGAATGGCCCATGCAAGTGAGGTAATGAAAGACCACAGCAAATAGCTACCAGCAAGAGAAGCACATGCATTAATCACAACTGACTTGGAAGGTAGCTGGAGTCATTAACTTTTCTCCAAATGCACCGATATGACAAGACATGGGTTGTGAGCATACAGGACACCAGCCATGGTAAAATTACCCAGTGAAGCCAGCTGGTCTCTGCAGGAAATGAACCCCAGTGTAACGTGGATGGATAAACAGCGTTGTTCAGTCCTACATGACACTGACGCTGGCTATCCTGCCCCAGCCACATGGCTCCCCACACCAGTGTGCTGGGATCTGACCATGTTTCCATGCTGGAAAGTGATCAGGACTGTGGGGCAGAGAGGTAAGCCCACCTTCACCAGCCTGCTGAGATGTTAGCTTTGCTCTGGCTGGGAACAGTCCCCACCAACAAGAGGGAGGAGCTGTAAGTAGGCTTTATGCATTAAGGTGTTTACTTTCTATAGACCATGCTTGCCCACCATGCTGAACTGGGCTGCCTGGTGCTGCCTCAAGGGAGCGCTAGAAATGAAAGACCTGGGAAGTGTCTGTTGCTATAAACTCACCAAGCTTTCCAGGCTTCTCCAGGCCTCCCACCCATTTAAAGCCACAGAGGATGTAGCCCATGACATTTAAGCGAGTGTTTTTGTTCCTCTGGCTGACTTCTGTTCTGATGTCACTGTGTCTGGCCATGAAGCTCTCTTGGTCTTTGACAAGACACGCCGCTGTTCTAGCACCTTGTGTGTTTTATCTCAAAGGGATCTTTTCCTCTTTCTTGTCATCTTTAAAAATGCCTATGTGACTGCTGGGTGAATGTTGTTTTTATAATCGATGGATATGGTCTTGGCAATCTCCTTTTTAAGACCCATTCCTTGTCACATAAATATCATCTATCAGTGCCCGTTGTCTTTATAGCAATCTTGAGCAGACAGTTTTATTTCCAATCAGGACATCACACATTGATCTAAACACTCATCTGTAATGGATCAATTTACATTAGGAGAGCAGTATTGTAGCATTGCTGTTCATTATATTGAAAGAAGTATATGTTTAGTTACAGGCTAAAATCAATTAAACAGCCCTGTGCCTTTTGCTATGAGAAAGTCAACAAGCCAGTCTGTCTTGGACAATTATCCAGCTACAGCTCCTTAAAAAAAGGGCTCCCCTTCTTCCCAGTTCTCAGTTTCTCCTTCGGAGACCTCTTCTGCAATGTTTTGCTTGTTGTGCAGCCTGATAAAGCACTATCAGCTAAAAATGCACACTAGAAAAGTGAAGGCAGTCTTGCTGCTGCTGTTGGGGACGGGTTTTCTAAGGGCCATGCAGAGTCATGCATCCAAAAGAGAAACCCACACTTTCACCAGAAGGCTGCCTCATAACATGTGATAGTATATGTGGGAGATGCTGAAAAATGTAGACGACGTTGTTTGTATCTATCTTCATTGGTGAGATCATTGTCTCCACATGGCCCTGATTTTAGGGGAGGAGAAAAGGAGGAGAAAAGGAGGAATTGGGAGGTGGAGAAGAATTTGTATATTGCTCTGCTGTTTCTTGCCTTACTGAAAGAGAGAAGACTGCAAGGAGTGCTGGATGCTTTCTGACAAAGGGAACATGGTTTCAGTTGGTGATATAGCTGCAATTTCAAAAGCAAAACACACAGGGGAACTGCAGGGCAATGCAATAGTGGGATTTGATGAGGACGTCTCTCAGGACTCTGGCAGATGAAGGCATGACCTGCCCCAGCCCTCTGCCAGAGGTGAGAGTCCTGGGTGTCAGAAGGGAGCGTGTTCTCCTGTCCTGCCTGCCCCGTGCTGTCACCTTGGCTAACAAGTGGCTGGGCTCTGGGCTGCCATGTCTCAGCACTAACTGGCTCCCACTGGCTTTTGCTGGCTGGCAGCAACTAGCTCAGGGGTTTGGATGTGCCCACAGCTGCTATGAAGTGCTGGGGAGGCCTGGCCAAGCCTCAGCACTGCCACACTAGGTGACTGTAATCAAGAATTGTCACTTTTCCTTGTGCAAAAACTCTGATAAAGAGGTAAAAGTGATCATTAAGGGTAGGCTCTTACTTTATGATAAAGAAAATTAGCTGTATCCTAGCTGAACCCAGAACATTCCCTCGAGACCTGGTGAACCTGTGCTGTGCAGGACTTGTACAGCCTTTGTGTTTTAAGTATGTATGTGTATGTAGATATGTTTTGTCTCAAGACTTTTCCCTCTCCTCTGCCACCCAGGCCATTCCAGCCCTTGTCTTACTCTTTCATTACATGCACAAAACACTGCTGCAATGCTAATAATAATAATGAGAGGGAAGGAATAGCAGATATTACAAAGCTTATTAAGAAATTGATCTTTGTTTTGCTCTTGAATAAAGAGTCAGACCTCGAAACTGCTGAAGCCATTCAGTTAATTGGTTATTGGCTCTCTTGAGTGATTATATCCACCCTGGTTCCACCAAGTTCAGCAGGTCTTGTACTGGTCAATTAGCCTTTGGCATCCGGGGAAGGAAATGCTTCATTCAGGTTTTCTCAGAGCCTGTTTGTGTAGCATAAGGTGACTGAGCAGGAGAGGTTCCCCATGGGCAGAAGGGGAACTTATTAGCACTCATGGTCTGAATCCTGCCCTTGAACTGGCACCAAAGGGCATTTTTTTTCTGTGACCAGCCTTCTGAAAAGGTGGATGCTGCTAAGTAGAAGAATCTGCCCCAGGGACTGCGCTGCAGGAGGACAGCTAAAGGACGAGGGCTTTTGGGGGACCCTGGTCGTTTCCTCCAGCATGACCTTCACCCAGCTCGTACGGGGCCTGGCTCTCCCACAGGCTGAGCCTGAGGGTCAGCTTTGTGCCGGCTCTGCGGGTGGCTGCCCTGTTGCTTGGTCACAGTTGGTCTGCAAACTGACTAATCGCTACTGTTGCGATTCCTTCGGCATTACCCGGGCTGTGCAGAGCTGAACAGCTGACGCCATTTAGTGGCTTTTCCTATGGAGTGCTCAGGCCTGCCTTCACCGCTATGGCTTGCAAAGGGCTCCAACACTTGCATTGCTGCGATGCAGACCCTGTAATAATAGTTGGTTATGTTCAGAGAATTCAGTTCAGATTTTAAAACCTCATCAAATAGTTAATGACTGACTATTTCAACACAGCAGTTCCTGCAAGACTCGGGAGAGAAGAGAGAGGGAGATGGAAAAGTTATTCATGTCCCATCTGTCTGGAACGCTTGTCCCCTCCCTCCCACCCACTGAGTCACTTCCTCCCTTTATATCTCACTTAAATTTTTCCTTTCCCCTTTAGCTTATGATTAACAGGCACTCACCCTCCACAAATTGTTTCTTTTTTTCTGATGCAATGCTAACTAAGATTCTATGGATAAATAGAAAATATTGTCTTGCAAATGCATGCATGGGGTGAAATGTGATCTATACTGCGTGCATATAGCTGTGTAAACAAATATATCAACCACTGCAACATCCAGTTGGTGATCCAGCCATCCAAGCTGAGCTGAAGAACTTGCAACGGATTGCCACAGTTATTTTGTCCCTGCTGCCCAAAATACAGTGGCAGGTTATGCAGCGAGAGGCATGTTACTAGAACTGTGAGGTGGAGGTGTTTTAGGGCAGCAGCTACTAGTCCAGAGAATTGTTCACTCAGCTCTGGGACCTGATCCAGATGGGTGTGTGGGATGGGACCACTTGCTTAAATGCCTCAAGGTGTGTTTGTGAGAGTGCTTGGTCATCCCAGCCCACTGCATTACTGACAGGCCTTAAGAAGGCTCTCTCTTAATTAGCAGGTGATGAAAAGATTTGGAGAAAAGTGTCCTGCAAGGCAAGAGAAAGGTGAATTCTTGGGTAGAAGAGCTGTGTAGCCTGTGAGTATGTGTTGACCTGGTGCAGCAAGTAGGGGAGGGTGGGTTACCTGATGAAGAAGCAGGAATAGCTGGAGAAAAGAGCATGTCAGTGGGTTCACCCTGGACACAGCCAGGGTGAGGAAGAGCCTAGTTGCTTCCTGAGCAAGTGTTTGTGGTGAGTCTGTAAGCTGTGGAATAGATGAAGGCTAGTAAGGGGAAACCTGACCCTCCTTGAACAGGTTATTTGGGTTTCTTGAGGTTTCCCAGTGAAGGGAGTGGACATAAGACCCTATTATATGTTCTGCAGAAACCTTGTATGTGTTCTATCTGCTTCAGTCTTCTTGCCTGTGGCTCAAAGATGGGGTGTTTTATCTACTTGGCACCTGTACAGTGGTGATGTGGGAAGCTTTGTTCCTCAGGGGTGTCAGGTTCATACCGCTCAGGAAAAAAAAGTATGTTTCAATGCCAAATGCTTGAGCAGCTCTATGTGACTGGGGGGATTCCCTTCCCCTCACAAAGACACACTAGCATCCCTGAGTTAGCTACTAGCTGCTGTCTCCTTTTGTAACAAGATTCTACCAGACTTTCTGGTTCCTGCCAGTTGGCCATAAGCTGATGGGTGATGCAATAACCTGCGTAGTATGTCCACTCTGGGATGCACTGAAGGCTGGGGCACAGATGTGTGGCAGAGCCTCTGCAAAGAGCCAGCTTGGCTCCTGCTGGAGGCTTTAGCTGCGTGCAGGTCCTGTGGAGCCCTGGGCTGGCTCTGCACCAGCCTCCAGAAACTCACAGCAGAGGTGCCTGGGCTGCCTCGGTGTTGGGCTGGCACTGATCCAGGAGAGGATTTTTTTGGTTCTGACTTAGGTCCTGTCTGCAGACCTGTGGGTTATGCAGAGCTGGAACTGGGTTCACAGGCTGTGGCCAGGTCACTGAATATCTGGCCTCTGAGAGGTGTCTTTGTCTTATACGCATGGGTGATGGTGCAGGCAGGCTGAGGCAGATCCAGGAACTGACGGGCCTGTGTTTTCTGTAATTTCACAAATCACAGACTTGTAGGCACTGAAACCCCAGTAGTTTCCCTTGAAGAGTGGGACTGAGGAGGAATATGTGGATCTTGTGGCTTTTATGACACCTATTAGGAGATTGTGAAATGGCCATTGAATTTTTTTGCATTTGTGGGAGACTTATGAGACCAAGGATGGTGTGTTGTGTTACTGGAAGCTGAATAGGCACTGGCACTGATGTTGCTGAGTGGCTTTTTAAAAGGGGAATTTGCTAGTTTATTCTCTCATGCCTTTGTTGCGATAGCTATGCATCCTTTAGGAATTTCCTCTTACAGCTTATGTTTGGAAATAATTTTACACATGCACATGTAGGGACTGTATAACTGCCCTTGTATTATGAAATAGTAATTTCAATTGCCCCAGGGAAACCTTTTGAAACAAGACAATAGCCTTAGTTGTTTATTTTCTTGGGAGATGTTAATGATTAACTCTGAAAAGAAAAGTAATTCTTCTACCTGTCCTGTGCAAACTTTCATAGCTCTGTGCCACAGCAAGATATCTTTAGGTAGTATATGGCTTGCAAAAAGCTAAGTTCTGTAGTGTTACTGTGCAGAGAGATTTGGCTGCTAGAGAACTACTTCAGCCTAAGATTTTAGTGCTGCCAGCTGGCAGAAGCGATCATATATGTAAAACCTTAAGCTGAGCCAGAAAAACCTGAGTTCAAATCTCTTGCCAGGGATTGTAGGATGGAATGATTAACCTGATTTTATATTTTTGGATAACTATCAAGTGCCCGAATATTTATAGTAATAAATGCCTTCCATATGTGCTGATATTGCATCCATGGAGTGCAATAGCATGATACATTTATTGTCTTACTTGAAGATGCTAATTATAGCTAATCCTATAGGCACATGAATCATGAAACACTGGCCCAATTTCTGCCAGCTTCTGTGACTTGCATCTGACTTTGCTTGTGTGAGCAATGCAGGTCAGCAGAGAGCTCAAGGCAAAGTTCCAAGAGTGCTGCGGATCCTGAGCGCTCTGTTCGGAAGTGATACAGGCACTTGATATTTAAGCACTTAAAACTGCAGGTTGGCACTTTACCAGCTTATACCTTCTGAGAATTACTCATAGGTGCCTGGGTGCATCTTGAACTGTCAATGTGCCACTGAAAATACAGTCTTGGACCTACAAGCTGTTGTCATGTAGCCCTGTGATCCCCAAGTCAAAACTGGCAGGAGGGTTTTATGTTCCAAAATTCATCTGTTGCATCATACAACAGCCATGCGTGGAGCAATGGTGGGTGCCTGTCAGGTTGACTAGGTATGGTGCTGATGGTGCTTCTTTAGGGATGTGATGGCTTACCAGGACAAGCTCTTAAACACACCTTAACATAATAAAACCCCTTTGGTCCATGATTGTAGAGCTGTTCTCCATTTGGTTAGAAAAAAGCAATTGAGGAACTGTGTGAAGGTTATAATGCTGTAATAAGAAGGCTATAAAAACAGAGAAAGAGAGACTAAACCAACGTTCCAGTAGTTTTCCCTTGAAATAGAGGTAAGCCCGCCCAGACGTCTTCCTTTTAAATACTGACTACTGCATCTGTTTTAAACCAAAAATAATACCTTTTGATTGGAAATGTTTCAATAACATTATTTGTGCGTTTTATTGAGGCGGAGGTTGCAATTATTAGAGTCACCAGGAATTTCAGACATTTAAACACAGCCTTTATTTCTCCAGAGTAAACCACATCCCTGTGCAATTATTCTTCTATCTAAATGCTTTCAAACCAAGTCTTAAACCAGATCTGACATTTGTTGCTGGTGGTCCCCTTTACGAATCAGCCCTTGAAATGACCGTGCGGGGTTAGACAAACGCTGGCGAGGTTGGGCTGGTCCCTGGGGATGCCGGGGAAGGTAGGGCCAGTGCAGAATGCAGCGTGAAGCCCTGGGTGGATCCTGTGGCTCCGAGCAAGCTGCTGTTGGTCTGCTCAGGTACTGTAGTCTGGGCCCTGTAGACTTTAACAGAATAAGGAGGAGGGTTTGTTTGGTCATGGAAACCGCTCCTTCAGCCATGTGATCTCTTATGGCTTTTCTTTCAGCTGGCTTCTCACCAGGAAGCAAACAACTACATCTGTGGCTGAGAAAGGACTTGGCTCAGCAGCCGGAATGCCCCCAGTAATGTTGCCCCCTAATCTTTTCACCAAACGTTTTTGGAACTTTAATTAAAAAACAGAGAATGTGAAGGAGGCTCTCAGGCCTGAGTCTCCTTTGTTTTCTGGGCCCTATACATCCTCTGTTGGCAGCACAGTCTAGGCATTTAAGCACTTTCAGTTTAAATTTCTTGATGCTTCCAGCACAGCATAAATAAGAATTGGGGTCTAAAAGTCCATTAAAATTCTGATATCAATGGGAACAACAAACCTTGAAGCCAAATGAGGTGGCCAGCTTGCAGCTTATGTTGAGACTGGAGAAGGTGAAAGTTTGCTTAGGCAGTGACTTGAGGCAGCAGTAGTAAAAAAGGAACCCCTTTACCTGACCACGGAAGTTTTGATACCTGCCTATTTAAATCTCTAGCAAATGCTGGCTGGCTGTGAGGGAGCAGGGTTAGGCTTGTGGTGGAGCGCAAGGATGCCAGTCATGACTTCTGTCCTCTGCTGTCTGTATTGTCTGGGTGTGTTTTTCCCCCATGATATCTATAAGAAAAGATGCTGTGAAGCCTGAATGATGTGTCAGGATGCTGGTACCCCAGAGAGAGCAGCAGTCACCATCTCCTCCTGAAAACCATGTGGGAGTTAGTTGCTGTCCCATAGCATTTTGGTGCTGTCTGTGCACTTCTCCAGGGTCTGGGCTTTTGCAACCCTATTTGAAGTCTGTGCGCCCTTTCCCTGGGGTAGCAGCAAGTTGACTGCCCTCTCCCCCATCTCTGAAATCTCAACAGTTAACAGGGCAAATGTTGCTCTTGCTTATTCTTGTGATGATAGTGAACCTGCAGTGATGAAGGAGCAGAGCAAAACACAGAGCTCTTACAGCAGTGAAAAAACAGGTGGGTCTCAAGCCAGTTGCTCTTCTGAGGGCAAGCGGGTTCCTGGTGAGAGTGTGTGTATGCTAGTACTTTGAGGCTTTTGTCTACATAACAGACCGGGTCTTGAGTGCACTGTCAATTAAGGGCAGCAATTCAAAGTGATTCACAGCAGATTACGCCAGCCTGTCTCTTGATGGAGCAAGCTCTGGTCCTGTGCCTGCGGGTGCTGCACAGACTGCCAAGCCTGGAGCTAGCCCGCAGTTATGCTGTCAGCCTTGCTTAGATCTAATGCTTTATGACAACTGTCTACCTGTAATGTGATAATGGGCTGAAAACCTCTGCAAAATTGATAGGGTCTCTCGAAAAGGAGGAGAAACTTCTAATGTGGCAGGCTTGATCTTTCTTAAGGTTCACATCAACTGCAAAGATTTCTTTGCAGCTGGGAGGCCGGTTTTCCCTGTGCCCCTGACAAGAAGGGCAGTTGTGTTAATGTCTGTGAAGCTGCTGGTCTGCTTTCTTCTAGTGCAGGAGGAATCAACCTGTTCCTTTTCCAGCCACTAAATCTGTTGTTAACTCAAACCCAAGGTGCTGTTGGCTTTTAACTCCTAGGGCTTCTGCAGTTCTCTGATTGTACTTTTGATGTTCTAGGTAAAATCAGCTTCTGCCTTCAAGATGTTTCTAGGCTTTATACAATAAGTTGGTTATATTTAATCCCTAAAATATGAGTTATTGACTAGTATGATTAACAAGTAGTGTTCTAAAGGACATGATGTGTAACTTGGCCTGTATAGAAGAGACCAGATTTCTCTTCACCTTTTACCAATGTCATCTAAGACTAGCACCAGTGACTTTGTGTTAGATCAGTGTTAAGTGAGAGTTGGGCCTAAAATATCCTGATGTAGTTTAAAATCCTCCAGTCTTGCTCTCCAGGTAAAGTACTGGAGGTGAGAAGCTGCAGCCTTGGGAGGGGTGGTCCCCCTTACTCTGGAGAGGCCTAGATGCTTTCCCTGTACATAAACATGTGAGCTACAGGACCTCTTCCCCACAGCCCTTAATGCAGTTGATGGCACAACATTATTGCCATCTTGGCCTAATTCCTGCCATAGGACTTAATGGCACCCAAACCCTATTTTCATAGCCAAAGTGTTGTCATTTTAACTGGTGTGACTAGCTGCAGCATGTCCTTTTCCAGCTGTCCAGCTTCCACCCCAGCTCAAACAGGCTGAGAGCTGGTGTGAGGTGTTGGCAAGGTTGGCATGGGGACAGCAGAACAGCTGGGGTCTCCTGATGTATTTTGGCTGTATGGGAGACTGGCTAGCACAGGTGGGCATGGCTGCTGTGGACAAGCACCAGGCTTTTTGGGGTGCCCCTCCATGCAGGAACAGAGAATTTGACCCTTGGGGCCACTTCTCTGGCACAAGGGTCCAGCCCTGTCCTTGTGTAGGCTGCTGTGAAGCCAGAGACTGGCTCTTTGATCCCGTGAGCGCAGCCCACAGCCCCATGTCCCCTCCAGATAAAGCAGGGATGTTTGCGCACAGCGAAGCTATCCTAATGGCTACATTAAGAGGCCCAGGGCTGCAGGGTAAACCCTTTTGTACCACCTTCTCATCCTCCAGAGTATAGGCTCCCATGGTAGCTCAGACCCCCATGCCATTCACTGCCACATCTGTGGGCTTACCGTGCTTCTTAAAAAGCCCATAAACCCATTAACTCTGGGTAAACGATTCCTCGACTGTCTTTAGAATAATTAAAACCACAAGGCAAACAGTTACTCTGGACTATCAGCAGCATATCAACAAAACTTGTGTCTCAAAATGTGTATTCAATTTCTGTTATTAAAAGGCACAGAGCCATATGTGAAACATTATCATGCATCTTTGTGAAATTAGCAGAACTATTTGAACAACCATTTTGTCTCTATCAAAACGGTGCCTTATTTTTTCATACTGTGTAGGAAGGTGAGAGAGCCTTTGGAGAGCAGGAGGGCTTGTGCAGGCAATCTGATTTCTGTAGCCCCTGACTCTTTCTGTTTGGTGTGCAGAGGTGGGTGCTGTTCAAGAAGCCCAGGCAATGCTGGTCCTAGATGGGAAGAGGACTGTCATGGTTTAACCCCAGCTGGTAGCTAAGCACCACACAGCCACTCACTCACTTCCCTCAGTGCAATGGGGAGGATGGCATCAGAAGAGTGAAAATGAGAATTCATGGTCTGAGATAAAGACCATGTAATAGGTAAAGCAAAAGCCATGTACAAAAGCAAAGCAAAATAAGGAGTTTATTTGCTACTTCCCATCATTCTATTATCAATACTCTTTTCAGTATAAATCCAAAACATAGCCTCATACTAGCTACTATGAAGAAAACTAACTCTATCCCAGCCAAAACCAGCACAAGAAGCAAGCTGAAGGGTCCTGTGTTGTTTTAATCCCCAAATCCAAGAGACTCTGCTCGTTTCATCTAACTCTTTAATTGCTCTACTTTGAGGCTTTCACAGTACTTACCAAACTCAATTCCCATTAGGGTCAATAGAAGTCTGACTATTGATTCAGTGGGAAAAGAAAAAAGACTAATGCTGAGTGTGCTTTGAAATTCTCACCACTTATGGTTAAGAACATATGTTAAAGAAGTGATGTCACTTCTGACTGCTTCTGAACTTTCAAAATAGCACTAGACCTTTAAAAAAATTAAAACGAGGCCTTAGTTTCTTGAACTGGCCCTCAGAAAACAGCACTGAAAGCTCTTAAAGGCAAGTTTTCCTGAAGGAAGGGAAAAAGGAAGAGGAGCTGTTTCTGATTAACAGTGACCAAGAACTGTGGGCAAGGTCAACATATGGCCTGCAGCCAGGCTTGAAGGAAAACATGGTGTGAAGTGTTCTAGCATTTAATGCATGCTTAAAAAAAAAAACAACTCTCAAAACAAGCTAACAAACCCCCAATTATTGACCTGTTTGGAAACTGACGCTAGCATGCAAGTTCCTCCTGGGAACCAAGTGCCTTTAGTGTTGCCTTTGTGTGGCATACAGAGGATTTTTGACTTTTAATGGACGTAGTTGGGGTCTTTTTTTGTGTCTGTCTGGTTTTGTGCATGTCTGGTTTTGAGGGTGTTGAAGACAAGCAAGATCATGTTTGGAAGAGATGGTTGTTAAAGAAAATGCCAGCGCTTCTTGCCAGGCATAGTTATCAGCCAAATGGATTGAGATAAGGCAAACAAAACTGAAATAAATATGCAATCACTTGACTTAGTCTGCTTTGTCAAATTGAACAACAACATCCCTTGATCGTCAGAGCTGAATCAGCAAATATAAAAAAAACACTGAAGACAGTCAACCCTACACTTACAACCCACTTGAGGTTTTCACGCTGACAACCTAGTCACTAAGTATAAATGGCCCTCCCACTACTGGTTTGTCTGAGTCTCGGGTTATATTTGGGGATATGACTGTATCACTAGCCTTGCAATCTTGACTTTTTTTTTCTTTAATTTTTTAACTGAACAAATACACTGGAGCTTTTTATTGTGCCAAGTATTTCTGCTAGAAAATATTCTGGAGGATTCATATAATAACAAACATGTGACGGGTTTCTGATATGAAAGTCTTGCTTACACTCAGTTTTTAGCTCCAGAGTGAGATTAACTTTGTTCTACAACTGCTTAAAATCTAAACCCATATGCCTCCAAACGTGCAGTGGCCAGAACTACAGGCTCTCAGTACATCTATAACACAAACAGTAGGTTTAGCATACATTGTAATCAGGGCTCATATTGCATATTACTGACTCAGTTCCCTTCTTTATTAATGTAGAGCAGTGGTTTTTTCTCCTTTCTCCAAGGAGCTGAAGATCCTGACTGAAACTTGATGTGACTTTCTAAGAGGATCTTTTGTGGATCCTTTTAGAAGCAGTTCACAAGTGCCTAGGGCTGTGTGGACTAAGCTGAAAACCTGGTACAGGAAGACTCTTCAGCAATATTTGTATATTAACAGCTGTTAATATGTAATTTGAACTGCTAAATAAATTTATAGTCACTGTTTTGTACATTAGAATTTAGCTCCTTTTCCTCTGGCACGTTGTGCAATGCCAAATACAGAGAATTTAGGACTTTTGCTGTCTGGAGAGGGAACTGAACAGAATTGCTTTCAGAGACACCTTCTGAGTCCATAGCAAATAGCACCTGGAGCTTATAGGAGGCACTAATATAACAAAGAGCCAACACATCTCCTAAACACTATAAATTAGCACTGTTAGCAAAGGTAGATGTGTTTTGGGGTGTCTGAGACCAATGAACAGCCTGAAAATCATTACTTTATGTTAGCTGATGGCTCAGCAGACATTAGAAGAAACTCTTGCACATTCCCTTGTGTGAAGTCAAGCTAACTTCCCAAACATAGCAAGCTTTCTGTTCTCATGGAAATGTCTTTTATGCCCAGTGCCAGCAATACTGTCCCGTTTGACCTGAGGAAAAGGAAGCACAACACAGGGTTCTTTCAACTGGCCACCAACATGGTGCTGCCCCATCTTGCCACCTTCCTGAAGATGTCACAGCAAGAATTGTGTTCTACTTTTTCCCAAGCAGGGCTCAGCTCTAAGAGTGTGCCTTGTCCAATACCCTTCTGCTGCTACTGGGTATTTTGTGTGCTGCTTAGGAGTGAGTGGTGCCCATGCCTTCCCCAGCACAACCATAAAGCATCTCTGCCCCTCATCATCCATCCTGTAGTGCAACTGCTAATTAATTGGCTGGACTGCACAGAAGTGCTGACTGAACAGCGTTTGTATAAACAGACAGGGCTTTGGCAGGACACTGCATTTCCAGAGGATATGAGTAGAAGAGTCAGTAGAGAGATAGGGAAAAACCCACTAAACTGTTAAACAATAACCCCCTACCTTCCTTCCTTTATGTGATGTTACTGGGCACCTAGGCAGTAGGTAATATTTGGGAATAGGGGATGGGAGAAATAATGTACGCTCAGAGTGTGTATTTCAAGCAGCTAATGCTGTGGATGACAGTGAGCTCTTTCATAGGAGTATCAAGCAGGAAGGGGCTAGACCTCAGGCCAGAATAAGTGATTCTTATGTTTTCCACCTACATCAGGGAGTGTTCCAGTCACCAGTCTCTGCAGCTATTCCAGCTTCTCCCGCCTTTCAGTCCCTTCTCCACAAATCCTTTCCATGCAATTGTCAAAAGCTGACAGCTGCAAGTTGTATGAGTGCCCCTGCAGCTGGGTAGTGACCTGTCTGGGTCTTGGCTCCCCTCACCTCAAATGCAGGTGTTCTGAACACCAAAATTACCTGTGGTTATTTGCATTACTTAGATGGGTACTGTTGCTCATTTGGCTACACACCAGAGATTTGCTTTGGGTGTGGTGTCTGACCATGGGCATCTAGGATGAAGCATCATCAGTGTATCCCATTATAGGATTTAAGTGCCTGAAATATAACATATTATGGTTCCTAAAGCTGAGGTGTGGAAACATCTCCCATCAGGGACAAAGTTAACAGTCAGAGTCTGATAAGCTGCAGTTTGGCTGATTGCAGTGGAGATACCAATCTGGAAACCTGCCCAGTGTGCTGTTGCAAGAGACCTGTAATTAGCACGTGACCACAGCTTGTGGTGTATGTGAGGGTATTAATGTGACAAACCTCATCTCTCTTCAGTTGTTGCAGGCCCTTGGTCTTTAGCTCTTTACAGAGCTGTGGGTAGTCCTTCAATTAAAGCTCCCAATTACGCATTTGACAGAGATTCTGTAGGCCAGCAAGCTGTAATGTTAAATGCCAATTGATTACGAAATGTCTCTGCAACTTTGCAGCCCTGTGTTCCACCCCATATCAATATTGTTGTTGGATGTCTTCTGAAATTGTGTATAATCAGTGTCTTATTAAATCTACAGCATCCCTGTTAAATTATATGCTGTGTGTAATGGTTTCTAGAGAGTTGGATCTCAGTGTAAGTGCTGCATGTATAGGGAAGTGGAGGTGACTTTTACTGATAGGACCTGCAATGGAGAGTACTTAAAATACATCTGGGGATAGCAAGGATATGTCTCAGGCAGACAAATCTTTTGAGATGCTCTAGCTGGGACAGCCCATTGGCAGTATGCCTCAGGAGAGATGAGTAACCAGGGCTGTCGTGGGTGCAGTGGAAACACTTTTCATCACAAATCCAAAGCCTAGCCTGATACAATGATGCACAGATGCACAAAGCAGCTAGTTGGAGCAAGCTGCAAGTGGGCACTCACCCTGGGAGCAGCTGAGCTGTCTTAATTCTTTGTAGACTAACCAATTAGTCTGGGCAAAGCACCCTGCTGGTGTGGTAACACTGCCTCAGGTCCCCATGATTTTGGGTATCTGCCTTGAACTGAATTGCCCTATGCAGAAATTCCCTATCTTTGCCAAGTGCAAACTGGAGGTGAAGAGTTGGGTTTGGTATTCTTTTTTGGGTAGCTGTATGTCAGTAAAAGCTCAGTTGTACTTGGCATGTGTAGTACAGCCACCTGGAAGTAAAGGGCACAACAGCTTTCCATGCTGCTCTTTACACAGGCAAGCTTCTGGTTCTTCTGGTCCAACCTCAGTATGGGGTAGGAGAGCTCTGGTAATGTTGCAGCTGTATCAATTCACCTCATTTGGAATATTTCACAGATATGTTTGTGATTTAAAGAGAAAAGATGTGTCTAGAAATTATCTCTTCATTTGTGTTTATTAGAATATTGTGTAAAAATGCATGCTCAATTGCTGCTGAATTACTCTAATTTATTACATTATACCTTGAACAACTGGTAAAAAATGTGTTAGAGCTGGACCTGAACTAAACTTCATGTCTGAGGGTACTTGTGTTCTGTAAGAAATTGGATATGAATTTGAGGTACCAAGTGCTTTGCAATAAAAATTCTTTTGAAAGAGTTTGGAGCCAAGCAGAGGAACTGAGATGCATCCTCACCCCCCAAAACGCTGAGTGCTGGTCAGCACCACCAGAAATGCCCTGGCAGGAATTCTGCTTCCTCATTACTACTCAAACCTAGACATATTTATAGCTTTGTTCATAGTTCTTTCATATATTTGAATATGTTTCACTACCTATTAACAAGAGAACCATATCCCTGCTAAAGTCCTGGCCAGAATGTATTTTCTCCTCCTACACTTGTTTGTTTGGGGAATTGATTTTCCTGTTCTGTAACAGGGACCGAGCACATCAGCACGTCACCTGGAGAGCTTGTGTTTAGATTATACTAAAGGGTAAGCTACTCTTACCCTTACAGATCCATATAAAGCTGGGAACTTAAATTCAAGCTTCTCCCAAGTTAATATAGCAAAAAGTTTCCACCAAGCCAGGGAGACAGCTCCACTTGCTCAGAGCAGGGTGGTCTTAACCATCTGCAGCACGATTTCTGGTTGAGCATGGTGTCTGGGGGACACAGTGCAGCACAGCCCCTTGTGCAGGTGTGACAGTATTCGGCTCCTACAGCCCTTTTGGTTTGGGGAAGGGATGTGGGAAGTCAACACAGCCTGAGAACATGGTTTAAATGATAGTAACAAACAGTGGAGAGTTTGGTGAGGTCCCATCTACTACCAGGTATCTGACTTGCTGATGTGTTCTATCTGTGTGAGAGTGGGATGTGTCCCTGCGCTCCCTCCAGCACAGATACTCCTGGGCTGCTCTCTGAGCCCTCCTGCTGGGTGCCTGACTTTCTGCATGAACTGTTGGGCTGATGTTGAACAAAGGCGAGACCTTCCCTCCTGTATTGAGGGCTCTTCTGCAGTGCAAGAAGCCTGGGCTGTGATATCCTTTACAGATCTTTTCCCAAATCCCTGCTTCAAACTCTGTGTTGGAGTATTTTGCTGTCTGCTTCCTGTGCAGAGAAAGGGGAGGTTGTTACGGCAGTCCATAAACTCATAACAGTTTCACTATGTTTGAGTGTTCCTTGGTGTAGGGATTTCATAACATCCACAGAATGTCACCACAAGTTGGCAAGAGAGAGTCCCCAAAGTGCCAGCAAGCACAGCGATGTTCATTGGGAAGACAAGGCTTGCAGGTAGCATTTCTTCCCTTCAGACAGCTGTAGTTGCATGGGGCCAGCCTGGCACTCTCCTACATTCACAGGCTTGCAGAAGGGAAGAAGTGGGCAAGGAACATGCTCTTCTGCTTCATTCTCCAGTTGGCCTCAGATCCCTCATTTAGCAGAATAGGTACTTTTAATGTGATTCCACATTGAGGCTTACAAGTTATTTGCCAATATTAAGTTGTACTTTAAACTTTCAAAGGTGTATGTTGGAGTACTTATGATTTTCTAAGGGATAAAACCAGAATTAATAGAACTTGCTAATAGAGCAAACGAGGTCTCAATACACCCTCTCTCTGTTATATATTAATCTGCTGTTATTAAGTGTTAACTTAACAATGTATTGTATGGGCAGCTCAAAGGGGCCAGGAAAAGTCCATGTCAAACATGTAAACAGCTTTGTTTTTTATTGGAATCATTAACTGCTCTGCAGTTAAATCCTTTGTTTTCATGGCTGGTTTAAATTAAACCAACAAAACTGTAATTTTGTTTTTAAAAAAAAGTGTTGTGTTTGGTATGTATCAAAAGGTTTAACAGAATGATTTGAATGTATGTGTATTTGAATGGTTTTGCAATTTAAAAAAAAAAAATGTATTTGTTGCAGTTTCCTCTAGTAAAAAGCAGGAATTGTTGACAGCCAGCTCAGAGGAAGCATATTTAACACATCCTTCTCAGTGACACTCATAATACGATCCAGTGGCATTTTGGTCATTTTAGGCACATGCATACAGGTGAAAATGCATGGAAATTGAAAATGTGCTTGTGACTGGGTCCTGTGAGACTTAACTGACTGATGTCCATTGAGTTGCAAATAATTGGGTATGTAACACCACAGGCTTTCCAAGGGAGTGCTCAGGTAGTGTCTGCAGCTAACCAGACATCAGTGATGCCTTGGGTTGTAATGATACAAGGATGCCTATCATTGTAGAGCACTGCACAGAGACCTGAGGACATTCCTTTGTGGCTTCTGTTCCAGACCATTCCAGGTATTGAGCATGGATTCCCTCTTGGTGCAGCTCTCCTTTTCAAGAGGAGTGATTTTCTGTTCTGGCATAGGCCTGCTGTTCCTGAGCACCTGTCATCATCTGCAAACTTTTAGCTTGGGCTCTTGCATGTTTCCAAGTCTCTTTCAAATACAAATGAGATGTTTCAGCTAAACTTATGAAGGTGCTGGGGTCTCTGCCCCTCATCTAGTGGCCCTCAACAAGTTTGGGGGCTGGCGACTCTAGGGCTACTGTAAATCCTTGCAGATGTCAGCAGATGGTAGTGGAGTGAACCAAGATTTTTTGGGGGGTTTCTTTCCCTTCTCAAGAATAACAGGGAGCTGTTTCCTTTCCCAGCCTTTCAGGATGGTTCATTCCCAGTGAAATACTACGCTATGGCAGTCGGAGCGCGGGGCTGCCGGGTGAATGCCAGATTTGGCGAGACCCAGCAGCTTTGCAGAAATCCCCTGAGGAATGAAGCTTGGTGGTAGGATTGCAGGGTCTCACCCATTGGACTTGCCCTTCCACTTCACACTAGCTTAAGCAGCAGTGACATGGGTCAGCCCTGTTTGCTGCTGAACCAAATTAAGAGGATCTGTCCTATTTCCTCCTTCCTACATCTTCATGTTTCAGTCAGCTAGTTGTTCCTGTTTTTTCCTCCTTGCTTCATCCTTCCCCACTCCTACACATGCACCTGGCCATTGCTGCCTTCCCCATGTGCAGATGGGGCTGTTCAGTAGCCTATGTTTGTGGAATGAGCTAATTTAAAACCACACATATTTCTCTCATATAAATGTGTTTATATTTTTCTTGTGTACTTTTACGTAAAAGTTGGATCAGGTCATCCCTGGGAAGGGCACTGACAACTGCTGGGTGGGATAGGCTGCTGGGTTCCCATGGCTGGGGTTAATGCAGAAGCTCCTGAACTGGATGTGTTGCTGGCTGGGCAGTGAAGTATCTGTACAACCATGGCAAGGTCTAATACTGCTTCTTTTCTTGGGGGGGGTTGTGGTGGTGGTGTGTGTTTTTAGTTGTTTTGGTTTGGGTTTTTTGTTTGGTTTGTGTATGTAGGGGGAAAATTGGTTTAAATGTAGGTTAGCCTGGTGACTCACCTTCCACAGTTGGTCAAAGACTCTTTTGTGGGCAACTGGGGGAGCTCAGAGCAGTATTGTGGCAGGCGTTTTTAAAGGGTCATGGTGCAAAGGTGTCTCATGTGCCTCTTCCAGATACACTGATAGGAGTTACCTCTGTCGTGGGTCGCTAATCCCCCATATGCTCCAGCAGCAGACACTCCTGCACATCCTCCTAAAGCAGTTACTAGGGGAGTAGAAAGTGCAGTGGTGGGCAGCAAGAGGCAGGGAGAGGATAATTACCTTTTTCACTGGGAGAGGAAATTTGAACAAGACATAAAGTCAAATATCTTAATGGTTGCAGGAGGAGGAAGCACAAAATAAAAAAGTCCCTGTCCTTTCCTCGCCTTTCTGGGAATCCTTCTAAAAGAATGAAATGGGCAATCAGTAAATGATTCTACAAAATACATTCCTGATTTATCAGGAACGTAAAATGAAATTACCTAAACAATTTAGAGATTAGGATCATTGCAGAGATCTAACCCTTCCTTGAAGGAGGTACACCCACAGTTTGTATTTACCAGAGCCTGAAAATACAATTTGCCTCAGTAGGAGACGGTAGGACTTTCCAGGCAGTGCTGGGCTCTCTTCAGGAGGCTCAGACACTTGAACAGAAGGTGCTCCTGTGCTTGTGTTTGGTATAGGTAAGGTCAGTGTTTCCAAGGTTATGCTAAAGAAGCAACCAAGACAATGGCAGTAACTAGTGCCCCAAATAATGTCTAGGGACTTGTTGCTCCACTATCTCCCTACAGAGCTGCTTGCTGTGTTCCCTAGACTTCACACAGACTTAATCTAGTCTTAGAAACAAGAGAATTCTTTGTCCTCTATGTTTCTTTGAGGATGGGACTATCTCTCTTGTGTGTTTCTAACATGTAGTTTGAGGTGCAGAAGTGTACCTAAGAGTTCCCTGTTCCCATACAGCAATCACGAAGAACTTGTTGAAGTAACAGACTCCAGAGGGCCTTCCC
Source organism: Hypotaenidia okinawae (assembly GCA_027925045.1). NCBI lineage: Eukaryota > Metazoa > Chordata > Aves > Gruiformes > Rallidae > Hypotaenidia > Hypotaenidia okinawae. The sequence goes on along the minus strand of BSDF01000007.1, from coordinate 12,614,094 downwards.
CATTTGCTGAGGGAGGATGTGGAACTGTATCAACTGAGCTCAGGCATGCCCCGATCCCTGCAACGGGAGCTTGCAGGCAAAGCACACGTGTGTGCCATCACTATCAGAACAGTGCTTTCCTTGAGCTGTGCTATGGGTCATCTTGATGACTAGAGCCTTTGGTGAGGTTAGCTTGCTCCTGCCTCAGACACAGAAAGTGAAAGTCTGCAGTGAGCAAAGGGCAGGCATTCAAATGGCTCTCTGGGTACTTGCAAAGCCTGAAGGAGTCAAAAGTTGAAATATTTGTGATTGGTTGGGGAATACTCATTTCCAGATGCATCATTGCCCCTTTAATTCTCATTTCAAGCCTGAAGTTGGCTTTAAAATCGGTGGAAGAAAATATATGAAGGCGCTGGTAAATATAATGGTGGCAAAGTTCTGTGCTTTTAACTCATTTTACTTTTAAGAGGAGCAGCAAGGCACTGTGGAGCTATATTTTAGCGACTTGTCAGTGCTAGAACTGACTTCTGCTCTGTGGGGCAATAACCTAAATATTTATTAAAATCCCTTTCCCGACAGTGTGTGCAAAAGCCTTTGCTGGTTGGGGTGGAGGGAAATATTTAAAACAAATATTTCTCTTTTTTTATTCCCCACTACTTTCCACACATAGAAGAAATTTCCTGCCCTCCTCAGCTTTCTCCAAGGATTATATAGAAATTTTTTGCTGAGAGGTCCTTGGAGCAAAACAGAATTCAGAACATCCCAGAGGATATTCCACATCAAACCCAAACAGAGCAGCTGGAGTCTAACCACATGCTTGTGCGTTTTTTTTGTGCTTCTGAGGTGGAAATTCTTGCTAGAAGATAATGCCCTACCTTTTGTGATGTCTACAGGGAGCAATACAAACCTCTTTTTTTCAGATTTAAATTGTGATTGCACCCAGTCTCATTTTTAAAAGTTTTTTTCTTCCTTAAAGGCATATGGATCTCCCCTGCCATTGATAGGGGCACCCTTATCTAGACTAGGTTGACCAAAGCCCCATCCAGCCTGGCCTTGAACACTGTCAGGGAGGGGACAGCCACAGCTTCTCTGTGAAAACCATTCCACTGTCTCACCACTCTCACAGTAAAGAATTTTTTCCTAACATCTAATTTGAATCTACGCTCTTCCAGTTTTAAACCATTACCCCCTGTCCTCCTGCAATGTGCCCATCCTATTGGTACATGCTCCTTCTATCAGATAAATGAGTGAAGTGAGAATTGGTAGGTGAAGGCTCAGCTGCTATGAATCAAAGCAATGCACTGCAGCAAACTTCTGGCTATGTGCTTCCCCTCACTTCTTGCCCAGCCACTGAAACCTCTTCTCTGTTGTGTGACTTGCAAATTCTGATGGATGGGACTAGGTGACGCTGTGCCTCAGGAGAACTCCTCAGCAGGCCTACAAGGTGCTGGAGACCTGTGTTTCGCCTCTCTCCTCTGCATGTTGGCCTTGAGTGCCAGCTGAGGCCAGTTGGATGACTTCAGAATGTGGCAGCTGCTTCTATCCAGCAAAGGGTTGGAAGGATGAGGTGGCCGTTTCATGGCATTTGCAAGTTTCTTGCACCGCTCAAGGCCAAATTCTCCTCTTGTGCACTCACAATGTCCATTGAGTTAATCCCAACCTACAGTGATGCTGGAAAACTCTGACCTCAACAACTAATTTCCAATTGTAATCCTAAAAGAAGAATGGTTGGCTAGTTTGGTTTTTCTGCCCGTGCTTAAGTGCATTTTGCTTTCATTATGGGGTGTCAAGTTGTTAATATTTATGGAGTACACAAAAGGATGAAAATTCTGTTTCGTGTTCAATCTGACATCGTTTGGCACCACTACCCTCTAGTCATGGTAGTAGTTCTGTTTCAATTCAGCGTTGCTCTTTTGAGATGAAGTCCTTTAAAGTGTGGTTTGGCTCCAAGGAGGGATTCTATGTAAATAGTATTCAGGGGGTCTGTCTTCATTGTCTCAAATATTAATAATTTCCAGATCAAATGCAATTTGCCTTGAGTTTGTTTTCTTGCTCTTTCTTCCCATTCTGTCAATTTGGTCAAATGCATCACGATACGTTTAAAGCCAACCTGCTTCTTTCCTTGGCAAACCTCACTCTACATGATGAGGTTTGGCAGACCTCCTCCAGCTCAGTTACCCCTTCCACTCCACAGGACTGGGAGCAGGTTCTCCCATGGGTCTGTACAGCCACAGCTTGGCCTATGTTGTTGTGGGTTTAAAGCACAGGCAGTTGTAGGTGTGGGTTCAGGTGTAAGTAAACAGCTCCTCCTAGTCAATCCTTGTCCCCACAAGGGTAAAAGGAACTTAAGTGTGAGTGTTAAAACAGTCCCAGGCAGAAGCAGCAAAAAGTTGCTCCTGGGATCTGTACAAGAGGTATGTGCTTCTCCAAAAGGGTGCACTCGGGCTCTGGGGCCCTGTTTGCAGATTTGCAGAATGCTGTGCTCCCATGAGCCTGCAATGGGACAGTATTCTGCCTTGCTCTTGGAAAGCTCTGCCTTACCACACACTGACATTCATCCAATCTGCTCAACCCAATCCAAACCTATGAGGTTCTTGCAAAGGATCACTGGGGAGTGATGTCATTGCTGGCATCAGGTTGAAATACCTAGCCCTGGAGGCCTTCTCTGCAACTGGAGCAGCACAGCCATGCATACTAACATGGGTGAAGTGATACTGCTTTGAAGGTTCTTGGGTCAATGAAGCTTGTTCTTGTGGAAACAAAGGAGGAAGACAAAAGTCACCCTAATACTGTCTTAAAGTGGGCATATTTTATTGCTTGGCAGCCAAAAATAATTTTTAAAAATCAACAAAATTCCCTGGAAAGATGAGTTTAAGAAGAGGTTATTACTGAAAAGGGTATTTAACTCCCTGGTAAAACCGCCATGGATCTTCAGAAAGTTAAGGGACACTGAATACTACACATTGTGTGCCTGCAAGCACAAGTATAGTGCATGTGTTCAGAGAACATATGTTTTCATATTTAAGAGCAGGCATCGTTTGCAATGTATACTTTGCATGCAGCACTGAATAAATGAAATACAGCTAATGAAGAAATGTTGACTTGATGTATTTTGTACATCTAGTATAATTGTTGAGATCAAAGGTCTGGAAAAACTTCTTCCAGTAAGTGTGTTTACCCCCTGCTAAGATTTCATTCATTATTTGGTTTACTAGCTTAGGTATATATTGCATATCCATAAGTCACTACACGCATAATAGTAATTTAGACCAAATCTTTTCTGGAATAAAACCCTTCTGGATAGAATGATAATGCCCTAAGAGTATATAGTAGATGAATAAGATGAATTCTTATTCATTCTCTTTTTAATTTTTTTTAATAGTTTGTTACTGTACTATATTGTACTATTGATCAGATACTCAAGTCTTAGCAGGTTTTTTAGTGAGGATTTGTGTATGAGTAAATAAACACCTGTATTAGCTGTAGGACATAACCACAAATACAAAAGAAATGGCAACCTTTGTGCTAGAGGCTTGGGTCATCAGGCACTTAGATAACCACTTGTTACTGCCAGTGACCCTGTAAGTACTGATGTTAACATTTAATGTCCTCTATCAAGTGTGCTCTGTGACACACTCTGTCATAGCATTTAATGCACTCTACACCATCTGAGTGGGGTGTAACATAAAAGTTAATTTGCAAGCTTTCCCGTTTTCTGGCATATTTCAAAGTCCATCCAGACACTTTAGCTGGGGTTATGGTGCCAATGGATTGTGACCTTTGATCCAGAGTAAACCAAGCTTAGCTTCTGTTGTGCTCACCTCCTGCTGCCAGCTGTGTGAGCTGCCAATGGCTGTGCCTAACATCCAGGAAAATAGAACTGTGCTTTGTCTTAGCTCAGTAGAAGGATCCTGATGTAAAGCTTGGACTGAAGTGTTGTAGAGTGATTACACAGTTTTGTCTCTCCACATTTTAGTGACTAAATGAAAGAGGGCCTGTACCCTAACATGCAGACAGGATGCCCTTCTTTCCCTACCCACCCCACAACAAAAAGTATCTAGTTTATTAATTGGATCTTTGTACAATCTTTCTTCTCCTTTCTGACATTTGATATGAAAAGCACCTTTCAGTGTGATCAAGGCTTCATTTGCTGCATGGGAATGGTTATAGTTTGAGGGGAGCCTAGAGGATACTTTATGAGCTGTTAAGTAACTCATTAACTAGGTGGCTGTGTACTTGACAGAAGAGATCCAGGTAGGCTAGGGTGTCTTCTGATATAGTGTGCTAAAGATGCAGCCAGTAAATGTTCACCTAATGGTACGGCAAGGTTTCCTCTCTCCTACAGACAGTGTGTCTTTTTAAACGGCAGAGATACTATTTACCTTTGCTGCTGGGCCTTCCCAGAAAGAAAGATTTCTAATATCACTGACTTTAATGTTAGATGAAGCTTTCCCTGGAAGTGGAAAATGTGTTAGAAAATGGGACTGTTCTATTACTAAATACTTTGTTGTTGTTGTTGTGTTTTGTAGTTTTAATCATTAAGTCTAACCATATAAGCTAATCCTGTTAGTCATTGGTGGTTCATACCTTTAGTCTGGAGTTCCTGGGTCAGCTGTTGAACCCACACCCCACATTTCCTGCTATCTCAGCACCTTTCAGTTCTAAGTGTGGAGTAGGGAAGAACTCCTACAAATAAATTATTTTTACAGAGAAACTGAGGCATGGGGCACCTCAGGATATTTCTATGCTGCATCTGAAGGGAAGATCATGGGTATACATACCCTCATGAGCTATAGCTTCTCACGTGCTTAACAGTGGTAGCACACAGGAGTACAAACAGCAGCAGGATTACCTGAAAACAGCTGCTGTTTTATTGTAGAAGGCTGGATTGGAGTTGCCAGGGGTAAGTTGTTCCTTGCCTTGCAAAGACACTTCCTTGCATACTCTGCTGTCTTCAGCCCTGAGGGCTGGTAGAAGCATTGGTAACATCTCCTTAAAGTCTTCACAGGTTGTTGGTCAGATTAAGGAATTCTTGCTGCTGCTCTACTCAGGCCATTGCACCCCAATGTCACAACAATATCTGTAAGGTGAAAGCCATAGAGGATCAGCAACAATAGAAGTGTGGAGCACAAAATCAAGTTGGGCCAGGGTGGGTGGCCAGAAGTGGGGCTCAAAAGCCTTTGCCCCATCTTACACAAATGGTGGCATGTACCTTCCTGGGGGAAACAAATATTAGCTTTCTTCTCTGGGGTGAATGAGAATAAGAGAAAGCCTCAGCACCGTGCAGCTCTGTTCACCAGGTGGGTCCTGGGTGAAGCTGTGTCAGCATTTGAGATAGACCTGCTCCTAGCATGCTCCTTCTGCTGTTGGTGCTTGCTGCTCCAGATCCTTGCCCAGCCATCATGCCTCACTGCTGCAGTCACAAATGCCAGTGGGTGTTGGTGGGGGTTAGTGAGCAGCTGTATGCCACAGGGAGAGTGGGCTGGCCACAACCAGCGGGGAAGTCAGATGTAACAGAGCTGGCAAAGATGTGCAGTGGCTTGAGTTGGTGGTAGGGAGTGTGTGAAGGCATTTAGCCCCTGAGAACTGCAGTAGCTCAGGGCAGAAAACAGGCTAGATCCATTCCCTGGTTCAGCACCCTCATTTGAGGGGAAAAAATTTTGTTTATAAGCTGCTTCATCTCTGCTGCTCATACTGCCATAACCTGTGATATGCATGGGGCATGATGCTGGAACATAATCTATGGGCTATGTGACTTCAGACCATTGAATATGCAGTCATGGCTAGTTTGCCAAATACATACAAAGGGAACAGGCATAGGAAAGGATTCTCACTACAGCACTATTAGCACTGGTGTCTCTCCTGAGTTCAGCAAGGAGAAACAGAAACAGTATAACTTCCTAAGAAAAGCTGGAAATTGGTATAATATTGTAAGTATGAAGTCTTGCTTCCTTGCAGATTGTCATGATTAGTAGGAAGTGCAGAAAAAAAGGAAAATAATGGTCAATGTAGACCATTGCAAATTCCCTTGATAAACTGACAACCTGGCTGCACCCACAAGCAATAGGGATGCCACTGCTTGTGAGTGACTTTTTGCAGCTTTCAAAAGTGTCTAAGCAGCATAAAGATGTTCATGCAGTATAACAGGTAAACCAAAAAGCATGCTTTTCATGCCTCTCCTGAAAAAAGTGTCACTTGAGACAAATAAAGTAAGATTTGGAAAAATCTGGCAGGTAGTTGTTAACTTGTGTGGCCAAAGCAGATCTGGGATTCCTTAAACCACTGTATACATGCAATTTGGTCAGAAATCCCTTCTAGAATACTAGATTTGTGGTGTCTCAGCATAGTCACAGTCCTTTGGTGAAACGAGGAGATAAAACCCGTTCAAATTACCTTCAAATACCAGGAAATTAACTACAACTTTTTTCAGCCTACTTTGATTCCTAGGTTGCCTGATCTGGTTGAAATATTTTATAAGGTGTACTGTATGCAATATACAAAAATTACAGTTGTAAGGCAAAGCTCTTTATTTTATATTACAATGTTCAAAACCAATCTTGATTGGTAATATCAATATTCTCAAGCCCAGCTATTGATAAACTAAAATTCAGGTGCACCAAAACAGAGTCTTAAAAATGATGAGATTTTAGAGTAGAAGCCTCTCAAATGCCTTCCTGATTTCTGGTTTTTCAGGTGTGCTGGTTTTCTGTTTCAAGCACGCTCCCTCTCCAGCAACTGGGACAGCTTACCAGTGTGTGGTTTAAACAAATGCAGGTTAGAATTCTCACATGTTCACCTGACTCATGATTGGTGCTGTAAGATGCTTGACAAACACTGCAAGACTCCCAGCTGCATCCAGTTGCATCAGGTTTTGATGGCATGAAGTATTGGAAAAGGGTGCAGTAGCAGGGGTGTAGATGAGGTAGGAAGGACAGAATTTGTTTCTTTCAAAGTAACAATTTTTACTGTTTGTATTTTTCTCTGACTTTGGTTTGGTTTGTTATGATGGGAAACAGTTGAAGCTGGAACCTTGAGACCATCTAGTCCAACCTCCATGTGCAAAGCAGGGTCAGTTAGAGCTTCCTGATGGGAAAATAAGGCTGGTTACACCAGGCAGCACATGTGGTTTTGAGTGATGGGGGAAAATGCACTTGGCATTTCAGAAAATGAATTGCTTGAAGTCAGCTAGCAGGCAAGGACGAGCAAGAAAGTGTGATCGGCTCTTAGGAAAGAAAATGTGGCTGGCTTCAATGACTACTCTTCAAGTGTTTACTCTAAACACTCTTTGAGTGCCTCTGATCAAATACCTTTACATGTGTGTCCACCATTAAGGCTGGAAACATACAGAACAGAAGTATTTTGCTGGGCTAAACAATGACAATGGATATACATGCACTTTATATATATATAGATTATATATACTTTATATAGATAGTGATATACTTAAATGAATACCGTGTGTAAAGGTAGATGGCAGCTGGGAAAAAAAAAAAAGGTAAACCTTTTCTTCAGGCAGATTTCTCTAATGAGACATTTGCATAGCTGTGGGGCACAGCAAGGAGCTCCCAACCTCAAGAGCTCAGGCTTGCAAGTGGCACTTCAGCTGCAGAGCCAGAACAACAAATGAATCGCAGATTGAACATGCGTCATACGCAGTAGGTCTAACATGCTTCAGAAGTGGCATCTTTCTAGCTGCCATCGCACTCCCAGGCTGTGCTGCTGAGGCTATGATGTAATATGATGCTTTGGGTGATGTATCTCTCAGTGCACTTGGGTAAAATTGGGTTGGTTTTAATAATGCATGTAAATCATAGAATACCAAGTTGGAAGGGACCTCCAAGCATCATCTGGTCCAATCTGGGAAGTGATAGTCACATAGTAAATGTGACACAGGCAAGATGGAGACCAATGACTGTTCAGCAGGTAGAAGGGAGCAGTAAGACCTTCATAGACAGACTGACAATTTGGGACAAAATAGGAAAAAATTGTTGCAGTCAAATACAAGTCTCCTACTGCCTGCCCATGATGAGAGGTGTGCTAGGAGCAGGCTACGGCCAGTAGTGCTGTCTTTGACTTTTCACTTCTGGTGTGCTAAACATGTCTGCTGTGCTGAAGTACCCAGCTCTGCCCCATGATAATCTGTTTGGTGAACTGTCTTCCAGTCACTCTCACAGTGGCAAGAAGCAGGAGGTGTACCAGTGATTCCAGTGAACTACACTGACCTTGGACTGTTGGTGGTAAGGAGCCAAAGTTCCTGGCTGGAAGGAAGTCTAAGTGTTTAAAAATTAAATTTCATTTGTAATTGAATAATTAAAGTCTCAGTATCTTATGTGAGGCAAATTCAGAGAAATGTTATTTCCCTTGAAATAGTTCTATTAGATTTAATGTTAAATGTAATAGTTATATTAAATATGAAATGAATGGCTACAAAGGGTCAATGTAAATATTTACTGTACCATTAACTATATGATATGTTTGCTATGGAGTGTTTGGACTATTTTCCCCATTGCAGTTTTATCATAATCGACATGTTTCCCCAAACATTTTGGTTTGAACAAAATTATATTGATCTTTTTAAAGAAAAAACACTTCAGCATTTCTCCAGGCAGCTGTGACACACAGGGTGGGAGTCAGGCTGACCTTGTCTCTTCCAACATCCCACAAACAGCCCTTCCGTTGGGCTGCTCTTCCAGACTAGGCTCCTGGATAATCCTGGGAGACATAGTATTCCAGGGGTGGTTGGACTGAGTCAAGTGGTGCCATGGAAGGAATCTGAGACTGCTTAGGAAGAGAAAGGAAAGCAAAATGCTTTTGCGAAGGACAGAAGAACGATAGAAAGGGTTGATGCTAGAGCCAGGTCCTCATAAATGCTCCAAGTTAGATTTTTTTTGAGCTAATCAAAGGGAGCGAGGTACCAGATGCCTTTAGGGATCCATCCCACAGCCTGTTGCAGTCTTATGGGACTGTGGCAGGGCTTGCCCAGCCAGACATGCTGGGATGGAGTTGTAAACTCTGCTGAAAAACCCTGGACACAGGTTCAAAAAATGCCAATTTATTTTAAGATCAGGCTGCTGAGTCCAAATTGTTCTGATGCTGCAGTGGGCTGGTCTTTCCTTAGCAGTCATGTAGCAGATTTGCTGACAGGGGTCTATTCTGGGGCTTGATGGGATCTCACAGGTACGCTGGAGCCTTTCTTCTGCCTGCCTGGCTCTTCCCAGTACACCTCAAGGCTGTTGTCCCTGCACATCCCTGGCTGTTGGCACTCTCCCACAGATGCAGCATTGCTTTCTTGTTCTCTCTGCTGTGTCTTGCCCACCTCCCAGGCAGCCTCTGGGCTGGCTCACTTCTGTCCTTATCCTGTCCAGGGAAGATCAGCTCTCTGTGCTGAAGCAGCCACTGTGGGAAGAGGTATGGGCAGAGCTGACTTTTCCCAGTTTGTGGTGGATTTAATAATTTTCCACTTCTGCAAAGAGGCAAAGCCTTTCCTACTGCTTTTGCTGTCTGTGTGTGGTGGAATAAACATCTGTTGGGCCAGTTCTAATTTGCAAGTGAGGGCAATTACCCGTGTCACAGGTGTGTTATCCTCTGAAAGATTTTATTTTGCTCAGATGTGGACATGTCTGCAAATAATTTGAGGTACTGCTATTTTATAGCCTTACACCCTATGGAGGATAATTACTGAGCTTTTTTTTTTTTTTCACCTTACTGTATCTTTGTTTTATTCACCAGAGGAAAACTCCCACTTATGCCCCTCCCATTTGCCACATAAAAACTCCCTTTGAAGTGGGAATACAAGTCACAATAAGTTTATTGTTAAAGTAAATTAGCGCTGAATGAGAACACAGTGTATGTTTATGAGCCAATACATTTTGGAGAATGAGCCATTAAATTCCAGTAGTTTGGCTCCCTCCTTGTGGTTCACAGCTGGCTTGTGTGAGGGTTTGATAAGAATCGGTGGTGGAATGAACTGACCATCTCCTGCAAACAAAACACTGTTTTTGACCTTTCTGTCTGCAAAATACAGAACCTTTAGGGATCTGTTTCTTTTCATTGCAGGCTGCATCTGCAGATGATTGGAAACATACCTACAAGTCCCAGGATGTTCAGATCCAAAGTCTTGGAAGTTCAGTTCTTCATCAAACCCTTTGAAGTTCATTCCCATCTCTGCAAATGACTGATGGAAATGACTGAGCATCTGAAACTTGTTAAGAATCTAATCCAAGGACTTCCATTTAGCTTAGTGGCTTTTGGATCAGGCCCTTGCAGTGAGCTCTCCTGAAATAAGGGACATTAGTTTTTCATCTTGGCTTTTCTCCATTATTGATTGGTAGGAATCTGATGTGTTCAGACAAAAATCTAATGAAACTTTACCTTTCCTATGTTTGTTTAAATAGTTATTGAATGGCAGCCTGGCATAAAGTGCTGTCTAAAACAAGACAAGCATAACAAGAAATTTGTGGGCTTCAAAATTCCAAAGAAAATTGAAATCCTTGAAATTTGGGCTGGACTCCAGGGCTAGTTTACTCATCTGGCCATTTTCTAGGTCCTGAGGCTTATCCTGTTCTTGAATATGGCACAGAGTTTGTCTAGGGGCAAGGGGCAATGTGAAATGCAATTGTCAGCTCCATGCTTTCTGACCCAGATTCCTCATGTTTTGGGGTGGCTTTAGATTGTGCTGATGGTGCAGAGAAAGTCTCCTTACCACAGGGCATTCCTATATTGCCCGACTTCCCCATGATTTCTGCTTGGAACTTGAACAGATTCTCTCTGTCTGCCGTACCTGACTCAGGAGCGAGCAGCGATCTGGTGAGCATGGAGATGTCTTAAAATGGCCTTGTGTGCATCTACAGTGAAAGCTTAGGGAAAAAAAATGTTAACTTTACCAGCTTTCTTTCCATGGGCTGTTTAAAGATGACAGAAAAACTGGAGAGTTTATCTTTTCCTCTGGTTTAGTCTCTCTGAATTCTTTATTTGTGCAGCCTGTCTTGGTATGGCTGTTACACACAGAATGGAAGAAAACTGGTTTTGCCCATCAGACCTCTGGTTGGTGTAAAAGAAGAGTTTTCTAATTTTTAACAGTTTTCCCTGAGGTGACACCTTGGAGAAGATGTGAATATGGAGTCCTCTGGAAATTATATTGTAAATTCACCTGTCAGAGTAGAAGGATACATTTGTGGAGGCCATGAGCCCAATGCCTGGGAACCAAGACTGGGTGGTGTGAGCTGATTTTTCTTGGGTTGTGACCGGCTGCAGTAGCCCATGGCAATTGGCAGACATTGCTGCAGCCCTCAGGTTGCTCTAGTTAGCACAGGGAGACCTATGCAGTGAAATATTTCATGCTCTAGGAACTGAAGTGCTAAATGCAATCTGTCTGGGAGCACAAGGCCAAGTAAAGCATTAACACCAGAGTTAGGACAAACCAATTCAGGAATAACTAATATTGTTGACTTTGCTTGCACAAAATGTCACTTTCTTTGAGCTTTTATTCTCTCCTCTGAGAGCAGGTTTAAAGGCAAACACAAATATTAGTCATCTTTCTCCTATTAATTATTGTTAAAGATTTAAGGGATCATAGACTTTGAAGTTAATGCCCCATTCAATGTGGGAAAAGGCAAAACTGTGCATCCCCAGTGGTGGTGTTCTTTCTGGCTGGCTGGCTGATCACAGACCAAGTGTCCTGCCTTGCGACATCAGCAGCACGTTGCTTTACTTCAGGGCAGTAGTGGGGAGACGAAGCAGGTTTCAGATGAAACGCGTGAGTAAGCACGCTTGCGTGCGCCCAGCGCACATGGAGATAGGTGCACTCCTGAACACACAGGAGTGAAGGCAGCAGTAGAGGTGTTTCTAAATCCTGGTGTGGCAGGCCTGCTATTTTGCCCTTGTGCAAGATTTTATCTTTGCTTGTCCTGTACAATGATCTCTTTCATGTCTTGCATACAAAGGAACTTCTGAAATTCTGGATTAATTTTGGAATAAAAATTATTTCCACTAAACCCAGGTGGCTTCCATGGCTTAATCTACTCTAAAAGTCACTTTCCCCAAATGTCATTGTAGGACTTCCAGGCTCACATTTGTCAGTTCTGGATCAGATTTCTCTGATTTACAAAAGTGAACATGTATTTGGTAACTCTCCGCACCGTTCCTTGCATCAAGATGAGCAGAGTTCTTCCTTTCTTAGGAGTTTCTTGTCAGCTGTGTGACTACCTTTCATCAACCCTACACAGACATTATGAAGGCTGGAGTTTGGACTCTTGCAGTTATTACAGGAAATATGTTTAGGGGGAAAAGTAACCACGGTTGCTAATGAGATTTTTAGAAATACTTGAAAAATGGAACAGTTCTTGTAAATTTAGTATGCTTGTTACATAGCTTTGAGTGCAGTACTGAGTATAAAACTGTTAAAAGAGAAATAACTTGCCTAAAAAAAAGGGTTAAATATTTTTACCTAATCCTTCCTGAAAAAATCTTTTTAAAAAAAATAAGTTGTTGCACATCTTGAATAGATGTCTACGATCCTGCTCTGTGCAGGGAATTTTTAGAGTAAAACAGCACTTCTCATTTCTTTTTGAACTCATCTGCCTCTTCTGTGACAGTGGCAGGCTTGGAAATCACAGCTGATTACGACAGGTGAAAGTCATGAATACAGAGGGACTGGGAGGAAAATTGCATTGCAATCTGCCATCCTCCCTGGAAACCAGAAGGGACATAGTGCTATGCCAGCACGTTCTCCGTATGCACTGTTTAAGGGCAAAGGGGGAGCTGGACTCTTCCAGGGATTGATGCTGAGCTTTAAGCACGTTTCAGAAATCAGCTCTTTAAGCAAATGAGAGAACATCCTGGAGGCAGCACCGGTTCAGCAGCAGGGGTGGGGGCAGCAGGAGACCATCACCTGGCAGTCGGCAGGTTGAGGCAACGCTGGAGAGAACCACTTGGCAACAGGCAGGTGGACCAGACAGCAGGAGAGCAGCACCATTTGCTCCACGAGTTGGCATTAATGAGACACCTATTGGAATTCTGCACACTCTTTAAAGACCTTCTGTGCGGAAAATCGTTACGTTTACCGTAACCCTTAGCAAGTGAAAAACCAAACTGGATTCTTCCCTGCTGTACTTATTTGTGGGCTTCCTAGGAGGTTTTTGGAGCTGTGTGAGTCATGTTGCTTTCTGGATGGAGGTGCTGAGAGGTAGACAGCTACTGCAAGCAATGCACAAACTGGAGAGAGAGCCTTGTGCACGAAGGGGGCAGGGTTCAGTGTGAAGGGCTGTTATTTGACTTGACAGTCAAGGTTGGGTTTTTCCAAGCGGTTTCCCTCTCTGTGTGCATAGTCTTAAAAACACTGTTGCTGCACGTGCAGGAGAGAACATGACATGAATGGAAGCACACAATGGAGAGAACTTATTAAAAGTGTGGCCCCCCAAGACTAGTGCTGTATTTTTAAGAGGCTTAGGATCCAACATACAGAGCTCTTCTTAAAAGACTGTAGTATTAGCAGTGAAGGGGCAGACTGAGAGCCACCCAGGCTGTGTTTAAAAGTTTTTCCTTCCACCACCTAGAAGCTCTTTGATTCCTCAGTGGTGGTGGCATGCAGTCTGGGGATGGAGACTCCGTGCTCTGGTAAAAGCAGCCCAGCAGCTCTCTGGCTTATGCAGCTAGGCAGTGGGAAAGGAGGACACCTTTTTCATTTCATGATGCTAATGGTCAGTTATGGGACCTCGTTGTTTTGTTCCCCAGGAAATGCATCTCCTGTACATTTTGAAGCACACTGTTGCCTGCACTATTATGACATAAACAACACTAATCTACAGGCCCTTTTGGCTTGAACTTGAAATTCAGGCCCAGCAGCTGGAGAATTCAAATGGAGCTCCTGGAGCTCTGTCTTGGAGAGCTGGCCCTTCCTGGGTCAGAACTAGAAGCTCCCTGCTGATATACATGGACTCGGCTTGTTCACAGGCAATGCAGGAACGCTGCACCCTCAGCCTCTGCACCTTTCTCTAAACTGCCTAGAGGGAAAGATGTGGAAGCAAGAGGAAAATCAGAACGGCAGAGGCACTATTCTTTTGTTGGGGGGGGGGTTGGGGATGACCTACCACTTACTGTAGCTGAGAATAAGCACAGCATCCTCTGTAGTGCCAGAGCCAAGAGGGAGCAAGAAAAACGTATAATCTTGTGCCTTGTATGGATGGGGGAGAAGAAAATGTCTTTTAAAGTGTAATAACACCTAGGTTTTATAATTCTGCCCAGCTCAGGCTTGACAATTCTTCTGATAGCCCAAATACTATAAATTTAGTTGAAGATAACAGAACAGATGGGAAAAACATATGGTTTGTAGGTAGTGTGTGGTAGTTGATATTTGTGGTACATTAGGGAAATTTATTTTATTCTCTCTCTTTCCCTGTATAACTTTTTTGATACTTTCTTGAGTTCTTTGTGCCTTAAGGTGAGTTTAGGGCTTTGCAAATGTCTGATAACTTGGCTTTGTTCAACCACTTTTTCTATTGCTTTGTAAATCTCCTTTAGATTAGAGAGTTTATATATTATCTTCAAACTCCAGTTTGAGCCAGAAGCTGGATCACTTAGAGCCCAGTCACTTATTCCATCTGTCCCATCTCATCTATGGAGAGCTTGAATGGACAAGTGATACTGCACTGAGACTTCCCTTTGGTGCTTTACCAGCCCTCACCACGTGTGTTGGACACCAAGAGATGCAGCACAGGAATGTGCCATGGATGCAGAGAGTGGGCTTGTTCACGTGGGCTGGGAGCAGCATGGGACCTGCTGGGCAGAGGCTGCCTTCCCACCAGTGCTGGCATTACCCTGCTGTGGCATGGCTCCCCATCCTGTGTGCAGGGGAACTGGAGGGCTTCTCTAGTGGTATGTGCTGCTGCCAGCAGCATGGACTGTTTTCTTTTTGATTTGTTTTCAAGAAAGCCTGCCTGTTCTGCTGGGGGCAATGGGAAAAGCACCTGAGCATTAACCCCCAATTTACTTACCAGTCTTCTTCCCAACAAATTTTTGTGTTATGTCAAAGCTAGACACAATTCTCAGTCTTTCATATGATGTGAAATCTAGGCATGTCATCCCAGGTTATTTGCTTACGGATGCCTGAGAAAAGCTGTGTAAGAATACAAGTTGTGGTTACAGCTCAGATTTAGATTTAAGGGAGAGGAAGGTTAGACAAATGTATAGGAAGCAATGCATTTCTCCTTAAGACACTTGAGAAGAACCTTCTTTTCACTTGGAAAGAATGCTTGACAGCTGGTCTTACCATGTGGCCATAGTCTGAAGGGAAGAATACATCTTTTGGCCATGAGCCAGCAGTGTGCCCTGGTGGCTAAGAAGGCCAATGGGATCCTGGGGCACATCAAAAGGTGTGTGGCCAGCAGGTCAAAGGAGGTGATCCCCCCCTCTACTCTGCCCTGGTCAGTCCCCACCTGGAGTATTGTGTCCAGTTTTGGGCTCCTCGGTATAAAAAAGACAGGGATCTCCTTGAGAGAGTCCAGTGGAAGACTATGAAGATGATTGAGGGCCTGGAACATCTCCCCTATGAGGAAAGGCTGAGTGAGCTGGGGCTTTTCAGCCTTGAGAAAAGAAGACTCAGAGGGGATCTTATTAATGTTTAGCGTGGGACACAGAGGGAATCAGCCTGCCCCTTTTCAGTGTCTGTGGAGACAGGACAAGGGGCAATGGCTGCAAGTTGGAGCACAGGAAGTTCCACACCAACATGTGGAAGAACTTTTACACAGTGAGGGTGACAGAGCCCTGGGACAGGCTGCCCAGGGAGGTGGTGGAGTCTCCTTCTCTAGAGATATTCCAGACCCATCTGGACACCTCTCTGTGCAATATGAGCTGGGGAGCTGCTTTGGCAGGGGGTTAGACCCGATGATCTCTGGAGGTCTCTTCCAACCCCTACAGTTCTGTGATTCTGTGATCTTTGCATAGTAAATGGATAGGATAAAGTCCAGCTTCTGATAGAGTACAAGATCAGGCTTCAACCAAACTCAGCCTCAGTTGTCAGAATTTTCCATCCCTAAACCCCACCTAAGTCCACAAGGTATGAAATAGGCTCCTGAATGACCGAGCAGTGCCTGCCTTGGGTATTAAATGTGTTCTTCTGGCGCAGGGATGTTGCGTGGACTGGAACTCCTGAATATGTGTGAGATTTTGTTTATTATCCACTGATACAGCTTGGTTCATCACCTGCTTTCCTGCATGTCCAGAAACTACATGTGTCTGTATGCCTTCTCACATTCAGTAACAAAACTATGTGCAGTAATATTCTTGAGGTATTGTTGACCTAATATGTCCCACTTTGTTGAATTTATCTGAAAAATATTTGTGGGGGTTTGACCTTAGCTTGAGTCGAGGCTCTTCCATATTATCTCAGGCTCCTCAAAGCAGCCTGGTGGTCTGTGATCTGTCACTAGAAATGTAGAGTATGTGAACACTGATTTTAAAAAAATGCTGCAAATATTTTTTATTTTGTAAACATTATAAATATGTTGCCTGTGGGACAGAGAGCATGAGGTGCATGGCACCAAGCTTATCCTGATGAGAAAGCCAAATGTGCTGTGGGGAACCAGCTGCAACAAGTAGCAGAGAGTTTAGATCACTCTAGCTGAGACATGTTTGGGTTGATGTCCCTGCTGCTGAGAGCAGGATACCAAATATAGCTACATTGTTATCTGAACTGCGGAAAAGTGAGCGGAAGATTACTGCTTTAGCTGTGTCTGCAAATAGGCATTTGCCTGGAAACCAAGGTTACAATCTGGCAATGCGTTTGGCATTCCTGTAACCACTGCTTGATGCAAAGATCCGATTTAGCCAACAGGGTCAGTTCTGGCCTCCCATTGGCATGGATGGGTTTCAGATTTGGCTTGTGGAGTTGACTGGGACAAACTCACAGATGTGGATTTGTATTTGAGGAGCAACGGTCAGGTTTCAGCTGGCAGAAGGTCACTGTGAGGTGTCACTAAAAGCACAGCTTTAAGGTTAAGGGAAATGGTAGGAAAAGGATTATCTTGCCAATGCAGTTTGGGACTTACAGAATTTAAAGACTATTATAACGTGTGCATATTGATCAAAGAAGATCCTTAACTCTGGCATCTCCCCCTTGAGGCCAGACTTTAAAATTACAAAACTCTGAGGATCAAAAGAAACGGTTCAGAACAGCATTGAAGACACATACATACCTTCAATTATTAGTGGAAGGGCTCATTAGCTGGGTAACCTTTCCATTATGTCTGCCTGGGTAGCCCAGAAGGCAGAGGAGTCAAGTTGTGAAGAAGGAGGCTTTTCACTGGTGTCTATTGACACCAGCACAAGCGGAAATGAGATCCAGAACTTGGAAAAGTGAAGACTAAATAACAGACCTGTCATCAGCAGAGGATGTATGTTGTGCTATGTCACTTGGTCCATCTCTGAAGGCCCGTGGAGACCTGCTGTGGCTGGGGACAGGATGACTGTACCTGGGGAGTTCTATGGATTGGTCTTGGTTTTTTACCTGACTGGGGAACACTTCTGCTCCAACACACAGGCTTTGTAAAACCATAATGTGTTTACAAAGTGTCTTTTCACACTGAGAGTACCTTCTTAGGAAGGGAATTCTGTATGGCTTAGATGTGGTGGTTGTTTTTTTTTTAACTGTTACTGAGTTTCTCAGGGTATTTTATGTATATATTCCACCTTTGAAATGTTTCTTTTGGAAGGATGAGGAATGTATTACTATTCACTTAGTCTTTAACTGAGGTGTTTTTTCAGCTATAATTGTGCCTTTTATTCTTAAACTTACCCTTATAATCAAAAGGATATGACAAGCTTTTGCATTCCTAAACTCTGACCTGTTTAATGTGATTGGTGGTGCTCTATGTCTTTTCTTGATTTTTCTCTTTCCTGTGTTCCTAACTCCTAGGTAGCCAAAATTATTTGCTTGCTACTAATAGATTTGCACCCGCCTGCTGCACCTAGTTAGTGGTTCAGCAATGCAGTACTTTAAAATTAGCCAGAACCTGATTCTGCTTTGGCTTACACTGGCCCTCTATGGCTATAGGTCCAACAGGGAGAAAGGAATCAGTCTTGATCTATAAATGTTATTCCTCTGAAATATGTGGCAGTGACTTCTTTTAACCTTGTTGCAGAAATTGCCTTTGCAGGACCATGCAAAATGTATTTTACATCTGATAGGGCGTTTAATAAATCCTTGGTTCCCTCAGAGTTTCAATAAATGTGTCTTGCTGAAAACTTTATAGACAACCCCATTGGCAAGGGAATGGGACAGGGCAGAGCTTCAGCCTTTAATGGCCTGAGGCTGAAATTGAATTGCCCTTTCACTACATCTGGCAGAAGGGGGGTGTGGGCTATGGTGGTGGTTGCTTGTGGTGGAGCAAGCAAGTTGCGAATACCATCCTGATCCAGAAGCAATTTCCATCTGCTCTGTGCTGGTACAAAAAAATGGCACATAGCCCATGGAGCTGAGCTTGACATACTTTTCTGTGTGCCAGAAAAAAACCATGACTTAGTAGAGATACATTGGCATTAAATAGGACAAAGAGGAAACAGAATTAATAAAACTGTTGGTAACAAAAACTGCAATGGAAGAGGCTTTAGCTCTTGGCTTCATAGATGGCTGTGGGTCCTGTAGCTCTTGTCCTACAGCGTGCTGTAGCAAAGGTACCCAGGACTGCAGCTGCCCTGGTGCTCCTCTTGTGCCTTGACTGTGTCCAACTTCTCCCTGAGATCTTTGTTCAGCTGCTACCTCACAAAGCTGAAGACTCATAGGCCAGTTTGCTTGTTTCCTTCCTTAGATGTGGTGACTGTGATTAGCCATTAAAAAGGGTTCCATTGTAAGAGAAATGTGAGCTAGCGAATGGAAGGAAAATGTTGACTTTCAATTCTACAGCACTTATAATCTGTTCAAGACCAAGAAATGTCATTTATTGCTGAAGACTTGTGGTCTTGCTGTGCTTTGTATTGTTGGAAAGACAGTCTAATTATGTCTCTGTTTGGGTTTACTTCTACTGCTTGTACATGGTGCTCTCTTTTCACTGCCCTTTAAAAATGAGAAAGGCCAGGAGAAACTGGTAGCAGAATGAGCGTGTCTCCATCTCCTGGGAGGTAGCATGTGGGATATCTCGTGGCCTGGAAGCAATGCTGTTCCCTCTGTATTAGCATTAGCATGTGCCCAGCCCAAGGTGAGGACATGTCTTGTTTGTTGTCAAACCTGTCCTGGCTCCATTTTGGCCCACGAGATATTTTCCTCTTTTCATAAATTCACCCTATAGCTTGAATTTAGCTAACAGAAAGGGAAGGGGGAAAGGACATCTAAGAATGTGAGGAGAAAGAAGAAGCAATAGAGGTGGGGGGAAATGGGGTTGATGGCTGGCACTCAGGGTAAGTAGAAATGGCATGGACGGGGCAAATTGGGTTTCAGCTGCCAAGTGCAGAGTTTATGGCATTTCAGTTGATGTTTGGAGAAGGATTCCTGGTCTGGCTGGGGCACAGGGTGAACTATGAGGCCATCCTTGTGTTTTCATAGTATTAGCACAGGGAGCCATCATTCCCTTGCTGCTGCTGGATTTCCGTATAAAAGTGAATCTAAACAGGGTGGGTATTTCTGTGTACCCTAAGTAAAATGTAAGGCATAATAAATAAGCCAATAAAGTATGTCTTGAGGAGGAAGTAAAACAGGCACTTTGTGTATGTATGTGCCAACGCCCAGAGCACACTCATAAAACAGAAGCGGCAGCTCTTCTCACAGTCCTTTCCTGGTGTCAGTGTGACAGTGGGTGCGATCTGCGCCGGGAGTTTCTGCTCATGCAGAGCACCAGAAGAGTTAAAGCAAAATGCCAGATATGCTTGAAAGTGAAGAGGCAGCAGGAGCTTGGCATGTGACTTGAGAAAAGAGGAAGTATAAGTAAATATTTGAGGGGAACAGCCGTTTTAGTCTTTTCATTCAGGGGCACAGTCTTTTGGGTTTTGCTGAGGGCAGAAGGATGAAGCCCTGTGTTTGTCATTAGGACTAGGTACACACAGTTCTGTGGATTTTGTACTTTTATGACTGCTCTGTGATAATGTAAGAGAAAAAAAATAATCCTTTATAGTCCCTGATTATCAGGTTACAGTTTATTAGAGATATAAATGCCAGCAATTTAAATGACTCTGTATTAGGTTGTCCTTGAAAAAACAGAATTTGCAGCTAAAAGGACAGTGCAAGGAACTCTGTATGTAACAATAATGACATATTTGTTGGAACAAGCATGTGTATTTAGAAATTTTAAGTCTTTGAGAACCTTTAAGCAAAGTATACGTTCAATGGTTATCTTTCTTCTTTATAGACAAAAATATTTTATTGCTAGCTATTATGAACTCCACAATCTCTAGGCAGAGATTATAATGGACTAGATACAGGGCACTATCGATAATCTTTGTGAACATTTCAATTCTATTAGCTTACTACACAGATAGTATTCACTGTGGACTGAATGACAAGCAAAAGTATACCGGAAGAATAATTGGACATTTACCTTCATGAGGAATCATTCCACAGAGCTGTGTATCACACTGATTTCTGGAAGTATAACTCTCTCTTATTGCGGTTCGCTACTGCCATTTCACTGTACGAATGATTGTAAAGCAAGAAGGTTACAGGAGGACGCTTGTGTGAAGCTGTGTTGAATGCCGGCTGTAGTAGCTTGTCTGTACTTGGTTGTCTTCCAGATCTCTGGGGTTGGGCTCCACCTGTGCCAAAGAAGTGTGTCGTCTAGTGGTTCCCATCCTTTCTGGAGCCAAGCCTCATGTTCGAACCCTGGCAGTGTCCCATGCTTCCTTGGATGGAGCTCCAACTGGATCAGGGCTTGGAGTCCTGGTTTGCTGCTTGCGCATGTATGTGTGCACCTGCTTTTTGATGTGAAGTGTTAGCAAGTACAGTTTGGCATGTTAATGCAAAATCTGTCAGAGCAGGTTGCCCACCTGAAGCCAGTTACTTAAATGTATGGCAACCACATTTCTGCTGTGATTTCTGTGATTCTGGAAACCCTGTTGCAGTTTAAGACGAGAGAGGTTGTGCCATCTCCAGCTCACTCTTTCCAGTTAGACTGGTAACTGGACTGATTTGTAAACTGTATCCTCTATACCCTGACTCCATTCATGAATGGGTGGGGGTGTACATTAGAACAGCCTGAAACTTTCTGCTCTTACTGCTGTTCTTAGAGGTGTTCTTGTCAAAACACCTGTGTCTCAGATGCCTATATGAGGAAAAAGGTTTATCTTGTGAGCAGCTGCAGCATGAGGGTTAGCTGAGAGCCTTCCTCTGGAAAGCAAGGTTGAACCTTGATTTCTGGGTAGTGCTTTTTTGGGGAGCTGTGATGTGTAGCTGGGCTTCTAGCAGAATAATGCACATCTCTGGTCCCGTTTTTATTCTAGTGTCCAAAGGAGTGTAAAAGATATTGCCATGCAAATCATGAATATTTGGATTTCCTTCATGCTTGCTTTATTAGCATTGTTTTTCTTTGCCAAATTCTAGCTTGAGTTGGAACTGTGATGCAGAAAGGCAAATTATGTTGTGTTTGCTTTAGCCCAAAGGAGTACACAAAGCACTGGAGCTCTCCAAACCCACATCAAAGGTGAACGTACCCTCTGCTGCATCTGTCAAAAAGGATAAGCATTTACCGCTGAAAAAGATGCTGCATGGAAAGATACTTAACCTGCCTGCTAATGCAGGCAAAATGTAGCAAATTACTTCTGCCCCTCCTGGCTTGGAAAACAGACTTGAAAACTAAGCCTGTGTAATTTGGGCAAAATGCAGAGCAAACTCAGGTGGCAAACAGCTCCGTAGAGAGTATCAGAGCGAAAGGATGTAAGAGAGACAATATATGTTCTGAAGTGATTTATTTGGTGGCAGTGCCTCCAAATCTGCAATAAAAGAGGATCCCCTCAACAGAAAACTTGCTCTGCTGCCGCTTACTGTACCTGGGCAGGAACAAACTGTGGAGTCCTTCCAACTACTGCACAAAGCAGGAACTTGTTTTGCCTAAAATCTGTCCCACTCAATTACCGTCAGGCTGAGAACTGGACTTTGCTCAGTTTGTACAGGTTGCCTCAAGCTCCTGTAAATTACTTTGATCTATGCTGATCCCTGAGGATCTCTTAACCTGTGAGTTGGGCTCCACAGCCTGTTCGATGAAATGGGAAATAATTTCTTAGACAGGGATCTTTCTGCAAAGCTCCCTTCACTCCACCCCTTCTGATAGCAGCAGCCTGTTTTCACACTTCTAATGTTAGGACCTGGTACTTCTCTGAAAAGTGGTTTTCTGCCAGGGTAACTACAACTAACGAGGCACTGTAAATTTCATAGATGAAACCACAGCACCTATTTAAATTAAAAATGTATATTATTACTTTATAAATATCTGTTTGCTTTTCAAAATCATCACCCCAGTTGATGACTATTTTCTGCAATGATGACCAGCTAGGGTTAACAACCATTCATTGTACCAGGTTATATTCTCTCAGCAGGGTTTTTATTTTTTTCCCTAGGAAATTTCCTGTCTTTAGGTCTGTATTGCTTAAATGGTACAACTGCCTTAAATGTCAGCTGGCACAGGGATGCTCTTCTGGCTTACTCAGTTTTGTCTGTGAGCAGGGTGGGAAATTTTCTGTCAGTTTTGTTTCTCATGTAAAATACACTTTTGACAACATAAATTTGCTTCTGTTTGGGGAATTTGCTGACTTTGGGGATTTCTGGTTTGAAAGGTTGTTGGGGTTTTTTGTTTGTTTGTTTGGGTTTTTTTAGTTAGTTTAAAGCTTAGAGCCCAGAAGCTTACATTTGTTTTCTGTGTGGGAAATGCCAGTTATTTTGATGTTTCCCCAGTTTTGCAACAGAAAAATATTATGTTGTAAAAATGGGCGGGGAAAGAGGAGCTGAGCAAACCCCAATGTTTTCTACAGAAAAATAGTTGATTTTTCAGCAGCTGAAACGTGTTTTCTTTTTTGTTTGGTTGGACCCTATTTCCTAGTGGAACTGAATTGTTTTCCTTTGGGCGAGTGTGGGCTTCCCTTGAGCCCTAGTGAGCTCTTGATGCCTTCTGGGGCTTTGCGCCTGCAAGTCTGTATGCCCAACGCCCACAGAAACATCTTCCACCACCGTGGCCTTCCTCAGCTGGTGATGTGTTATGGGGTGTTGTGGGAAACTCAGGTTAGCCAAGCAGGCAAATGAGGCTCTTTGGACCCTGAAGCAGCTCCTAGCTTGAACTGTTCTGTAATGAAATATTTTTGCTTTTCTGAACAATCATGTTGATGATGATTATTCCATAGGTGTTTTCTGCAGGCCAGCTTGCCAACTAAAAGTGATTTCTGTATATCAAGGTAGCAAAAACCGTCTTGAATACTGCAATTTTGCTAAGGATCAAAACTGTGCTTTTCAGCTAAGAGAAGAGCCCAGGGTTAGATGATGGAGTATTTATGGTTTAGTTGGCTAGTTCTACTTTTGAAGCTTTACAGCACTGTAAATCTAGACTAATGCCATGTAAATCCATAGTAATGTAACTATATTTATTTCACTCTGTGGAGCTGTCTAGGTTTACACCAATGAGAATAAGAAAAGTATTTGGCCCTTTAATATCTATCTCCAGTTAATAAAAGTCATATGAGGGTTTTACTAAATATTTGGCAAACCTACTAAAACAAGCCCAACAAACTACGCAGGACGTAGATTAATTTCCTCCACCAGCATCTGGGTTCAGCATTATAATTAGCAGCAGATCTAGTGATATGCCAAACAAAGATGTTTATGTCAAATAGCTATTTCTTAGAAGAAGGGGGAAAAAAAAAAGAGAGAGAGGGTTAAATTAGTTGAATACCATGAAGCAGTTCACATTGCTAGCCTGGGTGATAAGCGGTTACTGCCAGAGGTATTTACAGATGGCAGCTAGCGAAATTTTGGGTTATGTTATTCAGTTCAGTTCATGGCTGTATAGGCATTGCAGGGGCGCAAGGAACTTCAGTCTGTCTTTACTTTCTTACCTCTCCTAATGGCTGCTCTTTCCACTTGAAACTTCTTTTGATCTCTTGACATGTGAATCGCACTTTTCACTTGGACTCCCTTAAGGTTTGGCTTTCAATCAACTCTGCGTGTTGAGTGCACTTCATAGGAGTGACAGGCAATGCTTAGAAAAGTTGGCATGGGAGCTTCCTTAAACAACAGTCAAAGCAGGCGTATCCACAGCCCAGTGACGTGTCTGCATCCCCTGAGCTGCCACAGCAGGGCTGCATGTATGGCAGGACAAAGTTCCTGTTGGTATTTTGGAATGTGGAGATCCAAGTTGCTGCCAGGAACCTGGGGAGGTTTAATCGTTCAGACCTCTGAAGAAGTTGGAATTGAGCTCTGCTGCTGGAAACAGATAGAGATCTGTGCGTGGGCTTGATAAAGGAAACGCTGGTCTTCCTGAGACTAGGAGGATGGTCTGCAACAAAAAAACCTGAATTGCAAAGAGTTAATTTAATGTGGAGGAATTCTATGAATTTCTGGAAAGACTGAATTAAATCACCATCCAAAATGATCAAGAGGGGTCTAAAGGCAGATTTGGCAACTCTTCAAGACTCTTTTACCACAAAATGACCTCGGGCTTATAATTGTGTCATGCTAATGTTTAAACCTTTAGTTTGTGTGCTACAGGGCTGTAGTCTACCAGTGGCAAAGGATGCTTTTACTCATTTATAACCTAGAGATATTAGACATCATAAAAAGTTCAATATACCAGTGTGATGATAATATATCTGTTGTCTGCACTGCAAACTTCCCAGCTAGCATTCCAGGATTATTTGTCAGGCAGTAATTAGAATGATGCATTTTAAATCTTCTGAAATGGTGCCAGGAAGAGAATTGCTTTCCATTTTGAACAGTGTTAGTGGTACAGCTGGAAATGCTGCCTAATGAAAATACTTTTAAACATCTCTTGGTCTGCTTTTGGTCCCAAGATGCCCAAGGAATGCAGGCAATGGCTTATGTTTGCCTTGCTGGGTTGCAGAATTACTTAAACTGTTGATGCTTACATATGGAAGAGCCCAGGTTTTAATGCCACTGAATCCTACCACAAAGAGCTCAAAATGGTATGAAGTACACATCTCAAAATACGCAGGGGAATTTGCAGTTTTGCCTTATTGTCAGGGTAGAACACCTTCTCCTGAAGCAGCATGATCTCCTGAGACACCCAGCAGATTCAAGTCCCAGTTTTTAATCTGAATTTAAAGAACTACCACACTGATCGGGATGTTCATGACCAGGATTTTACTTCAGTATGGCAAAAGATGGAGAATTAAGTATCAATGCAAAGATATGACCAGAAGATTGGTAGCCTTGTCTGGATTCAAATTCGGCAGAATAGGGATGAGTATCTAGAATTAAAGTTTGAAATAAAGTTTAAAAAGATAGTTTTCAGAAAATAAAAGTTTAAAAAGTAGATTTATCAGACTTTTTTCCACAAGGAACTTTAATAATCTGTGATCAAAACTGCCATATCTACTGTGAAAGAATTCTTAATATTTCATTTGTTTATAACCTACAACCAGGAATGACGGCTTGGGGTCAGATCATGTTACTGTGATCAGAGTATTAAATTATAATAGTCTGACTCTAGCTGTATTATCTCCTGCTCAGGCTTCATAGTAGTAGTCTATTAATCTTGGGATTTAGAAAAAAAATGCTGAACGAACAGGAGCCTACATGGCAACTTTCCTGCCCAAATAAGTAAGAAAATTTCTTGATAACGTAGAATAAAAATAAATGTATCCATTTAAAATATTCAGGTGTTATGTTTTTATCACAGTAGCATTTCTCAGAGTCAAATAAGTGTGCAGGAAAAAAATTCTGTGTGTCTGTGTTTTCCACTAGACTAATCTTGAGATTTCTGCCTTTCCAATAACCAATCCTTGGGAACACTGTAAGGGATTATCACACATTCTTTGTACTGAACACCAGGACCTCAGCTGGTGTAAACTAGCACAGCAAGATGATAACCTTTGCGGTTTTACCACAACCCAGGGTAAGGCTGAAGGAGGTTAAAAGAAGAGTCATCACCCTATATAGTAGAACCAAACATGCATATTGGAAATGGTTTTAGTTCTTAGCCCAGGTTTGTTGTTCTGCTCATGAATACTTGTGCATGGCTGTCCGAAAGGGTGAGGGTTTATGTGCTGCACCCTGATACCTGGTGTCACTGGGAAATATTTGGGGGATAAATTCAACTGTAGTCACTCTTGCTCTCAGTCTGGAGCTGGAACATTGTATTGATTCTTAAATGTGGCTCCTGCCTGAACACTGAAATATTCCTCAGGGTCACCCTTCCTGCTTTTACTTTGGGTTACATGATGTCTACAACAGCTGCAATTGCTCCTGTGGTTCTCAGCTTCTTTCTAGTCACTTCTATGGTGATCCTGTTGGAATCACAGTAAGGATGCCACATGGGGGTTTTTTGCCTTCAGACTATGGGAAAGAAACAGGGGGCACTGCTAGTGCCAAGGCTGCTGATGAATGAAGGTCCACTCTCTGTACTGCTGCCTGTCCTGCACTGGGTGGGTTTCATGCTCTCACCTTGGCAGCACCCTCTGTCTTGCAGGGCACTTTTCCCTGTGCTGGCTGATCTCCACAGTGAAGCCTTCTGTTGCAGAGGCTTGGCTTGGGAAACTGAAGGCTGTCTGATGGACAGCTGTGTTGACAGCTCTCATCAAAAAGTTTTGGGAAGAAAATAAAAACATCCATATAATTTCTCCTGAGGAAATAGAGGGAATGCTGTCTGTCTTTCTGTCTGTCTTTCTGTCTCTCTCTCCTGGCAGAGCACAGCAGCATATGTGGTGAAGAGGTTGAATGTGACTAGTTCTTTGATGGCAAGGTGGTCTTATCCTGGTTTCTCCTACCCTGCTTTGAGACCCACCACACTCCTTAGCACAGCCCAAGTGCCACTGCACTGAGCTGCTGAGCCTCAGAGGCCAGTGCTACCTGCTGGGGGTGAGGTGGGGCAGATCAGACAAGTCTCCTTGGGAGCCTGGTCAGCACCAGGACTGCTGGCAGCTCAGGATGGGGTTCATCCCTGTGCCCAGAGAGAGACCTACCCTGTCTCTGTGTGTTTGCAAGGTAAAGGAGAAAGGTAGCTCTTCTGCATTCCTCTTCTACAGTGCAAGGTGAACCCCAGTGTGGCAGTTGGCATGCAACTTAATCCCTTCTGCTTTCTTTTCCTCTCATTTTCTCTCTGTAGTGCAAAAATAGTATCAGTAACACATTTGTATCCTTCAGGAAAGGTAACATGTGGACAATGTTGCAAAACTCCAGGTGGGAGCTGTGGCTGTCGTACAGAAATGACATATGTAAAAGTTACCAAATATACACAGAAGCTTTGAAGGAGAAAGGTGTGATTTTGAGAAAATTATCTTGTGCTTCCTGAGACAAATGGGAAACCAGGTTGCTTGCCCCTCATGGGAGCTTTCATGGTACTGGATTACTTATGGTTAACCCTGAAAGTCCTTATATGAGGTGAAGGCCACCTTGCCTATATCTGTCTCTCCTTTGTAGGTACAGATATTCGTCTGTATCTAGGTGCAGGTGAAGATTAAGATGAGGTCTAGCAGTAGCACAGAAGAAAGGAGAGATTGTGGGGAAGACCCATGCTCCCAATCCCAGGATGGCTCTGAGCCATCTCCTGTTCCCCCATGACTGCTCCTTCTCTTCCAAGAGCTGTATCCTGCCTGCATGGCTCAGCCCTGCTCTCTGCTGAACCTGCTAGTCTGTATGAATTCTTGCCTTCCATACCTGGTGTACAAGGGGCAGAGAGCAGCCAAGGATGAAGTGATATGATGCATCAGTCCATCACACCAGGTCTCTCAGTGGCTGTATGTGCTCTTTTTGCTGTGGATGGTTCCTTGCAGGCAGGGGCAGCTGCATGAGATGACAAAGAAGTTGGCTTCCCAGTGCCATCTTTCTGTAGAGCTCATGCGGCAGCTAAAAGCCTGTGAATTCTACCCATAACAAGCCTCACCTTCATGTCTTTAGCTCTGAGCATGTCCCTCAGCAGTGCCTTGGTTTTGAGACACGAATTCAGAGATGTGTTTGGGTCAGTACAGAGCAGCTTATACCTCAGCTCATTTACAAGTTATCTGTGTGCACGATTACATATGGGAGAGTTGGTTGCTTTGCAGATTATTGTGACCATTGCTCCATCCCTTCTGAAACATTCAATATGCTTGGCCTGGGACTCCTAAGAAATGTCATCTCCTTTCCTGGTTTCTGACAAGGCATTACTATGGGGGCTGGACAGACCTGTGTATGCCCAGTACTGCTCTCTGCTAATCGTCATAAGCAGCATTTTGGAGCTGGGCTGATGAGAAAATACAAATACTTGGGTGCAAAGTGTTATGTTTTTGTGTGTGGAAAACAGAGTTTTTCATGAAAGTGATTTATATGAATAGAAAATCTTAAGTATTTTTTGAAACTCACAGGTAAATATTTCATCCTAAACCAGAAATTTTCCCATTGAAGTCACTGTCCTGCCTTCTTCATGGGAACTGTAGCTATGTTCCCATTCTCTTCTGTGCATAGAACTTGTTAGTTGGTTTACACCTTCCCTGACGGACTGCAGCCAGGGACTCTAGCAGTGATGAGCTCCTTTTCCCAGGCAGTGCTATATTATGAAGCGTGAAACCTGGGCAGCTAACCCACAGAGGAGGATAGGGTATCCAAATCTCAGTGCCTACATGGAACTGCTTCTCTGGCACGAATAGAATAAAATTCTGTTTATTTCATTTTTTCCTCCCCCTGCTCCAATCTGGAAAAAATCCATTTCAATAAAAATTTTCTCCAGAAGAGAAGAAATTTGTTGATAAGGAGGAAACACAAAACAGACCCAGTTATATAGATTTGTTGGCCCTTGTTCTGCCAGTGGCTCCTGGTAGTGTCCATCACTTGTCTGATATTCAGCAGAGAAACCTCCACTTTCACGAGCTGTGGCCGTGAATGTCAGCTCCCAACAGGAGCCGGTGGGTATTCGCTTCAGCAGGAACGAGGCACAGCCCTGAAGTCGTCCCACTCAGCCAGATATCTCCAAAAGTTGTGATCTTTTCAGCACAGATTTTGTCTTCTTTCAGCTCATTCTGCATATAGACATTGGAGCATAAGCTAGCTCCTTAAATAAAAATCAAAGCAAAGCACTTGACTTCAGAAGAATAGGAGATCCAAGAGGAAAGAAAGAAAGAAGAAAAAAAAAAAAGAAAAAAAGAAGGACGCTTAGGTAGTGGGTTGAACAGATGCCGTGGGTTGTTATAGCAACTTGAGTTCTAAAAACAGGAGAGAATACCCACATGCTGCCACATCTACTGAAGAATCCACACTCCAGATTTCAAAATTCAGGCACTGAGGAAACACCTATTTCCTATTATTAAAAAAAACCCCACCAACCAACCAAAAACAGTGCATAAGGCATCCTCAGAAAAATCCATGTACATTATTCTATGAAAGAGAGGAGCTCTTTAAGATGCTTTGAAAAGGCTTGTGGTATCACTTGTTTATGATATTTAAAGCAGTCTGTGTGCATGCCTGTATGCCTGTGTGTGATGTGGATTTCAACTCGTAAAGAGAACTTGAAAGCCTTCCAGCAAAAACGTAAGCGCTCTGACAAAGAGTTTGTGGAGGGAATAACTGGCAGCAGCAGATACCAAGGTGACAGTGAGCAGTTGTAACATCAATCCTGAAACACTTACCAGTTTTGTGTACTTGCATGAGAAATAACAACTCCTCCTCCCCTGCCTCTGTCAGTGCAGGGAAAAAACACTGATTAGTGGGAAATCTGGGAGTTAAAGCTTCAGGCAGGTATAATGGAAAGGTTTCATAGCAAAATATATGTGGAAATGTCTACAAACTCCTTGTTCTGGCAAACAGGTGCTTAATACTGCCTAGGGAAGCAAATGGGTGTCTTGACTCAGCTGAGCCAGTGCTGATCCAGCTTCGTATGTGAAATATTGCTTGGTTTGGGATCTTTATCTGATCCAGTTTTATCTAAGTAATTTGTGTGGGAGTTTAACAGCCTGAGATGCTCCCCTGTAAAGGGCACGGGATTCAAAATGCCACATTTGGTTATTATTCCACAACTTTATTTTGTGGGGGTTTTTTGTGTCACACAACTTGTGCTAGAAGTAATCTGTGAATCCATGCCTTGGGCATCCCATCCTCCAGCTGGCTTCACACAGTGAAAGTGGAGTGGCTTGCAGCACTGGACTGAGATCGAAGCCAGTGCTTAAATAAAGGCTGGCTGCTGGGAAGGGAGGAAAGTGAGTGCAGGACTGTCCTTGACACTGAGAGAGCAACAAGTCTGGACAGGCAGGAGTTTTTCCAGCAGAATGCAATAAAAGGACTGGATACAGCCGTTGGTCTCTGCACCGTGGAGACAGCATCCCTACTCCAGGCTGGACCAGCTGGCTGGTCACCCAAGGGTGTCAGCCTTGGGTGCTTGTGTGTGTGCTCTTGCTGGCATGGGGCAGAGCCTGGAAGGCCTCAGGAGCAAGCCTCAGCATCTGCCCTGACCCCTCCTTCCTTCTCTAGCAGGCATGAGACAGCACAGGAGAGTTTTGTGGGTATTAGAGCAAAATATACAGGTTGCTGAAGTATGGCAAAGAGGAAGCTCATACACGTGTGTCAGAGAGTAACTCTCCATTAATGCTCACGAGTCTCAGTAGGTCGGCAGTTTTGCCTGCACAGAGCTCCTTTGAGAGTGCTGTACTGACTCTAAAGGGTTGGAAGGTTCCCCTCTCAGCCCTCCATGTAGCTTCACTCAGCCCACCAGTTCACACTGCAAAAGCAGTGTTTGTGGCAGAGATCTGTATGTACAAGCAAGAAATAAACCAAACTCACAGTGCTGTCATACTTGTGACAAGAATGACAAGTCATGAGTTCAGTGGGTTTGTCTGCGATCTCCCCCCACCCTTCCCCCCCCCAGTTGCTAATGCTAATATTTTACTGTGTTATATTTTACTGGGTTTTTTTATGGATGCTGGGGTATACCCCTTTCCCTGAAAGAGCTACAGTCCCACTGCACAGACTGCCCCAAGCACTCTTTGTACTGCTACAACTGGGTGATGGAGCAGACACAAATTTGCAAAGGGCTAAGGCCTTCTTTGGCTGTAAAAGAAAGAGCTGGTGGCTCCTACACCAGCCCTAAAAGTCACTCCTCAATGGTTTTGAACTTTCCTCTTCTACCTTACTCTTTCCTAGAGGTATAATTTTCAGTAGAAGTTAGCCCAGGCCAGATAATTTTTTTTGTACTCATCTTCCAAAAGTAGTGCATCTGGTCAGAATTTTTCTTCTCTCTCCCTTAAATTCAAATATGGCTGAAAAACGTTGCCCAAACACACTCCAGTAGTAATATTTAATGATACATCTTCAGACAGAAAAGAATATGGAAGCTATTAAACCCAGAGGCAAATATTTTCTGAGTTATGAGTGTGAGAAAATTGAGTTATAGGTAGAATGTGAATGGTTTTGCAATCTTCGTAGCAGGTGTTAAAGCCAATCTGCTAAAATAATTATTTATTTCTCTTAAAAGTGTAACCCTTGGATTTTTAAAGCTATCCTAGAAAGGAGTGTAGAGAAATATGTTTTCATCTGTGAATAAATTAAACAGGAGTTTCTGGACATGGGGTGTGAAGGAGAGTTAATAGAGTTAGTGAAAGGAGGAGGCCTGGTTTTAAAAATTCTAATTAAAAACCCCCAGGCAACAGGAAAATCAAATAAAGTGTTAGATTTTCTGATTTGTTGGTGGATGCCCAACCACTCATGGAGAGCGCTCCATGGTGCAAGCTCAAGTAAGATCTAGCATTGGTATGTTGTGGACCAGCTTCCAGATTTAATTCTAAGAGATTTGAGACAAAATAGGCTTTGAGATTTCTCCCAGTAACCTGGCACTGGTGCTGTGTCAGACATGGTGCAGTTACTGTGTGAGCTAACTGAAACTTCTGCAAAGTCCAGAAGTGAGAACTACCATGTAGTGCTTGCTCTTGTGTTCTATAATGGGTTTGTCAGAGAAGCTTTTCTTAATGGTCATGTCTGTCAGGCTGGATGAGAAACACAGGCTTCTTCTTCCTCTCTGCAGAACTCAACGCCAGGGATTCCAATGGGAATAAAGGAAACAGAGGCTTGTGCTTACAAAACCAGCACAGCACAAGGAAGGTGTCAGCAGCCACGGGAATACCTGGAGGAGCAAGGACAGGTGCTGTGCAAGTGAGCAGTGGCCGTGCCCTCCCAGGTGAGCTTGTGGGGCATCAGCAGAATGCCCCTTTGGGTCCACAGGGACAAAGTAGAGACAAATGAAAGTTTAATTCCAGAAAAAACCAAATCAGACCAAAGAACACTCATGAAAAGGCAAATCTCTGCTCTGCCTGATATGAGACCTTGAGATTTTTTTTATTAACTATCCATAGTTTTGCTCTCAAGATTACCTCTGGACCGTCTCATTGGGGCTGAGGAATACTGTGTGTGGGAGGATGCTAATTAGTAACCAAACAGATCCATACTCCTATTTCACCTCTAGTGGAAGCAAGAAGATTTTATTGTTGAGTTTCAATGAGAAAATGGGATGTAATCTTCGTTCTCTTGTTGGGTGGTGGAGTGGGGAAGGAATAAAAGACCAGATTTTGTCCTTGAGCTTACTAAAAACCCTTCTGAGCCTTCTTTGAAAATAATTCCTGGCACAGTCAGCTTTAAACCTAAGTTTGACTTTTTTTTTCCCTCTCCTTGTACCAAACATGATTAGAACATAGTATGGATTAATTGCTCTGCCAAATGTCATTCCTATAAATCAAATCTGTTTTCTGACATATGAGTGAGTGTCTGAATACTCCAAAGCCATTAAAAATATCTGCATAATTTTAAAACCTGCTAAATGTTGTTGTTTTCTCTCTCTCTCTCTTTTCATTCTTGGTACAGTATGGTATTTTACTCCGATGATGAGAAGTTGAATGGCAAGTTTCAGTCAAATGCTTTTTTTTTTCTCTTTTTTTTTTTTCCCCCCTGCAATCCAATCCTAAAATCTTGACAATGGCACTTACAGTGGAAATGCCACCAACTGTAAATTTACACACGGACAAAACTTGGCATCTCTAATCAGCTCTTCTTCAGGCATAACTTGTGGGATCTCTGCCCACACTTTCTCTACAGGAATTGCTACTGAATGAAGCATTCATGTGTTAGTGTTTCAGGTGTATAACAGTGTGCAGAACTAACTCTCCAGCACTCACTTGATTAGTCTGTACAGCATTTCCAGAGTAATATGGCAGAAGTAAGTGCCTGTAGTAATAATGACCACCAAATCATCTGATTAGCTGTACCACAAAACTAGAGCTGGTGAAAAATTACCCAGCACAACATCTTTTTTGTCACTGGTAAAGGCTGATTCACAGAATCACAAGGTTGGAAAAGACCTTTAAGATCGAGTCCAACCATTCCTGTCCTATGCTAAAGCATATCCCTAAGTATCTCATCTACCTTTTTTTTAAACACATCCAGGGATGGTGACTCAACTGCCTCCCTGGGCAGCCTGTTCCACATCCCAACAATTCTTTCAGTGAAGAACTTTTTCCTAACATCTAATCTGAACCTGCTCTGGCACAGCTTTGTGCCGTTTCCCCTTGTCCTATCTCCTGTCACTTGGCTGAAGAGACAATCACCCACCTCTCTACAACCTCCTTTCAGGTAATTGTAGGCAGTGATAAGGTCTCCCCTCAGCCTTCTCTTTTTGAAACTAAACAGATTCAACAGATCCAAAACAGTTTGTGGGACTTCATTGTTTCTGCTAGTTCTTGAAAAGAATCAGCCACTCTGGTAGACTGATCTGTTCTTGGAAACCTGCTTGACTGCCCGTCTCTTGAGACCCATGTGTTTTTTGGCAATGTTCTGGGAAATGAGGTTTGCAAGTGGCTCTTTCCCCACCTCTGTCCACAGGCCCTGAAAGCCCGTTCACCCTGGGCTGGGGACACCGGCAGCCTGGAGTGACTGGCAGCCTGTGTTACAAACTGAAAAATTAAATTGGGATCCCTTAAAATTTTAGCCTTTTTTCCCCCACATTTCCCCTCCTGGGGCAGTGGGGAACAGACATCTATGAGTTCTTGTCTTGATTTAGAGGAGGGAGTTTCATAATCTTTTACCAGAGAAAAATTTCTTTCCCATTCACATTTGTCTCTTGCTGCTCAAGTGCCTGAACCGAATGATGACTTGTTTTATCTGGCCTCAGCCTGCCCCGGAACCCACCAGCACCCATGGGGAGCTCTCCTTTCTCAATTGGGTTTGTGAGCAAGGCCCAAGGGGTCAGGGGATCAAGGGCGGCGGGGAATCTGCCAGCTTTCCAGGTTTCCCCTCTCAGACCTGCAGTGGTGTCTTTTTGCCACAAAGCCAGATAGAAAGGGCTGAAATCATTTCAGGTACGGGCTGGTCTAGTGATGAAAAAGTTAAGTTTCTTCTCACAGCAGAAGCTGCCTGTCTCTGAGATGGGATTTCCTGGCTTCCCCAAGTGCAAATGTTACTTCTGCTTTATGCCACCAGCACATCTGTGAGACATCCAGGCAATCATGACCCCTGGGGTAAGGGACACCCATCTTCTATTTGCAAAGGAGAGTAAGTCAATAGGGCTTGAGTCTGACTCTACAAGTCTGTTGTACTGGGTGGGCTGCTAACAATTCTGGGAGGCTTGTAGGGGATTTTATTTATTTATTTAGTGGCTCCGGGGTTTTTTTTTCAGACAATTCAGTTCAAGAAGTCTTCCATGGCCACTGTTCTAGGATTTTGTTGCATCTTGTCTATTTGGCCCTCTTTTGTTAGTTTCTTGCAAAGGTCTATCTCAAAGGAAGTGCTGCTTCAAAACTAAAAGCTGGAAACTTGGTATTTCTTGTAATTTTCTCCTTTTTTGACAAGGTTGCTCAGATTGACTAAATTATCAGGCACCTTTACGTGTCCTATTTTTTCAGCAGATGAGTTATATGATTCATTTCCTATTATATTTTTCAAGTTGTTTGTTATTGGCATAAATTAAAATAATAACCATCCAGCATCAAGAGAGAAGCCATGTGGCTATCTGATGAAAATGGAGACAGGGTATAATGTGACTTGGTTCAGAGCTTGTGAGTATTGTGTGGCTGAACATGATGCTATGATATGAGAAATGAAGTTCTGACCTTTTTACCCTCTGTGACAAGTTATTTCTCTGAACTGAAGCAGCACGCTGGGAAGCTCTGTTACTCAGTTTCAGAATTTGACTAAACCCTAAAGCTTGCTGACACCAAGATTTAAACAAAATGGATAGAGAAGTAGAGATACCTGAGGGAGCAAATAGTTTTGTGTGCCTACTAATGCTGTAAGACAGTGTGAAAGAGTCAAAATAGTCCTTTAATGGCAAACAATCCCATATCTCTTTGCTGGCAGTGGGCTCCACCTTTGAACATCCACTTCTGCTGGTTTTAAACCTAAGAAGGGAACAGGAATATTTCAAGAGGCCATAAGGCCTGCTAAGATTTCTGTGAAGGGCCCAAAAGAATCATTACCTTCCAGTTCAATGGGCTTTATTAAAACTGTCTGGATCAATTAAAGCAGCGCAAGATCATGTGATCTGGCAAAGGGGAGAGGGAAATGAGAGTGGAACTGGTTTTGTATCATCATTGATCTCGGACAAAAGGTTTCACCTTTCTTTTCTGTTCCCATATCTTGATTTGTCTAATCTGTGTATTTAGACTGTGAACTCTGTAGCTGAAACTATTCTGTACTACATAAGAAACACATGTGTATACATTTCTGAGATAATAAGAACAGGACTGTTTCTGTGGAATATGCATAAGAGGACCGACTGATTTTGAGAGCTTCTGATGAAAAATGCTTGTGTGAGTGCAAAAGTACAAACTGAGGGTATTATTATTCTATTTCCATATGGGTGATCTTACACATTTGGGTCTGGGCTTATGCAGCTACTAAGCCAGTGCTCACGTTATGGCCAGATAACACAGGCAGAGGATGCAATAACCTGTACAAAATCTGGCTGCTGCTGAATGAACCTCTCTGGGTTAGGTCTCTCCTTCCACCTCTGAGCTGTTCCATGGACACTGGGAGGATGTGCTGGGGGCTGTCCCCCATCATTCCACTCTGTGAACTAGGTAAGGGACAGAAAATGCTGATATAGATATTCTTGTCTCGGGTGCAAAATACATCGGCAACCTGAATTTGAATTCAAAGAGGTGAGTGGTTTGCCTGGAAATGACAATGCAAACCACATCTAAAATTGGACCTGCTGAATCAGAATTCCTCCCAGCCTGCCCTATGGAGAAGCCCTGGGATACAGCTTAGCCTAAATCCTTCACAAACCCAACCCAACACCTCCTGGATGGACCTTAAAGGTCAAATGCACAATTGTTCTTCCTTCACTTGTCCTGCCCTGTGGAGCCAGAACAAGTCAATAGAAGTCCTAAGAAAGACTTTATTAGTATCAGCTGTCAAAAACACTGGCACCTGTAACCTAGCAGTGCAATTACCTTATAATCTTTCTTTGTTTTGTAAAGTGTATTCTTCCACATCTTTTCAGCTTAAAATCCCAGCAACAGTCTGGAAAGCTAGAGCTGGTGAATAACTTTTTAAGCAAAGTCCCTCTTGTAGTTCAAAAACGCATCATTGTTCAAGCAAAGGTGATGAGACAGTAACTAATGCTATTAGCTTTTTGTCTCAAACCGAAAAATACTGTTACTCTGTAACTTGCTTCCAACCTCTCCAATGATATCAGATGGTAAGTTTCAACTTGAAACAAAAGTAAATATTTTCCCTTCTTGAAATACATTTAAAATAAAGCTTGGTCAGAATGCAATTGTATCAAGCTGCACAGCTGGTGGCAAGTGTCTGTTTCAGACAATAACTCAGGGAAAATGAAGGTCAAATCCAGAAATGCCATGAATGTACAGACCAGCTGAGAAGGAGAACACAGACAAGCCATCAGTTGTTTTCAAACTTCAAAAGTTTGCACAAGAAAAAAAGTCTTTTTTTTTTTTTTTTTTAAGAGAGATAGTAAGGTTTTTGTTAAACTTAGTTTCATGAAAGCATTTTGTGTCTTCTGCCTAAGGTAAGCCCTCCCCCCACTACAGAGTTTTATGACATCAAATACTCAGAGTACTCTGCTACTTATAATTTTAACACCTGTGAACTCATAAATTGGCTGCTAATGGGCCAGCTGGAGCCTGATGGGAGTTAGGTTGAGGAGAAGCAGCCAGTTTTGAGCATAGCCCCACAGGTTTTTCTTCATGAGGTAAGATCTCTTGCCTTAGTTTGGAAATTCTTTCTGGTTTTGTCGTTTGTTTGGGGGTTTTTCATTCATTGTATATTCTGGATCACAGTTCTGCTCCTTTGAGAAAGAGAGGAGGCTTGGGGGATTTGTGCTCTGGAGGCGTTTAGAGAACCTGGAAGGGCTGCACTGTATTAGAGGAGAAGCTGTGCTAACAGCTTTACATGTGTGTCATGTGGAAAGGAGTCCTTCTGAAGAAAAGCAGAGGTAGTGATCTGGACACAGGAGTGGCTTGTTGCATGTTGTGAGAGACTTCAGTCCTGCAAGGGGTAGGTGCAAGCTGGTTTTTGTGTGGCCTTTTTACAGCTTTATTTCTGTGAGTCCACAGAAGAGATGAAACCATGTCTAAACCAGAGAAGCTGTGTGTGAGGTGTCTGGTTTGTGCCCTGCTGCAGTAAAATCTGCTGCTTCTGTCTGAGTGTTCCAGGCAAGTGAAATGGAAAAAAGCTTTTGTGTACATGGTACAGCAGGTATAGGTGTTCCTCTACTTTCAAGCTATCTAGCACCAACTTCCCTGGGCCAGAGGCTTGGCTATGGTGTGGGACACCTTTTGATGCCTACAAGGAAAATACGGGTTCAAGGCAT